>CM052705.1:34499847-34664211 GCA_028551405.1 Uromys caudimaculatus
GAGCAGAGCAGGCAGACTCTGATTTTCTCAATGTTTAGCCACTCAGGCTCTCAGAGGCAACTCTAGCCAAAGTCCAAAGGAAGACTGGCAGACTACTGTATCATCCATACAATGCCTGTTTTGCAACCATGCCAAATTCATGAGTTATGAGGTTATGGAGGCTTTAACCTCTATTTCAGAGGAAGGCCCGGAGGTCAGGCAGCGAGTGAGAGAGTCCGGATCCTAGAGGCAGTCCCCCGAGAGAAGCTGGAAGCTGTGGATGTGAAGCCTTAGCTAAAATGGAGACTTGGAGATGCTGGGGGTGTCAGGAAATGAGTGGGTCCTGCCTGAAAGGAAGGACATATGTACTGTAAGTGGCAAGACCGCATGCATGGCTGGGACTAGAAGTCACATCATGATGCTATGTGGTCCAGGGTCAGACACGGAGCTACCCAATTTAACATTTGTTTTCAAGTTTTGGTCTTTCTTTAATCAAAGCATTCCTTTCTCTGTCCCCATTCTTCCTGGCTTGGATGGGAACATATTGGGTGTATGTAATTTTTTTAACTTTTATTTTTTGTACAGAAGCTTAAAGCCAATGTTGCCTTGAGTCTCAGGGGAGACTTTGGACTTCGTTTACTTGGTTTTGTTTTGTTTGTTTTCCCATTGTATTTATCTTATGTGTTTGCATGAGCATGAACATTTAGGTACCACGATTATGTGTGGTGGTCAGAAGACAACTCTTCCTTCTACCATACAGATTCTGAGGATCAAACTCCAGTTGTCAGGCTTGACAGCAAGTACCCTTCTTTGCAGAGCCAGCCCTCGACTTGTGACTAATGTCAAACTGTAAAGATTACGGGGGTTCTTGGAGATGAGTGGAATACAATTTGCACTGTGAGATGGATATATATGGCTTTGGGGAAGACTGCCATGGAGAGCTATAAAGAACTACATTTGGATGTCAGACTCAAAAAGACCAGTGTTGGTTTATATTATTGTCAACCTGAGTATCCTGAAAAGTACCCAGAAAATTAGGGAAACTGCTGTGATTTATGCTTCTCTGCTCCACCTCTGAAGCCATAAATCAAAATAAAGCTGCGCTCCCTGCTTAAAGTGTTTATGTTGGGTACTTGGGTATGGAATGCAGAAGTAACCTCCAGGCTGCCCCCTGACATCTCCCTGGGAACTAAAAGAAATCCAGTAAGCCATTCACACTCAGCAGTGAACAAAGGTGCTCTTAGCAAACTGGAGAAGCTCCAGCCTTCTGGGTCTCTTTTTCTCCTTTTGTCTCTCACTTCTGCCTTCCTTTCTTTCCTCTCTTCTTTTCCTGCCCTGGTGTAAACATAATGCATGCTTGATACTCAGGAATCCAACCGCTTCAACTATCTTTGACAGCAGTCACTTAGGTTAACTAGACCTTTCAGGATAATAGTGAAGACAGGAGGCCCCTCAGGTCTGAGTCTTAAGATAGAAAAGGCCATACCTCATCTCAAAAGTATCAATCAGTAAAAATTTTTAAAGAGTATGGAAAAAGAAGGAAGGAAGGAAGGAAGGAAGGAAGGAAGGAAGGAAGGAAGGAAGGAAGGAAGGAAGGAAGGAAAGAAGGAAGGAAAGAAGGAAGGAAGGAAGGAAAGAAGGAAGAAAGGCAGGAAGGCAGGCTGACAGATAGACAGACAGACAGACAAAGTGGGTGAGGTTATCAAGGACCGGTTTTTGTGAGCAATGATGTTTGGAAAGCCAGGTCTGAGCTATTGGAACATTCATGTTACAGCTAAATATTTGCTTCTACAATCTCAGCAAGTAGAGCTGTTTATCTGTTGACTCTCCTATTCCCCACCCTCCCGCTCATAGCTTTGTTTTTCTTTAGTTTTTTATGTGTGTATAGTGCATGTGAGTGTTGAATATGCATACAGAAGCCAGAGCAGGACGTTGGATGCCTTCCTCTGTCATTCTCCAGATTATGGCCTTGATACAGTCTTTCACTAAACCAAAAGGCCACTGTGTCAGTTAGGCTGCCTGGCCTGGGCCTCATTGAGATCTGCCTATCTCCACTCCCCTAGGGTTACCGGGATACATAGTCATGCTTGGTGCTCTACACGGATTGAAGCTCAAGCCCTCATGTGTGTGGAACAAGCACCCTCACCCACTGTTGGCCTCCCTCTCCACCTTGAGGCTGCCACAGGAAGCTGTAGACACTATTTCCACTACCAACCATCTCAGACCCAGTAGGATCTAAACTTATCCTTCCATAGACGGTCACCCACTTCATGCCTTCATTTCTAGGACTTCCCAAGCATGTTTTCCTAATTTGCTTTGTTTCATGGCTTATTTCATGGGTAAATAGCCAGCCCTGAGGAAACCTGCCCATTGCCTGTCTCACACTGCTATCAGACAAGCTGCCTGCAGCTAAGGGACTGTAACTCCACACTCACTCATCTCCTTTAAGCTTTTGATTTGGGACTATGTCCAGCCGTTGATATAGTTCATAAACAATCTCTCTGATCCGTTCTATTTCTGCCCTCCCAAGTCTCCCTCCCCTCCCCTCCCTTCCCTCCTCTCCTCTCTTCTCCTCTTCTCTCCTTCCTCCCCTCCCCTCCCCTCCTCATGTAAGCCACACCTCTTTTCCATCTCTGTCTTCAGTAAAGGACTTTGATTACTACT
The DNA here is from genome assembly GCA_028551405.1 of Uromys caudimaculatus. Lineage (NCBI taxonomy): Eukaryota > Metazoa > Chordata > Mammalia > Rodentia > Muridae > Uromys > Uromys caudimaculatus. Next base: position 34,502,491 of record CM052705.1, read on the forward strand.
AAGTCACAGTAGACCCTTAATAATAAGTTGAATTGTTAGAGTATAAAAATAAAACTCTTACAAGAGTTATAGAAAGAAATATCTGTGACTTTGAATTAGGAAATAGTTTTAATATGATGCCAGCATTCACAAACACAGAATAAAGATAAAAAGAACTTCATTCAGAAATGTTTGTTGGGGGGTGAGGAGAAGGCTTGGTGGCTGCATCAGCATGAAGACCTGAGTTCAAATCTCCAGTGCCCATGAAGAAAGCTAGGTGTGGCTGCACATCTGTAACCCCAGTGCTGGTGGTGCCCAGGAAAATCGTCTGGGACTTGCTGATTTAGCACGAGGTTCAGTAAGAGTCCCTGCCTCAAGGAAATAAGGTAGCGTGCGAGTATAATGGGAACCACATGGCCTCTGATCTCACGTCACTGATCTCAGTCTTGCCTAGTTAGGTCATTACCATGCCTGACACAAAGCTGGTAAGCAGTATGCATTTGCTTAATGATTAAATTCTTGTGCTGATTTTGATAAACAGTGTAATATTGAATGATTTAATAATTATATCAATCAATCAATTAATAAGTCCATATTACTCACCACCCTAATGAAATATCTCTAATTTACCATGGCTGACTGTGTTGGCTGGTTTTATGTCAACTTGATGCAAGCTAGAATCATCTGAAAGGAGGGAACCTCAATTGAGAAAATGCTTCTATAAGATCCAGCTGTAGGGCATTTTCTTAATTAGTGATTGATGTAGGAGGGCCCAGGCCATGGTGGGTGGTGTAACCCCTAGTCTGGTGGTCTGGATTCTATATGAAAGTCGGCTGAGCAAGCCAGTAAGCAGCACTCCTCCATGGCCTCTGCTCCTGCCTTTATGTTCCTGCCCTGCTTGATGGACTATGATATGAAAGTATAAGCCAAGTGGTTTGAATAGGTTTGACCCTCATGAATTCATGTTAAAATGCTTGGCCATAGGGCGTGACACTGTTAGGAGGTGTGGCCTTATTGGAGTAGGTATGGCCTTGTTGGAGGAAGTGTGTCACTGTCACCATGTAGGTGGGTTTTGAGGTCATGCTCAGGCTTCGCTCAGTGTGTAAGAGAGCCTCCTCCTAGCTGCCTTCAGATCAAGATGTAGAACTCTCAGTTCCTTCTCCAGTACCATGTCTGCCTGCAGGCTGCCATGTTTCCTGCCAGGCTGATAATAGACTAAGCCTCTGAAACTGTAAGCCAGCCCCAGTGAAATGTTTTCCCCTATAAGAGTTGCCTTGGCCGTGGTGCCTCTTCACAACAATAGAAACCCCAAGACACCAAATAAAGCCCTTTCTTCTCCAACTTGCTTTTGGTCATGGTGTTTCACTGCAATAACAGGAGCCCTAACTAAGACACTGACAAACATTACTGGAACAAAGATTCTAGGAACAGAGATTAATAACTGCAGAGGTCAGGAATGTTATATTCTCCAAATAAGTAGCAAACATTTCTAGAAAGCAGATGGTCAGCATGAAGGTGCTGAAGTAGCTAAATCTGGCCACTGGGACCTCCTGTTCCCTTTCCAGTTTCCTCCCTGCAGCCAGCCCTGATGGCTACACAGCTCCTTCCAATCCTTTTTCTGAATTGTCCCTGTGCCCTGGTGCTGGCACAGCATCCCACATGGAGCAGGCTCTCTAGAAAAGTGCACACTGTGGGTTGTTCCACCTGGCCAAATGGAAGGAGACATCTATTTGGCCAAAGTCCAATGGGAGGAAATCTGTGGACAGAGGCCAAGAACCATGGGAGGGGAGGAGGTGGCAGGTCCTGTCATCCTTGTCCTTCTATTTCACTGAGGGGGAGGCCACACCCCTTCACCCCAGCACCTTGGGAGGACAACTCAGGCAGTTCCTTAGGGTGCTGGATAAGACTCTTCCTTGCAAATCGGGCATACATTTGTGTGGAAATCAGAGGTCAATGTCAGGTGTCCTCCTTGATTGCTCTGAAATCTGGAGCTGGCCAAAGCAGCTATACTGACTCGCTATGGAGCCAGAATCCTCCCATCTCTGCCTTCCCAGTGCCAGGATCACAGGCACATGCTGCAGAGCCTAGCTTTTTAAGATGCAGAACAAGCACTTATGGACAGAACCAGCTCGCCAGTTCTCTCACTATTTCCTTGAAGAAGCTGCCAAGGGCCCCTTTAGACTTGCTGGAATCACCTGTGAGCATTTATCTGAGGTGAGCAATATCTCTTCTCTGTTAACTCACTTAGAGTGGTACCCTGGTGCATGGGTGCTGTGGACTGCAGCTTCTCTCCCCTTTCAGGGGTACCCTTTCAGAAATTGAAAACTGATAATGGTGAACTCTGGATAGAGGTTAGAAAGAAACCCACATACAACTCTAATCCAGCATTCAGGAGGCTGAGGTAGGAGCTTGTGTAGAGTTCAAGACCAGCCAAAGCAACACAGGAAAACCTTGTCTCAAAAACAAACAAAAATCCCACAAAAAAAGTAAATAATCCCTAAAAATTTTGTGAGAACTGGGGATATAGCTCTGAGGCAGAATGCTCTTACCCAGCACACATGAAGTTCTCGAATATCTATCTATCTATCTATCTATCTATCTATCTATCTATCTACCTACCTACCTACCTACCTACCTACCTATCTATCTATAGAGAGAGAGACTGAAGTCATGCAACAGCAACTGCTCCTTACTGTCTGCAGTGGGTGTGAGCAGGTCACTGTTAGAAGCACACCAACATACAAAGCAGACTACTGAATGTCAGTGAAACAGGAAAGCTCTGCTATGGGAATAAAAGGTGTTTGGGATCAGGCTGGTTCTGACCCTACGCCTATGTCCTCAGCTCCAAAGGCATAGAGCGTGTTTGGGGATGTCCTGTTTCCTAGACCTGTCCAGTCCTGGTTTCCAGTTATCCCCACCTTTGCCCCACTCATTCTTCCCAGGGTGTTATCCCAAGATCAGGGCTCTAAGGACCAACTTCCAAGGCAGGTAGACTCCACTCTATCTCCTACCTGCCTATGCTTCCTGGTGAGGCACTGCCTAAGCACCGAGGGGACAGCACATCCTGGTCCCATCTCACCTCATAACCAGACCACCTTGGATCCTTCCATCTCGCAGAGAAGGCCCTGCTTGACAAGAATCCTGCCATCTCCTTACCTACTCTGTTCCTGCTAGGAAGGGATGAGAGAAAGCCAGTGTGTCTCTACGATGACAAGTGTCCAGGGAACTTACACAGAATAGATCCACGGCTGCCTGATTCACTATGGGCTGATGTTAATAAACAATACATGTTTTCTGGATGAAGAAATGGTTAATGAATGAAGGAAACGTTTCATCCAGTCACTCGCTCTGTTCATTGTAGACTCAGGCACTAATCAATTAATTATTTCTCTCCAGCCCAAGAAAGGGAGGCTGTGTGCTCCCACAAAAAACACCTGGCCCCTCTGCATTTGCGCTGCATTCTCTAAGACCTTCTCCTCCTGTCCTTCCGCTGCCCACTCCTTGTGTCCACACCCTGTGCCTCATCAGCAGCTGAAACTGCTCCACCTCCGAAGTCTTGAATTCCAGTATCCCACTCTCTCACCACAACCTGCTGCTCCTCCCACCCCTGCTTGCCTGACTGGGCCTCCCCTTATCCTTCCTACATACACAGCTCTGCATTCTGTCACCTTCGGCTTGTCTCTTCCAGCTGGGACTGAGCTGTGGCTGGCTGAACCACCCTCAGTACGTGGACTCCATGTATCCACCTCCTCTGCTAGTCACCCTGCCTTGGTTCAGTAAGGGCCTCTTATTTAGAGCTCTCCTCTTGCATCCTGGCCATGCTGGAATGGGCCACACTGCTGGGCCAACTGGCCCCGATATTGGCACAGGACCTTTCCCTAGCTGTCCCTTTCCTCTGGCTACTTGGCCATTCATGCATTCATCAAATACATGCTGCACTTTTGCTTTGGGTTAGCACTGAGACTGTGGGAACACAGTTATTGGCAACACAGGTCCTGATCTTGACACTGACCTCTTAATGGGAGAGGCAGTAAACAGATGCATAATCACGACCAAGGGGCAAAATTAAGGGATGTAGTTCAGTAGTTATCATATACATAAGAAAAAGTTCGAAAAGAACTTTAAAAAGGAGAGAAGAGCTCACCCTTTCAGAGATTTAGTCTATCATAGCGCAGAAGGCATGGTGGCATGCCTGGGTGGTAGTGCAAGTCTGTGGAAGAGGCTTCTTACTTCTTTTTACAATTATTTTTATTTTATTTTTTAATGTGTCTGGTTTTTTGGGGTTTTTTTTTGCCTGCATTGATATCTGTGAAGCACATGCATGCAGTGCCTGAGAAGACCAGAAGAGGGTAGTGTATCCCCTGGAACTGGAGTCACAAATGGTTGTGGGCCATCATTTGGATGCTGGGAAACAAACCTAGTCCTCTGCAAGAGCAACAAGAGCTCTTAACCACCCAGCCATCTTTCCAGGCCCTAAAGAGCTGACTAGAACCAGGAGCAGGTCCCAATCAGAGCAAGGACAGCTTTCAAAGCCCAGGCTGCAGTGAGCTAACCCTGCCAGTCAGTCCACACATCCTAAGGGCTGCAGAACTAATGTCACAAGCTAGGACTGTGGTCAAACTACAAGCCTATCAGGGATAACATTTCAGATTTGAACATAACAATTTCTAGACTCCTGACCTTCTTGCCCCCCCATTTACTAAATACTGTGATTTCAGGAATGAGTCATAAGGCCCCAGGTTTGATCTCATCATGACAATAGAGCAGTGGCCTCCTGCAATTGGAGGTTTTTATTTTTCTTTATTCATTTGTTTTTTGATTTTTTCAAGATAGGGTTTCTCTGTGTAGCCCTGGCTGTCCTGGAACTTGCTCTGTAGAACACGATGGCCTTGAACTAAGAGATCCGCCTGCCTCCTGAGTGCTCAGATTAAAGACTTGTACCACCACCTGGATTTTTTTTTTTAAAACTGGTTTATGTTTATATGAGCATGAGCCTTCTGCCTATATGCACATATGCATATTGCATGCCTGGTGTTCAAGGAGGCCAAAAGAAGGGGCTAGATATCCTGGCCTGGAGTTAAGGGCAATTAGAAGCCTTTGAGTGAGTGTTGAGAACCTAGCCTGGGTCCTCTACTAGGGCAGCAAGTTCTCTTAACCACTAAGCCATCTCTCCTTTCTAGACCTGTTCTGTTTCAGACAGGGTCTCAGATAGATCAGGCTGGCCTTTAAAGTGTTACACAGCAGATGATAACCTTGAATTCCCAATCCTCTTTCCTCAGTTTCCTACGTGCTGATATTATAGACATCAGCTATCATGTCAGGCCAAAGCCCCGGACTTGGTCCCTAGCATTGCAACAAACAGAATAGTGGCTTCCTGGAATTAAAAATATTTAATTTAATGTCATTACTATTGTGTATATGTGATGTGTGCATGTTTTATGTGTGAGGTGGGGCATACATGCCATTGTCATGTGGAAGTTAGAGGGCATATCTGTGGAGTCAGTCTCTTTCTACTTTTGTGTGGGTTCTAGGGATTAAATCCAGGTGGTGGGTCCTGGCAGCAATACTTTTACCCACTGAGCCCTCTCACTGGCCCATAAATTTTTTTATTTTAAACAACCAGATATTTATGTACATTGTTTGCTTCCTACTTTCCCGATGACTACTCATGTAGCCGACATCCGCATGTTTTTATTGGTCATAAAAATACTATCATATATTTTTATTAGATTGCTTTATCTTTATTGAATACTAGGAGTTCTGTTTGGTTTTGATTAGAAGTTATATTTGTTTCCTTTACAGTCTTGGAGATTGAGCTCAAGATCTTATATACTAGGCAAGTATTCTACCATCAATTACAGCCATTTTGATTTTATTTTTTTCAGTATTGAGGCAGTATCCCTTAAGTTACCTAGGCTGGCCTTGAACTTGTGATATATATCAGACTGGCCTCAAACATGCAATTCTCCTGCTCCAGCTTCCTGAGTTTGGGGAGTTATAGAGGGGGTGTATGTGGTCAAAGCTGAGTTTTGTTTTTTAATTTAAAATTTATTTTTTTAGTTATTTTCCCCACAGACCCACCTACACACACACACCTTGAGACAGGATTTCTCTGTGTAGTCCTGGCTGTTCTAGAACTCACTGTGTAGACCAGGCTGGCCTCAACTCAGAAATCTGCCTGCCTGACTCCTCTGAGTGCTGGGATTAAAGGTATGTACTACCATACCCAGCTAATTTTATTTTTAATTTTTGTATGCTTGTTTGTCTGTGTAGAAGAAATGTGTGGCTAAGTTGTCCTTAGAGGCCACAATTGGACATCAGATCCCCTGGAGCTGGAGTGCTGGTTATGGGAACTGCCATATGAAGTTGCCAGGAACAGAAGAGCAACAGAATTGTCGCTCCAGCCTTCTGTGTGACCTAAGTTAGCCATGGACCCAGAATCTTCTTTTTTAGCAGCCCCAGGGCTGGGATTACATGGGCATACCACCATGCTTGCTAGGGGTTCTTCACAGATCCCAAACACTAGTCTGTTAGTGTTTGTAAATTTTTTTTCTCAGTCTCAATACATTTTTCCAAATTTATTTTCATTTATTTACATATGTATCTGTGTGAATGTGTATGTATTTGTGCAGGTGGGCAGATCTGTGAGCACACAGATATCAAAAGAAGGCACAGGGTCCCTTGGAACCAGAGTTACAGGTGTTTACAGGATACGAGGTTTGTTGTACAGGTGCTAAGATAGAAACCCTGGTCCTCATGAGTGTGCTGCTGGTGCTCTCAACTTCGAAGCTATCTCTCCAGCCCCAGTCTTGATATATCTTACTCATTTTCTTAAAAAGTCTTTTAATGATCACTGGCTACCATCTCTCATTACAGCAATAGTGATGGGAAAGTGCTAAGCTATGTGTAGTAGGCCCTTGTTATCATCTCTGCCTGACTAAATCATCCACAAAAGGAGTTGTGTTCCTAAACAAGTGTATTTTGTCTTTTGTCATAGCCTGTTCACTATGATTAGTCTTGTTAAGTTAAACAGTCACAGTACTGTGGTCCAGTTACTCAGATCTGACCACCAGAGTTAAATGGTGACCATGTACCAGTGTTGTGCACATTACACTGTTAAACTGTCAACCAATGTTTATATTTATTGAAAGTTCATCTTGGGAGCAAGGAGGCCTTCCTTTGTCTCCACCAAAACTCTGTGTCCTGGGTCAGGCTGACCACCTGACTCTGTAAGGGGGTAGAAGAAGAGAAAAACAAGCACCTAAGAGAATTTAAAACATCTTGTCAGGCTGGAGAGAGGATTCAGCCATTAAGAGTACCAACTGCTCTTGCGGAGGACCTGTGATAGGGGGTCCAAGCACCCACACTGGGCAGCTAACAACTGCCTGTAACTCCAGTCCTGCAAGATCCAACACCCCTAGCCTTCCCTAACACTCATGTGCACAAACCTAAATATGACACCACAACAAAAAAATAATAAAATCGTTTAAGGACTTTGTATAGTTGAGAACAGCTACAAGGTAAAGTATTTCCAATAGATGTTACTGTTGTTTATCTCATCTGCAGTGGGAAAAGGGGCCCAGAGCTCATCCATGGTGAGTTCAGTGGAAAACTCCAGCTGACTCCCTTACCCTTCTTAGTTGACTTCTGTTGGATGTTTATGAGCACACAAACATGGTGGGGCTCCCCCAATAATGTGACACATTGTTCTCCCAACTGGGCCACTCCAGTCATATCTGCCAAGTGTTTTTAACACCCAATTTGATGTTTCTTGTTTATCTGCTGCTTCTGTCTGCTACTTGCTATTTGTTGTTTTACTTTTGCTTGCTTTACATTTAATAAACTCACTCATTCAAAGTATTGCAATTATAGGTCATCTTCTGGACTGTGCAGAACAGGCAGTGACCCTCTGTGGTCAGGCTTTGCAAGTTTTGAGGGAATGAATTCAAACATGGTCACAATGTCAGGCATCAATTTCATCATAAAGACAGGAGTCAGGATTAGGAAAAGCACATGCAGAGCAGCCTTGTGGCTAGATTGTAGTCTACGGATGAAATCAGTTAGCTTACACTTGTTCTTAGTGAATATCTGACACTCTTTAGCCAAAGGATTCTTTTAAATACATATTAAAGCATTTTAAGGTAAGACAGATCTGTAGGGTCAGAGGATACTTTGTTGGACTCAGTTTATTCCTCCCACTTGGGGATCAAACTTAGGGTTGTTAGGCTTAGCAGCAAGCACCTTTACACTATGGGCTAGTTCTCTGGCCCTCTGTCAAAGGATTCTACAATTAAACAGCTCAAGCCTGGTGTGGTGGCATACACTTTTAATCTCAGTACCCAGGAATCTGAGGCCGATGGCTGCTGTCTGAGTCCACGGCCAGCCTGGTCTGCGTGGCAGACACTCTGAAATCAGCAATTTGCAGCACTTAACTTTCCAGCTACTTCCTCAGAGGCTGTCTGCTGTGCAAAGTAGGTCAGACCTTTGGGGGTATGTGTGCAGAGACTTCGCTCATGTTGAAGCAAAGCCTGTGTTCTCTTGTGTGCAGTTGCTGACTCTCAATTGTGCTGTTCTTGTTGGAGAGACAAGTGGATGTATTTGAAATAAAAACCATCTTTGTGGAGCTGTGTGGTATCAACACAGGCTAAAGTATATCAAACACTGAAGAGTAGAAATGACTTTCCCCCTTCTTTTTATGTGTGTGTGCTGGGAATCAAACCCGCACCCTTGAGCTTGCAGGCAAGTACTCTACCACTGAACTAAATTCCCAGCAAAGAGTGCTATGTTCTTTATGTGTCTCTTCCCTCAGATTTGTATGTTGAAATCCTACACCTCAAGGGGATGGAATAAGGGGGGAGGGGTTGCCAGTCAGCTTTCTGCAGCTGTGACTAAACACCTAAGAAAACAACTTGAAAAAGGACAGTTCTTATTCTCACACTGGTTCTTATTCTCAGAGGTGTTGGCCCCATGGTTGCAAGGCTCCATTGGTTTCAGGGTTGTGGTGAGGCAGAACACCGTGGTGGCAGGAACAAGTAGCCCAGGAGGGGATCTGTGTCTCAAGATGTCAGGAAGAGTGAGATAGAAAAAAGGAGAAAAAGAAGGCAGAGAAAGAAGAAGAGGGAGCGAGAACTTCCACAGGCGTGCCCTCAGTGACCTACTCCTCCAAGCTGGCTCCAAGATAAAATTTAAAAAAAAAATCTTTATTTATTTTGTGTGGGAGTGGGTGCAAACGTGTCTGGAGGCCCACAGAACAACTTGCCAGAATTAGCTCTCTCCTTTACTTCATGGGTCCTGGGGTCAATCTTAGATCACCAAGCTGGGTGCAAGGGTTATCCTGTTGAGCTCAGGCCCCAACTCTCAAGAGCCTATTCAGCTACCTATTGATCAAGTTGGAGCTGTTATAATCCAATCACTTCTCAATATCACCATCAGCTGGGGATCAGTGTGCAACACATGAACAATTTTAGGGAGTGTGACAGTTCATATTCAAACCATAGTAGGGGATGACATCATTGAGGGCGGAGTTCTTATGAATGTAACTTGTGGATTTGTTGTTGTTGTTTTGTTTGTTTTTTAAGACAGGGTTTCACTATGTAGCCCTGGCTGTCTGGAACTCACTCTGTAGACCAGGCTGGCCTGAAACTCGTAGAGATCCGATTGCCTCTGCCTCCCAAATGCTGGAATTAAAGGTGTGTGCCACCACTGCCAGGCTGTGACTCAAGTTCTTATAAAGTAAAATTTGGGAAGTTCATTGTCTTTTCTACCATGTGTCTTTCTTAGCAGTGAGAAAGCAGCCCGACCAGAGCCTGAGGGTACCCTGATCTTGGACTTTCTTGCCTTCAGAATTATGAGAAATTTCTGTTTATAAGCTACCCAGTCTGAGGTGTTTTGTTATAGCAGCCACAGTGACCAATTGTTTCATCTTATCAACAAGTATTTACTGAAAGAGTCCTATATACCTGTACTGGCTCAGACAGGGGCCATACAGATGTCACTGACTGATGATGAGGGAGGTGGCCAGAGAACTACAATTCTAGATGCTAATCATAGGTTTGCTTCAAAATGTCCAATAATCCAAGGATGCTGAGGTTCCTAGTGGATTGTTGAGGCTGGGCAATATATAGAGGGTCTAATATATTATTTAATATTTAGTGACAAATACATAAAAGTAGACCCATCCTAGGATGAATAAAGACTTGTGGGTTTTTTAAAAATGACAGTTTTTGGAGTTGGGAGAAATGGCTCAATGGTTAAGAGCATTTACTGCTCTTCCAGAGGACTCAACTTTGGTCCCCAGCTCCCTCACAACCATCTGTAACTTCAGCTCCATGGGATCCAATGTCTTTGGATGTAGGTACCTGCGCTCCTGTGCAAACACACACACACACACACACACACACACACACACACACACACACACACACACACATATATATACACACAATTTAAAATAATAAAAACAAAATGAGTTTCATTAACTTCAAGTGGATTGCCATCTTAAGGGAACTATAGTCCCCATAGAAAAAAACCAAGTTTAGAAACAAAACACAGCATTACATTTGGCTCAGTACTATCAAAGTTGCAGGGTATTTTATATAATTGCACATTTTGCTCATAAAAACGGACCAGTCAGAGGGAAAAAAAACCCCAAATATGTTATTAATGGCATTTATACAGCACAAAAAAAAAAAAAAAAAAAGAGCCAAATCTTTAGCAGGTGAGTCTTGATAAACTGGTAGAACTTGGGTATAAGGGTATGGGAGGTATTCTGAAGTCCAGTGCAGCAAAGCTTCTAATACAGAATGACACCAAGTGCTCAAACACCTAGGGACTACAGGAAACAGGACTGAACTGAAGCAAAACGGCCTAGGGCCCTTAACTACAACATTAGAAATAGAACACATCAACAGCCAATCATCAAACCGTCCAATACTCGTGCTTCCGTTTTTCTTTTAAAATGTGTATATATTTATTTATCTGTCTATGGACATGAACATGCCACGGAGGGCATACAGAAGCCAGAGAACAACTGGCTGAAGCCTGTTCTCTACTTCTGTCATGTGGGTTCCAAGGACTCAGGTCATCAGGCATGGTGGCAAGCGCCTTTACCTACTGAGCCTTCTGCCCAGAGTGGCCTTGAATCCTTTTGCCTTCTCCTCTGAAGTGCTGAGACTGGATGCACACAGCACCATGCCCAGCCTTTTTCATTCTTCCTTTTTTAATACTACAGAGATGCCAAGGTTTAGATCTTCAATATGGGAACCAGAGGCAGAAATGGGCTACTCTACAGATTTAGCCAGGGTGGCTACGAAGACAGCATTGAACTATTAAAAAGGGCACGGTGGGACACTGAATTAAGGAAGCTGGTTATAGATGTAAGAAGTGCAATTGGCAAGCAATTGTGGTGATAAGTAGATCACAACTAGGGTCTGGAGGCCAGAGAATTTTCTAGTTTTGAAGACGTAAATTGAGTTGAGGTATTACATGCTAAGTTTTGGGATTCCAACCTCTTTATACATTTATTTGTTTATTTTGGTGAGACTGTAACCCAGGCTGGCCTTGGTAATTCTCCAGTCTCAGATTTTCAGACACTAGAATTTTAGGTGGGGGTCACTAGCCTAGCTTGGGAATTGGTAATTCCCCTGTCTAAATTGGAAGAATACAAGTGTAAGAGGGTACTCTGTCTCAATCACTTAAGTCAAAAATTCTTGAGCACATCTATGGGTGCTCCCAGAGGAAAGATCAGTCGTCAGAAAGAAGCTGAAGTACCTGTTTGAACTTTAGGGGGCTGACAGAGACCTGCAACTGAAGCGCAAGGTGGTCTGAGTGGTGTCTACATGGCACCATCTTAAGAACTGGGAGTCCAGCACATGGGCCAACACTACTTTGATGGAAAATCAACACAGAAAGGTCCTGCAGCAGATCCATTTTGCTCAGAAAGAAAAGGCTTCCACAAGAATACAAGCCTTCTCAAAGCCAACAGGAACTGGGGAGTCACAGCCCAAGGGCAAATGAAGATGAAAGCACCTGACCGTTGCCGAGAGGACTTGAGGGGACCGTGAATATGTGAGCGTAAGTGCCTACCAAAGATTCTCAACTGGAGCCAGGATTTGATAGTGGTTTAAACATGAGTTTGGAGAAAGCATTACTTAACCATTCTCTCTTTCCCAGATTCATCTTTTCATAATGTGTTTGGAAGAGGATAGAGAGGAAGACTGGAGAGGGTCCTCTTAGCATTCTCTGCCTCTACTGTTATAAAGTCATCCCAAGCCCTCAGATGTGGACAACAGAGGCAGCCTGTACTGAAAGAGCAGTACAATTTACGAACTTTCTAAAAATGATAAGTGGTTATAACTGTCACATTCTAGTCTCAAACGATATCAGGTTCAAACTCACTTCCCCATCTCATTGTTTCTCGTACGATTTTTCTTTTCATTTTCGCTTTTTTCCAACCCCAGAGGAACTGCACGCCTCTCCGAACCCGCTCTGCTCGTCTTTAGTGCTTCCGCCCTGGGACTCCAAGTGGGCGTGCACTTCCGGAGCCAGGAAGTGCGCCATCAGCTCGCGCCAGTTTCTGCACGTTGTGCCGGCTCGCCTGGGATTTGGATGTTAGAGTATTGGGGTGGGCTGGCGTTCTGTGACTGTGTGCCGGGCTCCGGCTGCTCCGCGCCGCGATGCAGGTTTCCAGCCTCAACGAAGTGAAGATTTACAGCCTTAGCTGCGGAAAGTCTCTTCCTGAGGTGGGTCCTCATCCCCTCGCCGCCGCCGCTCCTCTCATTGCCCTAATGACATATATCTCTAGCTTACCATTGGCTGACTGTGGTGGCTGGTTTTATGTCAACTTGACACAAGCTAGAGTTAACTGAAAGGAGGGAACCTCAATTAAGAAAATGCCTCCATAAGATCTAGCTGTAGAACATTTTCTTAATTAGTGATTGAGGGGGAAGGGCTCAGCCCATGTGGGTGGTGCCATTCCTGGCCTGATGGCCCTGGGTTTTATAAGAAAGCAGTCCTAGCGAGCCAGTAAACAGTACTGCTCCATGGCCTTTGCATCAGCAACTGCCTCTAGATTCCTGCCCTGTTTGAGTTTCTGTCTTGAGTCCCCTAAGTGACAAAATATAGAAGTGTGACAGAAATAAATTCTTTCCTCCCCAAGATTCGTTTGGCCATAATATTTTATCACAGCATAGAAACCTTAAGACAACACCTTTGTTTTGTCTGTATTATGTTAGGTTCATGTGTACGAACATGCTGACTGTCTAGAAACTACTCTCACATCCTTTAATTAAAACGTTATTGCCTGAAATACAGTCAGAGCAATACAGTCACAGATTGTAAGGCACTCACTCACTGCAGAAAGGAGGAAATCTGTGGCCTACCCCCAAGCTCTTCAGCTCTTCAAAGTGTCATCCTGTTCTAAATGCAGACTGCCTCGGCGTATACTTAGGGTCTGGAGAGATGAGTCTGCATTTGACTAAAGACTTCTAAAGATTATTTTGCCATGACTAGTAAGAATAGTACATTGTTGTTTCCCTTTTAGAAATGATTTTTTTCCCATTTTTGGGGGGGGGCATTTAACCTCAAATTTATTGACATTTTAAGCTGGACAGTTCCTTGTTGCTGGTGCTGTTTTATATAATGTTTGCCAGCATTCCTGGTCCATACTTACAAGATACTAGGATTACACCTACCAATTGTGATAACAGAATAAAACTTAAAGACTTGCCATAAGCCCTCTAGGAAGCAAAATTGTCCCAGTAGAGACCCGTCCACTCAGTGTCATGATAACTGACAAGGCTTTATCATTGCTATTCATTCAACAGTTGCCTGTAGAACAAAATCGACTTTCAGTGAATGTACTAGTAAAAACCACTTCTTATCCAGGGTTGGCTGTTAGGCCAGTCATATGTCTATTCCTATTCTTTTTAGGAAATACTTTTGGCTGGCAAGGAGACACACTTATAATCCCAGTGCTTGGGGTGCTGAGACAGGATAATTGTGAGCTTGTGTTCAGCCTGGGCTACAGAGCTACATAGTGTAACTGTCTCAAGATAGGAACGTGCACACACATTGGGGGCCCTCACTCCATATAGAAATTAAAACCCATCATTTCGAGAGTTTGTATTCTCTTCGCTTAGATGGATTAATTTTATGTTTTTTTAATGCTTTGTAAAATAGATGTTTTAAAAATTGTTTAGTATATGTAAATATCTTTTTTTAAAAAAATCCAGAATATGAGGGCTGGAGAGATGACTCAGCACTCAGAGCACTGGCTGCTCTTCCAGAGGTCCTGAGTTCAATTCCTAGCAACCACGTGATGGTGGCTCACAACCATCTGTAATAGGATCTGATGCTTCTGGTATGTCTAAAGACAGTAACAATGTACTCACATATATAAAATAAATACATCTTTTTTAAAAAAATAAAAGCTGGGAAGATGGCTCAGTGGTTAAGAGCACTTTCTGTTCTTCCAGAGACCCTGAGTTCAATTCCCAGCAACCTCATGGTAGGTCACAGCAGTCTATTCTGGGATCTGATGCCCTCTTCTGGAATGCAGGCATCCATGCAGACAGAGCACTCATATACATTTTTTAAAAAATTAAGTAAAAATCCAGAATATATGTATAGAATAGTCCCAAAATATATGTATAGAATAGAAATTTTATTATTTTCTGTAAGCTTACATTTTCTAAAATGAACATTATTTTGCAAGTAGAAGATAATGTAGGTGTGTTTTAAAGCACACTGTCTGTTTTCTTGTAGTGGCTTTCTGACAGAAAGAAGAGAGCACTGCAGAAGAAGGATGTCGGTGAGTATGCAGGGTGCTCCAGCTTGTTAGCTGCCTGTGGGACAGTGTCCTCAGCTCTCTGGCTCTCAAGTGTGGGAAATACGCTTTTTGCCTTCTCAGAGGCACAGACTTTAGTACTCATGACATAACAGGATGGCAGGAATATCAACATGTTTATCCCAGTTGCCCCTTTAGTCCCTTGGGAGGGCTTCAGCATGGCTCAGATGAGGCCTACACACACGGTGGGTCTGTGTTTCAGGGAGGAGCTGAGAGGTGGGAAGCTCACTGCTTTAGTAACAGGCAGAAAACAGATCTGCTGTTCTGTGACCTCGTTTGTCAAAATTCTCAATTGCCAACAACCCTGAGACATGGCTCAGGTAAAAGTGGTCAGACTCTTGCAGGACTGCCACACTCAGCAAGATGGCCCAACGAGGACCATCTTTCAAAACAGTTCCGTAACTGCTTTGTTCCTAGTGTGTCAGAATTTTTATCTGTTAGTTGAATCTCTGTTTTGCAATAGAGAGACAGTAAATGTTTTCTTTATAAACAGAAGAACTTTGTGTATAAAATCTGGATGTAAACAATGAGATCCATTTGTAACTCACCTGGCTTTGATGAGTTTTTTCCCATTAAACGTTTTCCAATTCAGGTTGCCGATGAAAGGAGGCTTACCTTCCTGTAGATTTCAGATTTTAGCTGAGCCTCTAAAAACGGAGCATTAGGGAGGGTTGCTGTTGTGAGATTAAGATCTTTTGGCAAGCTTCTTGGAAAACTGGGCTCTATATAGTACTAAAGTCAGGTAGAAAGTGAGATTTTTAACTCAGGAGGAAACAAATGCTGCTCAGAGCTTACAGACTGGGATTTTATCTGCTCCCCTTCTAGAGCGCTCATGTGGAACAAAACGGATTCAGGTTATTTATGGAAAGAAACTGTTTTCTGGTCTGCTCAGGACTAACTAATAGGTGTCTAGCAATTCAAGTGGTTCAGTATTTGCTTTTTTTGTTCTTTGTGGTGCCAGGGATTAAAGAACCCAGGCAGGGCCTCACATATGCTAAGCATGCAATCAGCACTGAGCCATACCCACATGCCTTCCTCTAATCTTAATATTTGGGTTTTATACACAAGGCATAAACATGTCATAGATAAGCCGTGCTCGCAGTAGTGACCAGTCAGAATGCTTAACCTGGTAGGAAAAAAATTTCTTGAGAGTAGGTGTTAGTGCTGTGGTCCACAGAGGCTGCACTAGGTCTTTCTCTAGCCTGGGCCCTCTTGGCCACAGAGACAGAGCTAACAGGCAAACATCAACTCTATGCTAATTTCTTAGATAAACCTAAGATTTTGGAGACTTATGCCTAGAAAGGTTTAGGTGAAACACTGACTTGTTGCAGCAGTGACTAAGGATGGGTTAGCGTTCCTCCTTGACCCAGGCCTTTAAACTCTGATTATTATTGGGGACTTTTTCTTTTCAGTTAAAGAAAATGTTCTTTCTTTCTAAAAAGTGAGAAAAAACTCAAGTTTTCCATTACCTTAGCAGAGTACCTGAGATAACTCATGTTTTGTCTGTGTACAACTGGTTTTCTTGCTTTGGGGCCTGTGGCGAGGCAGCATGTGGTGGGAGATGCTCATGGTAGAAGGGGCTGCTCACTGTTTAGCATCTAGGAAACAAGAGGAGATGGAGCAGGTGAATATCCTATAGTCTCCTTTGAGGGCATGACTCCAGTGGCTAAGACCTCACTACCTCTCCCCCAAAAGTTTTGCTACCTCTCAATTAAAACATGAGCCCAGGAACCAGACCTTTAGACACTTGGGTCCTGGGGGAATTCAGATCCAAACTGTTAACAGGTAGGAGCTAAGAAGAAAGCTGGGTGGGCTGTTGGGATCGTTCTCAGGGCCGGGAGCCGCTGGGTTGTAGACTGCTGCCTACAGTAGCTGTGCCTGTCCGGCATGCTCTGTTCTCCTCCCCTGATGCCCATGTTGAACTAGTTTCCATCCCACTCCCTTCTCTCTTTGTAGATGTTCGTAGGAGAATTGAACTTATTCAGGACTTTGAAATGCCTACTGTGTGTACTACTATCAAGGTGTCAAAAGATGGGCAGTATATTTTAGCAACTGGTAAGCATCTTTGTGGTTACGATTTGCATGTGTTCCATAACAGGAAGTGCTCTGGTAGGAAAAGTTCACCCCTTTTGTTTACCTCAGTGTTTCATTATAAACATTTTCAGACATACAGAAATACTCAGAAGAATTTAATGAGCACTCATTTATCTGTGACCTAGATTCTGCACTGAATAGTTTACTGTGTTTATCGATCCATATCTTTTTAAAATGAATTTTCAGAGTAGGTCACAGATAACAGCTTTTAAATTTTATTCTTAATTTTTGGCCTCATTATGTATCCTAGACTGGCCTCACAATCTTCCTGCCTCTACTTCCAGAAGCTGAGATTGCAGGCATGTGCATCCATACCAGATTTTGCTCCACTCCATTTTAATAGCTTCATATATACCCAGCCAATGCTGTATTGATGATTGTCTTAGTACCAGTACTGTCTGTATCTCTAAGCCTGTACGTTGTTTTTCTTTTTAAGATTTATTATTTTTATTTTTGTATATGAGTACAGCAGTATTATGTAAGTGCAATGTATGTATGCTTTATGCACAGAAAGCCAAAAGAGGGCTTTGGATCCCAGGAACTAGAGTTAAACTAGAGTTGTAAGCCCTCATGTGGGTGCTGAGAACCAAACCCTGGTCCTTTGGAAGAGCAGCCAGTCTCTTAACAGTGAGCCCTTCAGCCTCTGTTTTTATTCTGAGAAACTGGGAAAGAGGATTCAGAAGACCTGAGATGTTTGGACACAGTTATTGAGGGCTAGAAGGAACTAGACCTTTAATTCAGGTCCTCTAGCTCCACAGGTACTAAATGATGGACCCAGCACTCTAGGGGTAGATCAGATGGGAGGGCTGACCTCAGACTCAGACCCACCTGCCTGCCTCTGCGTCCCCAGTGCGTCACCATGCCTAGCAAGAGAGATTTAATGGTAAATTATACTTTCTTTTATGAAATCATTCTCTACTCCTGACAAGATTAATTGCTTTCTCACTTAGAATCCTTGGGTTTTATTTTTTTGTTGCTGTTTTTTGTTTTTTTTGAGGCAGGGTTTTTCTGTGTACCCTGGCTGTCCTGGAACTCTATAGAACAGGCTGGCCTCAAACTCAGCAATTTACCTGCCTCTGCCTCTGGAGTTAGGTTTTACTTTTACCTTAAAAAGACTTTTCAATAATATATGAACAGTCTCAGAACTGAAGTTTTGATTGTAATTGCTTTTAGTTTAAGTATCTCTCTACAGCTAGTGGCTGTTAGGGGACAGTGTGGTTAGGTGCAGGGTCCTCTTGTTTTCCTCCACTCTGGCCCTTTCCTTGGAGCTCCTAGAAGTGCATTTAGGGACCCACTTGCTGTCTGCTTAGGGCAGTAGAGCTAGTCCTTTCATCTCTGGCTTCTGCCACTGCCTCCATCTTTGTCACTGCTCTAGGACTTGTTGCTGAAAGCAAGTTGGATAAAGCTTGGCCCTGGAGATGTTTCAGTCAAGACTGGGTAATCGCCTCCCACGGGGATCCGGCTAGGGCATGTGCAAACTGGATGTGTCGTAGAGCTAAGCAGCCTCTTGGCTTCTTTTAGAGTCAGGCTAGATTTACACACTCAAAGGAAGAAAGGATTCCTTTCCTTCGCTTGAGTACTGGGGACCAAACCCTGTGCTTTGAGAGTGCCAAGTGCTCTAGCGACCAAGCCATGTCTCAGCTGCAGATCTGTCTTCAGTGACCTTGTTAGACTTTACTGATACATAGGGATAGAAATGGAAACAGAGGCGCTGATTTTATGCAAATGTATGGTTTTGCCACGTTTCTGTTTCCCGAGAGTCAAGATAATGCAAGTGAACCTTGTAGACAATGCAGAAATAAAAGGAAAAACAAACTCAATTCAAAGCAAAGGTCCTACATATCTTCATAGTTTTTCTTAAGTCGCCACACAGATATCATTATCCAGCAGTGGGCTCAAAGTCTGCATACTTTTCTGCTCTGGGAGGACTTGCTGTCCTGTTGCTTTGGGAAACAGGATGCCTTCTCTAGCCTGAGCTCATGTGCCTTCTGCCTCAGCCTCCTAGTGCTGGGATTATAAGCATGCATTGCCATGCTAGGTATATTTTTTTTGGTTTTTAAACTTTTCTTTTTGAAAATGAAATCCTAGCTTTTGATTCATGCTAGAAAACTATTTCTTTTTGTTTGTTTGGTTTTTTTATAATGTTTTGGTTTTTAAAAAATGATCTTTATTTTTCCTCACTACAAGCATAGTACATTTATATGGAATGCAAACATTATAGAAGATGTGAGCATCCCCAGATAGTCGCTATGTCTGCACCTATTCTGCCCACCATCACTATGTAGCAGCCTTTAGCTTCACAGAATTGGGATCTTATGCACTGTGTTACAGTCCTCACCTCTGGTCTTTGAACTCACTTCCCTTATCATTGCGGGGGCTGCTGAGGTGGTTCAGCAGGTAAAGGTGCTTGCTCAGAAGCCTGAGTTCGATCCTGGACCCCACGTGGTGGAAAGAGAACCAACTGCACAGCATACTTTGGCAGCCTGTTATTGGTGCTATGGCTCTGCTCATCTCTATGTGATGCATGTTTCCTGGTGGGGGTTACCACCGTTTATTTAAGCAGGGCCCTATCAGTGGAGCCTGTTTGCTTTTAATCTTTGGTCATGTGTGACACAAGTTGCAGCAAACATTCTTCCTTTTAGGCCTGTGGCTGGGTTTCTATAGTCCACAATTGGTGTAAGTTGAAATACAGTTTCAAGGTGAATTTCCATCACATACCTTACATGTATTGGACATTATCAGGGAAGTTGAATCCGTTAGTGTATGAATAATTTTTAACCCTTTCACTGACACAAATATTAAGCATCTATTTTGTCTTGTCAAGCTGTTTGATTGTTTCTGCTTTCTTTTACTGGATTACTGTGAATCTTCTAAGGTAGTTATATTTCATTCTCTATGGCTCTTTGATTTGGGGATAACTTCTTACCTTAGGACAGAAAGGACACAAAGCAGTTGTTAGGGTGTGGCTATGCAAATTGCAGCCTTTGGTTTTGCATCATGCTAATTTTTTTTGTAGGAACATATAAGCCTCGGGTCCGGTGTTATGACACCTATCAGTTATCCCTGAAGTTTGAAAGGTGCTTGGATTCTGAAGGTAAGAGGCCAACTCTGAGCTCATAAATAGCTTTTCATAATTGTCCGTTGCACTGCTCTTTAAAATGGGAGTGAGTTGTGCAGTAGGTTTTGGTTGCTATAGATTAAGTAGTTTAATATGGTGCTGCACTTAACAGGCTGCAACCTGAACTGGCCACGCTCGCTCTGGGCTCTGCACAGTGCTGTCCACAGGGTGTCAGCCAGGTGGGCTCTTACCTTTAAGGCTGGTCTGCAGTAGGCTTCCAGCCTCACAAAGGTTATGGCTATGGGACTGGGAGATGCTGTCTCCTTTCTTGCTGGGTCTTAGCTGGACTTCATTTGCTTTATAAGGCTGCCAGCATTTTTTTTTTTAAGTCTTATTCATATGCATATTTTGCCTGCATATTTATCTGTGTGCCATGCATGTGCCTAATACCACGGTAGGCCAGAAGAGGGCATCTGATCCACTCAGACTGGAATTACAGAGGATGAGCTGCATGTGGGTGCTGAAACTCGAACCTGGGTTTTCTGGAAGAACAACAAATGCTTTTAACCACCGAGTTCTATCTCCAGCCCTGAGAGACCTCTTCTTTTAAGAGATTCATATGATTAAACAAATCTTCCCCTTTGTCATACTGTATAACATAATCTCAGGGAACAGTGCATCAATAACATACAGGCTCCATCCTTACTCTCACCAGGGGAATATGGCACCCTGTAAAGGTCACAGGGATCATTTCCAGAATTCTGTCTAATATAGACAGCAAGTTAAAATGGCAAAGTTCAGCTTTTATCAGTTAGCCCAGTGTTAGGATCAATGGGAAAGAAGTAAATGGGATACAGTGCTGTGTAGAATTACCAGCATGTCCTCCTAGTCTCACCCTTGCTGCTAGAGAACATAGAAGCTTTGTATGCCATTTACTCTGTTTTTGTGTAGAGGTAAATTTTATATAGGCAAAGAGTTATTGTTGCCCTTTTTTCTTTTTGTTTGAGGCAGGGTTTCTTTTTGCAGTCATGGCTGGTTCAGAACTCATTATCTATACCAGACTGGCCTCAAATTCACAGAGGTCTTCCTTCCTCTGCCTCCCAAGTGCTGGGAGTAAAGTCCTGCACCACCACATGAACACCCAGCCTGGGGTCCCATTTTAAAGCAGCATTTTAAAGGCTGTTCTTTAGTTTATATTTGAAAATCTTAAAAACTAAGAACATCTCAGCAAAACTATGGCAAAAATTATTAGGAATCATTCTAAATTTAATTCTGTAGAAAAAAATCTAGACGAAAGTAATGCCTTTCCATTTAGTATTAGTGGGAATGCTCTTCCTGCTATATGGAGAGGTAGGACAAACACAACATTTGTATATAATTATTCGCCAGTTAAAGTCAATTAGAATCCTCACATGAAGTTTGTGGTTTTGTTAGAACACTGGTTGATAATTGTGTTTTGTTTTGTTTTTTCCTATTATTTTTCAGTTGTCACCTTTGAGATTTTATCAGATGACTATTCAAAGGTATGTTTTGTAGCATTGGCTTGTAGTTGCTGTGCTCAAGAATTGAGTGAGGAGGAGAAGTTACTTTTTAAAAATATAGTTACTTTTTATTTTTATTTATATGCATATGTGTGTCTATGTCAGTGAATGCCGTGTGTGTGCAGTTGCCCTTGGAGGCCAGAAGGGGGCATCAGATCCCCAGGTGATTGTGAGCTGCTGATCTGAACCCAGGTCCTCTGAAAGAGCAGCAAGTGCTCTTAACTGCTGAACTGTCTCTCCAGCTCTGGAACTTACTTTTCTAATAAATATTTTATGATATTCTTAGTGTTAAATTGAAAATCACTGTATAATAGGTAATATATCATTTTCTGTCAATTTTTGGCCAAGTACATGTATAATGTGCAGTATCTTGTTAAAAAACCAGTGGGAGGAAACTTTTAGTCAACCTAATGTCAAGCTGGTTCTTAGTGTCGTGTGGCCTCACCTTTATTCTAAGGGATTGATAACAGTCGCCCTTTGTTAGGTACCTCATGGTCTCGATCTGTGGTTCTGATTATTGATGTTAGCCTAGGCATGTTTACCTTCATTCCTTATTTATACAAGATAAGGAAGCCAACAGTTTGTTCAGTACTTGTAACTCAGCTAGAGGCTGTAGCGTGCTGTGGTGCGGGTCTGAGCACAACTGAATAGACTTTCCTTTTCCTAAAACCATCGGTCCATCTTTGACTTTTCACGGTCATTTTCAGTAGTTTTCAGTTGTTAAGGAGGCCCCTTCTCAGTTTAAAATGAAAATGATGGGAAGTCCGTGGTGCCCTTAAGTGTTCACAGTTAAAAGGATTCAGCATACAAACTTTTTAATGTCACATGCATCTTGGAAGAAAGTTGAACTTGGTGGCTAACGTGGCTTTCCCTTCTGGATCCAGCTGCTCCAGCTATGAGGCACAGATTGTCCTTTTAGCTGCTGTAGCTGTTATCTAGGAATTTGATATGGTGATTTTATAACTTACTTTTTCTAGTACTGATAGATTTGCATTTAAATACTATGCCAGCTTTTCATACGCACCTCTGTCGTATGCTAAATGTACATGTGCGCACACACATCTGTATATTTGTACAGAGTGAGCAGGGGGAGAGATGAGAGTTTTTCTTGCTTGGGTAGTTTTAGTGTTGACAAAAATTGATCAAACAAACCTTGATTGCTTCCTTTTCAGATTGTCTTCTTACATAACGACAGATATATTGAATTTCACTCACAATCAGGCTTTTACTACAAAACCAGAATTCCCAAGTTCGGCCGAGACTTCTCTTACCATTATCCATCCTGTGACTTGTACTTCGTAGGTGCAAGGTACTAATCAGATTATTTTTGATTTCTCCTTTCCACCTCCCACACAGCTAGCTGGCTTCTCTTCTTAGATTACTTGTAGACTTTATCTACTTAAGTATCTTTAATGGAGAAAGTGATGTGTCATTACTGTGAAAGGGAACCAATCTTAGAAAAAGAGATTAACACTATATATATATATATATACACATACATACATATAATAGTCTATGTGTTGATATGTAGTTTCTAGTAGATGGTATTATTATAATGTTTTTTGTTCAGTATCAATGATGAATTTCTCTGTGGGCCATATGTAGTTGTAGACGTAGGTTAAACCTACTTAGGGGGCTGGGGATGTGACTCAGTGGGGGAAGTTCTTTCTCCGTAAGCATGAGGACCTGAGTTAAGATCCTCAGCATGGCAGTACACTCCACTGCTGGACTATGGAAGGAGATCCCTTGGAGCTGGGGTTGGATGGTTGTGAGCAGTCTGAGAGGTGCTGAGAACTGGACTCGGGTTCCTGCAAGAGTCTCAGGTCTTAGCCATCAAGATGTGGCAAATTCTGAACAAAGTGTATTTATTTAGAGAAAGTTTTTATCAGCTTTTCAAAGAGAAGTGACAGCTTGTGAGTGAGAGCTGTGCATGAGCTTCTGAAGTTTATACTTAGAGGAAAATGCTTGTAGTTCACCACATTCTCTTTGTCCCTTGCAGCTCTGAAGTTTATAGATTAAACTTGGAACAAGGGCGTTACCTGAATCCTCTCCAGACAGACGCCGCGTGAGTACTTCAGTTCTACTGCTGCACATATTTTGCCCAGAAGATGGAGCCAGGGGCTCGTGTTGTTATCAAATGACCTAGTTGCATTAAACCAGTATCCTGGGCCATCATTTAAAAGAATATCACTAACTATGTTCTTAATCAGAACTGAAGGTGCTGTTCAGTTCCCTTTCTTTCCCTAACACCACCAGCGCCTGGCCCTATGATTTCTTAAAAGTTTAAGTTCTTTTATAAGAAGACTTGTAATTTAATCCCAGCACTCAGGAGGCAGAATTAGGTGGATCTCTGAGTTCAAGACCAGCCTGGTCTACATAGCAAGTTTCAGGCCAGCCAGGATTTTATACAGAGATCCTGTCTTAAAATTGCAACAACAAAACTTCTAACCAGCTTTTAAAAACTCAGTTTATTATTTTTACTTTTAGTATTAAATTTTTATCCATGATTTGTTTTGTGTTACTTTTTCTTGTGAATTCCTTTTGTGAAACAGGGTTTCTTTCTGGGTAGCTCTGGCTGTCCTATATAACTCACTATGTAGACCAGGCTGGTCTTGAATGCTAAGAGATCTGCCTGAGTCTCCTTCCCAAGTGCTGGGTTTAAAGTTATGCACTGCCATACCCAATTTGTGAAAAATTAAAAAAATTTTTATTCTTGATTAGTAGACATTTAAATTTTTAGTTGCTTTTGTTTTTTTCCTTTTGCTACATATTCTAAGCTACCTTTTCCTTAAAAAAAAAAACTTATTGGTAATTTTATTGTTTTATACTTGTTCTTTTGCATTATTTTGCTTTCTATTTCCTTTTGAGACAGTGTTTCCATGTACCCTGTGTGGCCTGGCATTTAATATAGACCAGCTGGCCTGCAGCTTGCAGCAGGCCTCCTGTCTCTGTCTCCACAGTGCTGGGATGACAGGCATTGCCACCATGCTCAGATACACTTTTATTCAAAAATAAATTCTTCTTATAAATACCTCCTTATAATGATGAATAGCAAATGCGCAGAAGAGTAGACGCCCTCCCGCATGCCGAGTGTCATGCAGCCCTCTACCTGTATCAGCTAACAGTAGCAGGTTCTGGCAGGGCCGTACTGTCTCCATTCACGAAGGGCGACTGCATTGGGGTAGGTGGCTTGCCCAGGGCCCTGCAGCTAGGCAGGCGTGGAAGCTGGACTGCTGCCCATCTGTACATACAGAGCTTACTAACTTTGCCTTATCTCTATGAGAGGATTCTGAAAGGAGAACATGGAGTGGGAAAAGTCCCAAGCTGGAAAGATGGTTTTGTTCTTCCCTGGTTTAAAATACTTTGATTAAAAACTTGTAACTTCAAAATACATTATTACATAATGAAAAATTACCTGCTCTTCAGCTGCTTAATTTCCTGTTCATAACCTCTGTTATTTATTACATATCCTTTATATTCTGTACTGGAGCATTTTGTTCTTTGATTTAATCCTCACAGTAACCCATTGAGGTAGGTCAAAATCCACTCCAGCGAGTAAGAGAATGAGGCTTTGTTTGCACATCCAGGTCTTGAGATTGCCATAGTGATGGCCTGTGTTCTTAAGAATGCTGCCTTGCCTTGGAAGAAAATAGAAGGACCTTTCTTCTCATGGTGGAATAGTATTTCAGAAGAAGGGACTCTCTTGTCTGGCATCCAGCAGGTAGTGTCACCCTGGGTATCAGGGCTCTGGTGACTGTGAGCCAAGCCTTTAGCTCACCCATGCCTCGATGCTTTTCCTTTGTGGATGAGAGTCTGCATGTTTCTGTCCACCGGACTTGGAAGTGCTACAGACGTAGAGTGTTCATTGAGTACCTCCTTCCCTGAACTAGATGCTCCCTAACACTTTTCCTGTGTTTGTGTTACTGTCTAGGGAGAACAATGTCTGTGACATAAATGCAGTGCATGGCTTGTTCGCCACAGGAACAATAGAGGTCAGTGCATACTTCCACTGAAACAAATGTGTTTCTTATTTACAGTTCCAGTTTCTCTTTAGAATATCTTTTTCTTTTTACATTTATTTAGTGTGAGTGCACTCCACACTTGCCACTGTGCTTATATAGAGATAAGAAGACAACTTATTATAGTTTGATTCAGTTCTTCTGTATGAGTACTAGGGATTGAACTCAGGTCGTCAGGCTTGGCAGCAAGTCCCCTTACCCACTGAGCTGTTTTTCATTTTAAAAAAGATTTTCTGGGGAGCTGGAGAGATGACTCAGCAGTTACAAGTATATTGTTGCTCTTGTAGAGGACCTGAATTTGGTCCACCACCCAGGTAGAGCAGCTCACAACAGCCTATGGCTTGAGCTCCGGGGGAACCTGAGATCATCTTCTGGCCTCTTCATAGACTCATATCTATATCAGAGTATATATATATATAATTAAAAATAGAGACCTGCCTAACATTGCGAGACCTAGACTTGGTCCCTAGTGGTGTCTAAATCTGCAAGCCAGTCAGATAATCAGTCAAACCAATTCATTAATCAGTCTTTAGCTTTTAATGTATTTAAAAGAATTACACCTTTAGGCACGTTGAAAACAGTTCAGCGATAACATTCCACACATTCCTTTTTAAAATAAAAATGTTATTTTTTAAAAGGTTTTCTGAGCCATTTGAAAGTAAATCATGAACATTATGACATTTCATGCCTAAATATTTGAAATATAATTTTTAAAAACAAGGACTCAAACTGAGAATGGTAGACCTTACCCCAAAACTTGGTAGTAGGTGTTAGAGAGTTAGAAGCTGAAGGCTAGCCTTGTCTATACAGTGAGTACAGCTGATCTTGGCTATAAAGTCTTTGTTCCAAAAAGCCAAAAAATAAGCTAGGCGTGATGAAGCATGCCTTTAATCCCACCTTGGGGGGCAAAGGCAGGCAGATCTCTTGAGTTTGAAACCAGCCTGGTATACAGAATTGAGTTCCAGGACAGCCAGGACTACACAGAAAATCTCTGTCTACAAACAAACAAACAAAAATGCCCAAACTAAAAAAGTAGAAAGTAATACAGATTAAAGCAAAGATTTATCCTATGGTTTTAGGTACTCCAGAGACTGACACAGGAGGATCATTTGAGCCTAGAAGTCAAGGTTAGCCTGGATGACAGTGAGGTTCTTATTTAAACAAACTGACAAAACCATAAAGACCTTTTTCATAAAATATAAATGTCTTTATTGTTCCTTCCTCTTGTAGGAGCCAATTCAAGGGTCATGTGTATGGTTGGGACTTTTTCATTTTTCTTTTCTTAGTTATGAAAGTGAATCGCCTTGTGGTGAAACACCTGGCACTGCCAGGGTTACAGGTTATAAGCTAAGCTTTGACTGCGTGGAACTAGTAAATCTTATTTTTGGTAAATGTTTGCAAGTTTTCTACTTGCAGCTTTTACTTAAAATGTTTTTGTCCTCTGTTCAGGGTCGAGTGGAATGCTGGGATCCAAGAGTAAGAAAAAGGGTTGGCGTGTTGGACTGTGCATTAAATAGTGTCACAGCAGATTCAGAGTAAGTAGCAATCAGTTTGCAGTATAACTGTCAATCAACCTTCTGATTTAAGTCAGCATGTCAGTATGAAATAAATTGCCAGAGGATGAAACTCTTTCTGACTCACATCTGAGACTGGTGTCTGGGATTGTTGTCCTATAAAGCTGTGGGCAAGCCAGGGAGATTGCCTCTTTCCAGTACTGCTCAGATCAGCTTGGTTTTTTTTAGTTTTCAGACCCGCAGGATTGGTGGCTGGGCAGAGCCCATTACTCTTAGCAGGCGAGAAGATGTGCCTTGAATGCTATGGTGAAGGGAGCAAGGGCGGATTTTTTTTTTCTTTTTCTTTGGTCTAAGTCCTACACTTAAACCATTTAGAGAGTAGTATATACGTGGAGAGAAAATATGTTTCACAGGTAGCAGCTTGAATAGAGTAAGAAGAATGCATTCTTGTCGTCCAGTCACCAGCGTGGGCTGGCACAGGTTGGCACCACTGCCCAGGTGTTTGCTGTAGGATTTATAGGCAGACCACCCTCAGGCAGGCCTTTGCTCCAGGCTCATCTGTTGCAGTCAGTTCAGAAAAGCCTTTCTCTGGGCTCGTAGGATCCACTGCTTCTCCAGCACATCCACGTGTACTTCAGGGAGAGTTTACACACCATCCGTTGACGTCATGTGGGAGGGTGAAGCATCTGATGGTGACAGACTACAATGACAATAAGGATGCTTTAAATTATTGCAGAGTTCTGTATGATTTAATTCAGGATGGGAATTCATAACTCTTTTGTTTATATGGAGCATCTTTGATTTAAAAAATGAAGACTGGCTCAGCTGATGCAGCTCAGAGGGAGGTGCCTGTGGGGTATGCAAGGCTGCAGGGTCGGTCCTCAGTACCGCAGGAGCAAGCCGTCCAGTGTAAAACAAGCTGTGACAGAACTAGGAAATACACCTTTCTAATACATAAATCTTACTCTGTGTTAAGAAGGAAACTTGTGTGTTTGTTTCTTTTAAACTGCTATATTTAAAGTGACAATAGAAACATTTATTTTTCTTGATTACTATTGGGGTTTATTTTAAAGTGATAATCAGCTTTACTAATCATGACATGATGTAGAGAATATTAAGCAATTTTAAGCCAGGAAGTTCACTCCCACGTAGAATAAACTAGTGCAAAAATGCATATTAAGGTTCTTTTGTTTTTGTATAAGGTGCATGCCTGTGTATGAGTCAGGTGCCTGAAAAGGCCAGAGGAGGGCACTGCATCCCCTGGAGGCAGAGTCTGTGTTACAGGCAGTTGTGAGCAGCCCAGTGTGGGTGCTGGGAACCAAGTTGTGCTCCCGAAGAGTAGTTTGTGCTTTCACCTCAAAGCCAGCTCCTCAGGTGCCATATTGTTTTAACCCATCAGCATTTTAAAAAAAGAATCAGAAGAATTAGCATATTTAGGAAATATACTAATACTAAGAAAATAATACTAAGAAAATCCATTATGTTAAAGATATTTTACTAATTCTGTTGGAGGCAGAGAGGTTAATTTGCTCTCAGTCTTAAGCATTGATTTGTCTTTGAGTTATGTCGAGATGTGTGCTCTGAGTTCCCTGTGCCCTTAGCATCACAGCCTGGCTTTGTTTCTCTTTATTGTTGTTGTTTCATGTTTTTCTCTTCTTAGGAAACAGTCTCACTCCAGCCCTGCCTGACCTAGAACTCTGTGTACACCATGTGCTGGCCTCAAATCACAGAGATCCCCCTGCCTCTGCCTCCTGAGCACTTGGATCAAAGACATGTGCCTGATGACTTGAGATCAGTCTCTGGAGCCCTCAGAGGTGGGAGGAGAGAACCGGCCACACAGAGTTATCCTCTGACTGCTGGGTACACTCTTTTGAGTGTTCACACAATTCTTGTTTCGTTTTGTTTTGTTTTGTTTAAAAGCAGACAGATGTGTAGGAATCACTGATAATGTATCTTAAGGCTGTTTCAAGTAGAAGTGCAGTACCTGTAGATGTGCTACTATACAATCTAAGGAAAAGTACAGGAAAAAGCCATCTTAACTTTGGTCTTTAGAAATACAGGAGTACTTTTTTTTGTTTATTATTTTTTCGAGATAATGTTTCTGTGTATCCCTGGCTGACCTCAGACTCATTGTGTAGACAGGCTAGTCTTGAACTGGGAGACCGCCTGCCTCTGCCTGCCAAGTGCTGGGATTAAAGGTGTGCACCACCATATGTGTCTGGTTGAAATACTGGAATCTTTTTTTTAAATGAAAATTGATTCACATTTTGTACTGAATTTTTTTGTTCTTTAGAGATAAGAGATTTTTAGCTGTTGTGATAAAATATTTTGAAAATAATTATATTTAGTGTAAAGATGCTAAGTAGTTTCTGAAAGAAAACCCAGCAGAGGCCCACCTGCTGCATAGCAGCATTTGGCCAAGCAGAGCCTGTAGGAGCGTATCCAGTGTTGGCACTTTATCCGTGATTGTTTCCCAAGCATCTAGAACCTGAGCTTCTAGGGTTTGTGCTAAATTGTTTTACAGAAAACCTAATCTAAGCATTTACCACGTTACTGAATCGACACTGTCTCCCTGTCCTCAGCTGAGGCTCCTCCCTAGCAGGGCCTCACCATTCTTTTCTTCTCTTCTTCCTCCTCCTCCTCCTCTTCCTCCTCCTCTTCCCCCTCCTTCTCTTCCTCCTCCTCTTCTTCCTTCTCCTCTTCCTCTTCCTCCTCTTCCCCCTCCTTCTCCTCCTCTTCTTCCTCTTCTTCTTCCTCCTCCTCTCTTTTCAGTTTATTACATTCGTTTGCTTGCTTGCTTACTTGATTTTCATGAGCAGGGCACAACCCTGCTGCCTCATGTCTACATACATGAGCCGGTCAGAGCACAACTTTGAGAAGTCTCTTCTTTCCTTCTACCTGTGGGTCTAGTTGTCAGGCTTGGGAGCAAGTGCCCCATGGTTGGCCCCACTGAACCCTCTCTCTAGCCCCTGTTTGTTCTTTGAGCTAGGTTCTCCCCTGTCCATGCGGGCTGTAATTCCTAGGTCTAAGGGAGTCTCCTGAGTATCTGGTACATAGTAGACACACAGACACCACTCCCAGTTTATTGTTAATAGAAAGAACAGAGGTAGCAGGTAACTAAAGGTACCTGACTGCTTAACAGATAGTAATTTTTTTCTCTTATTATGTTAAAACATAAGCTTCAGGCTGCCTTCTAACTCACTGGGTGGCTGAGAATGGCCTTGAATTCCTAATGCTTTTCCTCCCAAATGCTGGGATTACAGCACCCCATCCCTACCTTAGTACTTGATAGTTATTTTCCAAAGACTTCAGTGAATTTTTTATGTACAGAAAGTGATATTTTGTTAGGTACTTTTTTTTTTTTTTGGTTTTTTGAGACAAGAGTTTCTCTGTGTAGCCCCGGCTGTCCTGGAACTCACTCTGTAGACCAGACTGGCCTCAAACTCAGAAATCCACCTGCCTCTGCCTCCCAAGTGCAGGGATTAAAGGTGTGCGCCACCACTGCCTGGCTTGTTAGGTACTTTAATTTGATGTGGTTTTTTGTAAAAGAAAACTCTCCATCAATGACATACTCAGTGTTCAGCTTTTGAGAATTATGTTTCAGAAGTATGTTTATGTAAGGAAGGGTGTATAAATATACATTTTTAGATATACTTTTCAGTGAGAAAGAAAAACATACAGTTATCATAGAGTTTAATTAATTTTTATAACATTTTTATAAAAGGACAATGACCATGTGTGTTTATTGTCATGGGGAAAACACCCAGAGGCATACCAAAATGTTAAACATTGTTGGGTTTTTTTTTTTCTGCTGATTCAGTTTCAAGTGATTGTATTGTATTGTATTTTTTTAAAAGATTTATTTATTATTAATTACATCTATCTGTTTGTATCTACACATAAGTGCAGGTACCCATGAAGCCCAGAAGAGGGCGTTGTGTCCTCTGAAACTGGAGTTATGGATGGATTCTGGGGAATCAAACCCTGGTCCTCTAAAAGAGCAGCCAGTGTTCTTAACTTCTGAGCCATCTTCCTAGCCCTTGTTTTTTTTTTTTTTTTTTTTTTTTAATTTAGCTTTATGGTTTTCCTACAAACCTTGTAGCCTGTCACTTGTGTTATTTAGTAAATTCTAGAAGGTGGAGAAGTTAGAACAGCCTGGCTAGAACAGGCTGTCGTTCTTTTCCATGATTGACTGTTTACCTGAGGAAGTCAGCAGGCCTGCCTGGAAACCAGAAAGGACCACTAGGAGAGTTACGTAAGCTGGTTAGGAAGTAAATGTGCAGAAGTCAGTGGATTTGGTATTTATTAGCAATTCCGCAGGAGGAGGGGGAGGCAGCAGACCAATGTTCTCATAACATAAACTGTACAGTTATTGAAGGATTCATTACCTGTCTGAAGAAAGTGATACAATTGTATTATGAAATAAGCCTCGGAGGAGTAGGAAAATAATTCTGTGTGGAAAGTTATTCTAAAGTTCACTTTGAAGAGTAGGTGATGGAGTCTTTGAGGAGCAGCAGCCTTCCTTCCAGCCACTGCTCAGTGCAGCTCCAGGCTAAGGCTGTAGGTGGCAGGAGAGTCTTGATAGTGCTCCGGGCACGGTCTGGCCTGCGCTCAGGGCTGGTGGTAGCATGTGGCCCATAAGGACTGGAAGCAGGGCTGTTGTCCACTTCTTTTTGTGAGACATGATCACACTGTGTAGTGTACCTCAGCCTCCTAAGTGCTGGGACTGCAGGCATGCATCAGCACAGCCAGTTCTTGTCTGCTTCTGACCTAATAATCTTTATTTTTTCCACCTCAATCTTTTGGTGCTAGTGTTTGTAGCTGGTGCATGAGAAGCATGTTCTAGAATTGTAGCTGTACCTTTGGTTCTTTAGTACCATGGAGATTTATTTAGGTCCTAGTCTTTTATTTAGATGAATGAAGTTGATTTTTTTTTAAAACAATTTTAAATTATGAGTATATGTATGTATGTGCCCTGAGTGCAGGTGCCTGCAAAGGTGTCAGATCCCCTCGAGCTGGAGTTATAGGTGGCTGTGAGCCACTTGACTTGGATGCTAGGACTTGAATTTGAGTTCTTTGCAAAAGCAGTATATGTTCTTAACCACTGAGCTATCTCTCTTGCCGCGGTGAAATTGATTTCACATCAGAAGTAGGCCTACCCAACCATATCCCAAGATGAATTGTTTCTCTGAACAATGATAGGGATGTTTGGGGGTTGGGAAGATGGCTCATTCAATAAAGTGCTAGCTGTGCAAGACATGACTGAGTTTAGATCTTCAGATCCATGGAAACCAGTCACTGATCCCAGATCTGGAGAGGCGGAGACAGGAGGATCCCTGGGGGGTCCTTGACTAGCAAGCTCCAGAATCACTGAATAGTCTATTCCAAAGCACACATGGATTGCAGATATCTGATGTTGACGATGGCTCTCAAAAGACATGTGCACGCGTGCGCGTCCACACCCACACCCACACCCACACCCACCCACACACATCTTGAAGAAGTTTCTGAAAACAGTGTTCTATTTGAATAGAATGGAAGATGAAGGTGGGTTATGGGATTACATTTGTATGGGAAGTGTCTTTTTTATTATGAAAGTTTGGATACAGTTAGACTGTAAACAAATAGCTGGTAATATGATTTTCCTTGTTAGATTTAAAGTGAAGATAAATGATGACCCTGTTACTTAGTCACAGAGGACAAACATTTGCTTTTCAGGATAAACAGCTTACCCACCATCTCTGCATTGAAGTTTAACGGAGCCTTGAGCATGGCAGTTGGAACATCCACAGGGCAGGTAAACGGCATGTGTGAGCGTGTGAGCCAGTATTTTGGACGTGTATTGGAGAGCACTTGGGACCCTGAGTGGGGCTGCTCTCTTTTGGTGGGAGTGGGGAGGGTGCTCCAGAGGACTGGGTCCCTCAGAAGATTGCTCTAGTCCTTTGGACTTAGAGTTGAATCAAAGTAGTCCTCAGGCATTCTTGATAGGGGTTTAGAACAGCGGTTTTAGAGTGTGGCTCAAATTTGGAATTCTATCAGCCTTCTACTTTTGGAGAGTCACAGTGGATTTAAGTACATATTTAGAAGACCCTGGGAATCCTGCAAGTAAGAATTGTGTTCACTAAATATTTCCAAGATGTGTGCATGCAAGGAGCTCTTTTTTTTTTTTTTTTCTTTTGAGACAGAGTCTTGACATACAACGCTAGCTGGCCTAGAACTCTGTGTAGAAGAGGCTAGCCTTGAACTCAGATCTGCCTGTCTCTGCCTCCCAAAGTTGTTTGCCACCATGCTCACTCAAGCTCACTTGTTGCAGCGGCACCTGCTGTGTCCTAGGCCACAGATTTGCTAATTAACAAGTGAACATTCTTATGAACATCTGCTTCTTTCTTAGTATAGGTCAGTAATTGTCAAGTTAGTGAAGGTAAAAACTACTCCCAAGGTTAAGGCTGTAAAACTGTTCGAAGAGCTGACTTTAGTGTTAGGCTCTGACTAAATGTGTTGGTCGTGTTCATAGAAGGTTAGGAAATAGGTAGCAGTCATTAGTCCAACTTTTTTCTTTTTTTTCATCATGTGTATGTCTGTGTGAGGAGGGGAGGGGTCTCCTATACTTCATGTTGTCTTCATACTTGATATATAGCCAAGAATGACTTTTGTCTTAGTCAGGGTTTCTATTCCTGCACAAACATCACGACCAAGAAGCAAGTTGGGGAGGAAAGGGTTTATTCAGTTTATACTTCCACACTGCTGTTCATCACCAAAGGAAGTCAGGACTGGAACTCAAGCAGGTCAGGAAACAGGAGCTGATGCAGAGGCCATGGAGGGATGTAACTTACTGGCTTG
Organism: Uromys caudimaculatus; assembly: GCA_028551405.1. NCBI lineage: Eukaryota > Metazoa > Chordata > Mammalia > Rodentia > Muridae > Uromys > Uromys caudimaculatus. The sequence continues at coordinate 34,536,381 of CM052705.1, forward strand.
CTTGCTTCTCCTGGCTTGCTCAGCTGGCTTTCTTATAGACCCCAAGACTACCAGCCCACAGGTGGTATCACCCACAGTGGGCCCCCCCCTGTTCACTAATTGAGAAAATGCCTTACCACTGGATCTCATGGAGGCATTTTCTCAACTGAAACTCCTTTCTCTGTGGTAATTCCAGCTTGTGTCAAGTTGACACACAAAACCAGCCAGTACAACGTTGAATTCCCGATTTTCTTGCCCCATTTCTGAAGTGCTGAGACTACTGGCATCTGCCACTGTGGCTGGTTTTGCCGGGCTAGGGAATGAACTTTGTGGGTACTGGGTCAGCATTCTAGTAGCTGAGCTGCCTCCCCAGCTCCCATTACTCTGAGTTTTAAGTGTGTTGTTTGGAAATTGCTTGCTTGACTAGAATTAACTTTCCTCTTTTAGGTGTTGTTGTATGACCTTCGCTCGGATAAGCCATTGCTAGTTAAGGATCACCAGTATGGGCTGCCCATTAAGTCAATTCATTTCCAGGATTCACTAGATTTGGTTTTGTCTGCAGACTCCAGAATCGTCAAAATGTGGAACAAGGACACCGTACGTACTTTCCTTGCCTGTTCCCAGTGCTTCAGGGACTTCTGTAGGTCCTTGAGGGGTTCCTGAGTAGCCATCTGGGAACCAGCAGGTCAGTCACTTTAGGTCAGGGCATGTCTGTGTTTGGGCAAAGCTGACATGGGCCTGTCTGCAGTTCAGGAGCATCCTGATTTATGTGCACTTGTGCATGAGGAGGGATTGAACTTAGCTCATTAGGCTGCTGGTTAGGGTTTTTACCCCCTGGGCCTTGTCAGGCCCCTGGCACACATTTTATTGGACATGTGTTAGATGGAAAGAAAATCACTGTGAAACAGAATCTGCCTCTGAAGAGCCTTTCTGTCCTGCCCCCCACCATCTTGCTTTTATGTTATTACTACGGCCTGTGAGGAGGGCTGTGTGCTGTAATAGTGCACATGGAGGTCAGAGGACAATTCGGATATTATTCTTCCACCGTGGGTTCCAGGGTTGAATTCAGGTGGCACAGCAAACACTTTGACCTGCTGAGCCAGCTTGCTGGCTCCATCCTGAGACCTTTCAGCTCACTGACTACCCCAGCAGTTCTGGGAGTTGCTGATTTTCTTTCCACTCCAGAGTCAGTGCATGTTCCAGGTTCATACCTGTCCCCATCTCAAACAAGCAGGGTCTAGAAATAGTAAATTCCTTTAAAGTAATTTCATATATTGGTTTGTCTGTCTGTCTGCCTTTCTTTGGTGGTAGTTCTTGGGATTGAACCCAGGTCCTTGTGTGTTCTTAGCCAGTGCTGTACCACTAGTTACATTCTTAGTGGTCTTTCTGCTTTTTATTTCAAAAGAGGGCTTCAGTAATTGCCCGCGTTGGCCTTGAACTCACTCTACCCTAGGCAGACTTTCAACTTGTGATCCTCCTGCCTCAGTCCCCCCAGTTGGTAGTATTACATGCCTGTGCTTCAAGGTCTAGCTAGCTTTGTTTCATTTTTTTTTCAAGTAGTGTTTTCCTAAGAATATTTTAGTGTTTCTTCTCAACTTCAAATGTTATTTTAAAGTAACACAGTTCTGTATTGCTGATTTTAATCTGCCTTCTGCTTTCATTTCACTTATTGAAAAGATTTTTTTTTAATTATTTAATTTATTTATATGAGTACACTGTAGCTGTCTTCAGACACATCAGAAGAGGGCATCAGATCCCATTACAGATGGTTGTGAGCCACCATGTGGTTGCTGGGAATTGAACTCAGTGCTCTTAACAGCTGAGCCAACTCTACAGCCTTCCCCCTCCCCCCCAATTTTTTTTTTTTTAAGACAGGGTCTTATGTAGCTCAGAATAGCATCAGATTTGCAGTGGGTTCTACCATGCCTAGGCTCTTTTTTTTTTTCATTTTTAAAATCTAAGTATTAGCTGGATGTGATGGTTCATACCTGTCATCTCAGCACTTAGGAGGTGAGGTAGGAAGATCAATTCAAGTTCAAGGCTAGCTTGGGCTACAGTGAGACTTGTCTCAAAACTATTTTGAGAGGACGACTGAAGATAACTTCGTTACATCAGCAAAATGAATTTAGTACAGTAATTACTTCTCTTATTTTTTAAAAATCAAAAAAAAAATTTTATTCATGCGTATGTGTGTATCTGTATCTGCCACGTTGTTCCGGTGTCCTGGGAGCAGGAATTACAGGCACTTTGTAAATTGCCTAACCAGGTGATGGGAACTGAACTCAGGTCCTTTGGAAGAGCAATAAATGCTTTTAATTGCAGAGCCATCTCTCCAGCCTTATAGACTCTTAATAATTTTGATTTCAAGATATGTATTAATCCTATAGCCTAAAGAGTTAACTTAAAAACAATCCTGCGATGACACTGGGCAGAAGGCCCATGCCCTCCACACTCACTCCTGGAGTGGGTGCTGGGTTCTACAGGCACCTGCTGTTTTTGGTATCTCAGGCACAGTCTAGCTGTCTGTCACTCTGGCTTTTATAGCCACTACTTTTGAGTTTTTTAAATTTTACATTTTGGGGCTAGAGAGATGGCTCAGTGGTTAACAGCATTGACTGATCTTCCAGGACCCAGATTCAATTCTCAGCACCCACATGGCAGCTTACAACTTTCTGTAACTTCGTTCTCAGAGGATCAGACGCCCTCTTCTGGCCTTTCCAGGCACTGCATACACATGTTGCATAGCCATACATTCAGGTTAACACTAATACACATAAAATACAAATAAGTTCTCAAGATTTATTTCTAAGTATTGCATTTTAGCCTCCTTTATTCCTCTGGCTCTGTCTTGGTGTTCACAGCCCTCCTTGAGATGCGTCTGTTCTAGTTACTGTTTAACTTAGCAACCGATGACCAGCTCAAGACATTCCTAAATTCTTGGAAACACTACCCTGATGCTTGCAGGGGTTAAACTTTCTGCTTCGTAGGCTTTGAGTTTGGGGGTTTTGAGGGCTCCTAGGAGACTTTTCATATCTTAGACCAATAATTTTTCTGGCAACCCAAACTAATTGATAGAAAAACACTATTTACCCGTGCAGGGTGTACTTGCCTATAACTTCCATACTTAAGAGGCTGACTGAGGCCGGAAGACCAAGAGTTTGAGGCTAGCTTGGACTATGCAGTAAGACTATGCAGTGAGATCAAAATAATAATAATAAAATAACAACAACAACAACAACTAGCCTTACTGATTATTATTATTATTTTTTTTTTTGGTTTTTTGAGACAGGGTTTCTCTGTGTAGCCCTGGCTGTCCTGGAACTCACTCTGTAGACCAGGCTGGCCTCGAACTCAGAAATCCACCTGCCTCTGCCTCCCAAGTGCTGGGATTAAAGGCGTGCGCCACCACTGCCCGGCTGATTATTTTTAGTTGTATAAGTACATACATTGTACTTATTTAGAGATAGTTTCACTATGTAGACAAGGCTTTCCTGGAACTCACTATGTAATCCAAGCGGGCCTCAAACTCACCATTCTGCCTCTTATCTTCTGAATGCTGGGATTATAGTTGTGTGCTACCACACTGGCTCTTATTTCTAAGAACTCCTAAGATACTGTAAAGAAAGTGCTCCTTTTACCTGGCTCCCACCCTACGTAAGCTAGAGACTAGTTCTGTTTGGAGTGTCCTCCCAGACCCCTTACTGCTGGGTTTCCCCTGCCCCAGTGTTTTGGCACCAATGGCCCGGCCCCTTTTGTCTCTGTTGATCTGTGCTGTCATAGTTCTTGTTCTCTTCTTTTCCTTGCCCACCCCTTCCCACTTCAGTGGGAGATAGCTAGGCGGGTTTCACTGTGTTGAACGAGAACTTGGCTACTGATTTTCACCAACCTTGAAATAACCATCTTGCCTGGCTCCACCCACTTCTGCCCTGGGAGCACCACATCCTGGTGTCAGTCTTCTGGTAATGACTTAGCGCTGCAAGAGCTGGTAGAACTTGTCAGCATCCCCATTTGAAGACATCACACTGTAATTATAGCAATCAATTTTATTTTGGTACTTTTTGTTTCCTAAGACTAAATGCTTCCTCTTGACTAACAGATTACCTGGCTTTGCATGACCTGCTCTCCTTGTTTCTTTCTTCTTGTCTTTCCCCACTCCTGCCTACTTCTAGGCCTTTTCTTCTTAGTCTTCAGGAGTACAGTAGATGTCTCCCCACACTTAAAGTTGAATGTTGGAGCCTTCACTGTAGAGTGACTGATGCTCTGGCCTCACAGGGTTCTGGGTTGTACTTCGTTGTCTCTTTGGGGTTTGGTGGCACTGCTGCACAGTTTCCCTTTGACCCTGACGTACTGTGCCCCAGCACCTCTGAGGCTTTGAGTCTTCTGTTTTGTTTTGAACAGGTCAACTCCGCCACAGTTTCTTCATTTCTAAAACAAGAATATTTGATATGCTGATAAGACAAATACTATTTTTGAGTATAAGTTCTTTCTATTAGGTTCTTTCTTTTTTGTGGCACTATCTGGGTTGTGTCTCCATTTTATTTTCTCTATGTGCCATTGCTAAAACCTGCCTTTGATGATTTCAATGCTTCACTTTTTGCTTACTGTTTTAGGGGAAAATATTTACTTCGTTGGAGCCAGAACATGACCTTAATGATGTTTGCCTCTATCCCAGCTCAGGTAGGCTCACACTTCGGCGCTGGAGTTTTAAACTGCATTTATTTCATAACCCTTGGGTTGGTCAGGACAGTTCTTGAGTTTTTCAACTACTTGGAAGAAGAAAGAACAGGAAGTGGTATAGATGATTCAGAATGGGTGCTGTTATGACTCAGTGCTCAGCCCACCTAGCTATTAGTAGAAACTAGTAACAAATGTAGGCAGGCGGCAGGTGAAGTGCTATTTTGGTGTATTCTTTTATGTGATTAGTAATGGCATGTGGAAATTGAGGTTAGAGATTTGAAGGAGGTTGGAGTCACCTGCTAATAAAGGTTTGGGGATATTCTGCATCAGGTACTGTTCAGGAAATTATATGATAGGTGTCGAAATTCAGTAGCACCTTTAGGGCAGATCTCAAATAGGGTCTGAGAAAGAATGAGAGAACCCTCCCACTCTCAAGCCGTGTCTTCTGAGGACAGACACACGCAAATAATTCTGCTGACAAGGTATAGAGGAAATCCTGAACTGTCCCACTGCACACATGCAGACGGTACTGTGCCAGTGTTCCAGGGAGTCACGAGCCAGAGTTGTGGGGGGGCTTATGAGGAGAGCAGTCATTGAATGGGATTAGAATGGCTTTCTGGGTAAGGCGATTCACCAAGAAGACAACACCAGAAGAGTAACAGGGTCATAGGAGGGCTGAAGTGAAAGAACAGGTGGGTGCAGGTGGTCACCTGACCAGTTGGGCTCCATCTGTCACCAGAGGGCCACACAGAGAGTGAGTGGGCTGACTTAGAACTGCAGTACCCACGAAATAGTTTCCTGAGTTGAGCAAGCCAGCACATGTGTGTTTCTGACCTTTAAGTATTAGGCGGTAACAACGAGGGGTAGTGATTGCCACAGTTCAGTACCTGGTACACCATAGCGTATATGTCTAGGTAAGCAGGTAAGAATGTTCTTAAGTAAGTACAGATTGATCATTGAAGAAGCCAGAGTGGATATGAACACCCAAGGGGACATGTGAGACTGGAAATGGAGAGCCTTCATGGGATTGGATACAGCAGTATGGAAGGACCAGGCATTACTGATGCTCAAGTAGAACCTGAGACAGAGCCTGTGGCCTTGTAGCTGGGGCCTGGAGGAAAGAGCAGACTCACTCACTGCTTTGAGTCTGAGTGAGAAATGCAAGTCTATCACTTACTGAATTATAACCCTGGGTAGTCAGTGACCCACAATTTGTTCTTTCTGTCTGGCTTTTGGGTTTATATATTTATTGTTTGTTTATTTATTTTTGTTTTATTGAGATGTTCCCTGTATATTCCAGCAGCTTCCCTGAAGCAGTTTCTGGCCCAACCAGGCTTCAAACTCATGATCCTCTGCCTCTGCCTTCTGAGTACTGCGATTATGGGCTGGTGACCACATACTTGGCCCTCTGTCTTGCACCATGAGTGGTCATAGGACTTGGGTAGTTTACCAGGGTTAGTTACTTGCCTGGTATAAGGCAAGGCCTTGGCTAGAACCTTCTGAAATGGACTCTAGATACATGTTCCTAGAGAGGAAGGGCAGACAGTGGAGGACCTTGTCATTTCATTTGTAAGAGTTGCAGGGTCTTATGCAAATGGGTGTGTGGTCGCTTCTACAGAGTTGAGGGACTCATTGAGAGGGAGATGCTGAGGTATTGATATGCCCTTACATGGATTCTGGGCTGCATAGAAGCTCAGTGAACCCAGTGAAGGAGAGGATGGAAAAGGTAAGGAGAAAGATTGGTAGGTGAGAAAGGAACAGTCGGAAAGGGTGGCAGAGAGTGATACGGGGCCCTCACTGTGGAATGTACTTCCCCTACCCCCAACACACACACACTGCATTTCCTCTTCCTCATGGTGTTAACCTCTATAAGATCAGGCCATTCTTCTGGTAGAATGTCTCTTGAATATATGTGGTTGTTCCTCCTGGTGTCACTTAGCTTGTTTTCTGTCCTGAGCTGAACCTAAAGTAGCAGTGAAGGATTGACTGGATTTAGCAGTGAGGCCCCCAACATGATAGAATTCAGTGAGGTCTACCTGCTTGATGGAATACATTTAGGTTAAGGATCCTGGACAAGCCAGGTATGGTGTCGTACACCTTTAATCCCAGCATTTGGGAGACAGAGTTATGTTGCAGAGTATTTGATCCCACTATGAACCCCGAGAGTGTGATATTTACTGAACAAAAAACCCAAAAAAACCTTTTTCTAGTTGTAGTGTGTCTCAGCTCTTAGCACACACCTTTAATCCTAAACAATGAAGGTAAAGTTAGTTTGTAGAAGGAAGCACCCATAGTTAAAAGTGATGTATAATTGATTGGCAGACAAAGTGACAAATCAGAGAAAGATTTGATAGAGTAGGATATGCCCAACTCTCATGAGAAGAGGGAGGAGGGGGCTGGAGAGATGGCTCAGCGGTTAAGAGCACTGATTGCTCTTCCGAAGGTCCTGAGTTCAAATCCCAGCAACCACATGGTGGCTCACAACCATCCGTAATGAGATCTGACTCCCTCTTCTGGTGTGTCTGAAGACAGCTACAGTGTACTTACATATAATAATAAATCTTTGGGCCAGAATGAGCAGGCTAGAGTGAGTGGGGCCGGAGCAAGCAGAGGTCCTGAGTTCAATTCCCAGCAACCACATGATGGCTCACAACCATCTGTACAGCTACAGTGTACTCATATTCATAAAATAAATAAATAAATCATTAAATCTTTAAAAAAAAAAGAGAGAGAGAGAAGAGGAAGGAAAGGGAAACTACTTAAGAGAGAGTGCAAAGCCGGGCAGTGGTGGCCTTTAATCCCAGCACTTGGGAGGCAGAGGCAGGCGGATTTCTGAGTTCAAGGCCAGCCTGGTCTACAGAGTGAGTTCCAGGATAGCCAGGGCTACACAGAGAAACCCTGTCTCGAAAAAACAAAAAAACAAAAAAAGAGAGAGAGAGTGCAAAGAGAGAAGGCAGACAGTTTTTCTGGGACAGTAATAAAGAGATAGGTTGCAGAGAGAACCAGAAGACTAGAACATATTGCCAAAGTAAGTCTGAGGCTAAGCAGAGCAATTTAATAAGAAACTGAGAGAATCAGTCAGCTTGAAGAAGAGTTGAGCCAGAGCAGCTGAGTAGGAACAGCCAGCCAGAAATCAGAAAGAACTAAAAAGGGTGAGCTTATTCAGCAGGAAGTCTCAGAGGCTGAAAACATTCTAGGTCTAGATTAGATTGTACAGAGGCTAAAAGCTTCCAGGACTAGGCCTAGGTTAGCACACTGAGTAAGCCTCCAAGACGACAGTTAAACAGGAAAATAAAAATTGCTTTTATAGAGGTTGGTAAATCTCTTGAGTTTGAGACCAGCCTGGTCTATAGACCTAGTTCTAGGATAGCCATGGCTACACAGAGAAACTTTGTATTTTGGAAAGAAAAAAAATCATGGACACACCTCAAACTAAACTGCAGGCTCTGCGTGTCAGGTCTGATTCCAGCAGATCATCCGTGTAAAGAGGAGAAAGTTAGTTCATGGTGTTCGGGAACCTTTTACCATGTGTGGTTTGGACAAGGAATGGCTTTTTCTGTCAGATGACTTAGAGGAGCATACCAGCCAGGCCAGTAATTGTTTCCCAAGACGATGTTGTAGCATGTGTTGGCCTCGCCAGTTGGCTTGCGCTCCTTCTGTGCTGAGATTGTGCTCTGCACTGGCTTTACCGTACCGGTCCTCCCTTCCACTCAGTGCTTTGTCTTCATCACTATGTACTTCATCATAGTTTAGAGAAGGTAAAAGCTCCTTTTTCACACACTCATTTAGTAATGGTTTCTTTGTATTTGCAAGGCAGCTCAGAATATTGAGAAATGATTTTTGCCTTCCTGGCCCTTACCTGACCGCTCAGGCAGCTCTTTGCACAGCTTCCATACATAGAGCAGCCATTCTGCAGGTCAGGACACTGTCAGAGGCAGCACAGCTCTGGGACCCAGTGTGCATGACATGATGACACAGGAAGCATGTAAAGATGATACATGTGTGAGTCCCACCCCAGCCTGTTAAAGCAGGACCAGAGGTCCAGAGCGATTGGCAGAAAGGGAAGAAGGTGGGCTTTGGACTTAAGAAAGACCTGCTTCAGCCTTAGTTATGCCCATTATGACCCTCCTCCACCACAGAGAGCTGCAAGAGGACCCCTGAACTGTGGAAAATGCCATAGCTCTTGTCTTCATCCTCCAATAGGATGGCGTGAGGAACAACCGTGGGGCATTTGCACATAGCACTCACAAAGTGGAGTTTCTGTCCCACATGTCAGTGGGCAGCTGAAGATCAGGCAGATGTGTCCCTGCTGCCCCTCTTCCTGAGCCATTCTTTTTGCTGCCTTCAGCCATTCAGAGTGCCACTGAAGATGTGTGTTTTAGTGTGGTGCTTTTCAAACATGGTTGGTCAGCCACCTGCCTACTGCCTTCCTTTTTTTCCCTGTGCTTTTTTAGCCTTCTGACCTTTTGCATACTATAGGAAAGATGAATAGCTAGCAAAGCAATCACACATTGGGATAACAGTGCCTGAGGTTTTGTTTTATCCTTTCTTGATACTGCTGTGTTGAACTGCCTACAAGCTTTAAGTTCCTTTCATTTTTCTGTACTTTTATCTCACAGCTTGGTAGTGGGTTACAGATGGCCCAGGGAGCTCCCCCCGAGCAGACCTGCCATAAACACTGTTTTTGGTTTTGTGGGGGGTTTTTTTGTTTTTTTGTTGTTTTTGGTTTTTCGAGACAGGCTTTTTCTGTATAGCCCTGGCTGACCTGGAACTCACTCTGTAGACCAGGCTGGCCTCGAACTCAGAAATCTGCCTGCCTCTGCCTCCCAAGTGCTGGGATTAAAGGTGTGCGCCACCTCTGCCTGGCTTGGTTTTGTGTTTTGAGTGTTGGTGAGCCTTTCCATGACATACACCCAGATAGGTTCTGATATGGGCATGTGTCCCAGGAGGGCACTGCTTTATCAGATCTCTGTCACCGCTTACATTGGAGGAGTGTCTTTGACTCCAGTTGCTGGGCTCTTTTCCTTCTCTAAACAGTTTTGTTTCTCTTAGAAGTAATAAGCAGTAGCACTTTGAAAAACTCAGTAGAAATGCTATCCGTAATGCCAGGCTCCTTAAAAACCACTACTGCTCATTAGAGAAAATGGCTACATTAACTCTTAGTTTTAAGTGGCCTTCGTGCTGCTCTTGGAGTCACCTTTTCTATTTGGTTTGACATTACGTTAGAAGCAGCAAGAAGGTGAGCCAGTAGATGCCGTATAGATGGTAGGGTCCTTTTTCATTTTGTTGGGTGGTATTTAGACTACTTAGTGGTTTATTTGATAACATAAGCCTTTTCATTTTATCTGTTTTGAGTGGGGTTTTTATGCTCTAAATTATATAGGGCTAGTGATGTTTGTTTTGAAGAGTGCCATGCTTGCTGAGGTCATTTACAAGCTTATAAAGAATCCTGCATTACCTTGTAAAGGGTTGGGGAGATGTTGGCTGATTTTGTGTGTAGTCATGAGAAGGTTGGCTGTAGAATATCTTGACACCTTGGAGGTGCTTCAGAAAACTTAGGGATACTTGCTGGCAATTGAACCATCTAATACTTGATAAGAAGTAGCTAAATGCCAACAAATTATGGATTTCTGGGTTTCTGTGTTATAGGAACTCCTTTGTTGAATGACAGAGTGCCCTCCAGCCTTGGTTTTGCTTTCTCGAGATGTAGATGCCATTGAGGCTAAAATTAATTTCTCTTTTTAGTTAACTAAAGTTAACTAAAATTAATTTCTCTAGTGGTTCATTCTTTTAAAATTCCCTAAATGATCATGGCACTCTAAGGGCTGTTTAGTGACATATGGGTCTTAAAAATATTTTATGTGTGTGAATGTTTTGCCAAAATGTATCTATGTGCACAACATGTACTTTTGGTGCCTACATTGGTCAAGAGAGGGCATCAGACTCCATGGAGCTGGAATTACAGATCATTGTGAACCATCATGTGTGTGTTGGGAATTGAACCTGGCTCCTCACAAGAGCAAGTGCTTTTAGCCACTGAACCATCTCTCCGACCCTGACATGTGGGTCTTCTGGGGGAAGTTTTTTGTTTTTTGTTTTTTGTTTTTTTTTTTAAAGATTTATTTATTTATTTTATGTGTCTGAGTACACAGTAGCTGTCTTCAGATACACCAGAAGAGGATATTGGACTCTATTACAGATGGTTGTGAGCCACCATGTGGTTGCTAGGAATTGAACTTAGGTCCTCTGGAAGAGCAGTCTGTGCTCTTAACTGCTGAGCCATCTCTCCAGCCCCATTGGGGGAAGTTCTATATAACACTCCTATAATCATTTTGGTCTGCAGTCAGCTGTGAAATTTAATACAGAAATTCTGGTGCTGGGCCTTTTGCTTTCTTGACTCCTGATTCCAGAAGGAGAGCCTTTCTCTCCATTATTATTCTCGTACTGTACATCTTATGCATGAAGCGGGAAACTCCCCAGGCCTAGTGTAGAGCCGAATGCCTCTCTGGAGCCTGCTCATGGCCTTAGGTCATAAAGCCTGGGTAGTTGACAGACAGGGAGTCAGCAGCTCCTACAGCTGAGGTCTCTTGCCTAGAAAGGCAAGACTGACTAAAGGGCAAATCAAAGCATTTTCCATTTTGTAGAATGGGTACTTCTCGCCACTTGTTTAACTTGTTCATTGTATTTATTTTTAGGAATGCTTCTTACTGCCAATGAGTCCCCCAAGATGGGCATTTACTACATTCCGGTAAGAGCCAGCAGGAACAGGCACAGAACATTTTTGTGTTTGAACTGGTAGTGTTGACAGCCTTTGGGCTCTGTGTGGCTTTGCTGCACTGTAGATTCACTGTGGATATAGTGTGCTCTGCGGCCCAGTAGAGTAATGTCTCAGTATTCTGCTGGCCAATTGTTTTGTGATGTTTAGCATAGGCTTGAAATCTTTCAGATAATGCTTTGTTGTTTGTTTTGCTGGGAAGTATTTCAGAATCTAAAACTTAAAACTATTGACTAAGCAGAAGTCTAAATCAAAACTAAGAGTCTAGAGCAGTGGTTCTCAACCTTCCTAATGCTATGACCCTTTAATACAGTTCCTCATGTTGTGGGGACCCCAACCATAAAATTTTTGTTGTTGCTACTTCATAATTTTGCTACTGTTATCGTGATGTAAATATTTGATATTTATGTAATGTAAATATCTGATATATGCAACCCCTGTGAAAAGGTTGTTCAACCCCCAAAGGAGCTGAGTGAGTCCCACAGGTTGAGAACTGCTGGTCTAGTGCTCTTCTAGTTACCTCACTGTAGTTTGCATCTTTTAGAAATAAGTTGCACACTCAAGAAGCCAGATCATCAGGGTTATCAGTGATGACATAGGTTGGATTATCATATTTTCATTCTTAAAGAATCGTTCTTCTACACCAGGAGCTTCCATGCTTTACCTTTTAGTCTATAGAAGGAGAGAAACAGGGATGTGTTCTTTTAGTCAGTAAGGCAGCTGTACTGGCTGGTTTTGTGTCAACTTGACACAAGCTGGAGTTATCACAGAGAAAGGAGTTTCAGTTGAGAAAATGCCTCCATGAGATCCAGAGCTAAGGCATTTTCTCAATTAGTGATCAAGGGGGGAGGGCCCCTTGTGAGTGGTACCATCTGTGGGTTGGTAGTCTTGGGTTCTATAAGAAAGCAGGCTGAACAAGCCAGGAGAAGCAAGCAAGCCAGTAAGTTACATCTCTCTATGGCCTCTGCATCAGCTCCTGCTTCCTGACTTGCTTGAGTTCCAGTCCTGACTTCCTTTAGTGGTGAACAGCAATTGGAAGTGTAAGCTGAATAAACCCTTTCCTCCCCACTTGCCTCTTGGTCATGATGTTTGTGCAGGAATAGCAACCCTGACTAAGACAGCAGCCTTCATGTAGAGCTGGCCTGAGTGACAGGCGTTACCAATAGGGAAACTGGAGAGCAGTGACTCTCACTGCTGCTAGCCTCCCATCATGGAGTAGCTCAGCTGTCTGTGGACTGGGTTTCACTGGCCTCCACCTGCTACTGAGTTTCTGTTGTCTTAGGAAGCTGATGCTGCAGCACTCTGTAGTGTTTGTTCTGAGTGATAATAAAGTGAAGGCTGTTCAAACAGGAAGCTGCTGTTCTCCTGTATTGTTATATGCTCCTCTTCCCAGCTTCACAGATGCCTGTTCACCCATCTTCCCATGTTTCCATGGCTTAATAGGTATTTGTTTGATGCATCAGCTGTGTGTCAGGCACCATGCTGGATGCCTGCAGCATCACAGTACTTAGTACATTACCATTGCTCCATCCTCAGGGTTAAAACAAGAAGAAAGGTGGTTTCAGGTCTGCACCATGAGCTGGAGAAGGAGGACTCTGAGAGTGCCTGGGAGGAGAGACCCTTCCCGCAGAGTGGGCTAGGTGCCTGGGAGAAACTCAGTAAACTGCCTAGAGTGACTTCAGGGAGAGATTGGAGCTTGAGTGTAGACTAACTAGATGGAGGGGCAGGGTGAGCCACAGAATGGGAATAGCATCTCAGCAGCAGAAGAGTCCTGTGGAGGGCTCAGGGAGAGGGTCTCATGACGCAGAGCAAGTGCCAGATTGGAAAGGGTCTGTAAGTGTGTGTACTAGGGGGCATGTGGAGCCTGACACATCATGAGCAGCAAAGTAAGGAAGCCAGGGTTGCCCTTTGGAAAGGTTGTTTGTCTCTACAAAGAGAATGACATGGGATCTAAGCTGCAAACAGACAGAACAGGCTGTGGCAGTCCCCAGCCTGGCAGTGCTGGGCTATCCTTTTCAACATCTGGACTTTGGAGGTCCTGAGACTGTTTGAGAAAGAAACAAATCTGACTTGGAATTAATGTCTACTTATGGAGATGCAGGTGGACCGTAAGAAAATCTTTCCCTTGCTCCTACCTTCCCTGGGCTTTCAGGGAACACTGTTAGGTGTGGAGAGTCAGGCAGTCTGTTCCCTACCTTCCCACCAGGTGAGGTTGCTTCCTCCTCTGGGGCATACTTACTGTGCTCTTCAGCAGCTATGCCAGGACCACATCAAGGGTCCACATGGGAGGCTCCAGAGTGCAGGCTGGTATCACAGCAAACAGGACAGGCCAAGAGCCCTGTACCGTGTGGCACAGAGGAAGCAGGTGTGGGTAGGAAGACAGACTTGGTAATAAGTTCAGATATGGGTTGTGAGGAAGAGGAAAGAAACAAGGGTGACCCCAGGTTCTGCCAGGGCACATGCGTGCATGCTGATGTCACTCGCGTCCAGGAAGAGGTGGGTGAATAGGAAAATACTTTCCCTTTTAAGTTCCCTTCCCTTCCCTTCGGTTCTCCTTCTTTCCTTCCTTCTTTCTTCCTTCCTTCTTTCCTTTCTTTCGTTTTTGGGTGGTGGTGGTTTTTTACATTGTGAAATGACCTTTTGCAGAAATGGCACAAATGTTTTAATTACACAAATAATGTATCCATGTTCTTATTTTCAGTATTTTACAAAGTATGAGAGAAAAAAAAAATACATATTCTGCCCCCATAGGTGCTATTAATATTTGGAAACATTGTCTTTTCTGTTATATTGTTAAATATATGGATTTTATTTTATTTTATTTTTTTAACTTTCAGTTTTGCTTTTCATGTGTGTGTGACTGGGTCTCATGCAGCCCAGGTTGGCCAGGGATCTGCTATGTAGCCAAGGATGACCTAGAGCTCTCCTCATCTTGGCTTTGCCTCCAAAGTGGTGAGATAACAAGTGTGCCCTACCATGAGTGGTGACGCGGTATTTTATACGTAAAGTGTATCCAGTTCTATAGACTTGACTTAGGTATATTAAATCCAAATAGTAAGTCATCTAAAGCTAGTATTCACAGGCACTGAGTTCAGTACCTGACATTGGAAGGAAAAAAAATCACCTATAATAGTCATGTACCATGCGTATACCCATGACTACAGAATTCAGGAGCAGAGGCAGTAGAACAGCCTGGGCTACTTTTCCCTTCCCCTTCCCCTTCCCCTTCCCCTTCCCCTTCCCCTTCCCCTTCCCCTTCCCCTTCCCTCCCTCCCTCCCTCCCTCCCTCTTCCCTTTTTTTTTATTTTGGGTGGTGGTGGTGGTTTCGAAACAGGATTTCTCTGTGTGTAACCTTGGCTGTCCTGAAACATTCGCTAGCCTCAAACTCACAGAGATCTGCCTGCCTCTGCCTCCCACCCCCACCCCAGTGCTGGGATTAAGGCATGAGTCACCACTGCCCGGCTCTGCCTAGGCCTTCTACAGTAAGTAGGATTGCAGATGTGTGCCACTTTGCTTGGTTTCTCTGTTGTATTTTATTGCTGGGCATGTGTGGGCTATTTTTAAATTGAGGAGACCTCTTATTCCCATGTAATTCTTTGGTTCTGTTTTGGGTTGCTTGCTCCTTTCCTGTCCTTTCCTGCACTGGGCATCACACAGGGCTTTGCACTTCATGCTGGCCAAGCACTCTGCCCCAAACTGCACCCCCAGCTGGCAGTGGGGGTTTTGCCATTGTTCCAAATAATGAGGACTTTGAGCAGCAAGAGCAAGAGGAGCTTGTGGCTAGACGATGGGAAGCTGCTCTTGACTCACAAGCCTGCCTGCCTCACAGAGCTCTGAGTTTCAGCATGGCCGCTGAGATTTGACAGGCAGATATGAAATGGGCCCAAAGCCCTCTCCCACATGCCTGCACATGAGGACCCAGTGTGCACAGAGGTCTTGCTAGGCCGAGTGCTGAGCTGCAGCTTGGCCTCTGCTCTTCTTCCTGACCCCACGGTCTACCCTGCCACTCTTGCACCAAATCATATTCCGCAGCGCCATTTGTCTTCACTTGGCACCTGCTCTTTTTACTGCTTCTTAAAAGCAAAGAGCAAGCCCCAGGGCTGAAAGCTTGCCATTTACTGGAAGATTAATATCAAACTTAAGGAGCTGCATCTAGCTCAAAGGCTCGTTTGAGGCCTATAGAGCCAGAGAACTGTATGTTTAATACATGGCTTATGCCAAGTTTAAGAGGTCTGACCTGTGATTTGTACAAACATCTTATAAATCAGTACAGCCGTCCCACACATCCCTGCAGGCTGTGCTACAGAAAAGGCAGCATGATGTTCTCTCAGCTTGTTCGCTTTTGCCCTTCTAGCTGATACCATCTTTCCTGAATACTTGGACTCTCTGGAGACTAACACCGTTCCTGACTTTAGCGCCCCGCCCCTTACATATGCTAGGGAGACCAAGTGGGTTTCCCCTCATCCTCATCCCACTTTCTCAGTCCTTACCTTTGTTCTCTCTTAAGGGAGTTGTATTTGTTTCCTTGTTTGCTTCAGCATCTAATTTATCAGTAGTTTAGTAACATGGGACATGATCAGCTCTGACTCGATTTCAGGTTAGTTCTGCGTAGTGAACACCTTTGACAACTGCAGACTCCTGAGGGAATCCAAGTGGTCCGTGGCACCACCTCAGAACCCAGCCCTGAAGTAGATACTCCAGTGGGAATG
The DNA here is from genome assembly GCA_028551405.1 of Uromys caudimaculatus. Lineage (NCBI taxonomy): Eukaryota > Metazoa > Chordata > Mammalia > Rodentia > Muridae > Uromys > Uromys caudimaculatus. The sequence continues at coordinate 34,552,521 of CM052705.1, forward strand.
CTCCTGACATTCACGGCTCTGTGTACAGCAAGCTCCTATACGTTCCTAGGCTCCTGCATCCTGAGTTGCATGTTCCATAATGGATGTGCATGCTTATCAGAGGAAAATGTATTATTGCTTGTTTTGAAAGCTGGTTGATTTAGAAAACAAAATAACTGAGTTAATTAGAGGAATATGTTTTCAATTTTGTTTGAAACATAAATTTAAGCTGCTATAAAGATTATATGAAATGCCATTTAACCAACTTTTCAATCCTGGTAATTATTTTATTTCAAAATAATTTATTAGGAAAAACATATTCTATATTTTCCATATTTCGATTGCTTATTATAAATCATCAAAATATACTGATTAAATATTTTAACATTTACTATTTAATTTAAAATTTGAAAGTATTTTTGGAATACCTAGTCCCTATAAATAGGGCAGATTAAAAGTGTGAAGGGTTTGGGGTAGGGGTGGTAGGGAGATGGTTCAGTTGGCAGATGCTCGCTGTGCAAGTCTGAGGACCAAAAGTCAGATCCTTAGCATCCATATAAACTCCAGGGGAGGGGTGCATATCTAATCCCAATGCTGGGTGCAAACACAGGCAGATTCTAAGAACCTGCTGGCCAGACAGTCCAGCTAGAAACTAAAGCTCTAGGTTCAGGGGAAGACTCAAAAAGCGATGTGGAGAGCACCAAGTGCATACCTAGCATTGCCCTCTGTCCTTTATACGCCTGTGCACTTACACACATGCACACACACATGCAATCACTAATAATAAGAAAGCATGCAACTCTTAAAACCAAAACTAAGACCGAAGACTGTTGTCTAACTTGCACTAGTGCTTCTTGTAAGAAATGGCATTTGAACTTGAGCAAAACTGACTTGGCTCATAGAGGAGACAGGGTGCTCAGCAGCAGAACCTTGTCTCAGTCTCTGTCACACTCGAATATTAACCCCTGTTCTTCTTATGGATAGTATGCAATTTTTTTTAAAGATTTATTTATTTATTTATTTATTTATTTATTTATTTATTTATTTATTTATTTATTATAAGTACACTGTAGTTGTCTTCAGACACACCCGAAGAGGGCATCAGATCTCATCACAGATGGTTGTGAGCCACCATGTGGTTGCTGGGAATTGAACTCAGGACCTCTGGAAGAGCAGTCAGTGCTCTTAACCTCTGAGCCATCTCTCCAGCCCCCATATGCAAATATTTTTAAAGTGAAATCTCACTTCAGGTTTTTAAGGCCTGAGGCTTGATCTTTGTCTGTGACCAAACCTGGGTCTCTGCTGTAAATGCCTGGAAACATAACAGTAGCAGGGTGAGGGTGGTCAGGCTCCAGGCTCTGCTCCTCCTGGACGGTCCGGTGTACAGGAAGTCATAGTCCCTCTCCTTTGACGTGCATGTCACGGGCACATCTGTCGTCTTCCATGGTGACCATGACTTCATGCAACTTTATGTTGTATGTAACACCACAATCCCCTGTTTGGCCCTTTCATTCTCTGCTGGCTCTTATTTCCCATTGATGTGTCCCAGGGTCTGGGCCTTGGCTCTCTTCCCTTCCTCTAAAGGCTAGGAACACTTGACTCAGAGCCTGCCTTTCTGTCTGAAATCACTCCCTGGCAGCTCATTGCCCCATGCTTTAGGACCAGCTACCAGATTGCTCCCCAGCCTTCACCTGATGTGTGTCTCCTCTGGTCTCTCAGCTCTTCCACTCGGATGTCTCACCTGCATATCCTGTCCGTGCAGAACCTCAGCAGTAGCCCTTCACCCGTGCTTGGCTCCCACACACAGGCTTGCTTTGTCCTCTTAACCCAGCTTTCTTCTTTTACTTTTGTCCCACTTTCGGTCTGCCTTTTGTTGGATTGAGTTTTGTTGTTGTTGTTTTGGTTTTTTGTTTGTTTGTTTGTTTGTTTAGCTAGGGTCTTCTGGTACCATCAGGCAGTTGTTACTACCTTGGCCTTCAGTATTCTGAAGTATGTGTGCACTCCCATAGCTGGCTTTGGGGTCTGTTTTTCTTACAACATCTAGGTTGACTTAAATAGTAAAAATACAAACAGAACAAGTATAAATCAGTCCTGTAATCTGCTTAAAACTGGTCCAGTAGCCTATCCATTTGCTCAGAATAATGTCCTGACTCCTTGCACAGTTTAAGATGTTCTGTAAGGTAGACAGAAAAGGCTAGAGACCAGATTCTCTGTCTCCTCTCACCCTGCTGAAAATAGATCTTCGTAAAACCATTTCTACTTACAGGGGTCACCAAATGGTCAGACCAGATTGCCAGCTAAGGCAGCCATGTATTAACCAAATTGAAATTATTAGAGAGGAATTTGGTTTTTGGGCAGGTGGTGGCTACTGGTATGCTGGTTAGTTTTTGTTAGCTTGACACAAGCTAGAGTGATCTGGGAAGCAGGAGCCTTGATTGAGGTATTAATTACCTTTATCAGGATGCCCATAGGCAAGGTTGTGGGCATTTTCTTGATTACTGATTAATGTGTGGTGTGGGAGGGTCCAACCCATTCTGGGCAGTGGTGCCCTAGGCAGGTGGTCCTGGGTAATATCAGAAAGCAAGGCATGGTGGCACATGCCTTTAATCCCAGCACTTGGGAGGAAGAAGCAGGCAGATGGATCTCTGTGAGTTCAAAGCTAATCTTGTTTCACAGTAAATTTTAAGCTAGCCAGTGCTACAAAGTGAAATCCTGCCCCAAAGGAAAGGCAAAAGGAAATATGAGTGCGGGTTGTGAAGAAAGGAAGAAGGTAAGCTGAGCAAGCCGTGAGGAGCAAGCCAATAAACAGCAGCTCCATAGCTCCTGCCCCCAATTCTACTTGAGTCCTTCCCTGACTCCCTCAGTGGTAGACTGTGCTTGGGACTTGTAAGACCAATAAACCCTCTTCTCCCCAACTCGCTTTCAGTTGTGGTGTTTATCACAGCAATGGAAAGCAAACGAGGACACCCAGGGATTATACATAGGGCCTGTGCATGCTAGCCAGGCACTCTACCAATGTGTTATATTCCCAACTGTCTGAATAGGGGAAAAAAAGAGACAGCCGAATTCTGCTACTTCTTGGCTTTACCTGTGGGAGCCAAGGCACATGGAGCCTGGACAAGGAAAGTTTACTCATGTCTGTCTGTGGGGAATCTCCAAGAAACCTCCACAACTGTTAAAGGATATTTTTTTTAAAACATCCGTGAGTTTGACATTTGCACATAGTACAAAAAAAAATTTTTTTAATTTTTTTGGAACATTTAACAACCTATTAATTAAGTGGGGGGATGCAGGCGTATTTCATAACCAGATTCTAAGAGAAGTCTAGAAAGGTAGAAGTTCACATGGAATAAAGTTATATTGCGTGGAGATATACAGAGACACAGGAAGCTTTTCCAGAAGTGTGTGGGGCTAACTGGCCATCAGACAGCTTTTGGTATTCGTTTTGGGCTGCTCCTAGCTACTTGTGTCAGATCCCATCACACCAGAATCAGACAGTCTTGATGCTGTACTGTAGACCAGGGACCTGGTGAGCACCAGCTACCTGTTTTGTAAGCAAGGCTTTATTAGAAAGCAGTGCGCTCGAGTCTTCTCACTGATGGCACGGCTGAGTAGCTGTGATGCAGACCATATGTCTGAGAGCCCTCTCATACACCACTGTGCTTGTTTATCTGCTTCTCTGTGTATCCTCCACCCCTACATAAAACATGGGTTAAAGGGAAGTTGTTGCCTTTCCCCAGCACCTAAAGCAGTGTTGTCTCATTTTAGATCCATCTGTGTTGAAAATCAGTGAACAAACACATGTGAGACATCTGATGATCAGATATTGGGAGCTCTAGTCAGGAGAGGTATATTTTGACAAGGATGGTTTGCAGTGCAATAGCCATATTTAGACCAGATTGACATTTTGCAGTAGTTTTGTTTTTGTTTTTGTTACTTTGTTTTTTTGTTTTTTGTTTGCTACCATATTAAAATACAGAAGCGGGGCCTGTTCCTGTTGTCTGCTCAGCCTGGGCTCCTGGACTCTGGAGGAACACTCTGATCAACCAGCACTGAGCAGCTTGACGTGACATAGCACCTTTGTTTGGGAATGCTGACAGGTTTCTACAGCTAGGACTTTATTTTAAAGATTTGATGGTGATTCTGATCGTAGAACAGATTGGTTTAATCCTTTTCCTAGAAAACTACAAAAAGAGACGAAAGCCAAGGATATGGAGCTTTTGCTGTGTGTTTATTGACATTTCTGCAAAAGTTGCTTTGTGTGTAGGGCATAATTGCTGCTGTGAAAGGCCAGACAGAGTCTTTGCTTTTCTTCATGTGCTATTCACTGGAGTTTGTGGAAGTTCTGTTCAGTCCCCTGCCGGATGGGCCGTGTGGAGTTGCTTCAGTGCAGGCTCATCTTGAGCACGAACTTGATACTCCAGAGAGCTCCCTAGATGAGCTATCTGTTGGCACGGTGCTATGTGCTGAATTGTCACTGTAGTGTGCACGTACGTTTTGGAAATGATTGATGTCATTTTCCTATAAAAGGCTCATTGAATCCGAGAACTGTTGGATACAGTAACATAAGTAATTGTGTTAGAAATCTCTATTTTATAGGACTAGTAGCAACGTATTCCTTTGGTTTGGGGAAGTAGTGCTCTTGGCCAAAAAAGAAAAAACCTGTCTTCCCCCCCACCCCACCCCCACCCCTACCCCTGGACTCTGCCAGCAAGCAGAGGGGAACTACAAGACAGAACACACGCCAGACAAGTAGCTGCTGACTGCGCTCCCTACTACAGGCGTTGAATGTGCTTTGAAGGGAGGAGGAGGCTTTTGAAGCCCAGAACAGAGAGCAGGAAGGAATCTTTGAGGCCGGCTAAGCCACCACCTTGATTTATAGCTGAGGCATGGATTATTTGTTCAAGGTCAGATAACGTTGGTTAACAGCTGGCTCTAGGGTTTCTTTCCTTGCACTGTATCTCCCAAGGGAAGGAGCTTAGATCTCGGAGTTAGCTAGAGCTGAGTGAGTACTGGCCTTGCCGCTGACTTACTGGCCTTTCCAAGCCTGTTTCCTGGTCAGGGTGACGGGAGCTAGAACATGTACACACCTTTTGAGCGTTTCAGTTAGGGCTTGTTTTTTGCTGCTCCCTGGGCACCTGTCTAGGACTAATCTTGAATTGGGAGAGCTTTTTCAGCAGAGAGTGGTGGCTTCTTCCTTCTTTCAGCTCTGATTGCCAGGTCCCTTCCCTTCTGCATCTAGGACAGAGCTAGTGATGCATCCTTCTTGGGAGCTTGTAGTAGCAGCCGTGCAGTTCTTTCTGTTGTGCTCTGTGGGTGATGAGCAGCAGCACCAGGACAAATACTGTTGTTTCCCCCACAGTTTCACAGTGACAGTACACTGAGAGGGCCCCGATGGGCTTCTGGGCATGGCTCATCACTGGGTGCACGGCATCTGACTGTATAAGGGTGCGCCAACAGAGGGAGTGCCAAAGGGTTTTTAAGGCTTGGTTTGGTTCTAGACCTGGGGATGGACGCTGGGCTCTTATGCATTCCAAGGAGCCTGCTGCCTCTGAGCTGCAGCCCCAGTCCTTTTCGCACTTCATTTTGAGATAAATCCCTGCTAAGTGTCTAGGTTAGCTCTGCAGTCTAGCAACTAAGCTTGCTCTGTAGTTCAGGCTGGGCTTAATCCCAAGATTCCTTCTGCCTCAGTCAGCCAGGTGGCTGGCACAATAGCGTTGCTGGTCTTTACTACTTTGTAGGTTCTTCTTTTTCCCCACTCTTTATCCCCCTTCTCCATTTCACCTTCTATCACTAGATAGGAGAGAAAAAAGGATACAGGGAGGGGAGAGAGAGAGAGAGAGAGAGAGAGAGAGAGAGAGAGAGAGAGAGAGAGAGAGAGAGATATTTGTGAATCTAATTTCTACCTGTTTCTCCTTTGCTTGTAGCTGGTCTTTGCTACTTTGTGGGTTTTTCCTTTTCTTGGTTTCACCCCCTATCACTGGATGGGGGAGGGAGAGAGGGAGAGAGAGAGAGAGAGAGAGAGAGAGAGAGAGAGAGAGAGAGAGAGAGCGAGCTCCGAATCTAATTTCTTCACATTTCTCTTTGAGGATGACTACTAACAAACCGCTACCAATCTCCCTAAACAGCCAACAGCTACCAATCCCACCTATTGGGGCTCTAGCATTTATATCCCCTCTGAAATTTTCCCAGAATTCCAAACATCACACAATCACAGAAACTGTCTGCAGCTGGCAAACCCACGCCTCTGCTCAAGCCTCTGCTCAAGCCTCTGCTGAGCATGAGGCAAGTCATAGCTGCTACAAAACAGCCCCTATCCTCACACCTAGGATTAAAAGGAATCATTCTTATTCTACTTCTGTGGGTTTTTTTTGAAGAAACCAAAATTCTAGAATTCTTGTTACATGATAGATCTGTGCTACCATATTTTTCTTTGAGAGACATGGTCTTACCATGCACCCTAGCTCTAGAGCCTCCTGCCTTCACCTTCACCTTCACTGTTGAGATTATAGGCATTTGCTACCACATTGCCCATGATATTTTAAGTTAATTTTCTGTCCCATTTGATTATATTCACTTGACTTTAAAACCTGCTCTCTGTGTAAGAGATTAAACCAATGAAATTGAAGTTAAGAAACATTAAATATAATGACTAAAATACAAAAATAGGGAATTTATAAGATATAGTTAGAAAATTCAAAATGGACAAGGGAGACCTTAGCAGCCACATCTGTAAAAAATAGCTGAAGATTTTGGTCAGCTATTGAAGTCCAAGAGCCTTTGAGATACCCACGTACATGGGATGTATGACAGGGGATAGTGAGGGGGTCTTCTGAAATTCTTTGTATTCATTGAGAAGTTTTTCTGGTAGTTATGGATTGGCGAAAGTCAGAAGTTCAGGAATGATCAGAAACCATGTTTTCAAGATATAAGGAAAAGCGAGATCTAAAAGGCAGCAGGTGTGAGCTGAGGCAACACCAGCAAGTGGACTAAAGCAGAAATCGTCATCATTCCATGCTGGAAGAGCTCTGGCATGAGGACAGACATGTCGGAGCTGCCAGAGCAAAAAGAAGGCGAGTTTGAGTGAAAACATGGTGCACTTTGATTAAATTAAGATTTGTCGTTAGAGACAGGTAGTTTACAGATGTTTTCAGGGGACATCTGCTTAATGTTCACCTCCAAGAAAGGTGTAGAAGGAAAGCTGGGTCTGTGGGGAGATTTGGAAGGATGGGGGATCTTGTAGGTGCTAACTTAAGGAAGGGCAAATGTGAGGCTAACGAGCAACACAGTTGAGAGTGAAGGAGTCGGAGTCCAGGTTCTGAATGTTTTCACTAACTTTTCAATGAACAAAAGGAGAAGAGTGTTCTTTCATTTTCTTGTTTGTTTGTTTGTTTACTAGCCCAAGCTTCACAGCATTTCTTTGTAAGTGAATTTTTTCTGTGCATGAGCTTGCTATCCAAGGCAATGCTCTTGTTTGGTGCTGTTGTTCATTTATATTTCTAACTGTGAAGTGAGAGGAAGCGCGTCGTGTTAGGTGGCAATGGCTCTGTTTTCAACTTTCCAAGGAGGAAGTGGGAGCTTCCTATTCTATCTTAACGCTCTTGGGCAGTAACAGTATCTGACATTTTTCTTAACAGAGGAAACCCTCTCCATTTCCCATCCAATTATTGGGCCACAAAAATAGCAGACATACCTAAGACATTAATGTGTATAAATCAGGAAGTAATTTTTTGAGCATCCTGCCATATTTCAAACATTAATGTCAGTTCTGATTGGTTTAAAAATATGTAATTTACATGTAGAAATAAATATTTGATACACATGGCATGTATTACATTATGTTAACGTATCAAATGATTCTTGTTTTTTCTTAAGTGGGCATATAGCTAATGTTCATTCTTGAAATGAATGACTTCCTGTCTGACACTAGTTTGAGTCTGATGATGACCCAACACCTTGCCTATGAGCTCTGTTCTCCTCTATCTTGGGGCTTTCTGGGCTGCTCTCTGTCATTCTTCTTTCGAAGTGAGCCGGTAAGCCAGTTTCCTATGAGTGACGTCACTCAGATGGCAGAGGTAGAGATCAGTGTTTGTATTTGCCTGAGGATGTCGGACTGAAATCAGGATGCATTATCTTTTATTAATATCCCCAGTAGCTGTTTTTTCTTTTCTTAAAAATAGAAGGCAAAGGGCCAGACATGTAGCTAAAAGGTGGAGTAATTTGGGTTTACGCAGAGCAAATTAAGAGAACTATCGGATGTGTACTGTCTGTCCTTCTGTTGTCTGTGATTCCACAAATCTGACTTCTGGGCCCCTTTCCACAGAATTATCCCCCATGAGGGAGCAGCTTTGTGTGGCTTTGCTTTTTTATATTTATTCATTTGTTTGTTTTTAAATTAATTAATTTAATTTTTTAAAGGCAGGGGTCTTGCTGTGTAAGCTGACTGACCTTGAACTCCCTGGCCACTTGCTTTCTTTGACATAAGGTCTCACTTGTGTTGTTGCCTAGGGTGATCTCAAACTCCGGCTCTGAAGCAATCCTCCTGTGTCAGCCTCCTATGTAGCTGTGACTAGAGGTACACACCATCACACCCAGCTTAGTATGTTGTTACCTTCTTACAGAACACAATGGTATTCTTGGCTGGGAATCAAGTGACAGGTAATTGGTGGTGCTAGGACACTGAAGGAAAGGTCATTGTGCCTGTGTGTTCCTTGCATGTCTGCCCATGACCATATGCCCTCATTCATCTGCTCATCCCGACAGTTTCTGGACCTCTTTCTAGCTCACAACAGAACAGTGAGAAGGACGTCATTCTCATGTCTGCCTTCTATCAGTATTCTGTACAGAGTGGTGTATCTCCACTTGCTGAAGCCGCACTGACTCCCCGTCATCAGCCTGAGTCCACAACAAGCATTAGTTAGCCACTCAAGATGTTGTGTGTGCATTGGTGAACTTTCACAGATGACTGTGCCACTGTATACCATGATGGTGTCCTATCAAAACCTGTTCTCTCTCACCCTTGCGGCCCCAGAAGCCCCTGACCTCTTACTTAACTTATAGGTTTGCTTTTTTTCTAGAATATACAGTTCTATCCGCTACATGGTCATTTCAGACTGACCTTCCCCATAGTAATTTACTTTTAGGTTTCCTGTGTCCCTTCTTGCAGCTTACCTACTAGCTTAATTCTGTCTGTTAACGTCAAGACTGATTGGATGGATGTGCAACAGTTTGTTATGCCTGCTGACAAGTTCCTTATTTACCCATTGCTGTGACAGTAGGCTGCTCACATTGTGTTCATAGTCAAGGAGCAGATTGGGGTCTGCCCTGGTCCTTACTATACCCAGGGTTACCTGGGATGTGACCAGGATGCCTAAAGGACTGAGTTTTTACATTTGTTTTCGTTTTAATTTTTCTTTAAATAGCCACATGTGGCTAGCAGTGACCATGTTGGAATGTTGCACAGTGCATCCTTGAATACCCCAGAGTCAGTCTTGGCCATTAAGTCATGTAACTTAGACCACTTAGCTTCAGTCTTCATAAATGACAGTTCAAGTCAGATAAAGTTTTTGTAAACCTCTCTTAATAGGTGCTGTACATCCTGAAAGGCCCTGACAGGCCTGTGATAGCCTGCTTCAGTTCAGTTTCAGAAGTGGCTTTCTCCTCCCGAGTTATCGGTGTGCTTCCTTCCACCAGGCCACTGTTCCTCTTCCTTTGCTTTGGTTGCTAAGCACCATGGCTAAATCTTTGCTTCACCCAGAACAGCTGCTTCCCACCAAATTGCATGGCTCCTTCCCTGCCCAAGCTCTCTCTCCCTTTCTGATTTTCCTCTTCTACCTTCTTTCCCACCTTCCTTCCCACCACCCTCCTTTCTTTCCTCCTTCCACTTCCTCTCCTTTCTTTTTATTCTGGGATTATTTATTTATTTTTATGTAAAGCTTCCTTCACAGCCATGATAATGGTTAGGTTTTTGATGGTACTTGGGATCTATCTTGAGACATCACTGAAAAGGCTATTAGAACACACTCTTCCCTTCTCACAGCTTTGCACACACATTTCCTGTCTTCAGACCCTTGACATGGTCAGTGTGGATGGCTTAGTTGAGCATTGAGTCTCTCTAGAACTTTTGAAGTTGGCATTTTATCTGATTGAGTCCAGATTGGTGTTTTTTGTTTTGGTTTAGAGGATTTTGTTTGTTTGTTTTCCATTTCTCCTTTGGCTTTATTTGGGAACATAGGAAGTCTTTTGCTGGGTTTGAAATGACTCCTTCAGGATTTCCTGGTCCCCATGCATGCCCCTTGGAGGTAATGAGTAGCCACTAAAGGGCAAGAGAGTTTTTGACCTTCCTAGGATAGCACTGTTAAAATGTACAACTTTGAGAAAGTGTCATAAACGTTTAATAGTTTTATTCTTCCTTTGTTTTTGTGAAGTTTCCTTCCCTGGGTGTTTTTGTATGTTATAGTACCCTTGGTTTTACATAAACTTCAGAATTGATTCTGAAAGCACAGAGAATGTGCTGAAGACTTACTAGCATACCCTTTGCTAGCAGGAAGTCATGTAGAACGGAAGCAACTGGTGTGCTGACAACCAAGGACAACATCCTAAACCATCTGTGATTCTTGGCAGAATAAAACGACAAAGCAAGATTGTGGGAGTGCTCGAGTCCAGGTGCATGATCAAAGAGATAACTCCATTCTCCAGGGGTAAAGCTGGCCTGGTGCCTCTCATGGCTGTGGGGCCTGTGAGGTTGAATTTAGCAGTTAGGAAGGTGTAAGAGGAAAAGGCTTTAAGCATAGGACATGCTCAGACTCTTGTCACTGCAGGCTCTGGGCGTCAACTCTAGGAAACGCTTTGGAATTCAAGTGCAGTAGAATAATAGACATCAAATTCTAGTCTGTAGCCGAGATGCAAGGCCAGGTTCCTCGGGAAAGAGTGGATGGGAGACCTTTAAAAAGAAATCTGTGCTTCTCATTTAGCTGACAGAATTTGTTTGGTTTTTCAAGGAAAATGGAAGCGGAGGAGTTTTTATGGTATTTAATATGCAATTTGTGGAACTGGAGAGGTGGCTTGGCAATGAAAATCCATGCTGTTCTTCCAGAGGGCCTGAGTTTGATTCCCAGCACCCATGCAGGGCAGCTCACGACCGCCTGGAACTCAACTCCAGGGGCTCTGATTCTTCCTTCTTGCCTTGATATACCGCATTCATACTTGTAAACCCATACATAGACACACACATACTTAATTAAAATTAAAAAACCTTTGTCATTCATATTTTTTAATGTAAAGCAGGCAGAGATATGTTTCATTTTTACTTCATGAGTTAGGTTTAATCTCTCTCTCTCTCTCTCTCTCTCTCTCTCCGTTTCTCTTTCTCTCTCTTCTCATTTTGTTTTTTTGAGACAGGGGTCTATTTAGTGGGCAGTCTTCTCCAATGTAAGTAGGACCTTGAAAGTAATTGGGTCTTTCTGACCTCCTCTGTGGCTCAGCTTTGCCACAATGGCTCCTGCAAGTTGGCTCCCAGAACCAACTTGTTGCCGCCAACTCAATTTAATAACAAAATTTGGAAACAATGAAAAGTTATAAAGATTGATACAAATATAAGTTCCATGAAGCTGAGCACCTAGTGCAGAAAGTGTTTCCGTGGTAATCTTGGCACACGCTCCCTAAGACTCCTGCCAGAAATGTTAGCTGGATCTAATTATGAGGTACAGTCTGTCTGATCTCATTATGAGGACCATATTTTAGGATGGGAACCTGGACAGTTCCGCTGGCCCCAGCCCCCATCAGAGAATGTCCCCGTCAGAGAATGTCCCCGTCTGAAAGGCAGGAATGGTGGAGTAGAATCTTCTAGATAAGTGCATCATGTGATCCTTAATTCCATTTTTAAAAAGCAGCTCAGCTGTGGTGGCGCACGCCTTTAATCCCAGCACTTGGGAGGCAGAGGCAGGTGGATTTCTGAGTTCGAGGCCAGCCTGGTCTACAGAGTGAGTTCCAGGACAGCCAGGGCTGCACAGAGAAACCCTGTCTCGAAAAAAAAAACAAAAAAACAAAAAAACCAGCTTTGTCAAAAACTCTAATGTTTGACCTTTAAAAGGTATAATCTAATGGCTTCTCATGTATTCAGAATCATGTTGTCACCACCGTCTAACTCTCAGGTTCTTCACACCAAAAGGAAGCTCCCTGCCGCCTCTCCCTTCTCCCCTCTCACAGTCCCCCCCAGCCACTCTATTGCTGTAGAGCTGTTTCTGACATTGCGTGTAAATGGAATGCTCTAATAGATGCTTTGGGGTTTTCCTGTTTTCAGGATCCATCTGTGCTATGCTCATTTTTTCCCTTTCTACTGAGTGATAGATTCAGTTCATTCTGTGTGTACAACACTCACTCCCCCATTTGTCAGTTGCTCAGCATCTTTATGACTTCATGCAGAAAGCTGTTCCTAAGGCAGATTTTATTATTCCATCTCCAGCACATACAAGGTGTCCCTCCCCCCATGTGCCCCTACCTCCATGTGCCATTTCACCGCCATGTGCCCCCTCACCCCCTTGTGTCCCCTTACCTCTGTGTCTTGTCATTTTTTGTTGTTGAAAACTAGAAACTTTAAAGATAATGTAGAAATTATGGAATTCAGCTCCCCACATCCAGAGTTTGTTGTTGTTTGTATAGTAAGGCTCCTGGACTAACTATAAAGTCTGATTTCTTTGTTATAGGGAGCCACAGAAATCTTTGTTTGCCTTGCTTAGTCATCAGTTAATGATTGAACAGAATGTCTTTAAATATCTGGAATCAGCAAGTCTCCCAGCCTCTATCAGAGTGATCTTGTAAATGCAAGTCAGATCTTGTTAATCCTATGCCAGAGCCCTCTGATGGCCTCTGTTTCACTCAGTACAAGAGAAGTGAGTGGCCTGCAAGATGGCCCCTTTTTGGGTGTACCTTGCAGGTCTTTTTGCTGACTTCACACAGTTCTGAACATACTGCTTTTGTAGTTGCCAGATGTGCTTGGCAGTCTCTTCCTGTTGGGCTTCTGTCCAGTCCCGTTTCTCCTACCGCTTTGCCCATAATGCCTGTTCACAGTAGAACCTTTTTCTTACGGTTGCTGGTGGGCAGGGTTTCTGCTTAGCTTTGCTCACTTTCTCTACAGTGGAAGGTGTTTTTGTTTGATGGTCTTACTTGGATAAGGGCATCTTTGGCAGTCTATTCTTAAGAATGAGGCAGTGGAGTGCTGCCTGTAGCTGCTCTGTAAGAGTGAAGTGATGCGTTCCTGGGGACTCTGTGTGACCATGAAGGGCTGTTCCTGGGTTCCCTATGTGAGAGGAACGCAGTGGACTGCTGCCTGGGAAGCCCTTTGCACCTTGTCTTGTTCCCTGGAAGTTTTCCTTTTGACCCTTTGAGCCACTTTTTCCAGATACAGTGCCTCTGGACCTTGGTTTTCTGTAGAGAATACTCCCTGGCTTCTTCTGAGGTGGAAGCACAACAGTACCCACTTGGCCTCTAGCATTTAAGGGACTGGGACAGGGGAACCCAGGATCTGACATCTAGACCAGTTGTCATCTTAGCTCCACAGCTTGAGTTACTTCCACCTTTGTTCCTTTCAGCCCAAAGCCATGCATGCGGTGTAACTTGGATTTACCAGAGATCTGTGTCCTCCGGTCCCCTTAGAGGTGGTGGGAATTAGGTGTCCCCAGCCCTGTCACCTCCTTTCCCGTGCCATGCTTCCTCCTGTCTGCCCAGATGTACCGTGAGGCTACACTGTCTTTCCACTCTTGCTGCTGCCCACCTCTGTCTGTGCACTTGCTGACGAGGTGTCCTTCCTACGCCACTGCACTCTCCTCTGTCCTGTTTATATTTGTTTACTGTCATTTTAACAAGGCTTGGAGGTAGGAGCTGCTATTAGTAGCCGAAAGCTCCTTGTAGTTCTTAATATTGGCTTTAATTTTGTATTTAACTGTTTGCTTGTGATGTTCAGTCTCCCTTGGCTCTTAAATATAGACATGCTGTCTAATGCTCATTTGTACTTTGAGAGCCTTGCACGGACTAACTGTTCCTTGACCAGCCAACAGGGAGAGAGCACCATAAACAGGGTTGGTTGGTTTGTTTTACTTAGCCTTGTTTTTCTTATTATTCTTAGTATCTAAACTCTGTTTCTAAATTAAATCAAAAGTAAATCATGGAAGATAATGTTTCTCCTTCTAAAAAGTAAACACTGCTACATTGTAGCGCATATGGGTGACCCCAGCACTTGAGAGATAGAGGTAGAAAGATGAGTAGTTCAAGGCCATTCTGAACATAGAGAGTTGAGACCAGCCTGGGCTCAGATTGTTCCCCAAAATAAAACCAGGCGTAAGCCCTGAGATTAAAGTGTGGTGATGCTAGGAACAGGGGACAAAAGGCTACAGCAGAGCAGTGCACCTTTGAATGACTCATAATTACTCAGGCTAATGCATGTAAACGTGGATGTGCAATTAGGCAGCTCATTATGCTGCAAATGCAATTACATGCTCAAAGACAGCGCCTCCCTTTGGCTCACCCAGTCTGTGATCACTCATTCAAAAGCCTCAGCTGTCAAACTTGGAAAATATATGCTGGTGCTGGTGGGTCTTATAGCCAACATGGAGTAAGCTATAGAAGGAAATTTTTATATTATAGTTTAGCTAAGTTTGGTATATATTTGCTATAGGAAGCAATAGTGTGTGTGTGTGTGTGTGTGTGTGTGTGTGTGGTAGTACAGTACCATCATCTCTTTCTTACCTGTAATTTTTATATTTAAAAAACTATTGTTTTCTTTTTTATAATTGACCTGATATCTTAGGAGTCAAGTTTTACCTGGATTGACATTAATGAGGCTCTTTCTTATCTTTATTTTGTCTTAAATCAGTGATATGAATATATGTGATTCTACTTTAGACATTCTTAATGTGTTTAATAGTGGGCCACTAACCCAGACAGCACCTATTTGCTCTATTATTTTTGGTTTTGTTTTGTTTTTTTGTTTTTTGTTTTTGGTTTTTGGTTTTGGTTTTTCGAGACAGGGTTTCTCTGTGTAGCCCTGGCTGTCCTGGAACTCACTCTGTAGACCAGGCTGGCCTTGAACTCAGAAATCCACCTGCCTCAGCCTCCCAAGTGCTGGAATTAAAGGCGTGCGCCACCACTGCCCGGCTTCTATTATTATTTTTAAGATGCCAAATTTTCTGTGCTGTAAAGCCTAGACCCAGTTGTTTCTGATGGGAGATGAAAGCTTCCTGGGGAGAATGGCAGCTTGCTGTTTGGGTCTAGGTTTAAGCCCCAGGAGTCTGACTTTACCCCTTAGAGAGGTAACTAGCATGGTCACTGAGGTGGCAGCACAACAGTGTACACTTGGCCTCTGGCATTCAAGGGACTAGGAATAGTGGTGTCTTATTGCTTGAATCCCAGAATTTATATTTCTTTTACAATGTCCCAAAAACAATTAAATTAACTCATGTGGCTGCCAAGTGATAAGATTATTCTGTAGTCTGTATCAGCATTATTGATAGTCAGCAAATATAGTTCTTTTTTTTCTTTTTTGATTTGCTTACTTATTTGTGTATTGTATATGTGTGTGGCTTCTCACATGTGGTGGTCAGAGGACAACTTTTTCCACCATGTGGGTCCCAAGGGTAGAACTTAGGCTGCCAGGCTAGGCAGCAGACACCTTTCTTTACCCATCGAGCCATCTCATCGTCTCAGGATCTGGAATGTGTTCAGTGCATTCTCCGAGCTACAGCTCCTAGCTCAGAAAACATGACATGGTTGATGGAAAGTTAACAGACCATCAGTTGTTAAAAAGAGTTTTCCTTAAAAAAAAAAGGGGGGGGGGGTTGGAGAGATGGCTCAAATTTTCCTCAAGTTATAAAAGCAAAACTTAGTAATTAGTGTGTCTTTTTTTTTTTTTTTAATTTTTTTTATTTATTTTTTTTTGATACTTTATTTACATTTCCGATTAAGGATTATCTGACATGTAACATTGTGCCTTGGAAGACAGCAAGGGACTTTGACATGTTAATATGCAGTCATTGTAAACATAGCAGATCCATGACCACAGTTTTTGCAACATACTGGTAGGCCTGTGAGCAAAGCCCTGGTGTGGAGAAGTGCACAGTTAGTACCTGTACTAAGCTCCGCTTCCTTAAAGTGGCTGTGAGGTCTCTCTGGAAAGGAAGTGGGAAATGTGCTCAATAAGTCACAAATAGGTTTGATCTTGGATTTGGTGGAAAATTTAATGGCCACAAATCTGTTTGTAGAGATTATTTATCATAAGTAGGCCTGTCTCCTGAGAAGCAAATTAAAACAATTCCATGAAAATCCAGGTAAGTAATCAAAAGGGAAGTCACAAGACATTATAAAAGAAGCCTGGGGCCCTATGGGGTGGCACGGCAGGTAAAGGTGCCTACCACTAAGCCTTACAACCTGAGTTTGATCCCTGGGACACACATGTGAGGAAGAGGGCCGTTCCCTGACAGTTGTTCACTGGCCTCCCTATGACACCCCACCCCATACACTAATCAATAAATGTAGTAATAATTTTTTAAGGAGGCTATGGAAAATTAGATTTGCATCTGGTCTGACATTTTGTTATTCCTATCACCATCCCTAAGAGAAGTCAGAGCATGAAGTCCATTCTTGGTCCTTCAAGTTGATACTTACAGCTGCCTCGATGCTAGGATGCCACCTGGCCTCACCTGCAGCCAATGAGCTACCGATTGAAAATACTTGCAAAAATATGATCTACATGCTGAGTATATACAGACTTGGTGTTGTGTGACAAAACTTTTTCTGGGAAGATGCAACACACCTCTACTCACCCACATAGGTAGCCCACAACAGATCAAAGTATGAATGCCACCAAAGTCCAACTTGGTGAACCCTGAGTTTTATTGGGATTACTTACAGGAAAAGAAATTACTCAAAAGACAGTTGCATCACCAAAGTCTACTCCAGAAACTCACAAAAACTGAGAACCTAGAGCACAGTGCACAGCCTGTAGGCAGCTCAACAGGTCAAAGAATGTCTTTCCCAGGTGTCTCAGCTCAAGTGATCTAAACCTCTGGTCTGATCTCAGTCTTCTTTGCAGCTTGTTTGAGAGTCTTCTTTGCAGCTCAGCTTGTTTAAGAGGACTCTCAGCTTCTATTGCTTATTCTGGTAGGGAAGGCCTAGTGAATCTGGTTTCAGGGACTTCCTGAAGCTATTTTGAGTTGTAGAGCTTCCCTGCAAGGTGAAATGTTTCAGTTCTGAAGGAAACTGTTACACAACACTTGGGGTTTGGGCTTGTAGATTCCAGGGTTTTGGAGGTCACTTTGCCCTAAGCAATATAGTGTAAGAGTTATTTACATAGTACTTATATTAGCTTTTAAAATAACTTGTTTTTAAATGTATGTGTGTGTGTGTGCGCGTGCCTGCATGAGCTAAGTGTACCATGTTCATGCAGGAGAAAACTAGAAGAAAGTTGGGTTCCCTAGAACTGGAATTACAGGCAATCGTGAGCCATCTGATGTTAACTGAACCCAGATCCTCTGCAGGATCAATAAGCACTCTCTAGCCCCACCCCAACCCCCAAAATTAAAAAAATTAAAAAAAAATTTTTTTTTGAATACTTTGTGAATAATCTAGAGATGGTGTTTTGCAATGGTGGGGATTAAACCTAGGCCCACACATCTGCTCAGCCAGTCATGCACTGTGGTTTAAACTACGTAGGAGGGCTTGTCTCGTTGACAAGCAAAAGCTGTGCTGTTTCATCAGCACCTGCACTGTTTGGTATAGGCATGAGTCTTAGAGACTGATCTCCTGGTGATACCAGGGTACTGCTCTGTGTTGTTTTGCTGTCCTGTGCATGACAGTCCCTTGCATTGGAATCAAACTACATCTGATGTTCACCCAAAAGAGATCTTATAGCTGTTTTATAAGCTATATAAACATTTTTTATCTGAATAAGAAAGAGAGACCATTTGGAAATAGTTTTGCCAGAGACATTTTAAACTGTCATGTCCATGTGTATAAAACCTGTACATGCTTCTTACAACTTGGAAGACTGTCTAAGTGCCATGAATTCAGCATTAACAAAACTGATGAGGGTCTCATGTCTTCATATCTGAGGCCTCATGTTGTAGAAAAGTAGCAGTGAAGCGGTTCTCTGTGTCTAAAAGAAGAAAGATGGCCTCGCTGGGGAAGCTCTACTCCTTCAGGTTTCCTGGTGGCTGAAAGAGTAAGCCTTGCTTGCAAGTTCATGCACTCTTGGAAGCTCTTCCAAGGAACCTTGAGCTTTCTGACTTGTCACTCTGTTTATTTCAGCTGAAGTCTCTTTGGATTTGGTTCATTGCTTTGGTTTCATGTGACGTGTGTGTGTGTGTGTGTGTGTGTGTGTGTGTGTGTGTGTGTGTATTTACATGCATACCATCCGTGCCTTTTCTCTAGGTATAGAATTTTAAACTTTAGAGGGATCATGGCCAAGAAGTACTTTATGTATTGTATGTTGAGTATAGGTGCCTGTTGATTTTAAGCTGCTACCCCGCAATTACCTAAAACCACAGCAGTTCTTTTAAGAGGGTCTTTCATGAAATTTTTTAGGTGCCTTGTATTTCTTGAAATTTTATCAGTGTTTGAAATCAAACCATTTCACTTATTTAAAATAGTATAAATCATAGTACTGGGAAACTGATCTGTAAGGTTCCTCTATGCTCAGTAAGACTTGTTTTCGTGGTCATAGCCCTGTAGCCTCTTCAGTGGTGTGTTGGCTGTCCTTCCACACACACCTCTTTAATTGAAGAGGTGTTAAAAGAGGCTATTTTCCTGTGCTGTGCCTCTTCCTCCTACTTTCTCAAAACAGGTTAAACTCAATTTCATAACTTTCATGATGATTTGGTTGCCCTCCACCCCCTATAATTACTGCTGAAGTAAACAGGTAGGTTATCATTGGAAGTTCCATTTTGCTGACTTCGGGTTCTCTTGCCTGTAGTATTCTCTAGGAATGAGCAAATTTCCTTTGAAATAAGCACTGACTTCAATGGGTGTGGCATGGTGCAGAGCAAGATACTGTTAACAATAAAAAGCTATCCAGAAATCACAAGCTAAATATATGTTATATTTATGATACTAAATATATGTTATAGAATTCTAGTACTATTTTGAGTGTGGGACATGTTAAGTAAATGGATAGAAGTTATAAGTGTCTGAATTGCTTGTCTGAATTTTGATTATTGTAATGTAACAGCGGTATACCTTTGTATCTTTCCCCTTTCAAGCCTAAATTCTTCTACTTTGTTTATTCCCTTTCCATTATAGTCTCTGCCATGTTTATACATGTTGTAGCTATCTTTCCTCTGGTTGAATCGAATACTTGCAACTATGGTTAAAGAATTCTGGCTGCAAGGTAAGTTGTGTTTGACCTTTTAATATCTCCTTCCAGGTTTTGGGTCCTGCTCCCAGGTGGTGTTCCTTCCTGGACAACTTGACAGAAGAATTAGAAGAGAATCCAGAGAGCACAGTGTATGATGATTACAAATTTGTCACCAAGAAAGACCTTGAAAATTTAGGTAAAATGTGATAAAATGTTTATGAAATTGTCTCATTTCCACATTCATGAGTTCTGAACATTAGAATCAACTGAGCCATTTTTATCTGATCTTTTCAAATGTTCCATTTCTGCCAAATCAGATATCAAAATGTTCTAAATGATCATCTTTATAATCTCTGCTCAGAAAAGCTTTGGTAAGTTCAACTGACTGAAGCCTTTTGTGCCTTAACTAGGAGAGACTCCCTTTTAGCGCATGGACATCCTGTCCTGAAAGTGTGGTGTCTCTTAGAGCTATGGGAGTCAAGTGTGGCTTTGAGATGTGATAAATTTAAATGAATATGATACCTTGAAACTCTCTCAGACTGTAAGCAGATGATTCTTAGATCTCTTATATTTAATCATAAAAGACCTAATCCAGAACTTGGGATTCAAACCTTCCAATAGAAAAGACTCTTAACGCAGGCTAAACATTCCAACCTGAAGTCTCAAGTGCTCCAAAGTTCAGAATGTTTTGAGTACTGAGTTGCCACTCAAAAGTTTCAGGGTTTTGAGTCTGGATTTTAAAATTAGGGAAATTCAGCTTTCCATCACTGTAGCAAATACCTGATTTAGTTTTCGAAGAGATTTATTTTGGATCAAGGTGTGTAGATTTTGTAGTCTGTGACTGAGCACACTAAAGAGCAAGACCCTCAATTCCCTAAGACCTTGAAATGACATCATTAACAGATATTTTATATTGAGTAATTAATCAGACCACATACTCTGAGAAAATGTTGGGTGCTAAGTCCATGCTGACACATGAATAAATTGTGTGTTAACTCGTATAGTTAAAATAGAACACTCTAAGTTCAGTTTTTCCCTTTTGCTGCTGTTGTATGCATACTGCTTTAAACTGCCATGTGACCTTTTTTTCAGTCTAATTTTCAGATCTAAATATGGAAGTCAATAGTGAACAATAGAGAAATAGCCTGTGGCCTATTGTCTCGCTCACCCAAAAAACTGAGGTAGAAAGAGTACAAGTTCAAAGCCTGTCTGGGATACTTAGTGAGACCATATGTCAGAATTAGAAGTAAAAGGCTGGCAAGCGGTGTGTCTCAGGGCTAGAGAGCTTGTCTACCACGCACAAGGCTCTTCTTGGTTTAATGTTTAGCACCACCAAGAAAGGAAAGGAAAGGACAGGACTTGGTACTGCACCAAAGCTGTATTTCATGCATCACACATGGTGTCCTTTGAAGAGAAATCGTCTCATGACGTCCATGGGTTTTTTTCTCTCTCTGAATATTTGCACCTAAATAATTTCTAGGGAGTAGAGAGATGGCTCAGTAGGTAAGAGCACCTACTACTCTTGCAGAGAACCTGAGCTGGGTTCCGAGCACCCACATCAGCTCACAGCCACCTATAACTCAAGCTACAGGGGATCCAACATCTTCTGGACAACATAGGACTACACTTACACATGTACAAACACATACACACATAAAACATGTTTTTAAAAGAGCAAATTTCTTTTGAACATAGCAGAGTTCATATGTGTTCCCTAATGTGTCTACACTTAATGTGTTTCTGTTCTAGATTTTTTATTGTTTTATTACTACACGTGTGTGTGTGTGTGTGTGTGTGTGTGTGTGTGTGTGTGTGTGTGTGTGTGTGTGTGTGTGATTGTGTGTGGCATGCATGTGGAGGGCAGAGGACAGCTTTTTAGAGTTGGGTCTGTCCTTCTGCCTTTATGTGGGTTCCAGGGATCAAACTCAGGTCATCAGGTTTGCACGGCAGTTGCTTTAGCTGTTGATCCTCTTACTAGCTAGCCCTTGTATTCCTATTCTAATACATAAGAGGAGATTCCCGAACACAAACTGATAACAAACTCCAGTAATGCCCTGGCAGCAGTGGAGATGTTTGTGGTGCTGAGACCGCATGCTGTATAAGTACTCCATCTGACCTGTACCCCAGCCAGGACTGGTCCTAACGTGCGTGAGCATGTGTGCATGGGACTTAAGCTTGTCAGCTGTTTGTGCTTGGGAAGACCACGCTATGACATTGTCCTTTGTTTCTGGAAATGTTGACAACACTGCCCCAGTTTTTGCTTTCTCCATTCCTACCTAACAGTATATACTGGGAACCTACTGCTGACCCCCAGCATACTGCTTTAAAATCAAACTGTTTTAGCCCTCAGGTGGTGCAAACCTTTAGTCCCAGCACTTGGGGGGTGGGG
Source organism: Uromys caudimaculatus (assembly GCA_028551405.1). Classification (NCBI taxonomy): domain Eukaryota; kingdom Metazoa; phylum Chordata; class Mammalia; order Rodentia; family Muridae; genus Uromys; species Uromys caudimaculatus. Next base: position 34,574,231 of record CM052705.1, read on the forward strand.
GAGAGGGCAGATCTCTATGAGCTGGAATCCACGTAGAGAGTTCCAGGACAGCCAGGGCTACATACAGAGACCCTGTCTCAATAAATAAATAAACAGCCTGTTTTAAAATCTAAGAACCACTATTTTAAGGAACCCTCTTTCCCATAGTCATAGTTAAAAAAGACTTTTCCATCTTATTTTCTACTTAATATGACATTTAAGACAAAGAGAATGGTATTAATAGAATTATGTATATATTCCCCATGAATATTTAAGATTAACAGTCCTTAATTATGTTATTCTAAAGGGAAACTGTATCATCATTGTTGTTTAAGCAAAGCTTAAATTTTAAAGACTGGAGAGAGCTCCATGGTTAAAAGCACTGTCTGCTCTTCTAGGTTCAATCCCGGCACCCATGTGGCTGCTCACAACTTTCTGTAACTCCAGATGCAGGGGATCCAATACCCTCTTCTGGTCTCCACAGGCACTGCATGCATGTGCTACACAGGCATACATGCAGACAGAACACCCATACACATAAACTAACCGTTAATAAAGAAGGAAAAACTTAAATTTTAATGAAGACATCATAAAGACTTACCCTCTTCTGATTAACTTTGGCAGGACTCACACATCTCATTGGGTCACCTTTCCTTCGAGCATATATGCATGGGTTTTTCATGGATATCAGACTCTACCACAAGGTAAGTGCGGGCTACAGATATTTCAGGTGATGGTAAGCCATCCATAGCTGCTTCTGCCTACTTTTGCCTTCATACTTCACTTCTGCATTGTGAAGGATCTACTTTCTTTGGTACAGTAGTCATGGTATATATATATATATATGCTACTAAATACTGATTCTGATTAATTTCATTCTTTTATTTTGAACAGGTGAAATTGATGGTCAATCCATTTGCTTATGAAGAATATAGGAAAGATAAAATTCGACAGAAGATAGAAGAAACACGTGCACAGAGAGTCCAATTAAAGGTAAAGATTCTACTTAGCATTGCGATTACCAGAGGAAAACAGTTAATCTTCATTTTGTGTGTTACTCTGAAGAAGTCTGCCATCATATCCATGAGTTCACATCTTCTGCTTTCTTGGTGTCCTTTGTCATGAGGGTGGGTGGTTAGGTGTTTAGGTAATAATATGTACTTGATAATAACCAACAGGCAAAGACACACTGGGCTTTGATCTACAGCAGCTGCTGTGGGCTGCACTGAGAACACCTGATAACAGTTCCAGCTGTTTTCAGTTTGGCAGATGTTAGAAATCTGTTTGTCTCCATTTCCTCCTAGTGTGCTTGGTTCTCAGGTTCTCTGTATTCTAGGATGCTAGTGGGCAGAGTCAGGAAACAAACAGCACCAGTTGTATTGATGGAGAGGATTTAGTGTCTGGCAGGCAGTAGAGCACCCAAAAGACAGAAACACTGAGGTGGGAGAAGAAGTTCAGTGACTTAGATCCAGGCAGCTAGAAAGGCGTGGGCGCAGGAGGACCCAGATTCCTAAGGGACTGGCAGGCTGGTGCTCTTGGCATTTGAGGGTGATCCTAGGTGTGTTGAAAACTGCAAACTGGTGAATACCACTGCTGCCAGAGCCACCTGCTAGTCCCCTGGTAAAGAACTGCTGTTGGTTATTCCAGCCAGACCATGAGCGGACAGGGAGGAGCTTCCTGTCTGCCTACTCCTGCCTTCCTGGCTTTCTGACATCCCATCCATTAAGTCAGATCACTGAGTGATAAAATATTTATAGCTGAACATTGGCTTAAAATGTGTATGTAATATACACACTCTCAGTAACAAAAAGACTAGTGACTTTCCTGAGATGACCTCAGTGCTTGTTCCATTTTCCACAGCTTATTCAGAGTTTATTATAGCAGAGATTGTGAGTTTGCATGAGTTTTAGCAGAAGGGCGTGTGTACCTGCCAGAGTTACATTTTACTTAGTGCAATCAATGAGCACGATGTGAAGGAAGACAGTAGGCAGCCCATCGCTTAGCTGAGAGTCCTTATGCTACCATCTAGACTCTAGGAATTCACCCTTTACAGAGCAGGAAGCATTTTAGAGATTCCTACAACTGCAGCAGAGAGCAGGGCGGGTGGCTGCAATTCCAAGGGTCCCAGGCCCTCTGTGCCTAGCTTCCCAGTGAGCTGGGAAGAGAGTATGCTCCCAGCAACAGGCCATGCTCACAGGTCTGTGCCATTTGGCCCACCTGCTGCTATTCTTGTGTAATTCTTTTCCTACCATGGACAGTAAACTAAAAAATAGGAACGAGCTGCCGTTTGTGAACTTAACACTGTCACAGAACTGCTAGCCTTTAATGTTAAGTGTATTTATTTCCATCTCTTAATCAGAAACTGCCAAAGGTTAACAAAGAACTGGCACTTAAATTAATTCAAGAGGAAGAGGAGAAACAAAAGTCTACACTGAAAAGGAAAGTTAAGGTAAGATGTCCTAAGGCACAGAGAGTGTCAGCAAGTCGCTTGCTGTTTATGGGTAGTAATGTATATCTTTTTATTATTGGGGTTCCTCCATCCCCCATACTTCCTCAGTATGGGAAGTTTGAAAAATAGAAGAAAAAAAGAAACAAGAAAAAAGTTAAAAGCCACATCCCTGTACTCTATAGAGGGAAAGCATAGTACTGGGACGATTCCTCTGTGTCAATCCTCTTAAAGGTATACACTATATTAGCAAGGTCACCATGTGTTGTTGAAATGTTACCTGCTCCTAGAAGATAACAGTGGTAGTTTCGCATGTTGTTAATTTCTCTGTATTTTAAATGGCTACATATTCTGTGTTAAAATTTACTTAATCCTTTTGTTGCTTAATTGTTGCTTTTTTCTGTACTGACTAGGTTTATTGTCTCATTTTTTACTTTTATTTGCATTTATTTTATGCTGAACTTATTTCTGTGCTCAGGAACAATTTGCTTCCTTTGGTCAGGATCATGTGCATATGGCAGTGAAAGCTAGCATTTGGGTTAACCCACCATGAGCTTTAGATGTTCAGCGGTGCATCAGTTAGCTCACAGTGTGGTCAGTGACTAGACAATCTACGTCAAAACTGCTGCGTTCAACACTACTCTCTGAAGCCAGCACTGTTTGTACCAATGACCTGTGTCCAGCCCCGCTGTGGCCTGGGCACCCCTCATTACTCACCATTATGTTGTTGAATAGCACACGTTGCTTCCTTAAAGTGACATCCTTCAGACAAGTGGTGGCTTTTTAGATACACACACTCTTAATGACCTGGGCAGTTTCACAGATGTTCTGAAAATGAACATGAAAATTTGAGCCTCTTGATTTGCATGGTTTTGTAGGATTTTCTGGTCAAGAGCTCTTTAATTCTAGAAGTAATCGTTTTTGTTTTTGACATGGCATTATGGGAGCTACATGTAGCTGCCATGTAGCTGCTACCTGCCTGCCTTTTCTGAGGTGGCAATAGACAGGGACCAGTCATAAAATAATAAAAGTACAGTCTGAAAGATATGCCTAGGTTTTCCAGATTTATGAAGACTCTGGGGCCCTCCCCAGCCCTGTTTCCTCATCTGCTGAGAGCAGACAGGCAGGGAACCAGTGTAGTACCCACTGTCCCCAAACCCTTGCCCACTAGGGGAGTGTGCAGGGCCTGGAGTAAGGGCCTTACCTTACCTTGTGGCCTTGAGTCAAGCAGGCTCCTTGTCTGGCAGCTTATTCTTTGTTCTCCAACCAGGTGGGTGAATGCAAGCTATATACAGTTGCGTGAGCCCTACTGTGCTCTTTGGTTCATCTGCCTTCCTCAGGATCCAGGCTGGCTGTGCACTGGCTGTGATGCTAGGGAGCTCCCTCAGTTTCCCTTTCACCTGTAATCCGTAAGGACAGGTAGGGACTCTTAGTACTGTCACTTCTGTGAGTTCTGAGCAGATGCTCCATTCTGCTGCCTTCTCTGCCTTAGCCTCTCCCAGTAGCCTTTCCTCCTGGCCTATTATAGTCATTAAGTAAACTATTTAAATCTTCAGAAGCTCCTTTAAAGTAAAATACATGGATGGTTTTATGTTTCCCTGTCCTTTGCATGAATAATAAACCAATACTGAACAAGCTTACTCATTTAAATTCACATTTTTATACTGTAGCTGTGTACGCCAGTGTGTGACCAAGTGTGTATACCCTGAGTGTGTGTACCTATGGGGTGTGGAAATATGACATTGGTCTTGTTAGCTGAGTCTAAGGATGATTAGCCTATGACTTTTTCAGCTCTATAATGTCATTTTACAAGCCACGTGGAAGTGATCATTGTACTGTCTTCTTGAAGCTCCTAGAGGAAGAGTGTGGAGCTAATTTACACTGTAAATGTATGCATTTCAGGTACGCTTTGTGCTCAGAGTCCTTGGCACAACTGTGCTATAGGATACTTGGACTAAGCCCAGTTTTGCTGTTTTGAGCAGCATGGTGTATGGTAGAGCCTTCTCACAGGTCGTGATGATGAAAATGCAGAAGTTGATACATTCCCTTTGGGAGACTCTGTGTGTTGGGGAAAGGGTCTTTGTGTGTGTGTGTGTTCAGGCACTGAATGTTCTGGCAGTCCTCAGGTTCTGGCCACACTGGTTTTTGAGACGCTCTCCGTGGTTCTAGGATTAGGCTAGGCTATGTAGCCAATGAGTCCTGGGTTCAGATTGTCTCTACCTCCCCTTTGCTGAGGTTATAGGGACACAGTACTGTACCCAGGCTTTCATGTTGGTGCTGGGGACGTTTTTAACCAACTGAGCCATCTCTTTCAGCCCTTCCGTTGGGAGTCTTTTGTTGAGGATGGATGGAGGCAGGGCAGTATGGAATGGTAGAAATGACCTGGAATGCTGGAAGCGCACATAGCAGTGCTCATTTGAGTGAGGGATTACCACTGCTCCTCCCCTAGTGGTTTTCTCAGAACTTCAGGAACTCTTACCTGGTCTAGGAAAATGAAAATAGGCAACTGAAGCCTTTTAAATATACTGTTAACCAATCAAAACAGTAGAAAATATCCTAGTGTTTTACTTTTTTACTTATTTTTTTAAAAATGTCGAGAATAATTTGAACAATGCTTGCTGTCTTCTCTTCCCACACTTTCAATATGGACCCAGTGTTTTCCTTTGCCCTAGTAAATTGTTGATTTTCAGAGTTTCATCCATGGCCCTGTTAATATCATTAACTGTCTCCAAGAGCATATTCCTTTCTGCAGTGCTGGGATTAAACCCAGGGTCCCATGTATGCTGGGAAAGCTCTGTACCACTGAGCCCCATCCTACCATTCTGAGAGCTCCTTTAATATGAAGAGCTTCCCTGGTCATTGCAAGTGAGATATTTACCTTCTGCCACTACTGCTTTCTGATTTATTTTGAGACATTCACTTCACACTGTTTCTCAGTTTGTATCTATAAAGTGCTAGCTAGTGGCAGTGTCCCACTTCCCACTCCCAGCTTGCTCTTCTGTACCTCCTCTCCTCCTTCCCTCCCTCCACTACATTTTCATCTTTTCTTCATTAATTACCAACTTTGTGAAGAAGATTTAACTTGGGATGCAAGTGCCAGCAAGGCCGTGTTCCTGCGCTGTGTAAACTGGTGACCATAGGGACACGTCACTGAGAGCACTGAAAGAAACACCATGGTGGCAGCTGCTCATGAGCCTGGCTCCTGTTCATATCAGAATACTGGGAGTTTACACTTGATGCTGATACCACGGTTGAGTACTTTCAGAAGTCACTGAAATTTGAATCCTGTTGTTAAGGGCCTGATGGTGTTTAACTTCATCTGTGGGCTCTGACTCTCTGGTTGGTACTTCCAGGCAAGTCTGTCCCCTGTGTTCCCGCAGCATTAAATCTTGCTTGCACCTGTTCTGTGCTTCATAACCAAGACAGCATGCATTTACTTCAGCGTCTATCTTAGGGGGATAGTTATTGGGTTTGTACTGTTTGTGCTGGATTCAGAGAGGACAAAGCCTAAAAAATGTCACTTCCTCTGTCAACTGCTGTGTCTTCATCCTGGCTCTTTATAACCAATTGTGTCTTTATAGCCACATCACCTGATCACCAGATTCTTCTGGAAAGCTTTGTTAGTAAAATGGGCCCTGATTTGCTTTTTATTGACATAATATAAATCACGCCCCATTTTTACAGTTCAGTTTTATTCTTGAAATACAGACATAATATATGGTCTTTAAAAAATCTGTTCTTAGAATTGTATAATTTGTCATCTAATGCTTTTATCTTGAAACCAAATTGTTTATTCACAAATTAAAGAAAGAACCCCTTATCAGTAAGGAATGCTTGAAAGAGTTGCAGACTGCAGCAGACCATCAGTTCCACCTGTGAGCACGGGACTCTTCAGACCCTCCAGAACTTCACTGCTGCCTCCTGACCCAAAGTAAACTCTCTCTGACTGATACTGGAGCCTAACAGATGGTGAAAGCTGTTCCCACTGATAATGGCATGGAGTCTAATAAGCTGTATACCCTATAGTTGGTGTTGAGTCCACAACAGGAAATGTCTACCATATAGTCTACCATGCAGACCATCAGTGAGCACTGTCTGGATGCTGTAGGAACTTAGAACTTGGTTGTGTTAATTACAATTTTCTTTCAACAAATACAAATTGAGCTTCCCTTATACACAGCATCTTTGAGATGCACAGGTACCTATACCCCATTTGGCTTTTAAGGGCCCATCCAAGTGGATGGGACCATTTCCCCCACAGCACATGTTCTACATGTCAGCCCTTTTGCTCATTTTCCCTCTGTTGCTGCAGTCCGTGTTAAGTGCATTCTTCCTGGGTTCTGTGTGAGAGAGGCTGTATATATACTGGGGCTAGAAGGTCACAGAAGTGGTGTCTGTATAGTAAAATGATAATTCATCACTTTTGGGACAAAATATGATTATATGCAAACATACTGAGTTAGATCAAATAGTTTTAACATTAGAATTTTTTTTAATTGCAAATTACAATTACAATGATATGAACACTCAAAACTAGATGTTTTCACAGGGCCTCCTGGGAGGGTTGGGCATCATACCTCATATTCCCTTGTCTTCCCTTCCTGTCTTGCTTGTGCTCCTGTGGGAACGCACTTCCCCCTCTTTAGCTAGTTACTTTGGTATAAAACTCTTCCCGCTGTGGCGTGTAGTGCTGCTTCTTAACTTTTCCTGCCTGCTGAAGCTGGATAGTAATTTTGGTGAGGTCAATATTGGGCTTTTACAGTGTTGTAACTATGTAAATGCTATTTGTAGCCAAGTCACCTCACATGACTTTGATTTCTCCTGGAGTTTGGGAATCGTTTCAGGTTTCTATGTCATCACCAATCAGCCCGTTGTTCTGTACCATAAGTGTGGACCTCGTGGCAAGAATCTGTGTAGCTCAGATGTATTTGTTGGAACATTCCTGAAGAACCCATTTTTAAGTATCCATGGGTTGATCACCTTCAAATCCTGGAGTCTCCCTGTACTGTTTCATGTAATGCTCTCTATGTTGGACAAAGAATTGGAAGAACCCTGGGTTTCTGAAGGAACGTGGTTTCTACCCAAATACTTTCCATTCACCAGATGAATGCCCAGTGAGGGCTCATGAGGGTAAATACAAGATGCAAGTTCTCACAGCAGCTTCGCACTCCATTGGCCTGCACCCTCCAGACAGCGATGAGAGGTTTACTCCTGAAAAAGGAGAGGCAGTATCCTGGCAAAGCTCCACCATGCCATCCGAGGTCCCTTCCAGGCTGCAGGCTGGTCCGGATGGATCTGGATCACTGCCTGCTTGCTGAGCCACGCAGCCTAGAAACCTGTGTTTTTAGTGGAGAGGGAATTCTCTTGGAAGAAAAAAATTATTATTTTCTGCCATAGTCTTGGTTATTTGTCCATAGTCAGGGTGGGGAACTAGAGAGCTGTGTGAAAATACAGAGGAGGGGACAAGTGAGGTTTTGGGGGAGTCCCCACATCAGCTGTCAGTCTATAGCCATCTTCCTGCTGGAAGGGGAGGTTCCAGCTCAGCAGCCTGAGGACTGTCACCTGCAGGCTGGGAGAGCACCTCCCCCTGGCCTGCCAGCCTTCATTTCCTTCCTGGTACTGCTCACTTCCCTCTCACAACCTGCCCAACCCCCACTGGACTTCCTCTTCTCCCTCCTTCTTTAGGCTAGAGGTGGGTCTAGAGAGTCAGGGTTTTAAGTAGCAGATAGTCTTTGCATGTTTCTATATTGGGACAACATAATGATAAGTGTCTGTTCGGAGCTACAGAAGTGACTCTTTGAGGTGGTGCTGAACACCACGTTCACATGTTTTCTAAACACCAAAGCAAGTGTTGGACATGTGTGTGTGTGTATTTATAAGACAGACACTTGTAAACTACTTCAAGAACATCACTGTCTTACTCCTTTTCCTTTTAAGACAGCTGTGAAAATAAGCAATTAGACAAGCACAAGTCCCTAAGGGGAATACTTTTACAGCTGGGTCAAAGGAGTTTTTATTTTATAATCATTCATCTAAAGCATACTTGTCTTTAGGCAAGATAATTTATTTGTTGTAAATTATCAGGGAGAAAAATCTTTAAAATACCAACAACACATTCTATTTAACAGTCTTTGTTATTTTAAATGTACTAACTTTGACAAATCCAGCAAGACATTAAAAAATTTTCCTTCTGTTTTTTAACCTAATACGCACATGGCTTTTGACCTGAAATATTGGTTGATCGCCAGTATTACCTTTTTCACTTTTGCAGGTGATTCCAAAATTTACATGGTAGCCCCCTCCTCTCTCCTGAGTCATTGTGTGAATTACTGCTCCCAAGACACCTACTGGCGCCGGTCAGAATGTGGATGATGTGTGTGTCGCACTTAGTCTGATTGAACATCGTTTCCTGCCTTCACTCTAGCACACACCTTTTTACCCTGATGCCCTAATGATGGCTGCAGCTCGTCATTCCCAGTGTCTGCCCACTCAGACCAAGCAGCTAAGAGCTGTTCCCAGCCCCACGCTCAGTCCTTAGCGCTCCCATCTCATCCAGCTGCTGCTGCTTTAGTTCCATAGAAGTGTGTTTCACAGGGGTTGCTCCCTGGCTGGAATCAGTTCCACCCTTTGATTTCCAGCCACCCTAGTTCAGGCCCTGCCTCTTCATCCCTTCCTAGGATGCCTCTGAGTCTTGTAATGGCTCTAGTCTGTTCCTTAGCCCTGTGCCATCCACCATGTTGCTGTCACCTCTTAAGAGTAGTTTCTCTTGTCTGCTGAGGTCCCAAAGCACTCTTCAGTTTATCATCATGTCTTTCCTCTCTCCCCCAGGTCTTCGGAAGAGCAGTCATAGGGTAATGAGAGTGTTTATAGTCTGCCTTGGTTGTTTTTAATTTTTGTCTTTTAAGATGTCTTTTCCAAATTGCTGGTCTGCTCTTGTCAGATGATTCACTACTCCTCAGTGAGTTGAAATGCTTCATATTTTTTTCAATTAAAACAAAAATTATACTGTGTGTATGAGTGTTGGCTTGAGCATGCACACACACACTGTATCATATAATATTATATATTATGTATGTTATACCCATAGAAGCTAGAAGATGTGGCCCCTCTGGAACTGGAGGCACAGATGGTTAGTTGTGAGCCGCCTAGTGTAGGTCCTGGGAACAGAGCCTAGGCCCTCTGCTAGAGTAGTAAGTGTCTTACCCGCTGACCATCCAGCCCTTCTCTTCACATCCCTGCTTGTTGAAACTTACTTGGTTTTAGGTCTCCCCGATGCCATGTCCCCAGGAGATTTCTATTCGATTTTTTTTTTTCCTCTGAGTCCCTTCATACACCTGAACATCCTTCATACATTCTGAATGCCCTTTATACATTCTGAACATTTTTTCATACAGAGCTTTGTAGCAAACACATTGCGGGTTTTTTTCTTCCCTCTGAAGTTGGGGTTAGACACTAGGTCTTTTCTTTCCTTGGTCTATTTTAGAAATGATATTTACTCAAGGAAGAATTTTAAACTTGTATCTCTTGGAATTTTAGTTAAGGGATTATCGGTTTATAGTTTCATACAAGTAATACGAGAGCCATACTTCACCATGGCTTGTGATTTGCCGTGTTTTTATGTAGCTCTGCTACACAGATGCGGCATTCAGAACTGAGTTCAGAAGTGGAGCATCAGCCAGTGAAATAAAGTCTGTTTGGTGAAGTGAGAGCTGGAGAGCCGTCACAAGTAGGCTGGCGCTTCCCAGCTCTGTTCTAGGCTGTCACTCTGATTTATAATCATTCCTGGGTGGCTAGTTTCCACTGGCTTCTAGGCCCCGAGTGTGAAATGACCATCATCTGAGTCAGTGAGCAAATGTGTTTGTTATACATGTTAGGAAGCGTGCTACTTAAAACAGAACAAATAAAAAGGAATTTAATATCAGTTCTGAACTATGCAAATGAATCTGAATTTCCAAAGCTTTGTTATGTAGAGATTGTACTGTGTCCATTAAGAATAATCCATGGTCCAAGGAAGAAAACCAATGGAGTTATCCTTACAATTCGTGGAAGTGCCCCAGCCTCATAGTTGGGAGTTCCATCTTTCCTTAGGTGGGGACAGTAAACTGCCACAGCCGGCTACACCATCACACTGACTGACAACTTAGACTCCTTCCATTGTGGACTGTGACATTGGAAAGCTTTCTTATTTTAGTTTAAAAGCCATATCATAGCCTGGCGATGGTGGCACACACCTTTAGTCCTCATACTTGGGAGGCAGAGGCTGGTAGATCTTGGTGAGTTTGAGGCCAGCCTGATCTACACAGAGAAACCCTGACTCAAACAAACAAAACCATATCTTAAAATTTTATGTATTTCCTTGAAAAATACTGGGTTGTTTGTGTTTGTCTTACACTAAAAATATCAATTGAAGAAAATTCTTTCCTATATAGTAAGCATAATATTTGCTCAAAGATTCATTTTTAGATCATTATGTGTAACAGCCAAGAATTATCAATCAACTGTTAAATATATCAATAAAATTTGTTTTGTTTTTAGAAAGTAAAACCTAGAATCAATCAGAAAGTTCTAGAAATTGATTCTAAAGAAATTTTGAACATTTTATAATGTTAATAGTCCATACCTTATGGACTAAGTATTGTAAAACCATTTTCTGATGAGATTTTTATTCAGATACTGACTTACACTGGTCCCTGTCTCTCCTGCAGAGCCTCCCTAATATCCTCACGGATGATCGATTTAAAGTTATGTTTGAGAACCCCGACTTCCAGGTGGATGAGGACAGTGAAGAGTTCAGGCTTCTCAATCCGCTTGTCTCGAGGATTAGCGAGAAGAGGAAGAAGCAACTGAGACTCTTGGAGCAGCAGGAACGGCTCAAGAATGTAAGGCGTGCCTATCAGTCTGTTAGCTGGGATGGCTTCTTGTTGTTTGCCTGTTTTAAAGACCTTTTGTTCTGCAGTATACATGGCCCTGTGTTGATACAAGTCCACCCTGTCCTCCTCACCCCTCTCCTCCTGTTGTTAGTCTTGTTGTTCCACTGGACGGTCTCACTTCTACTCTCGTGTCATACGTGCACACGAGTCTGTGTGTGCACATGTGCATTCTATATAAAATCTAAGAGCTTCAAATGAGGGAAAGCATGACATTTCACAAAGACATACTGTGTGTTTACGGCTTCTTAACATACAGTTTCTGTGAATTACAAAGCCTCTGATTATACATGAGAGGTAATTAGTTGCATACTAATTGCTTGATATTCAGGCTGGAGTGTATCTTATTAATTAAAGGCATTTCTTCTGATGCTCCATGGAGCAGCTGTCATGTACTCTGATGGGTTGATGCCTCTAATGGTCCATGTTTGACTGGGGGAAGAGCTCTTCCTGCTATTTTTGATTTCAGGAAGAGGAGGAAGAACCAGAAGGAAAACCCAGTGATGCAGAAAGTTCAGAGAGTTCAGATGATGAAAAAGATTGGGTTGAAGAAGTCAGGAAGCAGCGCAGACTTCTGCAGCAGGAAGAAAGAGTGAAGCGGCAGGAGCAGCTGAAGGAGGACCAACAGACAGTCCTGAAGCCCCAGTTCTACGAGATCAAAGCAGGCGAAGAATTCAGGAGCTTCAAAGAGTCTGCCACCAAGCAGAAACTGATGAAGTGAGTAGCCTGTGGAGTCCAGCCATGCTCCTTCCTCACACACTGCCCCGGAGATGGCACCTGTTCTCTCTGGGTGGTGGGTACCAGAGGAGAGGGTGGGGATGCCCCTTACCCCCAACCCAGCAGGAAAGTCACCAGTAAAGCCATTGGGCCCTCACTGCTCCTTAAACAACTCTTTGAAGTCTTCATATATTAACATATGTTAGAACACTTTTAATCTCTAAAAGCCACACTCTTGGCCCTGTGTTTCCATTGGGACGCCCAGTCTTTAGTTACTTGCCATGTTCCACACCCTGCAGGTCAGACAGCATAGCAAAGACCTCTTAACGGAAGTGATGTTTAATTAGGTTGTTTGTTTTGAGAAAGTTTTGTTATGAAACCCAGGATGCTTCAAGCTTTCCATTCTCCTTCCTCAGATCACTTTTGAGACCTGGAAGTATAGGCTAACAGGACCTCTGGTTAACAACCAGACCAAGGACCAGGGGCGTCCTCAATTGGTAAAGTGTTTGCTGTCCCAATGTGAGGGCTTGAATTTGATTCCCAGCACCCATGCAAAAGAGCTGGGTGCAGTTGTTCATGCCTAGGGACAGACTGACCCCTGGGCCTTGGCCAGTCAGGCTAGCCAAATCTGCAGAAACCAAGTTCAGTAAAAAATCATGTCTCAAGGGAAAAAAAAGGAGAAGCTGGGTGTAGTGGCATACACCTTTAATCCCAGCACTCAGGAGGCAAAGGCAGGAGAATTACAAGTTCAAGGCCAACCTAGGCCCCTAGTAAATTCCAGGACTGTACAGAAAGATCCTGTCTCAAAAATAATTTATTAATTAATTAATTTTTAAAAGTGGAGAGTAACTGAAAAAGGTACTCAACTTTGGCCACCAGCCTCTGCACACACACACACACACACACACACACACAGGCAAACATACCAAACACCTTACCCTAGCTCAGATACCTGATTATTGGAAATTTACTCAAAAATTTGCTAGAACTTTTAAGTCCTTTACAACTAAATGGAGAGATAGAAGACCAGTCGAGTAGTCAGCTACTGCAGGGAGACAGGAAGAGTGGTGGCTGCCAGGGCCTGGGAGAGAGAAGAATGAGGAGCTCATTTTAGTGGATGCAGAGCTTCCTGTGAACACCAAGCATGTCCTGGAGGTGCTGTTGCTTGTGATGGCTGTGCAGCAATGTGACATGCTTGCTGCTCCCAGACTGTCCACCTCACATGCTTTACATGGTTCTGCTATAAATATTCACCATAACGAAAGAATATCAGTCCTCAGAAAAGCCGTATTGTTTTTAATTATTTTCAGTTGTCAAGTATCTAGTGGTGAATCTTCCCTTTGAGACTCTGTAAGCAGAGCATTTAGATAACATTGGGTGCTCTAAGCAGTCTTTGAGAGAAGAGTTGGGATGGCTTGGAAGCAGCTGGTTGGGCCAGAGAAGTTAGGCAGAGCCAATACCACTCTGCCTCTGAGCTTCTTTCTCCAGCACCCAGTTTTCCATTCAGGAAAAGGTGATTTTTAGAAAGTCCCCAGGGGGGGAAAGGTGGGGGGGAGGGAAGGCATCAGTGTTCTTCTGAGGTTCTTTCTCATCTTCACACTTCAGGGGATTGTCTAACACACACTGGAACAGCAGATGGTGAGCTGCTCCTTCCACTTAGAACCTAGGAGCACATGCCTTCTAGTTAACAATGCTAGTGGTAACACACACACACACACACACACACACACACACACACACAGAGTCATGGATAGAGTTTTGCCTGGGGCAGCTGTTTGGTTAGTTTTGGTTTTTTAGAGACAAGAGTCTCACTCTACAGAGAGCCCAAGCTGGCTCGGGCTGAACGTGTGAGTGGAATTGCAGTCATGTTGCCGCTCTGTCCTTAGCCTTTTAAGAAACTGCTAAATAGCTCTGCAGGGTGGATGCATCATAACTGTGCAACTTGCATTGTCCAGGGGTTACTTAGTCCCAGGCCACTGCTGCAGACTGCATTTATATGTTTATTTTCTGCTGCATTTGACTTGCTTCATGTGCTCCCAACTAGTGCTTGGAATGGAGTAGGCACTGGATGGATACACTTTCTTCATGGTCTTCTCAAGAAAACCTCATGTCCTGGTAACCACTGGTAGGAAACTGCAGTGGTTTTTTTCAGTGTAACCATAGGAATTAGGCTGCTTTGGGGGGTGGGAGTGTGACTAAGCTTGATAACATTCTTCCTGTGGGCTGGAGTTGGATATTAATGTGAAAAACAAAGAGGAGAAGAGTGTGTATTTAGGGGCTAAAGAGATGGCTTAGCAGTTAAGAGCATATGTTGGGTTTTTTTGGTTTTTTGTTGTTTTTGGTTTTTGTTGTTGTTGTTGTTGTTTTTTTTTTCAATAAATGGGGTTCAGTTCCCAGCACCAACATGGTGGTTCATGGCCATCTGGAACACCGGTTCCGGGGACATCCACAGAACCAGGCCCACACATGATACATATACATAGGAAGATGAAACGCTCATATACATAAAACACAACTTAAAAATATATTTAGGGTTTTTTAAAATTCTTGTTTAATGGAGCAGAAGAAATGGCTCCATGGTAGAGAGAGCTTGCTGTTCTTTCAGAGAACCTGAGTTTATTTCCAGCACTGACATCAGAGGGCTCACAACCATGTGTAACTCCAGCTCCCAGGGAACCTGACTCCCTCTTCTGGCCTCACTCTCACACAGCACACACTCATGCAGATTGTCCACATCATTTTTAAAATTTTGAGAATGAACAGTAGGTCTAGCGAGGCGCCTCTGTGGGTAAAGACACTTGCTAGCAACCTGAGTTTGATCCTAGGCTCCTCGTGGTGGAATGAAAGAGCTGGCTACTGGAAATTGTTTCACTATCACACATGCTCCTTCTCTGCACTAAATAAATAAAATGCAGTAAACTAAAAATTGTTTAAACAAAAAAAACAAAAAACAAAAAACAAAAACCCCACAGCTGAGGGAATCACTGCAGTAAAGCTCTCTTAGCGAGTAAAGTAGTCTCTTTGAGAAGAGCTGAGGAGGTTACAGTGCTTGCTGCTTAAAGGGCTAACCCAGTGGGGCTGGCTAGCACTGGCAAAAGCAGTTTACTGAGTGCTAGTCTTGGCTGTATTATTGTGGCAAATCCTGGGCTTGCAGATTTTAATACTGCGTAGTAAAGCATTGAACCATTATCCTTCAGAGAACTGAAATAACTCCTTAAGTATATCCCATGAGTCACCACAAGGCAGTCCACTAAAGACAGCATCAAAATGGGATGTATTATGTTTAAATATTCACTCAGACTTGCCCAGCTTGAAAATTATTTTTGTAACAGAGAAAGTAAACCGTCAGTAGTCAGCAGGTTTTAGATAAGTACACATGTCCATCAACACAAATTTTCATGCTTTACACGTTGCTAACTGTATTTGTCAGTTATTCACCCACTTATCAGCTTCCCCACCCACTATCCATTCATCAAACATCTAAGGAGTGCCTGGTATGAATGAGCTAAGACTCTCCTAGACCCCAAGGACAGGAAGGAAGGACACATGTCTGTTACCCCTATCCTAGCAGATATCCTCTGAGTCAGAGAGGTGTGGAAGAAAGAGAAAAGAAAGGGGCTTGACTTAGGGAAAACCATTTGTGAGAGTCATGTTGGAACTGGCCTTTGAAAGGTATAGTGCTGAGTACTCTGTGGGGTGGGGACAGGTCCCACCAGGCCCCTGGAAAGCCATGGAGAGCTGTCCAGCTGAGACTAACATCATAGATCTGTCCTCATCTGTCCCTCCCTCAATAATACAAGTACTTTATATAACAATACTGCATGTTTATCGTAGAATTAAGTCATAGAAGCAGAAGAGGCCCCTGTTCAGAAATCCATAGCAAAGTATCTCAGCTTTAGAACAGTGGTATGGGAGAGACTACTCCCAAGGAGCCACTCAGACTGTCAGAGAGTCTGAGAAGAGATGGAGCTGCCCCCCCACACCCAAAAAGGTCCATGTGTCTAGACCCTACCCAAGGCCAGAGGCAAGAGAAACTGACAGACATAGAGCCAGGTTATTACCCAGAAGGCTATGGTGAAGGTGTGGGGAAGGCAGATGCCAACTATAACGCTGGCTACTGATTCAAACCCAAAAGCAGAATGGAAGAGTTGAGGGTGGCGTTGAGCTGCCTATGTTCCCTGTGAGGTGAGGCAAGTTTGACATTCAAAGTATGGAGCTGGATTTTCAGCTTATGAACTCCACAGAGCCTATGTCTTCTTGGTGGTATCCCGTGGACAAATGGAAAACTAAGTCTGGGCCTGTGGTATGTGTTGATTTGAGAGATGCTAGCCCTTTCATGTAGAAAGGCTACACTGTGGAGAGGATATGTTTAGTAGGAAATAGAATCCCAGGGAAAACCTGTTTGTTGAGTCAGATAAAAGCCATACATCTGTTTAGTTAAGTGTGCTGAGAGATTGAAGCATCACATTTTTTGTCTGCTTAAATTGCCACCCTCACTGGAGCTTTTGAAGCACCATTTGCAAACTAGCAATATTGAGAGTAGTTGTAACTTTTGTAGGAAAGGCAAAATTGTGTCAGTTGTTTAAACGACTTACTTAGTGTGTGTATATGCACTTACCTGAGTTTATGTGCATGATGCATGTGCAGATACCTGTAGGGGCTAGAGAGGGTCAGGTACCCTGGAACTGGAGTTTTAGACAGATGGGAGCTGCTGGTGTGGGTGCTGGGAGTCAGACTTGGGTCCTCTGCAAGGACAGAAAATGTTCTTAACCAATGAGCCAGTTGGTTCTTTAGGAGTACCTAATATTAAATTTTAAACACTAAAGCACTGTTTATATTTTATATTTGGATTCCATTTGCCATGTGACTAGATTCTGTTCTAAGGAACACTGAGGTACATTGCCTTCTGCTCTTTAGCTTGCCCTCCCTTGCAGAGCGATTAAAAACACTGGTTGAGGAGTGATTTTTAATTAAATGTTGCTAATTAAAGAAATTCTAAAGTATGTGTGTGTTTAAGCCTCAAAGAAGTAAGTCATTCTCCTTTCCTGGGGCAGTTAATAAATTTCTCATTTGATTTTTTTCCCCTTGTAGTTTATGCCCATTTTCTTTTTTATATTAAGGTATCCTTCCCTTTAGGCTCTTCCCTTTACGCTCTACCCTGGTTAGCTGGGTGTTTCAGCTTCTAATCTTAATTCCTGTGTCTTCTCTTTGTAGTCACCATAATGTTTTTCTTAACTTGTCCTGTTTACATTTTTTTCCTGAAATACGTAATTGTACCAACTAGAAAGTGTCATGTGTCATCACCGTCCATCCCCAGACCTGAGGCCTGGGGTCAGGGAGATAAGGAGGGCCTGAAGTAAGAAGGGAAGCCAGCCAGTCCCCTACCTGCCTGCTTCCCTGCACCCTGTCCCAAGTGCTGCTGCAGCTGTGTCTGTCCTGCATCTCCTCTCTGCCCAGTCACACATAAGCAGCAGACAGTGACCTGCCAGGTGGCAGCCACACACTGACGTTCAAAGGGAGGGGAGGGGAGCTTGCTTTAATGTAGAAGTCTGCACACCATCCCCAGCTGTCTCTGATCTTCTGCCATGGCTCGTCCTAACACTCAGCTTGCCTCTCTGAGCAGCCTAGACAGAACAAGTTTTTACAGGCACAGAGGAGAGAACATTGGGAGAAAGGCAGTTATATGCCCTAGTGTAGAGGAAGTCGGGGCATTCTTAAAGAGTAGTAATTTCCCACAATTGACTTGAAAAGTCTTTTACTTCCTAAATTAAGGTTCTCTGTGGCCCACTTTGTCTCAGTGGCTCCATAGTTCAGAATCCCTGTTAACTTTGAAGCCGGACGTTGAGAGCTATAAAAAGAGCAGCCGTGAACAGGCTGAGGAATCTGCCTAGGTGGGCAGTTGGCTGCACTGCAGTCAGCTTGTGCCTCACTTTTGAGCTATTTAAAAAAATTGCAAATGGATTTTAATTCCTTCCAGTTTGTCAAGTGGAAGCTTGTCACTGGGAACGCTTGATGGACATGTCTCCTGAAGAGATGTGTAAAAATCCATGGTCTCATACACACCTGAAAAGCGAACTCCCTCCTGGAACCCTGGTTTTAAGACTTGATCCACATACCGCCTGGGGCAAGTCATTTAACATTTGCCTCCCTTTTGCCATCTATAAAGGATAAATACTTCTGTCTCAGGGATGTTGAAAGGATTAATTAGTTAGTCTGTAAAGAACTTTGAAGATGAAAAGTGCTTCTTAATAACATTATCGCCTAGAAAAGAGTGCCACTTTTATGCTAACCACTGATGCCTCAGACTATGTAACGAAGGTGTGCTTAGCACACTACAGGTAGCTATAAAGTGCGGTGAACTTCTCATGGTGTGAACATCAAACATTGGCTTAAAAATCTCAAAGGAACCTCATTGTGTAGCAGCTCCTCAAGAGCAGGGATCCACTTGTAACCAGTCACAGGGATCATTCCAGGGGACAGAGGACAGAGAATGTCTCTCACAGTGGGCCCTGCTCCATGTTCTATCAGGTTTTTAATAGGGACTTTAAGAGGTCCTCAGTGGGGTCCCTCAAGGGAAGGTGGGAGATGGAGGGGGCCTCGAGCTTAGTTTTGGGTTTGTGCACTCGTTTGGTTCGAAGAGAAGGAAAGAGAACTGCAAGGGAAACAGCACTCTTCCTTTCTGGTCCCCTCTCCTGTGCTCTGGAGCAGGAGATCCTTACTGCATGTAGCTGGGTTTGCTTCAGTTTTCCCACTCCAAAGCAAATTAGTGGGGATGGGGGTCTCAATGTTCTGACTTAAGATAAAACATTTCAGTAATGTGCAGGGGAGTTTTATGTATCACTGCTATTGGAATTTGAATGTAATATTGGTCCCAGAGAATTGGACATGGTGCATTTCTATAATCCCAGGACTAGGAAGGCTAAAGCAGGTTGCCTAGAGTTCAAGACTACCTTGCATTATAGAGTAAAAAGTCTTTGTCTCAGTATGGGCATACACACACACACACACACACACACGCACACACACATGCACACACACACGTTCTCCCCAGCATTGGAGAGCATATAAGGATTTTTCATTATAAAGAAGAAAATTACGGATCAACCAACAGTTACAGAGATACCCATTGTATAAAGAGACTAGAATAGTTTGGAAAACCTCATCAAGAAGTGAATTGAGATTAAACTCTGGAATGAAATGTTAAAACCTTAAGATACCAGCAGCTGTCTCAATGGAAAGAAATCAGGTAGAATTTACCCAACATGTAAATTATTTCTGTCTCCTGTCAGTGTGAACAGAGGGATTTGTGTTTGGTTGTCCATGCAGAAGATGTGGAGTGACTAAGGCTGATGAAGAAAAGCCAGAAGTGTCAGGGACCCTCTGTGACCGGGAACTCAGCTTGCACCCAGTTCCTTGTAGGAGTCCACCCACATTGCTGGTTTAAATACAGAGTGATCTTGAATCACCATTGCTGCAGACTACGCCAGGATACCACAGGCCAGAAACATTGCCCCTTGCATTTTAGCTTCAGAAATATAATCCAGTGAGCTAAGTGGCAACCATTGAGGTTGAGGTCCTTAACTATTGAATTAATTAGTGTTTTTGTCAGCCCCTGTTTTTACAGTGTGCTTATGAAAAATGACAGTTTGAGGGCAGCCCACTCTAGGCTCTGCTAAACGAATGTTACTGTTTACCATATGCATGAAAGACTCGTTTATGTGATCAGTCCCAATTAAACCTTATTCCAAATAGTCAATCAGAGCACGTTAATGAATGTGTCGTTCTTTTAACCTCCTACAGCAAAACTCTGGAAGATCGTTTGAAACTTGAAGCAAAACATGGGACATTGAATGTATCAGACACCACTGTCGGCAGCAAGCAGTTGACGTTTACTCTCAAGAGGGTAAGTAGTTTCAAGACTTTATTTTTTAATTCACGTAGAAAAGGAATATGTATGACTTTGGGGCCACTCTCCCAAGCTTCTCTCATTAAGGAAGCTGTGTTCCCACTCCAGTGCTTCCTATAGTCAGAGCCCCAGCTGGGTGACAGCTTCAGAAGAACAGTCTTGGGGGAAGGCCTCATGCTCGAGTAAGCCCTGCTTGGTGACCTATGTTCCTCTGGGTCTCTGTGGCCCACTGTGCAGCCTAGCTACACAAGAGCTCTGTCTGAGCAAGGGGATAAACACACCCAGTACTTACCTAGAAAGGACTACAAAGTGACTAGCTTTGTGATGGTCCCATCTGGCTTGCCCAGATATGGGTATTTCCCAGGGTGATTTCTCAGTCAGTGGTAATCTGTTTTAAATTGTCTTGAAGATCCTTTTCTTTTCTTTCTTCCTTCCTTCCTTTCTTTTGTTTGTTCGTTTTTGGTTTTTCAAGACAGGGTTTCTCTGTGTTTCCCTGGCAGTTCTGGAACTCACTCTGTAGACCAGGCTGGCCTCCGGCTGAGAGACCCACCTGCCTCTGCCTCTCAAGAGCTGGGATTACAGGTGTGCACCATCACTGCCAGGCAAAGATCCATTTCTTAAGCACACTGTAGTGCTAATGTCTTTTGCACATTATGGGAGGGACTAAGTTGCTTAAGTATCTGCCATTAGCTAACAACTAAAACAACATAGTCTCTTTTCTCAAAAAGATAATTTTCTCCTTCCCAGTCAGATTCCTCAACAAAGTCATCAAGTAAAAAAGAGTGACTGCAAAGGTGATTGCCATCCCCCTATGGCTCCTTCTCTAAACCGGCATGTCACTTACATGCTGTAATCCAACACCACCCCCACCCTCCAGGATTTCTTTTTAACAGTATACACAGGAGGAGCTGTGTGCATCACACAGGAACACACACTTCGCAGTGGATTTCTTGCAGTTTTCCAAAATTCTGTCAGTCTGTAATTTTTTCTTTTAAATAGATCAGAATTTTTAAGCCAAAACTACTTGGTATGTTAGGCTTTTTCCCCCCGAAATCAAATGAGCAGAGTATGACTTGTTAACCCAAGCCTTATTGTATAACAGAGCTTATTGTTAGCTTTATTGTCTGTAATCTATAAGGGGCAAGTTTGTGTCACCTTTGAAACAGGATCCATCTCTAGGAACAGACCCATGGTCTCTTTGTGTGGCTCTGTCTGACAGACTGCAGGGCAGCATGCTCTTATTTTGTAATCATAACCCCTTGTAGCCCTGAGACAGGGTGAGACAAGCAGGAGCCCTAAGCAGTCTGAACTGCTCACTGGTCAGTTCTTTCAGCGAAGTTGGAAAACTTGACAGAAACATGCATACCCAACTCACGCTACTCTCTCGGCTTTCTCTTTTCTTTTTCTCTCCTTCTGATGCTTACTATCGGTCCTTCTGATGCTTACCATCGGGCCTCCATGTCTATGCACATGCAGGTAACACTCTACAGCTGAACTCCACTCAGTGCTTTCTAGTATGTTCACTAGATCTATAACCGTCCCAGTCGAAGCTTTTGTCTCCGAGCTGGGGAGATTGCTCAGTGGGGGGATGGCCTCAGGCCCCCACTCTGGCAGTGAGAAGACGCAGCCATTTCCACTCCACAGAACTTTTAAGTCAGAAGGCACAAAGTTGAATGTCACTTTGTAAATTTGTGGTAAAATGAAAAGATAAGGAGATACCCTTAAGACTTGCTTGAAATGACATCAGAGCTGAATCAAGTGTATGCTTCAAAACCCTTTGGGAGGGTATGCTATGTCAATTAATGCTTGATTTATAAGTTTTATTGCTTGATTGGCATGTTCTTAATTATTTAGTATATCAGTATTAAATATATGTTTAGAGACTATTTGTTTATAGACGTCTCTTTTTGTTCTATGTTTATTGTATATGATACATTGAGGCAAAATCATGGAGTTGCCCAGTAGATGCTTTCTGCAGTGCCAGTAGAATTCACAGGGAGACTGTGTGTACTAATGCCCAAATCTGAGCTGTTGCTTATGTCATCGCAGCTAGCGTCTGTCCTCTCCCTTTCCCCACGAGGGCTGTAGGCTGCAGCTGCACAGGAACGAGGAGGAGGAGGAGGAAAGCTGACTTGGAAAAGAGCTAATTGCCCCGTAAATCTTGATGAGTGGGTGACACAGTGGCATGGTCTCCCAGTGCAGCCTTGGGGAGAGAGGCTAATGATAGACCTTGTGTGTGGGGAGCTTTGTCTACAGAACAATAGAGTCCTCTTCCCAGCTCCTCTGGCGGCTCTTGGCCTGGAGAAGGCCGAGAAGCTGCCCAGAGCTGCCCGCAGTCCTGCTTCACACTGTAACCACAGGGCCACACTCGCACATGAAGACTCAGAAATCCTTACAGCTCCTAGCATCCTGTCTATCTGGATTCAGCCTATCAGATTCCAAAAGTAAAGAAATGCATTTTATAGGCCCGACATGGTAGTGTATACCTGCAACCCTAATCGATGCTTGGGGCTGAAGCAGGAAGAGCATGAGTGTGAGACTACTCTAGCTACACAGACACTGTTTAGGGTGGAGAGGATTTTAGGGAAACTTATTAATATGTAGGGCAGAATGTTCTCCCCTTCTTGTGCTCCTGCCCCTGAAACAAACCCAGAGCCTTGTTCATCAGAATTAAATAGTTATGCTAACTCTATGAGGGTCTTGATGATGTGCAGTTTGGTCTACAGGGCAGGTGCAATCCCCAGGTTCCAGAGTCTCCCTTTTAACACAGGAAACCAGTGCAGTGCTCTGAATGGCTGCAAGGCTCAGCCCTTTCTCTCTAAGGAAATAGAGCAAATGACACATTTACCAAATTAGCCCAAAGTAAGTACTCTGGTGGAGGAAGTGCCTGTGAGCCCATGGCAAGGAATCTAATCAGTGTTTTAGGAAGCAAAGTCCTAAACTCGCATACAACATTTTTTATATATTTTATTTATTTTTATGTGTTTGTGTGTATGTGCATGTGCATGTGTCTGTGTGTGTGTGCACACGAGCACCATGTCACATATGTGGAGAGCAGAGGGGAATTTGAGTTATTTTTCTCCTCCACCATTTGGCCTCTAGGTAATCAAACTCAGGTCATCAGGCTTGGTGGCAGATACCTTCACCTACTGAACCACCTCACCAGCCTGACATAATGTTGACCACCTCCACCCCCTACCCCATCCCCTCTCCCAGTGAGGAAGGGAGCCTCAAATTGCAGAGGGAGGCTTCCATCTGAATTGGAAGGGCATACTGGGCAGGGTTTATTTTGAAAATGCACAGGATATATTGATCATCAGAAATGGACCTGGAGTAATATGGGAACCCAAGCTATAAGAATGCAGAGATGGGCTCTTTGTGGGTTCACCAGTTGCTTTCCTGCCCTCATCTCCCCACACCCACTCTTTAAACTCAGATGGTTTTTTTCAAGACGGAACACTGGTAAATATCTGCATTTTATCCAAGTGTGCTAAAGCTCCAAGTGCCAACAGCAAGCATTGGTGGGTATTTCAGACTCTTTAGCCCCTCTGTTCAATGGGTTCTGCCCTAGTTGTCTGCTAAGAGAGTAGGGGTGCCACTGAGAAGAAAGTGGGGGTCTGGGAGCATTGCTGCCTCTCAAGCAAATGAAGATGGAAAACTCGTGTGGAAATCATCCCTGCCAGCTTGCCAGGGGTTAATGATAGCAAGTCTGTTCTTTCCAGGGAGGTTCGATTGATCCACCCTCCCTCCTTCCCTTCTTTCCCTCCTTCTCTCCCTCCCTTCCTAGCACCCAAAAGCTCTTTGGAGCCAGTCCTATGAGTTATCTAGTCAGGTGTAGGTCATAATACATTTTGATATGTGTATGATAAATACATGTTTGATATATATTTGATAAAGTGCAATATTTTTGTTTGTTTGTTTGCCTTTAAGTCTATGTGAATGAATTCACAGTTTTCAGTGTGCAAGCAGAGGTAGACACGAGTCCTCTGAAAGCATTCCAGGTTTCTCCTTTGTGGTCAGGCTGGTGTGTGGACACTTTCCTTTTGCCCGAGGATTCAGAATTTCTCCTTTGACAGTGAAAATTGCTCTTTGTCCAGCTGCTGCTACCAGGGCAGGCTGCTATCCAGCAGCCAGAACATGAGCTGAGCTGCACAGTGTTGGCTGCAGGACCATGTGAGCTGCAGCCGTTTGCTCCACCCTCTCCTCTACTCACCTCACTTTCTTTTTAGTCTGAACAGCAAAAGAAGCAACAAGAGGCTGAGAAACTGCATCGTCAGGAAAGAAAAAAGCTGCGTAGGCCTGCCAGCCACTTGAGGTCCAGACCCAGAAGAGGCCGGCCCTTTCACTGACCAAAGAAGTGTGCCTACAAGCAACTAGGAAACTGTGTTTCTCCCAATGGATTCTCACAAGGACCTCATACCCAGGCGAGGGAATGTGGTAGTGAAAGCTCCGTGTAGATGTGTGTACATGGTGTTGATGGTCTGACCTGGCCCACTACCAGCTCCAGTAGTCCCTGGCTCCGGGTGCTTTTTCTAAGTTTCTGCCCCCTTAAATATTGTCTTCTCCCCTGCTGATGATCAGGGAAAGCAGGCGTCATTTCCAATATTGGAAAGGTCTACATGAAATGAAAAGTTTATCCTCTGCTGAAAAAATTATCATGTTGTGAGAATGGTTTGGTGTTTTGGTTTTGTTTGTTTTTTGTTTGGGGGGCTTTTGTTGTTTGAGACTTGAGACAGGGTTTCTCTGTGTAGCCCTGGGTGTCCTGGAATTCAGTCTGTGGCCTTGAACTCATAGAGATCCGCTTGCCTCTGCCTCCTGAGTGCTGCAGTTAGGGATGGGCATGCACCACCGTGCCCAGCCAGAATGTGTTCTCACTGTCTTCTGCCCCTCAGCACTGAGTCACACACAAGTCCCACCCTTAGTTACCTGCTGTCTGCTGAATGGCCCTGTTTATGTGCATGAATATGTTGGCAGGCTTCTTGCTTGCTTTTATATTCCTTTGATATACTTTTAAAACTATTTTTATATCAAGAATATAAATTAATGGTAATAAATAATAAATGAATGCTACTGGCTATTTGTTTTAGCTTGTCACAAAATTACGTAGTTTTTTTCTGATGAAGTACTATTTGATACAGGCAATGCCTATAAAAGGGGATGCTTTTATTTGGACAGTTTCTTAGAGAAGGACTCCAACCTGTGGAAATTTTAAAATTCATTTCGGCTTTTGTACTTTGGAGTTTCTTGTGTAAACAAATGGAACGGGAGCTCTTTGGACTGTACCTGCAGTGAGTCTGCAAGGCAGGACACATTAGTTAGCAGTCAGTGTTGTAGACTTGGCCACGATCTTCCTCTTTAAGTGTGGCCTGTGATGTGTACTCAAGAACGTTCTGACTATTGGTGCATGAGTCTATACACACCTCTCTCTCTCTCTCTCTCTCTCTCTCTCTCTCTCTCTCTCTCTCTCCCTTTTCCTCTCCCTCTCTCCCTCTCTCTCTCTCTCTCCTACCTATCAACTCTTAAGCAGATCCCTCCTTCTGGGACTGAGCCCCTGGAGCCCTCTCTTCCCTTTCTCAAAGTTTCCCCTTTTAAAATTGCTGTGTATGCTGAGTACCCTACTCTGTCATTTCTCTGGGTTTATATTAGTTGTTCTGTCATTTCTCTGGGTTTATATTAGTTGTTCTGTCATTTCCCTGGGTTTATATTAGTTGCTTTTGTACAGCTATCACCAAAATACTCAATATGGACTTAAGGGATTCCTATTGGCTCTTGGTTTCAGAGGGTGTCGGCGTGTGCAGAAGCTGTTCACATCACTACAGGCCAGGAAATGGAATCCCAGCCATGGCCTTAGCAACCTGTGGCTGACTTCTTCAAGTTAGCCCCCACCTCCAAGAGCACCCCCACACCTCCCAACTACTATCTGGGGACAGATGTTTAAGTTAGAGACCTGTGGAAGACATTTCAGGCTTAACCCTAACCCATGGTAGTCACCAGCACTAGGATGTGGCATTGTTCCTCCCAGTCCTGCCAGCAGCTGTCCTTCTTGGTGAGACTTACGAGCTGGTGGGAGAAGTGTTGGCCCCAAAGCTGGGCATCAGGCCCTGGGGGACTGGGGTTCCTGAGTGATGTGTCCTCTTCTGCTCCAGATCCCTCTCAAAGCCTCAGTATCTCAGGCCCAATGCCTGAATCTTTTGTTTCAGGTAGTTTTATCAGTGACTTTGGAGGAAGGAGGCATGCTGGGAGGGACATGATTGACACAAGGCAGCCAGCAGAAAGTACAGGCCCAGGGGTAAGGGACTAAGAAGGGCTTCTGGGAAGATTGAGTTCAGATCCATTTCTCAGAATCCTCCAGTAGCTCTCTCCTCATTCCATAGCATCCTGAGTCCCTGAAGGACCCTTGCCTGGCACGGACTCCTTTTGTTTGCTGTCACCACACTGACCTTTCTCTTTCTTGAACATTCCAGGCATTCTCTCAGCCTTTACACATTCCATTCCCTCCCCCAGGACTCTCAGGTTACCTTCTCTCCCCCATCTGGTCAATTCTGCCTCATTTAAATCGTCACATCCCAGTGCCAGCATGCCAAGTTTACAAATGATACTCCATCTAAATATGCTTTCAAAGCGTCACCATGGTGGCCACAGAGATGGATCAGTGAGTAAAGGCACAAACTGACTTCCTGAGTGGAAGAAGAAAACCAAGTACAGTACATCGTGTCTGACCTACATATGCACTCACACACAAATAAGTAGAGCATAAACTTAGAACCTTACTATGGAAAATGTCAGATACATACAAGAATGGATGGAGAACAGTTGAATGAACCAGCATGCCCCAGCAGCATGCATCTTGCTCACCGTCAATATTCTCAGCTAACTCGTCTAGTGTTGGCTCCTGTTTCCAGAATGTCGACTCAATAAGAGTTGGGGAGGATGTTTTAATTAGTGTGTTTTGTTTGTGGCTGTGTATCTAATCTCTAGAACAATGTCTGCTACATCATGCATATTTACTTAAGCCGTTATGGGATGCCCACCAGAGAAAATTACTCAAATGTAGTCCATAGGCAAATGAAAGTCTTTTTTCCAGCCAACGGTGACTGCACTCAGGTATGTGGGACCCAAGCGTAGCACCGAGCTTTTAGCATAAGGGGGTTTTAAGGCAAAACCACATCCTGGTGTCTTGGCAGCTACAGGGAGAGGTCTGCACAAGCAAGCAGTTTAACAGAAGCCAAGATAAATTAGCTGGAACATCTTGACCTCTTAGAGATGGGTAATTATTTTCCACAGGATTCTCCATCAAGGAGATCAAATTCTAGTAAACCTAAAGTGGCCTCAGCAAGAATACAAAGTGCGTATACACACACACACAGAGTAGACATCTTATGGGAGTCAATTCTCTCTCTCTACCATGTGGGTTTCAGAGCCTGAACTCAAGGTCATCAGACTTGGCAGCAAGCACCTTGAGACATCTCACCAGCCAGTCCCTCACTGACACACTGACACTTCTCCCATGCTCTCTTGACCTCATATATTTTAATTAAAACTTTATTTAAAGAAGAAAACATGACATTAGAAAAGTCCGTTCCTAGGGTGGTATCTGTAAATGGATAGCGTGCTGCCTAGTTTCCTGTCAACTAAACACACGCACACACACACACACACACACACACACCCCCCAGATGGAAGAGGAAGTTCTTATTCTTTGATGATCCTCTCTCCCAGCCCAACCCAAAGAGGAAAGCTGACAGGTGGGAAGGAGTCCAGCTATGTACTTCAAGTAGCCTTGAATTTCTTTTAGAAAGGACAGAAGGATGAATCCTAGACTCGAGATTTGAGGGGTTTTCAAGTCCAGCTGGCCGGAACACCTCCCCAGTTGGATTTCCCTATCCAGCCTCCCTCAGTTCACAACCCAGTTTCTGCTCGCACACCTGGCTGACCCTGGGGCAGTCTTCTCTTCCTCTAACCCTTTTGGAGTTGTGCAGAATAAGTGGAACTTTGGAATCTCCTCCCCAGGCCCCACCCCTGCCTCTGTACCCTTATTCCCACTGCTCCTCTGTTGGAGTCCCACTGTGTCCCTCCAGTCTTGCCAAGCTTCCCTTGCCTGGCGCCTCACCTCTTAATGAGACTTTCCCTTCTGGACTTTGTACCCCCCCCTGCCCCCCCCCCCCGCAGTCCCCTTTCACACTGCACACAAACAGGCTCTGGGGTCCCTTCCCCAGCCTTCATCTTCATCCTCCATTCTTCTCCTCCTCTTCTTCCTCCTCTTCCTCCTCCTCCTCCTCCTCTTCTTCCTCCTCCTCCTCCTCCTTCTTCTCTTCCTTCTCCTCCTCCTCCTCCTCCTCTTCCTCCTTCTTTTCTTCCTCCTCCTCCTCTTCCTCCTCTTCCTCCTCCTCCTCCTCCTCCTTCTTCTCTTCCTTCTCCTCCTCCTCCTCTTCCTCCTCCTCTTCCCCCTCCTCTTCTTCTTCCTCTTCTTCCTTTTCCTTCTCCTCCTCCTCTTCCTTCTCCTCCTTTTCATATCGTTACCTTCTGGTCCCTAATACTCAGAACAAAGCTCATCACTGCCCCTCCCTGATGCTGCCCCTCCTTCTTCTTCACTGCTTCCCCCCCCCCCCCACGTTGTCTTTACTTCCTCCTCAGACCCAACCACAAAGCCATGGTTTATTCAGTTGATTCATTGACTGCTCTGCTCCTTGCAAGTGACTAAACAGATGCCCTGCTCTGGTGCAGCTTCTGTTTTCACTGGAAGGCAGAAGAGTCACAAGAATACAGGCAATGTAGCCAGGCAGTGGTCCCAGCACTCAGGAGGCAAAGACAGGAGGATCTCTGAGTTCAAGGGCAGCCTGCTCTACAAAGTGAGTTCTAGGACAGCCAGGTCTATACAGAGAAACCAAACAAAGCAAACAACAAAAAAGTTGAGGGCTGATGAGGTGAGATAGCTCAGGTGGTTAAGAACGCTTGTTCTTCTAGGAGTCCCTGGTTCTATTCCCAGCACCCTCGAGAGGAGGCGGAGGAAGACATGACAGGCAGTACAGTGAGTAGTGTGGAATACGGCTGAATGAAATGAGGATAGGCCCCAGAGCATGCAGCAGAAGCCCCGGAAGACCTAAAGCAGTTCTGAAGCCGTAGAACCTAGCCTGGGAACCCCAGAGCTCAGAGGTCAGCGTTGCTGTGTTGCTCAGGGAGGACCGAGTCTTGGCCACTGTGACTGGCACAGGACAGAGGACTTAGACTAGAACATGTGTGGCTTGATGTCAGCTTTGTGTCCAATCTTAGGTCATGCCACCCTCACGGGTGGGTGTGCCCTCTGCAGATCTTCGCATTTCTGTGATCCCACGGCCATGGCCCCTACTTGCCCTTTTTCCTCTGCACCACATCAGTGTTTGTACATAGATGGCAGAGTCAGGGATGCCCAGACCAGGCTGTGAGAAACTGTAATCCTTTAATGATGGAGGGCTTTCCAAAGCTAGCATGGAGTCTGTTAGCATTGACAACAGAGGAAACGAGAGGAGACCTGGGTCTGGTCTAGACTTGCTCAAGGCTAAGTTGCCAGTTAGTGGCACAGCCACTTAACCTGCTGTTCCTTGGTGTGTGCATCTGTAAAATGGGTTTAATAGTATCTGTCCCCTGAAGACTTCAGAGGGTGTTTGTGGAGCTTAATGAGTGAGGTCCATTAAAGCCCTCAAAAGAAAGGTGGAGCTAAATACAAAGCACTATTGTAATTACCCTGCATGTTCTCTGAACCAGGTCGCATCTTGTTTTAAGAGGGTTACCATGACGACAGGTTTGCTTTAAAACCTTGAGTTTCAAAGGCATAGCTAGAAGTCTCCAGTAAGGAACGAATTTTCATTTTGTTACTTTTTGTCATGGGGTGGGACAGAATCTCACAACTACTTAGGGACTGTCATGGCAGACCAGCTACTGTTGCTGCTGAGTGACAAGGACCTTGTTACCCTTCCTGAGCACCTGGTGCTGTGCTTCTTAATGAAGGTTACTCAATCAGTAAATCCACAGCGCACCCAGCATGCCACAGGCTGAGGGTGGCTGTTGGCTACATAGGAGTGATACAAACATGTGTCATGCTAGACAAAGAATTTGCTACAAAGTTGTTTCATGGCGTTCTGAGAGGCTAAGAAGCCTCCACGATCTGCAGTTGGCAAGCTGAGATCCAGGACAGCTAATCAGGATAGACACTGCAGTCTACTGACCACAGTTGCAGACCTACGAGGAGCTGATGTTTCAAACCCACTCTGCCTACAGAGAGGGCCAGTGCTGTCCCAACTGGAGGGCATTCAGCAACACCCTTCTGTTCCACTCAGGCCTTGATGAGTTCGGTAAGATGGGCACTACAGGTCATAGTCATTCCTTTATTCAGTGTGTGGGTGGGGCCCCATCAATCTGACATAGACTTCCTATCACACTGACGTGTGCCAAATTCAGTAACATGACAGGTCTGGAGTTAAATGGTTTCCATGTCATCTCATCTGATGTTGGTCAGGTTGGAATCATTTACCTACTCATTGGTCTGAGGCTAAGTTCTTTCCTGTCTGGACCTCCATGTCCTCACCTGTAGGATGGGACTAGGAACAGTATCTACCTCACAAGTCATGCTCAGTCAAAGTATCAACAGCAAGCCAGCTCACCACCCTTGTGTGTCACAGGAGGTCCAGACCCTTGCCTAAGGCCCATTTCTCCACAAATCAAGGTCCACAGGCTCCTCTAAGTCCCTATTTGGTTATCTCTGCCAGTAGTGACCCTGCCACCCTGGGTCACCTAAGGCCAGATGAATTACCCTGCCTTCTCAAACACTACAGCATCACTGCTGTAATAACTATGGGAACAGAGACTGGGATGGAGGGCGGAGCAGTGAGCACACAGCTGGTGGCTGAACTGAGGTAGGTGGCCCAGCAGCCTTCACTGTTGGTGTTAATGGAGTGTGGGTGTCTGGAAATCTGAGACTGGAGGTGTGGCTCAACCCTGTTTGATCCTGATATCAACTAAAATAAAAGGTAAGGAAGGGATTCAGGGAAAATTAGGCCAGGCAAAGGCAGCTGGTGTGAGTTTAGTGGACAGTTCTTCAGGCACCACCGGTGGAGGCAATTGAGTCCTCCCAGCCCATCCATAAGAGTCCTCCCAGTCCACCCTTAAGAATCCTCCCAGCTCATCCGTATCAGTTTTAGACCAAGTCCGAAATCTGTAAAAACAAACAAACCCTAGGTG
This sequence comes from Uromys caudimaculatus, assembly GCA_028551405.1. Lineage (NCBI taxonomy): Eukaryota > Metazoa > Chordata > Mammalia > Rodentia > Muridae > Uromys > Uromys caudimaculatus. The sequence continues at coordinate 34,605,420 of CM052705.1, forward strand.
TCATTTGCCTTCTCAGCAATGTTTTCCTCAAATCAAACCTGAGGTGACAGTCCTACACCACAGGGCACCTGGCAGGTGGCCTGCCTATCCTGAGCAGCAAGATGTCAGCTCCCTTCTCAACCTTCCCTCAGGACCCAGGGGAGAGTGTCAGGCAGTGAGTTCTCCCTCTACTGAGGCTCATAGAACTTGGCTGTGGATCAAGGACATTTGGCCCTGAGGAGCCTGCCCTCTGGCTCCAGCAGCTACCAGTGCTTTGGCAGTGTTTGGGTGTGTCAGTGAAGAAGGCTTGGGAACCAGCTGTAAGACTCAGGAATCAACACTGATTTTTTAGAAATGAAACTTCAGATTAGAGAGCATCCCTCTTAACTTGTGACATTGAGGACAATGGTGAGGTCAGGATCAGAAATCAGCAAGGGCCTCTGGTGTGGTGTAAGCTGAGATTTTCTTACCTTGTTGCTATGGACTGTATTCTGTATACCTGAACTTAATGGGCTACATAGAGTCCTCCCAGGCCTCAAAAGCTAGAACCTTAACCACAAGCTAGTCTGGAGCACTCACTGCAAGCAGAGCCCTCACTGCAAGCAGGTTTGCTGCTCTGAGCTTACTGCAAATAGCAGTGGGGCTTGGGCTCATGTGTGTGAAACTTGGCCACATCTGCTATGCTCACTGAAAGGAGGGAGAGCACCCCAGTCTGTCTGTGCTTGCAGCACTCTTAGGGACAAAGATCTGTGGGTAAAGGTCCCCACTGCACCTAGGAAAGATCTAAGTGCCACAAATTGTTAGAGATTCAGAAACTCAGGCTTCACAGGTAAAAAAGAGAGAGTAGATAGAACTGGGGCCCAGTTGGCTAAGCAGTGGGCTTGATGATGCCTGGTACAGTCTATGAGGGGGTTGAATTCCCATGGGGGGGCAAAGAAATAATTGACAGATGGCAGGGCTGGAATTTGAAAGCAGTGAGGCTAATTGTCAAGTCCCGGGGACTGGACAGAGTTAAGGCAGTAAAGTCCATTTTGTGGTTAGGCCCCACAGAGAAGGTATGCTTCAGAGAGAACTGACTGAGGCCAGCACAGGACCCTGGGACTTTCTAACAGAGCATCCTGCAGAGGAGAGAAATAGAAGCAGAAGCAGAGGCCCGAGGGGGTGGGGTTTCACTGGGGAGGTTAGATGTGGGGAGAGCTTCCTTTAGTGGAGCACTAGCTGATGAAGAGTCCCAAGCAAGACACTCTTTGAAGGTTGCTGAAGACATTTCTGCTGAAAACTAGTGATTTTCCCTTGGATGTTGGCCTCAGAAGTAAAGAGTCATTGTCTTTAATGTAAGGAAGCTGAGCTTCCTGTGAAGAGAGGTAGGGAATCCTGAGACTGCTATGGCTTGCACCCACATCTCTGAGTGCCCGAAGCCTGGGAGTTCTCAGGGCCACATTCAGTGCATAGGGTACCATCCTAGAGTGGTTCATTCCCCCTGCTCTTTAAAATCTTAGCTCCTCTCTTGACAGGCCTGACTCTTGACTTAACCAGCAATGGCAGGTTCCAGGAAGAACACCATGTGTGCTTGGCTTCTGGCCAAGTGATACTAGGTGACCTCGGTGATAATGGGCAAAGCAAGGAGCAGAACATGTCCCCTTCCTGGGGAGCAGAGTGTCCTGAAAAGCCATCAGCCTGCCTGAGTTAGGTGAGGGCTACCAACTATTCGGACAAGGTTTCCCCTTTGGTTCCCAGTAACCATAGCGATCCCATTGGCAACACTGCCACCCTGTGCCCTCACCCACAGAGCCCCAACGACCATGATGACCACACACACTCTAGGGAAATGAGCAGGTTTGATACCAGGGTTTGCACTGAGGGGAATAGAGGTACCAGTGGGATGTGTCAGAGGAGATGGATGCCCATCTGGATGTTATCATCATCCTTCCTGGTCAGGGCCCCAGTCAGGCACATGACATCCGTGGGCTTGGAAATGATGAAAGAGAAAGGAGCTGAGGAAGTGGGGCAGTGAGAACACTCCACAGGGGTTGGGCCAGAAACTGTTGCTCACTGTAGGCCTTCTATGCTGGAAGGCACAAGCAGGGGAATCCTGTGGGCGGATCTGTGGGTTTCTAGGCACCTGGGAAGAGAGAATGGAGGCTGAAGCCCAAGCAAACAAACAGGATCCTCTGGGGGTTCTTGATTTTGTTGGGAGCGAGTGGAGTGAGCACCCTTTGGGGACTGGGTGGCCTGCTCCATTCTGCTCCATTCTGGTACTGTTTTTTTTTTTGTTTTTTTTTTTGCCCAGAAAGCAACCTAGGAGACCCCAGGCTTCCTGCCAGCTGCAGCCTTTTCCTGTAGAAACCCTGGAGGCACTGGGCCCCAGAGCTGAAGCATAGCCGACTCCTCCCGGATGTGTTTGCAGAAATGCTCGCCAGCACGCCCCATTTGGAAATGTCTTAAGATAGGAAACACAGTTGTCCCTGATGAGCAGGCTAGGTGACAGGAGAGGCTGCAAAACAAAATCATTTCCTCTGAGGATGCCAAGTTTGGGGGTCCTACCGGTACCGCCTTTGCACATCCTGCAGTAATGACTCAACTTGAATTTCCCTCCTGACTCTTAAGTGGTTTCCATGCAAAAAGCCAGTGCCTGAAGGAGCCACATCTGCAGGCCTAGGGAGAACCAGTCTGCATAGCCAGCCTCCTGCTCCACTGCCATACCCCTCCGTTCAACACCTGGGCCCAGCTTGGTAGCTTTGCACTGTGAATCAGGACAAAAATAACAGAAGCAACTTGAGAAAGGAAGGGTTTATTTTGGGTCACCATTCGGGAGTACAGTCCATCATGACAGGGAAGGCACAGGCACTGCAGCAGGGGCACTCTGGAGGCACCAGATCTCATTGCATTTGCAGTCAAGCTGAGAGGTGGATGCTGGAGCTCAGCTCTCTTTGTCCTTTTGATTCGGTCCAAGATTCCAGCCCAGAGAATAGTGCTGCCCACAGTGTGGGTGGGTCTTCTCACCTCAACGATTCCATCTAGAAACTCTCTCTTAGGCATGCCCAGAAGTTTGTCTCCTAGATTCTAGATCCTGTCAGATTGACAAATTAACCACCATTTGGGGTGTGTGCCAAATGACCTTTTAAACATTTTTTAAAAGATTTTTTAAATTTTATGTGTATGGGACTGGAGAGTTGACTCAGCACTTAGAGCACTGCCTACTCTTCCAAGGACCTGGGTTCTATTCCCAGCACCCACATAGCAACTCACAACTGTCTGTAACTCCAGTTCCAGAGGATCCGACACTATCGTACAGACATAAAGACATACATGTAGGCAAAACCCCAATGCACATGAAAATAAATAACTTTTTAAAATTTATCTGTGTGTGTGTGTCTGTGTATGTTTGTGTCTGTGTGTGTGAATATGTATAGGTGTACCATGCGTGCAGGTGTCTCTGGAGGCTAGAAGAGGGTACTGGAGTTACTTGCAGTAGTGAGCTGCCCCATGTGGGTGATAAGAACTGAACTTGGGTCCTCCTGAAACACAATCTCCTTTAACTGCAAAGCCATGTCTCCAGCCCCCACTTGAGCATTTCACTAAGCATAAAATTCAGTGACACTAAGTATGTGCACACTGCTGGGTGGCTTCTCAATGTCCACTTCCAAAGCTTTGTTATCTGCCCTGCTGACACCCTGTGCCCCTAGACCGCTAATCTGCCCAGCTGCTGGTGATCTTTGCTCTAGTTGCTTACTGTGAAGTTGCCTCATCTCATGGGATCATCCAGTCTTGACCTTTTGTGTTTAGCTCATTTCACTAACCTTGTGGTGTTCAAGGTTGACCTCTGTGGTAGCATGCTAGCATGCACTCCTTCCTGTGGCCAAGTAATAACCCTGTTGTACGCTCACACACCACATTCTTCCCACCTTTTCCCCTGTTCCTGGGGACACTGGCTTGCTTCCTCCTGTTTAGCATGCACTGTGCAGCTCTGAACACTGCTCAACTTTGTAAGGAGTTACAATGTTTTCCCCCCATCATTTTAAACAAAGATTTATGTAGTGTTCATGTCTGTGTGTCCATAGGTAGGTCAGAAGACACCTCCGGGGAGTCAATTCTCTTTTTTCAACGTATGAGTCCTGGGGATCGAACTCAAGACAGGCTTGATAGCAAGCACCTTTACCCACTGAGTCACCTCATAGGCCTCCTGTGTCTTTGATTTGCATTTCCCTGTTGCTGCTCAGCATCTTTCTGGATGTGTAGAGACCATCAGAAGCCACTATCCAAAACCTTGCCTGGTTTTCAGTTGGGTCCTATTTTTATTTATTTATTTGTCTGTTTGTTTTGTTTTTCAAGACAGGGTTTCTTTATGTAGCCCCTTGCTGTCCTGAAACTCACTTTGTAGTCCAGGCTGGCCTAAAATTCAGAGATCCTCCTGCCCCTGCTTCTCCAGTGCTGAGATTAAAGGTGTATGCCATCACTGCCCAGTGGTCCATGTTTTTACTATTGTTGTTGCCTTATGGAAGTTATTTACATACTCTAGACACTGTCCCTGTTCCAGTATTTAATTTGTACCTGTGCAAGCATTTATAGCTGGAACAGGAAGTCAGATTTGTAGGGCATGGACTGGAAGGCTTCTTCACCACTTCCTGTTCCCAGTGTTACTAGAGGAAGTCTCCAGGGTATCCCACAATCAGTGTCCAGGTTCTTTGTATTTCAGACAAACAGTCCAACAAGAACAGAGTAGAATCAAAAATACAGATTTGCATAGAAGCAGAGAATGCAGTCCACAGAATGGGAGTGGACTCGAGTGGACAAGTCTGGGGTCCGGAGTCTGAAGGGTGGACCCTTCCTTGGCTGTTGTAGGTGATGGATTTTCGTTGTTTGCTGGAGGACAGTGTATAATCATTGTAGTGGTCTAGGATAGTCTGAGTGATGGGTCATTTGGGGGTCCTGGAGTTAACATTTTTATGCCTCATAGCCACGTGTTGCTAATTCTCTCTTCCTGCCTCCCAGGGAAGAGAAAGGGTTCTCAATTAATGGGGTGGCTGGAAGACTAACCTGGGGATAGAAGGGGCAATGTCAGAGTCAAGCCCACCCAACTCTTCTACATCTATAGTGAGCAATGTCTGCAGTGCGGTATCTGGAGGGACCTGTCCTGGCCGGTTGTGTGTCAATCTGACACAAGCTAGAGTCATCTGAAAGGAGCCTCGATTGAGAAAATGACTTCATATAATCCATCTGTACAACATTTTCTTAATTAGTGATTGATGGGGCGTGGGGAGCACAGCCCATGGTGGGTGGTGCCATCTCTGAGCTAGTGGTCCTGGGTTCTATAAGCAAGCAGGCTGAGCAAGCCATGGGGAGCAAACCAGTAAGTAGAAGCCCACCATGATCTCTGCATCAGCTCCTGCCTCCAGGTTCCTGCCCTGTTTGAGTTCCTGCCCTGACTTCCTTTGATGATGAACTGTGATAGAAGAGTGAGCCAAATAAACCCTTTCCTCCCCAAGTTGCTTCGGTCATGGTGTTTCATCACAGCAATAGTAACTTAAACTGAGACGGGATTGTTGGAGACAGGTAAGCTTCAGTGCCCCACCTGGAACCTGCTTCTTTCTAGCTTCCATAATGGATTCATCAGTATTCCCAAAGGTGACAGCATGTCCACTAAGGCCAGCAGATCTTTGTGCTGTTCAACCCAGGCAGCCCTGACGTCACCCAAGAGAGCTGCTTGCAGATCTCCCCTGGTAACCTTAGTCAGTCTTGGCTCCTACAAAAGGGTCACCATGAGTGGCCTGTTCCTTCTTCCAACCTGACCTCTAGCTGGCTCCCTCCAGGCACAGTAGGCTGCCCTTGTCCTGTTTCCACAGGGAAGTGCAGAAAAGGTCATTGGTAAGGCCTTTTAGGCTCAAAACTACCAAAACAAAGGGTCCATGAGTCTATCCCCATAGGTATACTTGTCTCGGGGTATGAACCAGCAGACAGGAGTCTGGCCTTAGGGAAGTAGCTGTCTCTCATGGAGGAGACAGGACACTATATTGAGTCAAATGTCAATTCTGTGACTGAAGGCCTCTGCTCTGTACCTCCTAAACCAAAACCAATGGGGTGAATAAACATCTGAGGGGGGCAACCGTCTGTTGTCTTATGAGCCCTGCTTCAGGCTGACAAAGGATGCTCCCATCCTGTGCCCAATATTAACGTGTACCAAATAAACCTTCACCCATCTAGACTTATAGGTCATTTTCAAGGCTGTGAGTATAAATACAGATTGTTAAACTCCTGCACAGTAGTGCACCCAGAATATCCCAGGCACACATGGAATACCTCCAGTAGCCCTTGAGACAGATGCAGGAGTGGAAGTTCATAAGCTACTTGTCCGAACTGGCAGTGGTTACAGTCAGAAGCAGGCTGGTGACATGGCCAATGGTGGGGACCACTCACATTTGACTGACTACTATGGTCAGGTGCGGCGTAACATCTAACTGCCTGGAACTTCTCCTCATCCCACAGAAGGAATAGCTGAGCAAATTAATGGAGCTGGGCATGCCATGTTTGCACCAACTGAATGCAGCAGAGTCCACGTGCCTAGATAGAAGAGCAGTGGCTTGCCCACCTTCCATCTTTCGGAGACCTGGACCAAAAGCGTGCTGACCCAGTTTGGGCTGTGAAGATGAAGAGCATCTCTGTAGGATGTGGCAGAACCCAGAGATGAAAGGATACCAGACCTCTAAGTACCTTGCTAGAGCAGGGTTTTCTCCCCTCCCCCGCTTAGTGAATTTAATTTAAAAAGAGTGAAGCTATGTTTGCTACCTACATAAAATGAAATTTTAAAAAACAATCAGCAAACACACTTTTAATCCTATTCAAGAGGCAGAGGTAGGTAGATCTCTGAGTTCAATGCTAGCCTGGTCTACATATCAAGTCCCAGTCTAGCCAGGGATACGTAGTGATACCCTGTCACATTAGATTCTGCCTCACAGTTAAAATGGGTCCTAGGTTGGAGCCATTCCGCAGCTCCATCTGTTTTCTTCCAGGCTGTGTTGTGAGAGAAACAGTCTCTTTCTCCAGGCTGCTGTGCCTGCCATCCGTCTTGCTACTCAGCTTCCCAGACTTGTAGCATGGCCCTACCCAGGTCACTGGGCTTCTTTCCATGCCCTTGTGCAATTATCAGAGGGATGACTTCCCACGACAGCCTGCCAGTGGCAGGGCCAGCAAAACAGAAGTGGCAGGTTCTGGCTGTAGTAAGTCCTAGGTGGGGACAGCCTGGTGACCAAACTCTTTCTCTGACCATAATGTCATTGGATAGCACTTTAGGTGGACACAAAGCCCCTGTGCTGAAATTCCCTCTCCTACATGCCAAGAGGACTGGGGGGGGGGGGGGGGGTGTGTCCTAGTCTCTCCACAGAGAAATGTGTTCTGTCCTTATGTTGACTTGGCAGGGAGTCCCCAGTGGGCCACAAGCACAGGGACTGGTGGCAAGAGGTCTTCCTTAAGGTGACAGTGTAGAACTTCCCTAAGAGCTGGAGCACTGGAACGCCTTCTGCAGGGATGTGCTGCTGTGACTTGGGGCTGTACATGTTTTCCCGAGAACAGGGCACATGGGATGGCAGGACTTGCCACCAAGCCTGACCACCTGAGTTAAAACTACATTCCAGTTACTGCATAGGATTCCCACATACAAACTGGGAGCTGAATTATGTCCTGTCACCCCACCCCTCACCTTCCCCTGGCAAATTTACACATTAAGTTCAGGTCCTCTAGAATCTCCAAATATAACCTTACTTAGCAATTGGATCTTTTTTTTCTTTTCTATTTATTCTTCTCTCATATATTACATCCCAACAGCAATTGGACCTTTACAGAGACAATCAAATCAAGGAAGAAAATTTGGACGGACGGACACACACACACACACACACACACACACACACACACACACACACACAGCATACCATATAGATATGGTAGCAGAAATCAGAACAAGAAATCCATACTCTGAGTCAAGTCACAGATGGTTAGTAAAGTGCTGACACCAGGAGAGAGTTGGAGCAGACCCTTGCTGCTGGCCCTAGAAGGCGCCACCCCTGCCACACCAGGGCCGCTGGCTTCTAGCACCATAATAAGCTGTTGTCCAAGCCATCCGTTGGTAGAGACCCATCACAGCAGTGACAGTGAGCCAGCCAGCATTCTGGAGACCCTAATCACAGACAGCACTTGGATTTGCTCAAGGGGAACCTGGTCCCAAGGGGACGTTTCTACCCTGTCTACACCCTTATAGCTCCGAGCATTATTGCTGCTCCCCCTTTGTCCCTCAAGGGTCAAAGGTAGAGAAAGGACTAGTCCTGTGAAGGTGAAGTGCCACCCTGTAAATCCAGCTGAAAAAGAATGTTCTAGAGAAGGGGAATCCAAGGGAGGGAGGCTATGGGTGCACAAGTGGCCCCTGAGGAGTGTGCTTGCTAGTGCATGGTAGCCCAGGGGACTCAGTGTTCATGGTTTGCAGACGTGGCCTGCCGCCTGCCATGCCTCTCTTTCAGGGCCTGAAAGCGAGGTGGGATTATTGCTTCCTTGATGGTGAGGGTTAGGTTTCCTTCCTGTGACCAGCGCCCCCCCTGCCTAACGGTTCCCTCCCTGGAAAAAAGCTTCAGACACGTGTATCCTGGCCATCTGGGGCCCTGAGTATTTCCTCTTGATTGTTTCAAGGGAAGTTCACGGGTAAATATGGAAAAAGCTAGCAGAGCCTGGGCAGGTCACCTGAAAGTGTAGCCCGCCTGAGAGTGGGACTGCCCTGCCACATCCCTGGCAGGCCCCAGCCCGCCATGCTTGGGGCCACCTCATAGCAGTGATGGTAGAGTTTCCAGTTTCCACACCCCACCTTTGCAGCAGGAGAGTCCAGAGAGCTATGAGGTCTGGTAAGACAAAGGGGGAGTTGTCATTCAGGGTGTGGGGTTCCCCACTGCCTGCAGCAGTGTGTGCTTTTATGTGCCCCTAGGGTTTTGAGGGTTGTAGAATGGACAGGACCAGAATGGGGAAACTGCAGCGTGGAGCTGCCACAGAGAAATGGCCTATGACTCGGGGTTTAAGGGCAGTGACCTTGGAGATCGAGCCTTTAGCTGTTCTTGATGGCACCAGCCACCCTTCCCCTGCCCCCTCACCACACAGAAGGGTCTAACACATGTACACACCTCAGAGATGACAAAGACCTATTTGCCACCTGTCACCATCCCTTGGACTTAGAGTGACACTGGAATGGGAAACCCTCCTCAGTCCCCCAGCTCCGCGCTGCCTCACACAAAGCAGGCTGTGTCTCATTATCATGATGGAGTGTTAAAAGCACCCTGGAGACCAAGCTGGAAAACTAACAAGACAGGGACATGCAGGTGACAAGAGCCTGTACACAGATCTCTTCAAACGGGAGGTATGGGGACATGGCCCTCACGGGTGGAGAGCCTGAGGGCCATTGGGATGAAGCTCCACAGGCTAGTCTGCATTGGACCTCTGTGGACGGCCCAAGAACAGTCAGCTTCTGCCAGCTGTGTGCCATACTCCTGTGTTTGCTTGTGTCCTGTGTGTCCTGTGGCATGTATGGATGTCCTACCTCACAAAGCTTACACCCCAGCCTTCCTCCCATCTCCCATCACATCCTGAGCAAAGACTGCTTCCACTCTTTGTTGTGTACAAGGACACCTGAGCTACACAAAGAAGCCCTATGTACATGTAAGCTACCCACATGGCAGCTCACAACCATCTGAAACTCCAGTTGTGAGGGATCCTAAGGACCCCTTCTAGACTCCATGAGCACCATGCACTTACGTGGTCCGCAGACGTACATGCAAGCAAAACACCCATAAATATAAAATAAATCTTTAGTAGGATAAAAAGATCCTTTCTGATATCGTCTTCCTTCCCAGTGGCTGGAACTTCAAGGTCATGGATCAAAGTCATAGAAAGTGCCAGCAGCTATATTGGGGCAGGACAAGAGCTGAGGGAACTTGTAGCCAGTACCGAGAGGCTACAGACTAAATAGCCTCCTCCTCCTCCTCCTCCTCCTCCTCCTCCTCCTCCTCCTCCTCCTCCTCCTCCTCCTCCTCCTCCTCCCTCCTCCTCCTCCTTCTCCTCTTGTTCCTCTTCTTTTTTCCTTTATTTTATGGCAAAGTCTCCATGGCTCTGGGCTAGATTTGAACTTGCTTTATAGCTAAGTGTGACCTTGAACTTCTGACCCTCCTGCCTTCACATTTGAAGAGCTGCAATTACAGTTCCGCCATCATGCCTGGTTTCTTTTACGTGGTGCTGAGGGTTGAACCCAGGTTCAGGCGTGCTATACAGAACTCTACCAGCTGAGCTACATCCCTCGACCCAGTCCTAACCTCGTTCCAATTTTAGTATAGGTGCTGCCGAAGCAAGAGCCAGTCCTAATCTCTTGAACATGAGATGACACTACTTGGGAATTTTCTGCCTAGAGACTGCTAGACCTAACCACTGTGACTGGTTTTCCTTGGAGACAGTGCCTAGTGTTTCCTTTCCCTCCCTGTAGCATATAGCTTATAGTAAGGGCTTTGGTTTAATTTGTTGTATGCTTTTAAAATGAGGCATGACACACTTTGCATGACTTCCTGCTATCTCCAACAATCCTTCCTTTTTCCTCCTGAAAACTGCCTTGAGACAAGACAGTTCCTGACAGGCTCCCTTGGAGGGATGCAGAGCTCATTTTTGACCCAGTCCATGCTGGTCATGCTAAGTCCAAATGACCTCACTTCTTAGATCTAATCTTCCAGATGGAAAGGCCTGGGTGGGGGAGAGGGGCTGCATGGAGCACTGGCTACGTGTCAAAGGATCATTTGAGTGAGGCCACACGTCAGGACGGAGAGGGAGGCAAAGAAAGGCTTCCTGGAAGGAAGGGCTGAGGTCAAGACAGAAGCACAGCCCACAGTGGTCTGGACCTCCACACATGGGATGGCTGCAACATAAGGTCCTGTGAGCCACTGAAGATGAAGGATGCCTGGGGCAGCACCACACTTGCTCCTGTGCAGGGCATTACAGCGACAGGAATAAACAGGTCATCATCTATCAGGGCCATAGGGTCACTTTTCTTGGGGTCTAATCTAGAGGTGAAATAACGGAAGGATGTTTTTCTCCACCAGCTAGAATCTCACCCTGGTTAGAGCTCCTTCTCCGGATGCCAGCAAGAGCTGAGGAAGTTGGGGTGCTTTGGAGTTTTCTATAGACACATCAGTATTGTTCATATTTTTTAAAAGTTTATTTGCTATTCCTTCCACTTTGAATCATTTCAAGTAGACTTTCCAGTAGCAAGTAAAATGTGACTTCTGGAGCCATCCACTGTCTTCTCTGAGAATGAGATTGACAACCTTGTGGTTCATCAGACAAAATGTCACTGGTAAGAAACTCCAGTCACTTCAGATCTTCCCATTGGAGCAAAATGTTCACATCAAACAGGCGTCAGATGGCCCTTTCCTCTGAACACAGGACTGTCCCAGCTCTCAACATGTCCCCCTTGTCATGTGACCAGGAACCAAGCTTGACACTTGGTTTTCTTTCCTATGAAACTGAGACCTAGTGGTAGGGGTGGATGTGGGCTTGGGAGTTGGGTGATGGTGGCAGCCCATGAAGATCCATCGGTGAACGGGAGAAGCAGTGTGGTGGGAGTTTTGAGGGCAGGACTGGAGATTATCTTATTTCACTGAGTTTCTCTCAGAGCTACATGTAAGGAGAGCCTACTGCCTCAGAGCTCTGGGGTTACTTCCTGGTGAGGATCCCAGATTCAGGTTTGGGTGGGGAGGGAAGTGTGCCTTCTGCCATGCCATATATCTTGGGGACCTGACTTCAGAAAATAGGTTCTCCAGGCCAAGCAATCAGTGGAATGTATGAACCATCCAGAAAGAGGGTGACCCTTAAAGACGCGGGTTGTGATTAGAGCGTGCAAGAGGTCCCAACATCCATACAAGGCCAGGGCTCTGGTCTGAATCTAAGGACCTGGGAACCTGCAGCTTCAACATCCAAAGACAGAAGATGGGCATCCCAGCTGAGCAGAGAGCAAGTTTCCCCTTCCTTGGCCTGTCTCTCTAGTGCTTGTTGTCCACCCACTCTGGTGAAGGTTCAGCCCGTTTAGTCAGTCCTTCTACTAATTTAAATGCTAGCTTTTCCTGGACACCTCTTCAAAGGCACACCAGAAATAATATTCAGTAGGCTATCTGAATCTTCCTTACTCAGTCAAGTTGACCCATAAAATTAGCCATCATCCTAACCCAAAAAAGCCTCTAACAGCTATGTATACTGTATATAATCTTCCTATTTGGTCTCTATCAATTGTCCAAATGGCCACTGAATGGCCCAGAAGGAATTTGAAATCATGCCTATTAGTCCTTCGATCTGAACTGTCTGTACTCCAGGTTACAATGGTCCTGGCTGGTTGAATAGGCTGGCAGGCACTCTGTGTACCTCAGAACTAACTAGGGTGTTAAAACTAAGGTCATTCCTGTTCCTACGCTTCATGTTTTCTTACCAGCCATTTGCTGTGTAAAAACTCATAGCTCAGCTGAGGTAAGCAAGAAGCGACACCAAGTTTTCATCCCAGGAGCTGCATGTGACTGGGAAGCAGACACATATGGAAGACACACAGAGACCCCCCCCTCCCAAGAGACAGAGAAAGCCACTCCAGGGACACAGCTGCCATAGAGGGAATGCTTCCTGCGGGGCCTGAGCTGAGCTGTAACGTACAAGCAGGGCTTGAGAAGGTAGGGAACATTCCAGAAGGGAGTAATGGAATAAACAAAGCTCAGAGGCAGGCATTTGCAAGGTGTGAGGGGGAAGGGGGGGATGACAGGGGTAGCCTGCCCAGAGCAACAAAGCTTGCGGCACAGCCTGGAGGGAGATCTTTGGAACACAAAATGAAATACAATTTAGCCTCTAAAAAGATGGAGATTCAGACACACACCATGGTTTCCCTTTGAAGACATTAGGCAAGGTGAAATAAGGTACACAAAAGGACAAACAGGTACCTGAGGTCCCTAGAGTTGCCAGATGCATAGAGCCAGGAAGCTAAGTAGCAGTTGTCAGGGGCGGGTAGGAGGAGGGATGAGGAGTTGGTATTGAGTAGGTGTGAGTGTGAGATCAGGAGGAGAAAGTTCTGGAAACAGGTGTTGACCATGGCTGCACAACAATCTGAAAGTATGTACACTTAAGAACTACACACTCATACATGGTGGGGACACGGTAATGTGGGCTGTGGTTGCAGCTCAGCAGGTTGAAGCAGAGGGACCATGAGTTTGAGACCAGCCTAGCCTACATCTTGAGACCCTGTAGTGATAAGTTTCATGTGGCACATACATCTGTTGAAAGGCTAATGCCACATACTAAGGAATTTACACAGCAAGCCATCTCAAAGCCTAATGTCTCCCAATAGCTACTGTTTCATCAGCCAGAGCTCTGAAGGTCCAGGAATCTGGGCAGGGCTCAGTAGGGATTCTTTGGTGCCACGTGTTATTGGCTTGTGTCCTGGCAGGTTTTTACCTCAACTTGATACAAGCCAGAGTCATCAAAGAGGAAGTTCTCTCAGTTGAGAAAATGCCTCCGTCAGACAATAGAGAGCTGTAGGGCATTTTCTTCATTAGTGATGGGGCAGGGTGCAGCCCATTGTGTGTGATTCCATCCCTGGGCTGGTGGTCCTGGGGTCTATAAGAACACAGGCTGAGTAAGCCATGGGAAGCAAGCCAGTAAGCAGGTCACCTCTATGGCCTTTGCATCAGCTCCTGCCTCCAGGGTCCAGCCCTGCTTGAGTTCCTGCCTCACTGCTTTTGATGATTAACTGTGATGTGGAAGTGTAAGCTGAATAAACCCTTTCCTCCCCAAGTTGCTTTGGTCATGGTGTTTCATCACACCAGTGGTAACCCTGACTAAGACAGGTGGGGTTGCTATCATCTGTAGCCTGGGGCACCCAAGATGCTCTACTCACGTAAACTCAGATGGCAGGGATGGATGAAGATGAGCACCTGTCTCTGCTAACTGGTTGGATCCAAGAATGAATTCCCCCTAGTGACTAATGCAGACCTCAACTATCTGAGAGCCTGATTTTTATAATACCATATAATATTAGCCCACCACCTTCTACTGCTCCACACAGGCCCAAGTTCAAAGTGAAGTCACAAACTACCCCCTAAGGAGAGAGGTCAAATCACTTTGCAAAAAAGCAGATGTGGAAAGAAGGCCCAGGCCTGGGCTTGGTTCCCAGCACCCACACGGCGGTTCACTACTTCCAGGGAATCCTATTTCCTCTTCTGACCTCTGTAAACACTGCACACATACCATTTAATCATTCTAGTGTATGTCTCCATTAATGGCACAAAACCTTCACTCTCAGACACCAACAGTGATGGGTTAGTGGTGGGACACCACCACAGGGGACAGTCCCTTCCTTAGAGAGACACCCCCCACCTTGGTAATTTGCTTAAAGAGCTGAAGGTATGCTTCTAAATTGTTGATTTATTTCAGATTTGGTTGGGAAAATACCTAGCCAAAGATACAGACAAGGGAAGAGGGAAGGGCTCGGTGGTCCACCAACTTGAACTTCTTTTTAAATCCATCAGTTGTTTTCCTTTAAAAACATGACTAATTAACTCTCTACTGGCCCCATTTATGAGTCTTTTGGTTTTTACAAATTAACCAGGGAGGTTTGAGTCTCTGTCTCTCTCTGTGTCTCTGTCTCTGTCTCTCTGTCCTGGAACTCACCATATAGACCAGGCTGGCCTTAACTTCACAGAGATTTCTCTGCCTCCCAAGAGCTACAATAAAAGATGTGCACCGCCATGCCCAGCTTCCTTTTACACTTTTAACAGCTGTGTTGAAAACCCAGCTGCTCTCTTCACTGGAATAGATTCCAAATCAGAGAATTGTGCTTCCCAGCGTGTCCTCATTGTTGGTCTCAAGGTTTTTAGGTGTACAGATGTGAATTTTTCTTACTGGACACTGATTATTAATTGTTTACATAGTCTGGTAATATTTCTTAACAGATTTTTCAAAATGCTCAGTTGTACAAATAAAGCAGTTGCTTTTCTCCACTATAAAAATTTTATGGTGCTAGAGATCGAACCCAGGGTTGAATTGTATCTTCAGCCCAATGATTGCGTTCTTGGAATGAGCCCGTCATTTTTCCCTGAGAAGGTACTTGTGTGTGTGTGTGTGTGTGTGTGCATGCTCTGTGTATGTGTGAGTGTGTATATGGCTGTGTGTTTTCAGAATCTAGGGAGCTACCCACTACCCACACCAACTAACATCAGAAGAAAGGTCAGTGGGTCCACAAAGTTAATCTTTGTTTGTTTTAAATTCACTGGATCTTTTTAATGTTCTGTCCTGTGATCATCTGTGACTCTTTGGAACAAAAGATTCTATTCCCTCTTTCCCTCATTTCAAAGCATTGGAAAAATCCATGTCTGCTTTGAGTTCCTGTTTTTATCATAGGGACAGCCCCATGGAGTACGTGTTCTCCATTTCCCCCTGCCCGAGGGACAAGGCCATGAATTCCTGTCCTATCTCTGTAACTAGAACCTGATTTTTTTCTTCTTTTTAAATTCCAGGTCAAATGCCACTTCAATAACACATTGTTTTTACCTGGAGCAGTCAGGTACAGTTGAGAAAATACTTTGTCTCCCTGTCTGTTCTCAGTGACTGGAAACAAAAGCAAACCTTGCCAGCTTCAGTTGCATTCCCAGCACACAGCAAAGCTCCCACTAAATAACCTGTCCCTATGGCTGTTCCTTTTCCAGTGGTTGGTTGTTGTTTCTGTTCAAAAAAGGGTCTCATGTAGCTCATGTTGATCTCAAGCTCCCTGTGTAGCTAAGAATGACCCTTGAACTTCTGGTCCCTCTCGAGTATTGGGGTTTCAGGTATATGCTCTCATAACCAGTTTTATGTGGTTCTGGGGACCAAACCCAGGGCCTTGTACATAATAGGCAAATACTCTACCAACTGAGCTACATCTCTAGCCCTCAATAGAAGTTTATTTGTTAATTTTTTAATTAATTAAATGTTAACATATTGTGTGTATGTGTGTAGTATATGTGTCTGAACATGCATAAGTGCCAGCAAGTCTGGAGGCTGGAGGCTGACAGTAGGCTGTCATCCCTCAGTTGTTCTGGACCTTACTCTTTGAGACAGTCTCTGACTGAACCTGAAGCGTGCCATTTCAGCTAGACTGGCTAGCCGTCAAGCCCCCTGGGTCTATAGACTCTGTCCTTCAACGCTGGGGTTATAGGCTCATACAGCTGTGCCTGGCTCCTATGTAGGTTCTGGGCCCTCATGTTTGCAGTGTGCTGGATAGTTTTATGTTAACACAGGCTAAGGTCATCTGAAAGGAGGTAACCCCAATTAAGAAAATGCCACCATAAGATCAGGCTACAGACAAGCCTGTCACTTAGAGCATGTTAAGTACTTGCCTGCTGTTACTGTCTCTTAGACATTTTCTACTAAAGCAAAATAAAGCCGAAAACTAACCAAACAAATTTCTCAACAATTTTTGTTAAGTGCTTAAGAGTTTTGGAAGAGCTCGGTTGCACGGTGCTTCAGGCAACAGCAGCCACGCTGAGGTTTGTCACAGATTCGGATGCTCCATTCTGTAACAGAAGTGGATCCTTGAGGTTTTTTTTTCATCCTGGGCACGGCACCTTCTGAGAGCCAGGCAGCTCCTTAGCAAGCTCAGCAGCTATGAAGCCATATTTGACATAGAGGTTGGGTCTGCTTCACTCCGCATGGTCTCTGTGATTCACAGCTCAGCTTACCTACTTTGCTGAGTTGTGTCCTCATCAACCATCAATTCCCAACACCAACTTACTGTCAGACAATTTAATCCAATCCTAACACTATCTGCCTGCAGCTAGCCCCAGACTTCAGGAGTGAAAAGGCCTCAGTCCGACAAAGTCTACCCTCTCAGGTCACTTGCCAGCTGTCTATGGATGGGGTCACCAGAATCCAGCTCTCTTACCTGGTTTACAGTACGTAGGGCCCCAGTCTCCGCCCCTCAGCTGTGGTGGGCTCTCAGGAAAGCATGTGCTTCCTGTCACCATTTATCACAGAGGCTTCTAAAGCACAACCAGATGAGGAGGCTCATCAGCAGGGTCAGAGGGTTCCCCAGGGCTAGAACATCTTTTCAACTTGAAAGCACCCTGAACTCCATCTTTTACATTTAAATTTACCCGCTAATCATCTCACTTTAGGTTTAGAAATATTTTACATGGAATGTGTGTGTCTGTGAGTGTGTCTCTGTGTCTGTGTGTCTGTGTCTGTGTGTCTCTGTGTATGAAGATGCCTATATGCACCAGGTGCCATGACATGACAGCTTTGTAGAGGTTACACGATAACCTGTAGGGAGTTGGCTCTCTCCTTTGACCTTATGCATCCTGGGGATTGAACTCAGGTCGTCAGGCTTGGCAGCAGGTGCCTTTACCCACTGAGCCAACTCACAGGCCAGACCCATCCTCTTCTCTATTTTAGTTGCTTTGGTTAATCTAATCTAATATTTCTATAGTAGATCTTCTTCACAGGACACAGGTGATGATAAATGTCACATGATGAATCAACGGGACGGGTGTGGGTGGGAGTCTGTGTCTTCTTCGTGCAATGTTAACTTGACCTATGTCCCAGAGGGTACTGGCAATAGTCCATGTGATAAACATTTGTAAATCTTACTTTGTTAAGAAAGAAAGTGAATCATGGAGGATCCTTGAGAGAGGATGACTCATGGGTCTGTCCACCCCTTGTGCATGCCCTGGGTGACGTCACAAGGTTGGATGATAGCATCCTTGCCCTTGAGAAGCCCACAGTTCAGCCATCTAAGGGCAAACCAAAAATTCCATCACAGAATACAAGAATAGTTGGGGGTTAGAGGCTGGGGCAAGGGAAGTGGCTTTAGGTTAGTTCTGAATCATAGGGAAAGGGTCAAAGATAAACTTCCTGGAGGAAGTGAAGCCTGTTGCTAAATTTTGAAGGTCAAAGTGGAGCTAAGACCTATGTTGTGTCAACAAGGTTCAGGAAGCTACCAGGGAAGAGTGGAGTCAAAGCTGAGATTGGCCTAGAGGAAGAGAAAGGTCAGAGGGCAGGTCTTCATGTGCACAGCAGATTTGACTTTACCCAGAGGGTAACAGGAGGTATTCAGTGGAGGCCAGGGGTACTAGGCTCTATGAGCATGTTAAGACAATCTCTCAGTAGGTGAAAGAATATGGCAAGGAAGAGCCAGGAGGCATGAGACCAATCAGAGACGTCAATGTTGCTTGAGAGTGAGACAAACATGAGGTCTCCAGAGAGAAGGTGCTGCCCAGGACTCAGCCAAACTCAAGGCTAAGGACAGACCACACAGGGTGGGTGATGGCCTCAGTTCCACACCAGAGGTCTCAGGCCACCTAACTTTAGTCCTGCTGACTAATTGCAAAGGTCTCCACAAACTCCCTCAGTTTCTATAATCCCTTAGAATGACTCACAGAACTCAGGAAAGAACTATTCTCCTGAAGGGTTAGTTTAACTTTAGTTATTGTGATGATGTAGGATGTGGGTATGTGAGTACGTGCCGCTGTGTGATGTGGAGTTTCAGAAAACCACCTTGTGGGACTGGTCCTCTCCCTCCACCTTTACGTGGATTCCAGATATTGAACTCGGGTAGTTGGGCTTACAAGGCACTAAGCCGTCTCCTGGCCTTGTTTGTTCTTGATTTTTTGGGGTGTGTGTGTGTGTGTTGGTTTTTGTTTTGTAGCAAATGGATACAAATTAGAACTGATCAAGAAAAGAGATTGGGGAAGAACTAGTAGGCTCCCAACAGGAAGCTTTTCTGACATCCTCAGGGTCAAATTGAAGAGTGAGATGTACGAAGACAATGGTCACTCAGGGATGCTGGAATGTCTGGCCAGAAGCCCGATGTCTGGGTTTTACAGCGGCTCTATTCCGTACTCATAGGTGTCGTTGAACTCAGCTACCAGTCCCTTACCTCACATTCCAAATTGGTTTGATCTCTTGTGGTTCAAACACCAAAAACCTTCAACTGACACACTGGTTTCTGGTGTCACCAATCGTCATCTTGAGTTCCTAGTTAGCTTAATTTTCTTAAAAAATGACCTCATTAGTAACTGTTAGCTATGGTCCCAAGAGCCCACCATGAATGACTCTCTTGTGGCCTAGGAAATCCGTAGGGTTTAGAGGCTCAGTCCCCCGGGCACTGGCCAGTGAGATGCCTCAGAAGCTGGGGACACGAGGAATGCAGTCGTATAAGTCGGGTAAGATGGATCGTGGGATGTGGAGGTTTTGAGTATTGATGGTAGGCTCATTGCTGAGGGGAGAGCTGCTGGGGATGTGGAGCCTGTCATTCTTAATGTCCTCATTAGTTGTGGAGTTCTTGCCATAGTGGCTCAGCCAAGCACGAGCAGGCAGATGTCGTTTGTACCTGGTCAGGAAGGTTCCGCCTCACTTTCTTTTTCTGTGTCCTTTCCTTTTCTCTGGCTGAGGTACTGCCATCTGAACCCAAAGCGTCAAGAGGAGGGAGCCTTCTGTCTATAAGTATGTGGGTGTCTGAACACCTGTTCTGACCTTGACCCCTCTGATGATCATTTGGGTGTTTATGAGGATAGCGGGATGCAGGGGCCAGATTCATATCCTGAATTATAAAGACGCTTGCATCCCATAATGTAAAAAAGGAATCAGTACAGACCTGCTACTGCCAGCTTAGCACTGTAACTGTCAATGGTTTGTTCTGAGTTAACCCTTCCCAGTCCGGATGCCCCTGGAGGACTATTAAGGTTGACAGCAGCGTAAACTGACTTGACTCAGCATTTCAAGTAGCGTTTGAGAGGGGCTGGAGAGATGGCTTCATGGTTAAGAGCACTGGCAGCTCTTCCAAGGGGTCTGGGTTCCACTCCCAGCACCCACATGGCAGCTCACAATCTTCTGTAACTCCAGTATCTCGGGAGATCTGACACCATTTTCTGGCCTTTGAGAGAGACCAGATCCACAGGTGGTACACAGACATACCCAAAAGCTGAACATCCATGCACATAAAAATAAAGTTTATATTTATTTATTTTTGTTTGTTGGGAGGGGCTTTTTGAGACAGTGTTTCTCTACATATCCCTGGCTATCCTGGTACTCACTGTATAGACCAGGTTGGCTTCAAACTTGAAAAGGTTCATCTGCCTCTACTCCTGTGTGCTGGGATTAAAGGCATGATGCCCCACCATACCTGGAAAAAAAATATATATATATATATATTAAAGAAGATGAGGAGGAAGAAGAAGGGGAGGAGGAAGAAGATGAAGAAGTAGGGTGTTGAGAGACTGGAAGGGTGCTCATGAGTTAACAGTGGCTGTTACTCTTGCAGTAGACCTGACTTTGTTTCCCAGCACCCATGTCAAGTGGTTCACAATCGCTTGTAACTCTAGTTTCAGGAGATCTGACTCTTTCTTCTGCACTATATGGGTACCGGCATGCACATGGTGCACAGACACACAAGCGAACACAGAAATAAAAATAAAGACGTGCCCAAGCCCAGACATCACAGAATAAAAGAGGATAGGAGTAAGGCAGGCATCCCAAGTCTCAGAATGCTGACCGCCTGCCAGACGGAATCATCTCAGCTCCAGAATGATTGACTTCAGTCTCCGCCCTCTCCTACTCCGTGTTTAATGTGCTGGCTGGAGATGAGATGAAAGACAGATATTTAGGATACTTAATCCATTGTCTTCTTAGATCTCAGGCTCTATGATTCCATCCCTCTCTCTGCTCACTGTTCATCTTTTGTCCTCTTGACACAAGCGAGGGTCATCCAGGAAGAGGGAACCTCACCTGAGAAAATGCCTCTATCACATTACCTTATGGGAAAGTCTATGGGGCATTGTTTTTTTAATTAATAATTGATGTAGGAGGCTCCAGCCCACTGTGGGCTCTGCCACCCCTGAGCTGATGATGGTCCTGAGGTGTTTAAGAAAGCAAGCTGAGCAAGCCAGTAAGCAGCATTCCCCTGTGGTCTCTGCATCAGCTTTTGCCTCTAGAATCCTGCCTTGGCTTCCTTCAGTGACAGAAATTGGGATGTGTTATACACATAAACCCTCTCCTCCACAAGTTGCTTTTGGTCATGGTCTTTATCACAGCAGTAGAAAGCAAATGGAGAGAGCACGTGTAAGTGAAGGCAGCAATAAACTGTGGTATCCCCACTCACATATCCCCCTGCGACTCCCCCTGCCTGCATAGTGGACAGACTGGTC
Organism: Uromys caudimaculatus; assembly: GCA_028551405.1. Classification (NCBI taxonomy): domain Eukaryota; kingdom Metazoa; phylum Chordata; class Mammalia; order Rodentia; family Muridae; genus Uromys; species Uromys caudimaculatus. The sequence continues at coordinate 34,626,617 of CM052705.1, forward strand.
CTGCCCTTTACATCTCTTTATCTGTCCTCCAGGCAATGGCCTTGTTTTTGCCCTTGGTCCCTTTTTTGCAGGCACTACAGGTATGTAAGCACAAATTCACAGAGGAAAAAAAACTTTCTTCTGCCAGTCATCTGACGATCTCTACCTGGGGCCCTGCAAAGGAGCCTGTCAGAGAGAGAGAGAGAGAGAAAGAGCAGCAAGAAAAGGATAAACAAGTTTATGAGCAGGTTCACAGTCCACTCCCAGAAGAAACTCACAGGGGTAGACAGATGGCTTATACACATTGTCCTGATTTGAGTGATAAATGTCCCCCATAGTCTATGGGATTTGAGTACTTGGTTCCTGTACTGGCTGGTTTTGTGTGTCAACTTGACACAAGCTGGAGTTATCACAGAGAAAGGAGTTTCAGATGAGGAAATATCTCCATGAGATCCAGCTGTAAGGCATTTTCTCAATTAGTGATCAAGGGGGGAGGGCCCCTTGTGGGTGGTGCCATCACTGGGCTGGTAGTCTTGGGTTCTATAAGAAAGCAAGCTGAGCAAGCCAGGGAAAGCAAACCAGTAAGGAACATCCCTCCATGGCCTCTGCATCAGCTCCTGCTTCCTGACCTGCTTAGTTCCACTCCTGACTTCCTTTGGTGATGAACAGCAACGTGGAAGTGTAAGCTGAATAAACCCTTTCCTCCCCAACTTGCTTCTTGGTCTTGATGTTTGTGCAGGCATAGAAACCCTAAGACAGTTCTCAATTGGGGGTTCTGTTTGTGGAGGCTTGGGAAGTGTAGCCTTGCTAGGGGAAATATGCTAGGGGCTAGGCATTGAGGTTTCTGCCATTTCTGTCAGAACTCAAAGAAACCCTGGAAAAAGTGGCTAGCTGTGGGGCCTATTAACATGCAGAAGCACACAATGGCCACAGGGCTCAGTGCCTTTGGCTCCTCCCCTCTCCTGACCTCCACCCTAAACCTCTTGAGCCCAGGAGCTTCCCGTTCCACCCCAACCCCCAACTTCTCTTTTTCTCTTTCTTATATAACATAACCCTGCCATTTCTTGGTTCCCTCAGCACTCTCTCGGTCCTCGCGGCTTTCTCTCATCTCTCTTCTCTTCCTCACTTCCTCTCTTGCTCCTCCTCCCCCCATGACCCAGTTCACTCCGCTGGTCATTTCTAGTCTACTGTTTTCTCTTCTGCTCTGGACTCTTCCAGATGCCTCTGACTGTGCTCTCCCTCATATCTTCAATAAAATCCTTCTCAACCAAACCTAGTCAAGTCCTCATCTTCATTCGATTCCTGGTGTGTTCTTTCTGCTTTCTGCTTATGCTCTAAGACGTGAGGTCTGAGCAGCTCCAGCCACCATGCCTGGCCGGCTGCCTGCCCTGCTTCTTCCCCTCCATGATGGTGATGGACTCCTGCCTCTTTGGAACCATAAGCCCAATTAACGCTTCTTTCTATAAGTTGCCTTGGTCACAGTGCTCTATCAATAGAAAAGTAACCATTACACATCAATCATCCCAGCTAAGCCACAGGGAAGGAGCTTGGGTGACAGGAAGGGAAGAACCAGCCTACCTCCATCTTAGGCTTGAAAGCCATCTTAGAGTAAAAACAAATTAGGCTCATTCCTGTTTACGATGAATCTGTTTCTCAAAAACTGAGCTATGCCCTACCTGTAACCTTAACTACAAATGGTTCTATACTGCCTGTTCCAGGGATGGAACTTTGAGTAGCTTTTCTACTGATTCTTGGTGGCCTTGAATTCCAAGCCATCCATTTGGGGTGATTCTGGTCCCTCAGATATCCTTTTCCAGAAATCTCCTATGTTCTCCAAGATGACATACAGGACCCTGCTGACAGTTGTAGATATGGCGAGGACCTCCACCCCTGACCCAGTCAGTCTAGTTAGCACCAGCTATAGAACCTGAAAGTCCAGTACAAAATAAAAAAACATGGGGCCTTGGTTCAATGACATTTACAAATTCCAGGATGCAGACAGCAGGGTTCCTACGGCTGACACTGAGGGCTGGGGAGGAAACACTAGGCAAGTTCCCTGCCTCTGCTCTACACCTCCAGCCTTATTTCTAGATGTTATGGTTGTCTGTGGGGAGAAGTGCTGAGTTTTATGACTCACCTTGTGTGTGGGGTGGATTCTAGTTTCTTTTCTTTTCTCTTTTTTTTCTCTCTTTTTTTTTTTTGTTATTTTTTGTTTTTTCAAGACAGGCTGTGTAGCCCTGGCTGTGCTGGAACTCACTCTGTAGACCAGGCTGGCCTCAAACTCAGAAATCCGCCTGCCTCTGCCTCCCAAGTGCTGGGATTAAAGGCGTGCACCACCACTGCCCGGCCAGATTCTAGTTTCTAAGGCTTTCCTCAAGATAGAGTGGAGGATGAGAGAGGGGAGGGGAAGAGAAAGTCAGACATCCAGGGTCTGAGGCTTTCCGAAGGCCTGCCAGAGGCACTGTGCTATTTCCATGTTCTAGGTGAGGGGTTTGTCTGGCGACTCGCAAGCTCATATGCCTAGCATTCCGGACACAATTTAATAGATTCTCAAATGCCTTTATTTACTGATATAGATAGCAATTATCAACTCGTGCCTCCTGGCACCTGGCAGGTGTGATGAATTTATTAAACAAGATGTTGAGTCATCCTTTCTTACTCTCTAACTTACACTCTAAATGGAATAACTGGGGCCACTCCTGTCGCTTTATGAGAGAGAGGAACGTGAGGCTGAGCACAGCCTGAGAGCCACTGTTACACATGGAAAGGAGCTCTGCAGACCCCGCCAGTTCCCCACAAACAGCACATTTTCTATGTTCCTCTGGCTGTCTTGTCTCACTTCCTGAACACCCATAACCAAAGTCTCTCAGGCTTGTGACATGAACAGTAGCAGGCTTTTTCTTTGGCACAGACCTCCGGACATTTGGAGCTTCGATGGCCCAGCAAAGCCACTGGTGGCACAAGTATCTACACTAATGCAGAAGACACTGGAGGCCCGAGGCCAACACACTCGAAAGGAGGAACCACAGGTGCTAAGAGGGCGGGGCAAAGCCATGCACTCGCCAGAGAACACCAATCCCCATTTGAAAGATGTATCCACAGCTGGATGTCAGCTGCGGGGAACCCAAGGATCACAGTGTTCCCTGAACATGAGTGCCTCACAGAGATGACCATGGTGGGAGTGAGGTAGCTACAGACAATGGCTACTCCCTGGGGAGGTGAAAGCTGGGCTAGAGAGGTGCTGAGGTCATAGGTGATTTGAACTAGCAAGTGGCTCACACTCCCTAGATCTAAGCCTGTATCCCAAAGAGAGTCACAACAGCTATTTGTCTATTAGCTCTCTGGGGGCTTCCAGAGCAAAGCGCCACAGTCTGATGACTTAAACAATAAAATGCATTGTCCCACAGCTGTGGAGGATGGAGGTCCCATGTCACTGTGGGTGTGTGTGTGTGGGGGGGGGTTCTTCCTGTGTCTTCCAGCTCCTGCTGACAACAGAGAGTTTTGGTGTATTTCAGTGTGTGTCTGTGTCCCCGTGACTTCTGTTCCTTTACTCGAGGCCTCTCCTGTGCTTGACTCTCCTTCCTTCCTACACAGATCATACTAGATTAGGCTCTGGTATGTTCCAGGAGGTCTGTAACAATTTCATTTACAGACAAGGTTGCATTCCAAGGCGTTGAGGGGTCAAGACTTCAGCCTGTCTTTGGGTAGGATACATGTGTGTATTGGAGAGAAATCTGGATGTGGTTTAAGGGTGATTCTAAATGACCAGCTGACGTGACACCTGCCATTGTGGCTTCCTCTAGTACCACAGAGCCCTTAAGCCCAGTTCTGAGGGTGGTGAGCAGCCCGCTCGGCAGTCCACATCCACAATGAGACTAGAGAGCATCCATCCAGATTTGCTCTTTGGTCTTCTGGAAATCAGACACCTTGGAAGGAATATCTTCCTCTGTCCAATATCAAGAGGGAACTGAATGGCAAGGCAGGAGAGGGTAACACGGTATTCCTTGTGTAGCTGCAAACAGCAGCTTGGAGGGAGGGGGCTCCTGTGTCACTTTAGGGATGGATAAAGGAGGAGAGACTGAATGGACAGTGGCCCTGGGCTGGTTGTATACCGTCCTGTTTTCATCTAAAGCCTCTGTTAGGGCTGGGGGGGTGGGGGTGGGGGGAGCATGCACAGGGGATTGTGGCCTTGAGGAGAACAGGAGATAGAAACTGGTCCAGTAGGTCAAGAAGCCCCAAAGCAGCAGCTCTGGAATGTCCTTGCTAGAGGCCAGGATGCAGAGAGAACTGGTTCCTTGTTATCTCACATCCCTGCCTGGAAGCTGCAGTGAAAGCCGGAGGAGGAACCCTGACAGGAAGCAGCTGGACAGCTCAGCAGTGCGCCAGCTGCACCAACCCCTTCCCATGCCTCACCCCAGTTTCTGTCATCAGTCCCACAAACAGCCCCAGACAACTAGCATCTTGAGGGTACCCTGTATATGGAGACCATTTAAAAAAAAACAAAACTCTTCTTCTGTGGTCTGTGAATTTCATTCATTGGCTCAGGGTAGCTTTAGCAGCTGTTAAATTTTCTGAGACCCACCCCTGCTCCAGGCTCAGCAAGAGGCTAGAAAGGCTCCTCAATTCTCAAATACACCCCGAAATATCCTGTATCATCCTAGGCTCTGACTCCCACATTTGGCCTCCTAGTAGGAGCACTGAACACAGGACAACGGTCTCGGGAACTGCTTGGTGACAGTTGCCAGGAACAGGAGACAGGGTGGATCTGGGTTTTCTGGGCCCTGAGGCTTATTCTGTTTCCAAAGCCCTGTTTTATTTCAAACACACACACACACACACACACACACACACACACACACACACAATTATGAGCACAAAATTGCTGTCTCCATTAGGTTCCTAGAGTAGCCATGTCCAATGGGCTCAGGGGTCCACTGGGAGAAGCATCATCAGGACCCAGTAAAGGAGACTGAGTGGGGACTACTGAAGCCAGAGCTCTGACTGCCAGAGCTCAGAGGGCCCTCAGGGACTTGAGAAGGAAGGAGACAGAAAGACTCCTGGGAGCCTGTGTGGGGAGTCATCCTGTGATTACAGGAGAGCGGGAGGCTCAGGAGCAGTTGAGTAAATTAGAGGCCTGCTGTGAAGGGTGCCCTGAAAGACAAGGCAGGTAGTGTCCAGTAAGGGGGGCATTCTGCTTCTGCACTGGGGAGGCAGAGTCTGCTTGCAGCTGGTAGAGTCCAAGGCTCTGCCCTGCAAGGTCCCAGATAGAGGAGGAGAACAGAATCCCACCCCAGGAAGAAGATGGGGGACATTGAGAACCAGAGCATCTGTAACTGAGATGGAGGAAGAGAGAGAGAGAGCAGAAGGGGAGAAGAGGGGAGAGGAACAAGCATTCAAACAAAGGGGAGGAAGAAGCAGGAGATTCATGCCTGTAATCCCAGCACTTGAGAGGCTGAGGAATGAGGACTGCTGTGAATTTCAGGCCAGCCTGGGCTACAGAGGAGACCCCGATTCAAAAAACCATGGAGAAGAAGAAAAAGGGTAGGGGGAGGGTAACTGAGTGCCCAGTCTCTCTCCTGCAACCTTTCCCACCGTCTTGCTCAGTCCCACCCCTTCACCAACTCAACCAGAGGCCAACACACACACACACACACACACACACGCACACGCACACGCACACGCACACGCGCACACACACACGCACACGCACACGCACACGCACACACACACACCCCACAAGTTTGCCCCTTCTATAGCTCAATGGTAAAGACCCTAGGTGTGCAGGATTGGGGCAAGATTGGCTACCTTTACATCTGAAAGGAGACAGTAGCTGTCCTGGTTAAAGGAAGGTCTCCCCAGAATGGACCTGGCCTGGAGGGTTAGTGGCTTGGCATGCTGAGTAGAGAACCTTTGCACTTCTAGCCTAGGAGCTCTGAGGCCCAACTCTCCATTGTACGGTTTAGGAAGACTGAGACCGGAAGCTGGGACCAGAGCCCTCCTGCCCCTTGCCTCTGCCTAGTACCTTCTCTGAGTTCTGTCTTCCTCTGGGACGCTAACACCCACACCAGCCCCAAGGCAAGTGGTGGAGGAGAGCAGAGGTCTGAGGAGGGGCTGTTCAGTGTCACAGGGTCACATCCAGCCTGCTGTGGCTCGTTTAGACCATTTCTTCCTTAGCTCAGAGAACCTGGCAGCCTACATTCTCCAGGTCTCCCATGATCCACAGCTGTGGTCTTCCTTTTCTGCCTGACCCAAACTTGGGGTGAAGAAGTATAGGTTTCCAGGCTCTGCCCACCTGCCTCACTGTGTGCTGGGTCTGTGCACTGGGTATATTTATAATTTGTATTTTATGACTGTGGAAGGATCTGGGCTCCTGAGAAACGCAGAAACCAAAAGTGAGAGGAAGAAGACAAAGATTCTTGATGATCAGGGGAGGTGCGAGGGGAAATATCCATCTTTAGATTCTTTGCAATGTGTGAGAGCAACTTCAGGGCCAGGTCTGGTGCTACACATCTTTAATCCGAGCACTCAGGAGGCAGAGGCAGGAGGCTCTCTATAAGTTTGAGGGCAGCCTGTTTAACCCGCCAGGGCAACATAGTAAGACTTAGTCTCAAACAAACAAACAAAAGTAACTACAAAATTGCCATAGCTGGATCACCACTGTTTTGTGTATTGACTTTTGTAAAAAGAAAGCTGATAATAGTGATTAAATTTCTCTACATTGATAAACATCCAAAAGTAAGGTTGCTAATTCTTTTTTATTTTTATTTTTTATTTATTTATTTGGTTTTTTAAGACAGAGTTTCTCTGTATAGCCCTGGCTGTCCTGGAACTCACTCTGTAGACCAGGCTGGCCTCGAACTCAGAAATCTGCCTGCCTCTGCCTCCGGAGTTCTGGGATTAAAGGCGTGCGCCACCACTGCCCAGCTCTTTTTTATTTTTTAATTTAAATGTTTAATGGTTAAGACATCCATACTGCCTGATTCACATTTGGCTCTCTGTTGCCAAATAATCTGTGAAAGAAAATGCCCCTGTCCTCACCCCCACCCCCACCCTGAGCTGACCCTATTCCCCTGTGACTTGGACCAGGCAAGGCAAAGACAAGAGATTTGGAAGCACTAGAGGCTCATAGGAAGAAACTCTTTGGAAGACAGGCCTGCCTAGTACAGAAGGAGAAAGTATGGATGAGCCCTCTGAGGGTCAGGTGCTCTGAGGGATTCCATGCCCATTGTTCCATCTGTCCATGTGTCAGTTTGTCACATGGGGCACTGGGCCAAGGCAGCCTGCTTTCTCCCAGTGACAGTCCCTTCGTCAGAGAGAGGACCTCAAGTGTAACTGGTCACATGGGTCCTAGAATAGACACCACACTCCTCAGAATGCCTTGATACCTCAGAAGACCACATGGCCAACTCAATCCAAAGCTTTGCAGGACAGTGCATGTCTAACTTCTGGGCTATCCCTTCAAAGAGAATTGGAAAGCCCCACTACACACCTTACTCCTTCCTGCTAGCTGGAAATAGGATGTGGTTGCTGGAGATTTGCAGCCATGTGAGACCATGAGGTGGCAGCTTCCTGCTGATCTTGGCAGAGCGGCAGGCGTGGAGAGTCCTGGGTCCCGCAGATTGTGCAAACACAGCACCAGCTCTGGCGTGTTTACCTCTAGGCTTTTACAGGCAAGAGACAAAAAACTGGGTCAGTAGATGGGGCAGCAGGTAAAGACCCCTGCCACCAAGCCTGGCAACCTGAGGCTGATTTCTGGTTCCACTTGTGGAAGGAGAACGCCAAGGGTTGAAAGTTGTCCTCTCGCTGCTACACTCATGCTCTCTCTCTCTCTCTCTCTCTCTCTCTCTCTCTCTCACACACACACACACACACACACACACACACACACACACACACACACCCTCTACAGTGAGCATTTAAAGCCCTGGGTTCTTTCCACAGAGCATCCCTGCTATTAGGGAAGGCTGCTAATATTTATGGATTGTCTCCAGCTTGCCAGACATGTACACATACTTTAATTAAACTTAATGTAATGTAGCTTCATTTAATTTTCCTCCAAACCCTGAAGCGTTAGTATTATTATCCCCATTCTATGGATGAAGAAACCAAGGCTCTCAGGAGCTGAGGAACAAGTACACACAGTGAGTGCTGGTCTGGTGGCCCCTCGTCTGCTCTTCCTAACTTCACCCAACACCGTACTGTCTCCTAATCCATCTATCTCGCTTTGGCGGAGGACAGGAGTCTCACCTGATTTATTTGTTGTTTCTCACCAGCATGGTTCACTCTGAGTCCACTTGAGATGGAACCTAGACCCTGAGCCATTTCTCAGGGGTTTGAATGAAAACTTAAATCAGGCTTAATATCAGTAAATTCTTTTCTTTCTCAAGGAAAAAAAAAAGCCATCGTCAGCTATAATAAATCCGCTCATTACCTTTATTACAGTGATTACCGCTCCCGCCACTGTAATTGGCTTCGCCGAGGTTTTAGGAGGAACTGTGTCTTCAAAGGTCTGTGCTTAGACACGGCCTGACTTGGAGCTGAACTTGGCTTTTGTGTCCAAATTAGGAGACTGGGTCCTGGGAGAGGTGGGAGGTGAGGGAGGAAGACCCCACAGCTCAGGAGCCTGTGGCTACTTCAGCAGCCTTGTCCATAACCTCCAGCCCAATTGCACATTGTCTACGGTACACAATGGTGTCTTCTTGGACAGGCCTCAGCTTGTCAAGCAGAGAAGGCTTCTGACGGGACTGTGTGCTTTGCAAAGCCCATCCCAAGATGACCAGTACTCTGCAGGTGCTCGGGCTGGTTATGGGATACAAGGGAAGAGGTAGGACAAAGAGTCCAAAGACCTACCTATGTTACAGTGCTTGCTCCCCAGTGACCTTGGGCAAAGGCATTTCCTTTTGTCAAAGGGATGAATAAATGTATTCGGGAGCTTAATGGTAGATGCAGCTAAGTGATGAGATGCTTAAAAAATAAGAGTCTCTGTATGATGCTGGGGCCTCAGTTTCCCCTTTCTCCCATGGGAAATTTGGACAGGTTGGTGTTCTTGTCCTATGAGCACAGACTCCTGTCTGTCCTGCCACTTGGATTGTTACTGACACATGTGATCGCCTGTGCCTCAGTTACACTAGCTCATGAGGGACAGAGAGAGAGGCACCCTCCTTGGTCTACTGTGGGTTGGAATCCTGACACTTTGGGCCAGGCCCAGCTCCCCACAGTTCAGAAGTGCTAAGTGTGAGTGAGCCACTGGCACTGCAGACAGGCTCCTAGCCCAGCAGCCTGCTCATATCAGCATGGAGCACCTTGCAAGAGTCAAAGAAACCATAGCAGGACGGGTAAGTAGCCAGCTAGCAGCTTGACTGTCCAGCATTTTGTGAGCCCCAGTTGAGTGCTTTAAAGGAAAAATAACTGCTGTCCCATGCAGGACAGACCTCAAAGTGGCTATTTGCCTGGCACCCCCTGCTTGGGGCCACTTGCCTGGGATCCTCTTGGATCTTCCAATCTCATCTTTGTAGGACCCACCTACTGCATCCCACTGCTCACCCCACCGCCATCGGAGAGCCATTAGTGCCTTGCTTTCTGGAATTGGAACAAGACAGAACTGGTCTTGACTATGGTGTTTGCAGACTGAGGGTAAAGGCATGGCCCAAGCCAATATAGGAAGATTCCTTTCTGTGTAGCCAAGATTTGGACGGCTCCTGGGGATGGTAAAAATGGGAGCCACGAGCTTAGCTTTTGCCCCAGTGCCTTAGGGCATCATATTCTCTCTCTCTCTCTCTCTCTCTCTCTCTCTCTCTCTCTCTCTCTCTCTCTTTCTCTCTCTCTAAGACAAGACAATGATGCTCTTCTAACAAGGCTGTGGTCCACCGGAGGCTGTGTATACAGAAGGCTACACAGTGCCAGGCATGCATGCAGCCGTACTTATAAACAGGGCAAAAGCAGCAGCTCTAGTCATCAATAGATCGTGGTGACCACAGTGACCCAGCCAATGTCGCTGTTTGATAGGCCTGAGATTCATAAACCAAGGTCCAAAGACAAGCTCTGGGCTGGACTCAGCCTTGCATCTCGCCCACCCGTCACCTCCAGTCAGTTTCCCCCCAGGGTCACACCTACTTGTCTTTGTCCTTAGCTCTTCATCCTTTTCTAGCATCTTTAGTGTCCCCATGCCCAAGCTCACAGTTCAGTCTCTACCCATCCTGTGCTCTGCACAGCTTAGTGGCCTCTGCCTCGTGATGGCTCCCAAGCCCTATGTCCACAGTCTCCTCAGCCCCAACCGTGGGGTCTTTCGATCTGGCAGAGGGACGCCTCCTTAAGCCCCACTACCTCAAGCTCTCTATGCTCAGGACCACACTTCTCTCTCCTGTCCCTATGTGGGATATGGCTTCTCCTGAGCCTGGATGTGGGGTCTGTCTCTCATGCATGGCAGTCCAGTGTGAGCTGTTCCTCCCAGTCTCACCTTTTTGGTTTGAGGGGATCTTTCTGCAGCTCTTCCTCCCTGGCCTCCCGCCTCCATTCTTTCTCCAACATAGCTGCCCAGTCCACATCAGAAGCCACCAACTCTGAGGGTGGTGGCACACAACTGTAATCTCAGCTGAGGCATGAGGTCTGAAGGTTCTTGGCTAACCTGAGCTACACAGCAAGAATGAAGCTCATCAAAACAAAACAGAACAAAGATCCACTAACATCTACCCTGGCTTGAATGTCCTGCTCCCCCAGTACTCCAGACCAAGAGAATTCCATTTCAGTCCTTTTCAGGGCCTCTAACCTAAGGACTTTGCATTGGCCTCCCACCCCACTATGCCTTGGGTCTGGCCCTCCCTCAGATCGAGCCCTCTGCCTGCCTGGCCCACCTGCTCAGCTGTCATCCTGGGTCTGTAGAGTACTCCTTTCTGGGAACCTGCTCAGAGAGCTTTTGTGCCTTTCACTACATGGACCCTGCTGTGATTAGAAATGACTAGTTCTATGTGCTCCGTATGTGTACACGGTGTGTATTGTGCATGTGTGTGAAGGTACATGAACCTATATCCACATATGTACAGAGGTCAGAGGAGGCCCAGAGATGTCTGGCTCTATCACTGTTCCACAAACTCTTTTTAGTCAGGGTCTCTCACTGAAACTAGAGCTGGACTGGCAGCCAACAAGCTCCAGCCTCCCTCCTCTCCACCTTCTCTGGGGCTGTGGCTGCAGGTACACATGTGACCATGACTGAAGCTTCGCCAGCACTGGAATCTGAACTCAGGTCCTCATACTTGTGAACTCAAAAATCACTTTTGCCCACTGAACCTTTTCTCCAGCACCAATTATAAGAGATGATTTAAATATTAAACTCTCTTGTAGTTAATGCATAATTAATTATGGATAATATTCTGTTGTGTTTCCTTCCTTCTTTTCTCCCAGTATTTTCCTGTGGGTATAGTTTTTATTCTAGAATTGTATCATTTGCATATATAATCTGAACCCCTCCTTCACTCATTTATGTGTATTTCTTTTTTTTTAATTTCTATTAATTTGATTTATTTTTGTTACACTGTGTGTATATCTCTCTCTGTATCTATGTGTGTGTGTTTCTGTCTGTGTGTCTCTCTGTGTGAGTGTCTGTGTGTATGTATGTATGTATATCTCCATATGTGTGTCTGTGTATATATATGTTTTCATGTGTCAGTTAAAGGACAACTTGCAGGAATGGGTTCTTTCTTTCCACAGGCTGTGGGGCTAGAACTCAGATCTTCAGGTTTGCGAGTGCATTTAACCGTAAGTACCTTTACCTGCTGAGCCATCATCTTCCCGGCCCAATGTGCCTTCCATCTATTTTATAGCATGAGCATTTTCCTAGGCTGTGAGCTCCTCTCCCATTCAGTGAACTTGTTTATCTCATTTCTCCATTTGTTTAACAAATATGTGTCTGAGGCTCCTGTGGGCATGGGGGCACTGCTCCCCCCACACTGACCAGGACAGGTTTAGCTCCAGCCCTGGTGTGGGCTCCAACCTAATAGGAAAGCTGGATCATCAGGACAGACAGGGCACTGCAGGTGTATCCCGAGCGCATGCTCAGAAGAGTCCATGAAGGAATGATGTCCACACAGAGATTAGAAGCCTTCACAGAAGAACCCAAGTCAGGTCATGGCTAATGTGGGTGTGAGGTAACATTTTATGTAGAATTGTAGCTTCACTGGAGAAAATGGATGTTCTCTTCGCCAGCAGGTATCAATTACAAATAGCATCTTGATTCAGGGTGGGACCCCATCTGCCTTGAATCTCTGTAGGTTTGTGTGCATGCTGCCACAGTCTCTGTGAGTCCATGTGTCCGTCATTGTTGTGTCTAGAAGATACTGTTTCCTTGGGACCATCCACAAGCTCTGGCTCTTAGCTCTTTCCACTTATTCTTCAGTATAGATTCCTGAGTCTTGATGAGAGGGTCTTGGTGAAAACATTCTATTTATGGCTGAGTCTCTCACTCTCTGCACACTGTCTAATTGTGGATCTCGGTGTTAATTTCCATCTACTGCAAGAAGAGACTTCTCTAATGAGGGCTGCATAAATGCACTGATCTATAGGTATAGCAATGTCATTAGCAATATTTTATTGCTATGTTTCTTTAGCTGAACAATAGTAGGTTTCCCCTAGGTCCATGACCTATCGAGTCTCAGGTTCTTGGCTACTTTAGCAGTGTCAGGTATAGGTTCCATCTCATAGAGTGGGTCTTAAATACATCAGAAAATGATTGGTTACTCCCATAACATTTGAACCACTTTGTACCAGTATATCTTGCAGACAGGTCAGTGTTGGAGGCCACAGGGTTTGTTACTGGGTGATATATCACACACACACACACACACACACACACACACACACACACACACACACATAATATATATCATATGTATCATACCACATATATAGATATGTATCATATTATCATGTGTGTATGTGTGTGAATACATGTACATACACATATATGCATTAGGAAGCCTCTGCGCTATTCGGTTTCCACATAGCTCCCACACCGCCTTTACCCTTCTCTCCTGTCTCCTCCTAATAATCCTTCTAGTCTAGTTTCCCCTTTGTCTCGCCATAACAGCATATTCTATTTCTCCTTCCTTGGGAGATAATCGCCTCCCCCTGGTACCCAACCTCTGTGGTTATTTGGATTTTAACACACATGTCAAAAATTTAAAAGCTAATAACCACGCCAGGCAATGGTGGCGCACACCTTTAGTCCCAGCACTTGGGAGGCAGAGGCAGGCAGATCTCTCCTAGGCCAGCCTGGTCTACAGAGTGAGTTCTAGAACTGCCGAAGCTATGTAGATAAACCCTGTCTCAAAACCAAACCAAACCAAAACAACTAATATCCACATATAAAAGAAAACATACAATATTTGTCTTTTTTAGTCTGAGCCACCTTACTCAGGATAAGTTTTTCTAACTTCATCCATTTATTTGTAAATTTCATGATTTTGTTTTTCTTAACAGCTAAATAACATCCCCTTGTGTAATGTACCACATTTTCATTATCCACTTACCAGTTTATGGATATCTAGGCTGTTGTATAGAGCAGCAATGAACACAGGTGAGCAAGTGTCTCCGTAGTAGAATGCATAGTCCTTTGGCGGTATGCCTAAGAGTGGTATAGCTGGATCTTAAGGTAGATTGATTCTGATTCCTGAGAAACTGCCAAACTGATTTTGATAGTGACAGCCATTAATCTTAAAGAAGACAGGCCAAGCACTTTCTCTACCTGGAAGGATAAGACTGTACAGTACCTAGCAGAATTCACCATCAAAGTAGGGCAGGTGCCTCCTCTTGGACCCAGCCCCATCTGATGCTCCTAAAGGAGAGCAAGTGCCGTGGGTGTGATTTGCCCACAGGGAGGAAGCTCCTCTCACTCCAGTATCACTGACACGCCTCTCTCTGGCACCAAGAGAGGAGAAGCTGATGGTTTCATCACCCAGAAGCCTGGCCTGGGAACTTCATGCTGTCTTTGCCTACATGCCTTCATCTGCATCCAAGAAGAAGCTTTTTAGGACAATCTCCTTTGGCAGAGAGGGGAGGGAAAGAGAATTGAGAAGAGCTTTGCAAGCTAGATGGAGTCAGCTGATTCCATGCTGTATTGCTGGGGGCTAAGGTGGACTCAGACAGCTCCCAACTGCAGGCTATGAACTGTGTCCTCTTGGTGGTTTCATCTCCCTTTCCAGCAGGATCCTGACTGCAGTCAGAGTGGGAGTGTGCCCAGTGCAGGTTAACTCTGAGTTGAGTCTACATTCAGTGTGAATCCACCTTGCAAAGAGATTTGTATTTCCTCAGGATTCCACATAGCCTGGGCTAGTCACACACTCAAATCTTGGACAATAAGACAAATCAAAAGGGTTTTGCTACTGGGGGGCATGGGGCTTCTGGGAGAGACAAAGGTGACTAGTACTCTTAGGTCCTGCTTTAGACTTGGATGTGGTGTCTGGAGTACACGGTGGACATTTTGTAACTGTGAGGTGGAAAGGGCAGTGATGGTAAGACACATTTAAAAAGACCCAGAAGTCTGTATATTCCAGCTCTCGGAAGATGGAGGCAGGAGGATCAGGAGTCAAGGCCAGCCTTGAGTTGTAAGCCAGCCTAGACTTACATGAGACAACCCCCACCAACACACAAACAAACAAGAAAGAAAGAGCCCCAAACCCCTGTCCCCCCTCCCCCCCAAGGCCATGCTGAGCTTATAGCCCAACATTCCTGGCTTTTACCTCTGAATTTCCTTATTATTTTGCATTATATTCTATTTATCTCTATATCTGTGTATGTGTGTGCACACACATGTCACAGTGCACTTGTGGAGGTCCAAGGACAACCTTCAGGAGTTGGTTCTCTCCACCTTCAGACCACAGGCATCGGGCTGGCTCCAGACTTCTTTAATGCAATGCTAAGTTCCTACTTTGATGCTTTTCTACTCAGAGGGGTAAGTATCTCTAACCATTTCATTTTGTGTCTGTAAATGTTGGCTTGAAGCTTTTCTTGTTCTGAGGTGTTTAATCTGAGTGAGCATCATCCATGTCTGGTTATTCTAACAGAGTGCCACGTATTTCCTTTTGAGGAACTTTGCCTCCTCACAGTATCTTAGGGTTTGTGTACTGGCAGTACATTCATCTCATGCTCAGATGAAGAAAATTAACCCGGGAGCCATTGACTAGAAGGTCATTGGCTAGAAGGCCTTCTGGCCCTTATGCCAGGACATTGCTGGGTTACAGAGCCAGGATTAATGGGAACCAGATGCAAATCTTCCCAATCTTTTTGTCCCCAAGGAATGAGAAGAAAAAAATCTCTGCAGGAATGTGGTCACAACACTGTCCCCTGTGCAGACTGGGGACATTTCAGCCTATGTTATCTGAATGTCCACACATGTCAACAAGCAAGCTTACATTAAGGAGATCCTAGAGTAGAGTCAGTCCCAGGATCACGTGGGAGCAAGTGCTCTCCTGTTCTGACAGGTGTCGTGGTCACTCTGGCCTAAAGACAGCCCTGTTCCACACTCTCCAGAGTAAGCAGAGCTCAGCCATAAAACAAGTGTGCACACACGGAGGAGAGGTGGGAAGGGTATAGAGGTAGGAGCAACAGACTGAGCCCCGGATACTTCACACAATAAATCAGAAATAACAAAAGCTAAAATTGTTACGTTAAAAGCCAGAACACAACCATTTATTTATTTATTTATTTATTTATTTCCTTCTTTCCTTCTTTCCTTCTTTCTTCCTTTCTTCCTTTCTTCCTTTCTTTCTTTCTTCCTATCTTTCTCTTTTTGATTTTTTTTCCTTGTTTGTTGTTTATTTTGCTTTGCTTTGTTTCAGACAAGGTTTTTCTTTCCTTTTTATAAAAAAATATTTTACTTATTTGCTTTTGTTTTTCTCTGTGACAAGATCTTTCTATGTATCTTTTTTTAAAAAGATTTATTTTATATATGTGAATACACTATCACTGTCTTCAGACACACAAGAAGAGGGCATCAGATCCCATTATAGATGGCTGTGAGCCACCATGTGGTTGCTGGAAATTGAACTCAGGACCTCTGGAAGAGCAGCCAGTGCTCTTAATCGCTGAGCCTGTAGCCGTGGCTGTCCTGGAACTCCATCTGTAGACCAGGCTGGCTTCCAACTCAGAGATCTACCTGCCTCTGCCCCCCAAGTGCTGGTATCAAAGGCATGCAACATAGAACACAAACTTTAAAGTATATCCAGGTAACGGAAAATTAAGAAAAAGTGATTTAAAAAAATAATAAACTAGAGCTGTTTTTGTTTTCTTTGAACATAATCTCACTATGAGTCCAGGCTAGCCTCAAACTCAAACTTCCTTAGCCTCTTGACTGCTGGGATCACAGATGTGTGCCTTTACACCCACCTGAGATCGCATAGAAAAATAAATATAACTACTGAACATTGAATTTAATAGATGAGTTTAATAGCTGATTAGATACAGACAAATGGAAAATCAGTGAACCGGAAGATAGGCCAGAAGAAATTAGTCAAACAACAGTATAGGAAGTCTAAAAGAAAGTACATCAGAGGATCAGAGAGAAAAAAGAGAGTAAATAGTCTAAACACACCTGACACTCTGGAAAAAGAAGCAAGAGAGAAGACAGCAGATGTGCTGTAAAAGACAATGTCTGTGAGAGTTCAGATGGGAGATGCTGATGTCAATGTAAGAACCCTAGTAAATGCCACAGACTAGAAATAAAAAGGTCTTGTTGAGTCTTCATGACAATAGGGACATCCAAGCCGGGCAGTGGTGGTGCACACCTTTAATCCCAGCACTTGGGAGGCAGAGGCAGGTGGATTTCTGAGTTCGAGGCCAGCCTGGTCTACAGAGTGAGTTCCAGGACAGCCAGGGCTACACAGAGAAACCCTGTCTCAAAAAACAAAAAAACAAACAAACAGACAATAGGGACATCCAGGGATGGATCCAAGGGGCTAATAAAACTTGACCAACCCTAGGACATGCTCTCCTGTTGGGGATGAGCCAAGTAAGAGTGTGTGCAACACCCAGCTGTGAAGACCACTCCCGGTCTGGCCAAATCAGCGAATGTGAAGGTCAGAATGGCATTGGTGCATTTTGAGCCTTCAGTTTGTCATTTATAGCACAAAAAGAATGGAGGAAACAATGGGACCTCCATTCCCACCCTCTCCTGAGATAAGAAGTCTAGCAGAAATCTGTTGTTTCTCCCTCCCCCACTACATTATTTTAGTCTGTCTGGGAATTTAGTCTCCATGTCCACCTTTGAGTTTGATAGAAAGCATCAAATTTCCCATCTCTGGAACTGTTGCCTAGACTCTTTGATGAACATTAACAACATTATAAATTGTTTACAGGTCAATGCTTAGGTTTTTTTTTTAAACTTTATTTATTTATTTAATGTATGTGAGTACACTGTAATTGTCTTCAGACACACCAGAAGAGGGCATTGGATCCCATTACAGATGGTTGTGAGCCACCATGTGGTTGCTGGGAACTGAACTCAGGACCTCTGGAAGAGCAGTCAGTGCTCTTCACCACTGAGCCATCTCTCCAGCCCCGCTTAGGTTTTATATAGTCCATTTCACTGAAGATGGAAGAACTAAGGTCAGAGAAGAGGGGGAACACAAATGGTGTCTGCAGTCAAGCCAGGCCTACCGAGGGTCTCCTGACTCTAAGCTGGGCCTTCATCCACCATCCAGCTGCTCACTTCCTGGAGATGAAGGGAGCACGTTGTTTTGTTCTCAAGGGGAAGATATTTCAACAACTGTTTGTTACCATGGACCAAGTTATGTAAGACGCAAGTGTCTCCGAAGCATCACAGAGGTGACAGAAATGGAGATAGAGACACCCCAACAGATCAAAACAGCCCCAGTTACATAACCACAACAGCACTCAGTGAATCACTGCCATGTAATGGGAAAATCAGATTGGTCACTAGGAAAAGTAAAAGGATCTAAGGTGAGTCACGGGGGCCCACCCTCTGGTGGAGCCTCTGAAGGGCAGACACCTGCCTGTTGATTCAGAGTCTGCCCTTTGTCTTCCTCTCTTCCACATCCGAGTCTTGATGTTTCACAATGGAGGGCTGGGTCGAAGGGAAGCCCCACTTTCTGTCTCTGGGCTATTCTGAAGGTGGGCTCTGCATCAGTCAGTTCCCATTAATTACTAGTGCCATAGCATCAATAGGGCCTCCTGCTTTTCCAAAGAGACCTGGGCTCTTCAGAATTGTTATCTTAATGGATCCTTGTGGCAACTCAATGCAATAAATGTCATCCCCTTGATGGAGAATAGAGGCCACAAAGATTCAATGTTGAGCAGAATCTCAAAGTCAGGAGGAAAAAATGGTGGCCGGATCCCCCAGGCAAAGCCGCTGGAGGGCCCACCTTCTTCTAACTTGCCTGGAATGCCTCCTTTCAGACTTTTGGATGCCTTTGTGCATAGTGCGGTTGTCCCAGAAAAGAATGAGTCTGTGGAGAAACGTGTGCTGGAGCCCACCCTCACAGTGCAGCTGCTGCTGAAGCGGGAGGCTCCCTATCAGTGTGAAACCAGAAGGTTGACATGGGAACCAAACATCGATTTTGGAGACCTGACCCCTTTAAAAATTTAGTAGTAAGCAAGACTTGAATCTACCTGTTACTCTTAATTTGATTAACTTTTTGAGACCCTGTGGACAGTTCTGGAAGACAGTCTTGTACTCAACACTGTTGTAGAGCACTCTGGGGAGATCTCCCACAATCCTTTTCTCTGGTTTGTGGTGTATGGTGGAAACTCACCTGCATTTTAGAGACTCTTGTTCCCCTGGTGGGAGAAACACCACTCCTTTGGGCCAGTTGTCCTTCATTTCCTTCCTTTCTTACTGGTTTTGTAACAGCTTGAAGGCTGTCATCAGTGGATAGGAGAGTCTCCCTTGGTCTATTGCTGTTGCTACCAGCTCAGGCAATAGCCCCTGGGCCTGGCATTGACTCTTCAGGGAACAGAAAAGAATGGGGGGCCTCTACCTGCATCTGCTCAGCATAACTGAGCCTCTACTCTATGCCTCCTCTCTCTACTGTGTGGGAGACCAAGAACACCTGCTACCAATCTCCTGAGCTTTCTAGGTCCCAGACTTTCACATCCTGGGCAGATGACAGGTCAACAGGGCATCCACTGAGCCCTGAGGAGATACTAGCAGCCACTTCTGGCCAAGTCCCCCTGGAACTTGTGTTGCAGGTGGTTGTGAGCAGCTATGTGGGTACTGGAAACCAAACCCAGGTCCTCTGCAAGAACAGCAAGTGCTCTTAACTGCTGAGCCATTTCTCCAGTCCCCACTGCACACCTTCAGGTGGCCAAGTTCAAATGTGTGCTGGAGAAGCTGGAGGAGAGGTTAATGCTGGAGAAGCTAGCAACTGAGCCTGAAGAGCCAAGGGAGCATTTGCAATGTTCTGGTTCTGACTTGTGAGCTGTTTTGTTGTTGGTTGGTTGTTTTGTTGTTTGAGGGTGTGTGTGTGTGTGTGTGTGTGTGTGTGTGTGTGTGTGTGTGTGTGTGTGTTTTGGTTTGTTTGTTTGTTTTTTTCAAGACAGAGTTTCTCTGGATAGCCCTGGCTGTTCTCACTCTGTAGACCAGGCTAGCCAGAGCTATGCCTGTCTCTGACTCCCGAGTAATGGGATTAAAGGCATGCACTGTCATCCCCCAGCCTGTGAGCTGGGTTTTATGAAAATTTACTGAGCTGTCCTAAACACAGGCTACTTGATGACTTGTCATGACAAAAATTCTTTGCTGGGCCAAACTTTAGCCAAGGTCTGAGCCTTCTCCTAAGCCCACCTATGTGTTTCTTTGTAAAATCCAGTATTAGGAAAGAGCTTTGATGAGTTGCTGTGCTAACACTCCCTAACCGTGACCTCCAAGCACCCTTGAGAGTTGTTGGGGTCCTCATTCTTGACCATATCCACAGAGGATGTCTGGTCACCTAGGCCCATCTGTGAGGGGAATCTGCTTAGGTTGGGTTAATCAGGATCCCTCTGTGTCTGACACATTTCTGTGTGTGTCCAGGTCTGTGCCTCTATATTCCCATGTGTCTCAGCTATCTTCAACACTAAGCCCCGAACTCCCTAGCCCACCAGAGGACCCTCTGCAGCGGCTCCTGTGCCTGCAGAACAGAACAGAGTAAAAGCCCCAACACTGTCTTAACAAATGTCACTGCACAGCCTAATTATTTCTTTAATAGCTATAATCAATATAATATTAGGACAGAGTCTAGCTATATAGCCCAGACCCCAGACTGTCTTTGAACTTGTAATCCTTCTGCCTCAGATTCTCTAAAGCTGAGGTTACAGGCATGCACCATCGTGCCAGGTTTACAATATCTGTTTAAAATATATTTTTAAAAAAGGAGTCAAGGCCTCTCTCTTTACTTCCAAGGTTCCTTTCACTGTTTATAAGTTTACCAGCTGTCCCTATCTCTGCCAGTGACACAGTAATTTTGCAGTGCAAGAGATATTTTTGGGGACAGATGTCTGTTACTCTTCCACCTCCAGGGCCAGGGAGGCCAGTGGAGGGGGTGACGAGCTTTGCTTTTCCTGTTGGAGACACATCCTGTTGGAAACTTGGCTATTACAACCTCTCAACCAAGGCAAACAAACAAACAAGTAAGTCGTCCCTCACCTGCATCCTGCTACACAAACACATACACGCATATGTATACACACAAATGCATTCATACACATGCATAAATACCTACGCTTGTATACGCATGCACACACATGTGCATACATACACATGCATGCATACAGTCACATACATGAGCACCCACATATGCATACACACACACTACTGTTTTTCTGATTATCTGTATTACTGCTTTCCATTGCTATGATAAATATTTGAGATAATTAGTTTATAAAGGGAAAAAGATTCTTTTGGCCTACAATCCCTTGGCCTTGACTGCTTTGGGGATTTGAGGTCATCATGGCAGAAGCTGGGAGGTGGAAAAGAAGACACAGTCAGACAGGAGAACCTCAGTCTTTGAGCCCATATCCTTGGATCTAAATCCTCCATTGGGCCCCACCCATTCTTGAAGTTGTCATTGTCTTCTGATACATAGAGCTAGGGACTAAGTTTGTAGCCTGCAGGCCACTGGGGACACTTCAGACCCAAACTGTGGCCATAGTTAAGAATGGCAGATCTACTCCAGAGCATGAAGAAATTATAGAAAAGAGGAAAAAAAGATATCATTTGTGACCTCATTGCCCAAACTTAACAGAGGTTTCCATTTTGACATAGTTTATTTAAATATAATATATTATATGCTATTATATATCATATATCATATTATATAATATATATATATCTTTAATGTATAGGTTTAAAAACAGTATTATTGAAGTAAAATTCCCGTGACATAAAACCTACCTCCTACCTGTCTTAAGCGACTATTGAAGTGATCTGGGAAACTCTACAGCTCTGTGCAAGCATCGCCACTGTCCAGTTCTAGAGCATCCCTGCCACCTCCGCATGCTCACTCCAGTCCATCCCGCACCATATTCCCAGCCTCCTTGGGGTGCTGCTGACCCATTGGGTTTACCTTCTGGGCACTTCACAACAACCTCAAGTACATGACATTGTCTTTTGTGTCTGAATGGTTTCCTGTGCTGTGGTGACTTCAGTTCATCCGGTGTAGCGCAGGCCCTCACATGGTCTGATGTGATGTGGGGATTGGTCACTGTGAACCGAAACCTCTAAACAGGTGAGCCAAGTAGACCTTTCTCATTTAAAAAATTTTTTCAGATTATCTTATTTTACCTGCATGAGTATATCTCCTGCATGTGTGATACCTAAGGAGGTCAGAAGAAGGCATGGGATCCCCTAAAAGTGGAGTTATGGGTGGTTGTGAGCCACCATACAGGAGCTGCAAACCAATCCTGGGTCCTCTTCACGAATAGTAAGTGCTCTTAATGACTGCACCATCTCTCTAGCCCCTTTCTTTTCCCTTTCTTAAAAAAAAAGTATTGTCTCTGTGTGTGCACACATTTGCTATGGTTAATAAGTGGAGGTCAGAGAACAACTGTTGGGAGTCAGTCTCTCTTTCCACCATCTGGGTCAGAGGGCTCAGACTCAGGTTGTTGGGCTTTGGTGTTGAGAGCCATTACACAGTGCTGAGCCACCTCTAACTCTTCCTTTTCTCTAGGTATTGTTACAGTATTAGAAAGTATAGTAAGTAAAATACAGCACACTTTAGTAGCTCGCTCTTTACCATTGTTGGAGACCATCCTGGGGTTAGTTAAAAACATTTTTGTCCATTTGTCAGCTGTAACCAGTTGGGTTTTGTTCTGTCTGAGGACTGTTGCAAGCAAGGCTACTTGGAGGCAGAGGTGAGTGGATCTAAGTTCTAGGCTAGCCAGGTCTACAGAGTGAGGTCTAGGAGAGCTAGGGCTACCCAGAGAAACCATGTCTTGAAAAACCAAAGAGAAAGAAATGTTTACAACGTTGCCTGTGGCTGCTGCTTTATCACTGAATTGGCTCCAGGGGGAAATTTCTAGACTATATAATACAATTATTGTTAACTTTTTTTGACTTTTTGTTTCTCTGTCTTGAGACAGGGCCTCATGTAGCTCAGGCTGGCCTCAAATGCACTATGTATCTGAGCAAAACCTGAAACTCTTGGTCCTCCTTCTAGGATTATGGATTTGTGTCTTAACCTGTGCTGGTTAGTTTTAACTGTTAGCTAGGAGAGCCTTAAGAAGGACTCTTCCAGTTCAAGATTCTCTCTGTCTCTCTCTCTCTGTCTCTGTCTCTCTCTCTCTCTCTCTCTCTGTGTGTGTGTGTGTGTGTGTGTGTGTGTGTGTGTGTGTGTGTGTGTGTGTGTGTGTGAGGGTTATTGTTGTTATTAACTGATACAGGGAAACCCAGCCAGTTGTGAGTAGCCCCACTCTCCGGATAAGGGGGTCCTGAACTATATAAGAGGAGAAAGCCAAATGAACAAAAGGACCCACGTGTCTGTTTCCAACTGTGGATGTCATCCTTTGAGTTCCTGCCCCAACTTCTCTGCAATAAAACACCATAACCCAGAGTTCCTCCCTGGGATGCTTTTTGTCAAGGTAGAAACACCAGAGCACCACAGCGCCATGATTCACCCTTAAATAAACCGACAGACTATTCATTACAAGGTGGCCAGGCCATTTCACATTTCCACCAGGAACGAGGGCACAGAGACACGGGAAGACGTGACATTCTCATCCTTCACAAAGACGGTAGCTTTGCACACTGTGATGAAGGCAGGTGAAGGAGTTACATACATAATGGATTTACTTCATCAAAGTTTTGCGGCTCATAGCAGGCTTTAGAACAATCGCCCAAAGATCTCAAGAAAACTGCCTGTTTTTACCCACACAGCTAAACAGAAATGGGACCTAAGGTTATAGACCAGCAAGGGGATCCTGCAAAGCTGATGGTTAGCTTCTCTGGGTAGCACCCCTTCCTCCTGGATTTTACAGCAGGTTCCCTTGCAGAACGAAGACCTTCACTCCTACCATTGGATAAAGTAGACTGGAGAATGTCTCCTGAGCCAACGGTGGCAGAGAAAGGCAAGGCAAGGGAAGGCCTGTGTTTCTGGATTCACGGCTGGGTTTTGTGGAGAAGGTTCTGACTTCTATGACTCATTTTTAGAGGAAAGGATTCTAGTTTCTAAAGCTTGTTTTGAAGCAGCAGAAGGATCAGAGAGACCTTGATCCTTGCAGATCTACTAGGTAGACCAGCTTGGCCTCTAGTTCCCCAGGGACACTCTCTGTACAACTGCCTCTAGTTCTTAAATACATGTATTTATAGTTACGAAGTGTGCTGGGTTTTTTTCTCCCTTGTATCTCTGTGTGTGTGTGTGTGTGTGTGTGTGTGTGTGTGTGTGTTATGTGTGAATGTTTTTGTGTATGTGAGTGCACATGTATAGTAGCCTGGAATTGATGTTGAGAGTTTTTGATTGCTTTTCAAGCTTCTGCAAGATCTTGACTCTTGAGACAGGATCAGACTAATCTGAAGCTCACTCTACAGCAGAGGGTGGCCTTGGACTTCTGACCCTCCAGCCTCCACCTCCCAAGTGCTGGGTTTCTAGCCTTTTGACACCAAACCTGGTTTTATTTGGTTCTTAGGCTCAAACCCAGGGCTCTGTGCATGATAAGCAAATACTCGACCAACTGAGCCGCTGTCTGGTGGCTGCTTCTGAAGCCTTACACTGTCATTTAATTGAAAGTACTCTGCATATCCCAGTGTCATACTTAAGGGTTAAGTTTTTGGAGCTCCAACAGACGTTTAGAATTGCAAATCTTGTCATCCTCACTAGTGTGGAGTGTCTCCGCAGCATGGGTTTAATTTGCATTTCTCCCATGACTAATGGTGTTGAGGATCTATTATGCGTGTGAAGCCACTTGTCTGTGAATTTATGTTCAAATATTTTGCCTATTTTAAGAGTCTCTGTTCTGCTGACTGAGCTAAGCAGGGTTACTCTGCCTCTTTTAAAATCGGTTGTCTGCCTGCTGCCGTTAAATTGTAAAGCTCTTCACGTATTTTGAGCATTTGCTGACACTGTCTCCCAGGTTCTGTTGTGTCTTTTTTCCTTTCTCATCGTGTCTCCTAAAGCACAAAGGGGTTTTATTCTGACAGAGTTCAGTTTCCCCGGTGCTGGTTTGTTCTGTATCTAAGAACTCTTCATCTCGGCTCACAAAGATTTTGTTGTCGTTTGTTGTGTTTTGTGTTGTGTTTTTTGAGACAGGATCCTGTTAGGTAGCCCTGTCTGGCCTGGGACCTACTGTACTGGCCAGGCTAGCCTTGACTGCCTAAGTCCACTCCAGGAGAGAACTGGCTCTAGAGAATTGACTTCTGATCTTCACACACTTGCTGTAGTGCTGGTGCGCACAATCACACACACACACACACACACACACACACATACACACACTAAAAGGGAAAAAATAAAATCAGAAAGCATAAATGAGTCTGGATTTTCTTCTTCTTTTCCAAATTGGTTTGGTTATAGGAATTTTGCATTTCTATATACACTTTAGACTTAACTTGCCAATTTCTGGGGGGAAAAAAAAGAAAACTGCCTACTGGGACACAGACAAGGGTGGAGTTGAGTGTGCAGTTCACACTAAGGGGAACAGCTGTGTCAGTCTGTGAGCATACTGGCTGTCAATCCAGGAGCAGGGACTGTCTCCCATTTGTTTCATCTCTAGCTCCTATCAAGTAATCTGTAGTCTGTGGTGGCCAAGCTTGGACGGCTTCTGTTAAATAGATTTCTGAATACACCAACTGCCATAAGAAAGATTGCTTTCTTTTTTTTTCATAGTTGTCTTACTTACTGATTAAAAAAAGGAGCCGGGCAGTGGTGGTGCACACCTTTAATCCCAGCACTTGGGAGGCAGAGGCGGGTGGATTTCTGAGTTTGAGGCCAGCCTGGTCTATAGAGTGAGTTCCAGGACAGCCAGGGCTACACAGAGAAACCCCGTCTCGAAAAAACAAAAAACAAGAAACAAAAACAACAACAAAAAAGGAAACACTGACTTACCCCTATAACCCCGATAAGCTTGTTTAAGCTTCTAAGAATGCAAAGGTGCATGTGGGCGTGTTTTAGGCCTTTTTACATATGAGATCCTATTGTCTCTCAGAAAGGCAGTTCTGCTTCTGGGCCTTATATCATTCCTTCCTTTCTTTTTTTTTTTTTTTTTTTTTTTTTTGGCCAGCTTTCACGGGCCATAACCTCCATTACAATGCCATGTAGGCGTCTATGACCAAGTCACCCTGAATGCACTTAAACTGTTGTGATTTGGGAAGCTACGCAGAACCAGTCCTGGTTAACATTTAGGTGGGAGAAACACTGAATGAAACTGTTGAGCATGAATGGATTTTCTGAATTAAATCTGAGTTGTTCATAGCGTATAACTTTCTCATGCTGTTGCATTAAGTCAGTTGGGTGCTCTTTTCTTTTACAGAGTCTTACTTCCCGTGGCTACTTGGCTACTTAGCTTGCTTTCTTATAGAACTCAGAACCACCAGCCCAGGGCTGGCCCCACCTACAATGGGCTGGGCCCTCCCGGATCAATCACTAATTAAGAAAATGCCTTACAGCTGGGATTTACGAAGGCATTTTTCTTCATAAGGTTTCCTCCTTTCAGATGACTTTTGTGTCAAGTTCACATAAAACTATTCAGCACAGAGGCCGTCCTGGCTGTATAAACAAGCAAGCAAATATATGTATAAAGGCTGAGGTTGCTATGTAAGCTGAGCCATGGGTTTTAGGACATGTTAGTACTGCCCGAGGAGTCATGGGGCCCTAATGGCCCCACCCAGTGCATTTCTAGGGAAGCACTGCCCAAGAGCAGTGTCCTCCTCCCTGCTGCATCAGTGGGGACTCAGCACCGAGCCCCCATATGCTAGAAACACTGGATAACTGATACTAACCAAAAAGGAAGCTAGATGGCCAGGCCAGGATTCTGGCCATCTTTGTCTAAATTCAAGATTCATGCTGACTGCATGTGAGGTCAGGGACTATAACAGCCTCTGGCCCAAAGTGTCCATTTTACAGAGATAATAGACTAAAATACAAAATCCCAAGCAGATCAACTGAGTGGACTTGGGACTCCAGACTCACAATCCAGGGAACTGTGTCTTGTCTGCCACTGCCAAGTGAGGACAGGGAACCATGACTTCATGGTGGTTCTCAGTCCCACCTTAAACTGTATGTGCCCAGCTTCTTCAAGAATGTTCCCATGTTCAGGTGGCTCCCTGGGTAAGGAGCTGTGAAAGGTCCTTTTGCAGCCTCTCAGGCCCTCTCAGCTCAGTTAAGGTTATCCATATGGGGACTACATATTTCTCCTCCCTCTCAACTCAGGCCAGAGGCTTCACAGGAACACCCAGGTCGGGAGTTTCAACTCCTTTCTGCAAGCAGAGCTGAGACTACAACCTCACAACCCCAAGTGTGGCCCGAGGTTTGACTCTTGCCTTCCCACTGTACAGTCAAACTCTGGAACACAAAGAAAGAACTCAGAGACATGGCATCAGTATTGGAGTTCGGAGGGCAAGACACCCCGAAACTTGTCTGTGTCACTTTCCATGTGCTTCTGAGTCTCCTTTGCATGTCTTAGCCTTGGTTCTGTGAGGGGGGAGTCTGGGTCCCCTGGTGGAAGCATTTGGGCTCACCTCACTCTAAAGATGAGGCAGAATTGAAGCCTGCCTCTCTCCACAGTACCTCTTCCCACTACCTTCCACAGTACTTTTTAGGAGCAGGGGGTAGGATGCAGGGTAGAGCGATGTAGAAGCCAGAGCTCTGAGTGCCTTCCATCTCATGTGCAGGTGAAACCCAAGCCCAAAGCACAGCCACACACAGGCACTAAAGCTCTAAGCAGCCTGCCAGCCTCAGAGCTTTCCCTAGACAGTGACTGCATCCCTCAGTACCACCACCTCACGCTCTGCCTGCTGTCTGACTGTCTACATGTGACTAGGAGCTAAGCCTCTGTCTGAAGTAGCTGAGGAGAAAGGAAACAGAGACCCCTAGCAAGTCCCCCCATGAAATGCTGCCATTTGGGGCCCTTAGCCTTTTTAAAATCCCAAAATATTGTCTTATAATTGCTTCATTTTCTGTGTTCATTCATTTTATTCAGACCAGCCTGGGGCTCTCCAGCCTGGCATATTAGGGAACTGCTTACTTTTTAATAATAATACTTAATGTTTATATAGCGTGTTTCATGTTCAAAGTGCTTTGACAGAGTTCACTAATTAATTGGAATGCTAACTGCTGCCCTGGGCAGGTTTGACCACGTTCTCAGGCTCCTAATTGTGAGAGGTAGAATTCTCTTTGCTGTCTGACCCCTTGCTCTTTCCCTCTAGACCCCCATCTTCATCCCTAGCCTAGATTCTGGGTCAACAGTCTTAGCTTGCCTCTGTGTGATAGACTCATGGCCACTGCTACCCTGGGAGTCCTTAGAACAGGGTGGTTCTGATGTCTGGGTATAGAGGAGCAGGGGCTGATGGGAACACAGAGAGGCTCATGCTCCCTGCCCTTGTGGAGCAGGACTGTGGAGAAAAGGGCTCTGAGGAATGAACAGGAGGTGTCAGGACAGGAAGGACATCCTAAGAAGGAGCTGGTTGAGTTTCAAAGGCAGGAAGTCAACGTCCAGTGTCCAGGGTCCAGTGTAGGGCTTAGGGTTAAGCAATGGTTAACCACTGCATGGTTAAGATCATTCTAGAGGGAGCATGGGTCTGAATCCAGGACAGCATGAAGAGGCCTGAACTAGGGTAGATGAAAAGCAAGCCAAACCCAAGGCAGATGTGCAAGGTGACAGGATGGGCAAACAGTCCAGTATGAAGGGTGGGGGTGACAGTGGGGTAGCTGAGAGTTCCAGCATAGTAGTAAATGAAGGTCCCTGGAAGACCCTCCTCCTGGTGTAAAGACAACCTGAATGATGGTGCAGGGACCTTAGAGGTCAGTTGATACTTGGAGACAAGATCTGGAAAGAGCCAGACTTGGGGTCACCTGGGTTTCATGATTCCTGAAGCCTGGGAGTATCTGATATCTCTGTGTGTATCTCTCTGTATGTGTCTCTCCCTGTGTATCTCTCTGTCTCTTTGTGTCTCTGTCTCTGTCTTTCTCTGTCTCTGTGTGTGTCTCCATCAAGTTTTTTTTTTTTTTAAGATTTATTTATTTATCATATGTAAGTACACTGTAGCTGTCTTCAGACACTTTTTCTTCTCACTCTGGCCCCATTTGCTGTAGTTATCATCAGATACCCCAGAAGAGGACATCAGATCTCATCACGGATTTGAACTCACAACCTTCTCTCCAGCCCCCTTGATTGCTTATTATAAATCATCAAATTTTACTGATTAAATATTTTAACATTTACTATTTAATTTGGCCTAGCCAGAGCTCTATGCCCCTGAAGTGCCAGAGCCGGAACATGCTTGTCTGCGTCGTACAAGGGTGTTAGAAAGCTTTGACAGTCAGTGAGGATTTACTGGCACGTGTGGTACAGATGTGCAAGGTCAGATGTTGAGCAATGACTGGAAAGAAAAGGAACTTCCTGCCGACGGCCATGGCAGAGGCAAAGCCCTTTGTGTGACAGCAGGACCCAGCAGCCAGCTGTGGAAACTCTGCCCCAGCCCGTGCAGCTAGGAAGAGCAGGGGGTCATCAAAGATGGGAGACAGGTTTGGGGGTCTTGAAGACTATCTGTGCCAGTGGAGGGCCCCAAAGTTTGTCCCAAAGCAACCAGGAGGGTCCTGCTGGTCCAGCTGTGGCTACCCATCCTAGAGGTACCCATCCTCTGGTAACTTCCTGCCAGGCCATGGCTCAGCTGCCTGGCTGAGGAAGGAGCCCCAGAGCCCTTCCACCCCAGTCATCCTTCATCCGGGGCTGAGAGCAGAGCAGTTGGCCTGCCTGGCTCATCAGCCCCAGTTCATCCTCTGGTTTACCACCATCCAGTGAGAGCCAGAAGAAGCCACAGGCCAGAAGGGAACAGCCACATGCGAGTCCTAGTCTCCACTTGCTGCACAGACCCAACCTGGAGTCTCTTGTTCCGGAAGGACAGGAGGACGGTGGAGACATGTGAAAGAGAAGAGAGAAGTGAGGAGAGCCAGAGATCCCCGTTCCCCACTGCTCTGGGCATCTTCTGTGTGCCAGGGCTGAGGTGGTCTCCTCTGCTGTGAGTCCATCAAAAGTGAGTGGAACAGACATTGGATATGAGAAGAGCAGAATCCGAGGGAGGGAAGGAGGCAGGCAGGCAGGGCAGGTGCCCCTCCCATCGTGATTGTCACAGACACAACAGTACAGCTGGGCAGGAAGGAGGCAGGTTGTCAAGGCAGGGCAGAGCTGGGGCCATGCCAGGTGTGTGGGGACTCTGGACGTTGCTGCCCTGGAGGGAGGGAAGAGACATTCAGGTTTGGAGTCTCCACTCAGGCCTCTGACTAATGGAGTGCTCACCATCCAGGCCTAGAGCCTCCCAGCTGGTAAGTCCCCAGGGCTGGGAAGGAGAGAAAAGTTAATTGAACATCTAATCGGGAGCAGGCCCTGTGCCAAATAATAATAATTAATTTTTATTGAGCACTGTGTTTGGCACTCCCCTAAACTGTTCACAGAAATTATCTCATTTAAGGTTCACCACAGCCCTATGAGAGAGGTGGAGTGAGTGTTGCCTCCACATTACAACTGGGGAAACTGAGGCACGGTGCAGTTAAGTGATGAGCCAGAGGCCTCAGTGTCAGGATTTTAACTTGACAGCTGTGAGCTCGGGAAGCCACTCTCCACATGTGCACAAGGGACTTGGAACCCAGGGACACCCAGGAGATGTCTCCAGCATCTTATCGTTAGTAAACAGTGCTGGAAACATGCCTAGCCACAAGGTGTGCTTCCAGAACTCCACCTGTGCCTTACACACCAGCAGAGCCAGGAAGAGCCTGGTTAGGCAGAAAGCAGCTTCTGCCCTCACCTCATACACCTGCCCTCATCAAACGCCATGGGGGGTGGGGGTGGGGTACCACATAGCAAACAGGTGGCTCTCATAGTGACCATCAGAAAGACCTCCCCACCCCAATCTAAGGTCTGTGGTCTGTCTGTCTGTCCACCTGTCTATAGAATCTTGAAGATAAAGTGCTATCAGCTCTGCCCACAGGTACTTTTTTTCTTTCAACATCTCTCTCTCTCTCTCTCTCTCTCTCTCTCTCTCTCTCTCTCTCTCATGTGTGTTGTTGAGGTGGCGGAGGGGGATGGGGGGATTGCCAGCCACAATGCATATGCAGAGGTCAGAGGACAATTTGCAAGACTTCCACCATGTGGGTCCCAGGGGCCTAACTCTGCTGGTCGCCCTTGGCAGCAAGCGCCTTTAGCCACTAAGCTATCTTGCCAGCCCCAGAAGTGCCTCTTACTCTGCAGCTGGGGGCAGAAATTGAACATGTAATCAGGAACAGGCCCTGTGCCAAAATAATGATAATTAACTTTTCTTGAGCACTGCGCTTGGCACTCCCTAAGCTGCTTACAGGAACTATCTCAGCACCATGAGAGATGCCAGAGTGTTGTCTCCGTACCAGCATGAACTGGCTGCTGCCTCCCAGACCCACACTCCCACCCCACCCCCAACACCCCTCCCACCATCCTTCTGCCCTGCATTGGTGTCTTCCTACCTGGGTTAACCATGTGGCCCGATGCAGCTTCTAGCTGAGCCCGGGTCTGTACCTCCCAGAGCTGTGTAAATGAGCTGGAGGTGATAGCAAGGACTTTGGAAATACAAACTTCCTTGAGCAACTTCCTTCCAGCCTCCATTTCCTTCTCTTCAGAAGAGGCAACCTACAATCTGCCCTGAGCCGGTAATCAGAGGGACCTTGATACCTTGGAGGCTTTTCTTTCTTTCCTCCCTTCCTTCTTTCTTTCCTTCTTTCTTTCTTTTTGTTGTTGTTGGTTTTTTGTTTTGTTTGGGGGGGGATTGGTTTGGGCTTTTTATTTTATTATTTTTACTTATTTATTTTTGAGACAGGGCTCCTCTGTATAGCCTTGGAACTCACTCTGTAGACCAGGCTTGGCCTCAAACTCAGAGATTCACTTGCCTCTGCCTCCAGGGTGGGAGACAGCCTTTTCTATGTCTCACTTCCTTTTCCTGGATATTCTTAAACCAGAAGTTAGTGAGACACACCCCAGCTGCCCCAGGACCCTCAGAGAGAACCACCCAGACTTCAGTGAGACACACCCCAGCTGCCCCAGGACCCTCAGAGAGAGCCACCCAGACTTCAGTGAGACACACCCTAGCTGCCCCAGGACCCTCAGAGAGAGCCACCCAGACTTCAGTGAGACACACCCCAGCTGCCCCAGGACCCTCAGAGAGAACCACCCAGACTTCAGTGAGACACACCCTAGTTGCCCCAGAACCCTCAGAGAGAACCACCCAGACTCCAGTGAGACACACCCCAGCTGCCCCAGGACCCTCAGAGAGAACCACCCAGACTTCAGTGAGACACACCCCAGCTGCCTCAGGACCCTCAGAGAGAACCACCCAGACTTCAGTGAGACACACCCCAGATGCCCCAGGACCCTCACTGGCCTTCCTTCAGAGACTATCAAGGACTGATAGCAGGACTTATGAAGGCCACAGCAGCTTCCATAGGCAGAGGTGCTTTGGCAGTATAGGCCCAGGGTCTATCCCTGTCCTATCTAGTTAGATGGGGCCCTGGACCCAGTTCACATCTCTCCTGGATTCTTGGTGTGGTGGCTGCTCCTTAAAAATCTCCTTTAGGGGCTGGAGAGATGGCTCACTAGTCAAAAACACCAAGAACCCAAGTTCAGTCCCCAGCATCCAAGTAGAGCAGCTCATAACATCCTTTGACTATAGCTCCAGGGGATCTGATGCTCCCTTCTAGACCCCTCAGGCACACAGACACACATGAGTATATGCACACAAACGAGTACACACACACACACACACACACACACACACACACACATACACACACACACACACACACTATGGTTTTTAAACGCTTCTTTAAGGTCTGGGGAGATGGCTTTGTGGTTAAGAGCATTGTCTACTTTCCCAGAGGACCTGGGTTTCCCAGCACCTACATGGCAGCTCATGACCATCTATAACTCCAGCCCCAAGCAATCTGATGCCCTCTTCTGCTCTGTGGGCACCAGGCATGCATGTGGTGCACAGACACACATATAGCCAAAGCACCCCCATACTTAAATATATAAAAATAGGTAAGTTCTCATTTAAAGAGTAGAAACTTATTTTAGTTCTTAGAACTAAGGAGCCCACAAAGGTGACCTGGCTCCCCAATGCCTTGCTAATAACACCTTGAGATAGCAGAGAGTACAGGAGCAGGTTCCTGAGGGCCAGGCTGTACCTGCTACAGGCCATGTGATTGTAGGAGCAGAGTTGGAGAGTCCAGAGGAAGGACACTAAACTGGGTGGCTTTGTTCCCTGGTGGGCTCTGCAGCCTCCCGAAAGCCTGCCTTCTGACCACAAAGAAGACATTCATCTCGGGGGCTGGATCCTGCTTTGGGGAAGCCACAGGCTCAGCTTCCTCTCCTCTAAAACCACTGTGACTGCTAGGAGTTGCTCACAAGTTTATGAATGAATGGATGAGTAATGTTGTTATTATTTTATTATTATTATTATTATTATTATTGGTTATTTTATTTATTTACATTTCAAATGTTATCCCCTTCCCAGTTTCCCTTCCACAGACCCCCTACCCCCTTCTCCAAGAGTAATGATGTTAATCTTATTAGATAATGATTAGGGTTGGGGAGATAACCTGGGGGCGTACACAGCACTTGGTCCACCCGTGATGCAGTCACTGGTCACTTTCTCATGCCCCTCCTTACCTTCACGGCTTAGGCATGGACCTGCTCCCTGGGGAGGAGACATTTTATTTAGTGGTGTGGCCGCTGGTCAGTTGTTGAGGCTCCAGTGAGTGAACACTCCCATATTCGTGCAAACAGCACTAATTAAGCTCAGTGGGTCATACACATTAAAAACAAAAACCCTAAAAATAGAAGGGGGGCTTGTCTGGAAAGAAAGGGTTCCAGAGGAGTGGGAGGGGCCAGAGAAGGTAAGGGGGGTAAACGTGACCCGGTACATTACATGCATGTATGAAATGATCGAAGAATAGACTTTAAAACTCTGATAGCTTCATTTCTATGTGCACGCCATGTGATTTAATGTATCTATTTAACATCCAGAGTCCATAACTAAGAGGAAAAGAGGAAGTATTTGCCTCTCCGAGGCTGATTTCGTTAGCTCACTATGACAGTCTCCAGCTGTATCTGTTTTTCCTTCAAGTTGTAGTGATTTTGTTCTTCTTTATAGCTGAATGTAATCCCATTGTGTGTAGTTGCAAGGAGGAGGAGGAAAGGAGGAAGGAAAGAAAGAATGGAGGGAGGAAGGGAGGAGGGCAGCGGGAGGAGGGAGGGAGGAGGGAGGAGGGTAGAGGGAGGAGGGAGGGAGGAGGGATGGAGGGAGGAGGGCAGAAAAGGGAGGGAGGGAGGGAGGAGGGAAGAGGAAGCCTTGCTTCTTTCCCTTTTCTTTGTCAGGTAGGACCAGCCTTGTCTGGCTCACATTTCTTTCTTTCTGCACAGAGCTCTGTCTGTCAGTACACCTGATCCAAGGTCAAGGTAAACAGCGTTGCTGCTTGGTAGTGGGCAGGAGGAAGGTCATGCTACCTACTGCCTCCTCCTACAGAAAGCTGATGGCAGGAGCAGTCACTCTGTCGCCTGCTGCCCAGTAGCCCTGTTACATCACAGCTCATATTCATATTCTCTCTCTCTCTCTCTCTCTCTCTCTCTCTCTCTCTCTCTCTGCCTGTCACCTGTCCAAATGATGCTCCTGGCCCTAGCCCTGGCCCAGCACAGCTATGATGAATGGCAAGTGTGACTGTAACTCCAGGTAGCCTCTTCCAAGCAGCTGATGGCCCCGTCTTGCTCTGACACCTCCGGCTCCTGTTCCTCCCAATGTCGTTACTGCAGTGATGTGTGCAGCCTCACTGCCTCCAAGGGAGAGCAGCTCCTAGTGCCTGGACCCTGGGGCTCAGGGGCCTCTGCTTCCCTCACAGTTAGGCTCTGCTGGCCAGATGCCAGGGTACTTCAGGATCTGCTTCATACTCTCATTGGTTAGATGATGCCCAGGGGCTGTGCAGGGGTAGGTGTCAAGTCTGAGACTCAGACTGACTCTCAGAGACTTGGGGCACGGTTCCTAGGGTCTTTAGCATCTGTGAAATGGGGATAGCAAGAATTGCAAACAAAATGATGCCCTCCTGTATGTGAGGGTCTCAACATACCTTGGTGAAGAATTACAGCTACTGGGCTTTCTAAGAATGACTGTTCTTTGCTAGTGGTCACGAAGCCAAGTGCAAATGCCCTGTTGTTGGTTGGTTTTCTTGAGACAGGAACTCAGTATGTAGCCTAGGCTATCCGTGAGCTGGAGGTCATTCTATCTCAGCCTTCTGAGTGCTAGGAGTACAAGTGTGTTACTCAGTGGGACACAGAGCAAGAAAAAGACAGCATCACCTTGCACCATCTAGGTCCTGCAAGAAGTACAACGTTGGGTACTATAAGAGGCTTGAAAAGACAAAACGAAATGGAAAAGGTGGGAAGCTAGGCAGGTGGTAGGGACTGTTTACTGTTGGCCTTATGTTCTCCATGCACTTTCCTCACAGTACAATGACCTGACAAGGTTCAAAGAGCAAAGTCCTTACTGCATCACCATGAGGACCTGAGTTCAGATCCCCAGCACCCATGTAAAAGGCCAGGCATGGTAGGGTACATCTGTAATCTCAGTATTAGGGAGGGAGAGATAGCAAGGTTCTTGGGGCTTTCTGGCCAGCTAGTCTAGCCAGTCAGTGAGCCAGATTCAGTGAGATCCTGTCTCCAAAACAGGGTGGAAGCCGGGCAGTGGTGGTGCACACCTTTGATCCCAGCACTTGGGAGGCAGAGGCAGGTGGATTTCTGAGTTCGAGGCCAGCCTGGTCTACAGAGTGAGTTCCAGGACAGCCAGGGCTACACAGAGAAACCCTGTCTCGAAAAACCAAAAACCAAAACAACAACAACAAAAACCAGGGTGGAAATGTTTCAAGAGGGGGACATTCAAAGTTGACTTCTGGCCTTTACACAGAAACACACATCTGCACACATCAGGCCTGGTGGCCAGCGCCTTACCCCCTGCAGCATCGCTACAGGCCTAGAACGGTCTTTACGGGGGACTTATTCTATGTCTGGATGGAGAACTGAAACAGGAAAGGGATCTCCTCATAAGCGCAGCCAGTCTAATGGAAGGGGGACACATAAATAGATCATGCATTGTTGGTGAGACCCAGAAAGGGTTTTCTACAGGCTCAGAGGACACCTGCTACCTAATTAGAATTCTGAAGCCAAACAGAGCAGGCAAGCATGCACATGAGGGAGCCTTATCAGTGGGACAGTCAGGCAAAGGTGCACAGTTCTGGACAAAGATACTTGGGGGACAAGCCCCGCAGATGGTGGGTGGTTGTGACGTTGCCCTGCACAGCTTGCTGTTTTCTGGGAAGCAGAGAAAAAGCACTAAAGGCTCCAGAAGGTGGGTATTCCTCGTTCAGAAAGTCTGTCTTTTGTCTAAAGAGGAGAATGGAGAGCCCAGAAGCCAGGCAGTACACTGCAGCATGGGATAAGGCTTGAGTCAGGGCTGGAGCTGGGGCGTGGCGATGTAAGGACTGTATCAGGACTGGAGTGGGTAGATAGTGATAGACCTTCCCTTGACCCCTGGCGGGGACGGCTTGCAGGAACTGAAGGGGGAATAAAGATACTCCACACCTGGGTATGTGCCCCGAGATAAAGGACAGCATTGTCTGTGTGAAGACTTACATACTGAACGTTCCCAGCAGCTTTCTCTGTAACAGACTACACGAGAAATAACCCAGGTGTCCACAAGCAAATGAAGGGATAAATACACTGCAAAGCTCTGTAAAAGGATGGTGCTTGGGAAAGAAAGACAGAAGGAAGGATTAGGAGGTGGGAAGGCAGGAAGAAAGAGAAGGTGGTAGAGAAACAAAAAGAAAATGAGTCTTCCCAACAAGAATGAATCTCAGTATCATCATGCTGACTGAAAGAAGCCTTGCAAAATAGAGTGGTCCCACTTTTATAAAGTTCTTAAAAGCTGAGCTAACCTAAGGCAAGAGGAAGTACGTCTGTGATTACCTGGGGCCCAGGATGGCTCCAGGCAGGGTAAAACAAGGAAAGGCATATAGGGAAGTGGGACCATATCCATGTCTTTGGTGGGCGGTGGCTTCAGGGCATGCAGGTCTGCAGAGTGCAGGTGTGAGGAACGTGCAGTGTGGGGCCTGGCACTGTGAGCCTAGAAACTCCCCTGCTCCACCCACTGACGTGAGACAACTCTTCCCACCTCTAACGGAGCCTCTGCATCTGAGGGCTGCTGGGGACATCTCAGAAGTTCCTTTCTCTGCAGATTCAGCTCTGTGTTCCAAAGTCCAAGATCAATCAATTCCTTTGTTAATCACTGCTGAGACGTCGTGGTCCGTGTGGTCTGTGTGTTTAGATCTCAGCATGCCAGCTGGCAGTGAAAGTTCTAGGGGCTCTGACAGAACCTGTGGCCACACTGTCTTTGTGTCTGACAAGCCCAGTGGCC
Organism: Uromys caudimaculatus; assembly: GCA_028551405.1. Lineage (NCBI taxonomy): Eukaryota > Metazoa > Chordata > Mammalia > Rodentia > Muridae > Uromys > Uromys caudimaculatus. The sequence goes on from CM052705.1 coordinate 34,663,704, forward strand.
ACACTGTCCCTGTGTTGTATCAGGGGACACCCTGGCACTCCTCAGATCCTCATGGAATGACACGATTGCATTTAATTTTCAGCAGCTTTCAAGTGAGGTCTGAGGGGAGGTCAAGGTCCCCTCTGCTCCCTATGGCCACATCCATGTCAGGTAACCGAGGCTCTGTTATGCAGCCAGCAGATGTGAGGAAGAAGGGCGTGGGCAGGGAGATGCTTTGCAGGTGACTATCATACATACGCTCCCCTACGGTAAGACTGATCTTGGAGCACATGCATTGAAGCTACACCTTACTCTGTGCTTAGAAGGAGATGAGAGGGGAGACCTCTGCCTGGGCCACCAGGAGTCCACAGCCAACGAGCACCAGAGAAAGCTACCCTCCCAGGAGCTTGGAAAAGCCGTGAGTGGGGTTAAGGGGAGCAAAACCTCTCACCCAGACCCGCCCGGATCTGCCGGGATCCAGGACCTGAGAACCCGGGGCCAGGAAACCTCTGAACCTTCCAGTTTCATC
>CM052705.1:34664711-34709354 GCA_028551405.1 Uromys caudimaculatus
AAGCGGATATTAGCCCAAAAGTCCGGAATACCCAAGTTTCACTTAACAGTAACCGCTGGGACTGAGAGTGAGGTCCCAGATGGAGGAGTTGGAGAAGGGACTGAAGGAGCTGAGGGAGTTTGCAGCCCCATGGAGGGAGCAACAGCGTCAATGGGCCTGACCCCCCTCCCCCGGTCGTCCTGGAGTTTGGACCACCAACCAAAGAATACACATGGAGGGACCCATGGTTCGGACCACATATGTGGCAGAGGATGGCCTCGTTGGCCATCAGGGAGAGAGGAGAGGCCCTTGGGCCTGAGGGTGTTAGAGGCCCCAGTAAAGCGGAATGTCAAGGTGGGAATATGGGGATGGGTGGGTGGGTGGGTGGGAGGTGGAATTCCCTCATAGAGGCGGGGATGGGGAGGGGATAGGCAGTTTCCAAAGAGGAGACCCAGAAAAGGGGAAACATTGGAAATGTAAATAAAGTATCAAACATAAAAAATAAAAAAATAATAAAAAAATTTAAAAAAAAATAAAAAGAAAGAGATGGGAGTGGGGGCGGCTGCAGGAAGCAAAGTTCATGCATCCTCTTAGTACCCAGCATGCAGTAGGCACAGGGGACCCTTGGTACATAGCAGTAGCTGTCAAGATGCATATGGAATCAAAGTGAGTTCCTGGGTAAAGTGTCATCGCCACCTCCCCACCCCACCCCCACCCCACTTCCTGTCCTGTAACCCATCAGAAATCTCCATGACCCTGCTGTGTCTCCTGCTGGTGTGTACAAACCTGGTTGGCTTGATCCCCAACCTGACTGGTCTTCACCCTTGGGATTGCTGTTCCATTTAGGGTCTGGGTTGGACCCATCTGGACCCAGCCCTGACTTCCCAAAGAGGCTTTGGAAGTTCATTTCTGTGACCTGCCATTCAGGGGCAGAGTTTACTCATTGGATTTCTACCCAGAGGCTGCACTAGAGCAGGCCCTGACCATCTGCCATCAGCCCATCCTACTCCAGAGGTACTAACCAGTTTGTTCTGTCCAGAGACAAGCCATCTGGGGTCTAATGTCAGGCCCATCATCCCTGAATTGATGTATTTGAAGAAGGCGTCTAACCTCTGAAAGCCTCAGCTTTCCCATCAGTGAAATGGACTCAGCACATTCGGACTTCATTCTTGGGGGGTAATCGTATATTCTCTGTGCTGAAGGATCCTTAGTACAGTCCCTCCCTGTAGGGAAATTTTGTGTGCCAAAGGTCAACTTCCATGATTCTGATGACAACAATCTGGAATTTGTGAACCCTGGAATGATCTCTGTTGGGTCACAGCTTGTCACCACCTCACAGGCTTCACCTAGGATGGGCGGAGTTTCAGATATTGCTAGAGCTCATACTGCAAAAATAAACACAGCTCAGCCTGGCAGGCTCCCCAGACAGTTTCTGGTGAATCAATGGGACAGTTTATAAATCCTCTTAAGTAATCAGCATCTGTCTTGGGGTTTTCCCCTTTTTCCAGGATGTGACATGGAAGCCTGCTGCTTCCGATGAGACCAGTCCCAGCCCCAGTGTCACTCCTCAGGTTGCGTCAATCGCCAGCCAGTGGGGAGTGAAAGGCTAGGCGGCTGAGGCAGGTGCTTCAGGAGATGACGCAGGAAGAATAGATGGCCCTGCAAGTGTGACTGGGGATTTCCACCCAGGGCCAATTCTTGTTTAGTTGTTACTTGAGTACGGCCTTGTCATCCCAGAACAGATGTTCCCTGACCCACAATCTTTTCCTGGGATGGGATGCCTACTTCCTGTGGCTAAAGGGCTCAGCACACAGAAGACAACCCAAGACTCGGGGCTTGGGGGTAATGTTTGAGTGGCTAGATCAGTGAGGACTTAGCAGAGCCCCTGCCTGCCTATTATGCACCCAGAGAGGGTCTTTGTTCCAGTCCTAAGCTGTGGTACCTTAGGGGATAGAAAGGGTTCTGATCCTCTGGGTTGAGTCTGCCTCTGTCTCAGGTCTCCTGGGCAGAGGCCCCTGCTTTATTAAGCACTTCAGTGCTCTGGAATTCATCCTGAGAAGTAACCCACACTCTCGAGGAAGACGCTCACAGGAGAGTTCTAAGGCTGTTCTATTACCTACCAGGCTTGCACAAGACACACGCCCACAGCTGCACTCCTTCCCTCCTTTTTTTTAGGCTTAAGTTATTTTTTGGCTGAGTAGTGGTGGTACACACCTTTAGTCCCAGCACTCAGGAGGCAGAGGCAGGCGGATTTCTGAGTTCGAAGCCAGCTTGGTCTACACAGTGAGTTCCAGGACAGCCTGGGCTGCACAGAGAAACACTGTCTCAACAACAACAACAAAAAAGATTTATTTTATTTTCAATTGTGTGAACGTATGCGTTTCTGTGTGTGAGTTGAAGCCCCTGTGAGTGTAGGTACCTCCTGAGGCAGAAGGAAGAGTGGGATCCCTTGGAGGTGGAGTTACAGTTGTGATTTGCCTAACTTGGATGCAGGGAGCCAAACTTGGGTCCTCTGAGGAACGGTCATGTTCTGAAGTGTTATGCCATCTCTTAGACCCCATTTTCCTGTTTTTAAGTGAAACAGAGTTCACAGTCCATGAAAGCACTCTTTCAGCGTGTCATTTCTGTGGGCTCTAGTGCCTGTAGCCATCACTGCTATCTAGCTTCCAAAGGTTTTCATCCACCCCCAAAGCAACAGCACCCCAGTACTGTCACTCCCCACTTGTCACCCCAAGTCACTTTCACCCATGTGCCTCATTCATATCTCCACAGATTTTCTTATTCTGCATATCTCATTTAATTTGGATTCATGTATTATGTGGGCTAGCCTTGGTCTACCCTCGATCACTGTCATAGTTGCAAGGCGTGTCCATGTTGCGGCAATAACAATACGCCATTTCTTTTTATTGGCAGGCAGTATTCATCGTCTGGTCATACCACAGTTTTTAAATTCATTCATCAGGTGATGGACATTGGATTGCTTTCGCCTGTCATCTGTTATGAGTTATGCAGCTAAGAATGTTTGTGAATGTTTGTGTGGACGCAGGCTGTCCATTCATTTGATAATGTACCTAAGGATGGAACTGGTGGGTCATAAGATATTTTTTGAGCTCTTCAATTTTTCAATTTTTTTTTTTTTGCTTATTTTAAACTTTAGATTTATTTTTAAATTTTAATTAATTTATTTTTTATGTTATGGGTGTTTTGCCTGTATGTCTGTCTGTCTGTGCACCACATGTGGACCTGGTACCCATAGAGGGCAGAAGAAAGCATTGCATCCCCTAGAACTGGAATTATAGACAGTTATAAGCGATTATTATTTATTTCATTTATGTTTTCTGCTGCCGGTGGCTGAGATGAGAACACCTCTCAGTCCAAGCCTAATTCATCAGAGTTCTGATTCTGAAGATGCTGTAGAAGGAGGTGGCTTCCCAGGTGGCAGAAACAAAATCACTCAGCGTGGAAGAAATAAGAGCCCTATGGTAGCCGGGCAGTGGTGGCGCACACCTTTGATCCCAGCACTTGGGAGGCAGAGGCGGGCGGATTTCTGAGTTCGAGGCCAACCTGGTCTACAGAGTGAGTTCCAGGACAGCCAGGGCTACACAGAGAAACCCTGTCTTGAGGGGAAAAAAAAAAAAGCCCTATGGTAAGACAGACCGTGAGCCTGAAGGAAGGGGGGCCTATCTGGGATGCCAGCTCTGGGTCCCCTAGTTCTGCAGTCCCTCACCCTGGGGTGTCTTGCTAAGGCATTGAGAAAATTACTGGTGGTGTATGCCTTTAACTCCAGAACTTGGGAGGCAGAGCAAAGTTTAGATCTCTGAGTTCAGGGCCAGCCTGATCTACAGAGAGTTCCAGGGTTACATAGAGAAATTCTGTCTCCAAAAAAAAAAAAAAAAAAAGAGAGAGAGAGAGAGAGCGAGAGAGACAGACAGAGAGACAGAGAGAGAGAGGAAGGAAGGAAGGAAGGAAGGAAGGAAGGAAGGAAGGAAGGAAGGAAGGAAGGAAGGAAGGAAGGAAGGAAGGAAGGAAATAGACTCCTGAGCTGAGCCCAGTGGACAGACAAACAGACAGAGGGACTTCTTTCTGTTCTGTGTTAAATGCAGATGTAGCTAAGGGGGCACTCCTAGTAGGACCTGCGCCTGTGTGCTCCTATCTAGCGGCCAGCTGGACTCACTGAGGAGCTAGGATCCCTGAATCAATGCTGGACCTGAATGCAAAACGGGGGGAAAAGCCGGGCAGTTGTGGCGCACGCCTTTAATCCCAGCACTCAGGAGGCACAGGCAGAGGTAGGTGGATTTCTGAGTTCGAGGCCAGCCTGGTCTACAGAGTGAGTTCCAGGACAACCAGGGCTACACAGAGAAACCCTGTCTCAAAAAAACAAAACAAAACAAAAACGGGAAAAGGCTGGCTACTGAAATGATGCTCCCTGGGGAGCAAGGGGTTGCGGGAATCAGCTCTCTGAAGAGGTGGTTGAGGGGAGACAAGGACTGAGGGGCCATGGAAGAGAAGGACCTTCTGGGGCAGATCTATATTTTGTGGGAGCAGAGCACTCTAAAACAGGTATTTCGTCACCCTGCCTTAACTGTGCAAAGTCCCAGCTTCATGGTACCTCCTGTGGAACGGAGCTCAAGGCTGAGTGCCAACCGCTCTGCACCGGATATGACAAGCCTGAGGGCAGGGTACTGTCCAAGCCTCTTCTTTGCCTCACGAGAGAAGATGCCGAGGCCTTTCTCCAAGCTCAGTGCTTACTTAGATCCCTTGAGTCACCAGTCTGCAAGCGGGAGAGGCTTCACAAGGGGTGTGGGGGGAAGCGAAGTGACGTAACACTCTCTGAGTCGGCCTTGAAAGTGAGGAGGATTCAGTAATTATTACTTGATGGACTCCGGTGAATAACAATTGTTTTGCAATTGGGTTGCTCAGAGTGCCAGGCTCTGAGAGGTAAAAATTGCTGGGGTTGAGCTCTGATAGCGTGGTTCCTCAAGCATCCTTATGCTCTTTGCCGTCTGTCCACACAACCAAGTGGGTGAAGAGAACTGGTGGGATTCTCTCCTTCTGAAAAGAGGAGGTTAAGAACCAGAGAAACCCAGCCTTGCCCAAGGCCATCCAACTAGGAAGCGAATAAAGACAGCCACCCCTCCAGTGGCTAAGATACAGATACTCTCCTTTTGGGTGGCATTGCCTTGGGTTGGAGAACAGCTATATAATTCGCCATGCACATCAGAGTTGGTAGTGAGGCCTGGTCCCTGGTCCCTGTGTGTGCAACGTCTCTGAGACAAGACTTGCTGTGCTTCAGCAGGCCAGAAAGAGAAACCCTCAAGTCCTGTCTACTACAGTAAAGAAAATAGGACTAAGATATGTATCTATATATTTATAGATATCTCTATATATCTAGATATAGAGATATATCTATAGATATAGATATATAGATCTAAATATATCTAAAGATATAAAGATATAGACATATATGTATATGTGTGAGTATGTATATACATATATAATTTTTTTTAACTGAGGCAGTCTTACTATGTAGCCCAAGTTGGCCTGGAATGCAGGATGTAGGCTAGGCTAGTCTCTGACTCACAGAGATCTGCTTGCCTCTACCTCTGCCCTCCTAAGTGTAGGGATTATAGTCATGTGCCACCACACTCAGTCACCTTTGAGATTTTAAAGTGTGAACGTGGTTTTTCCTCCTGAAGATAGATTGTACCACAAGTCTGTTGCAGGAGTTTAAAAAAGCAACAAAGCCAGAAAACTGTGAGAAATAGTATAAAAAATAAGAACATGCTGGGCAGTGGTGGCGCACGCCTTTAATCCCAGCACTTGGGAGGCAGAGGCAGGCCGATTTCTGAGTTCGAGGCCAGCCTGGTCTACAGAGTGAGTTCCAGGACAGCCAGGGCTACACAGAGAAACCCTGTCTCGAAAAAAAGAAAAAAGAAAAAAGAAAAAGAAAAAAAAATTAAAAATTAAGAACGTGTTATGGTGGTTGATATCGACTGTCAATTTGTCAGGATCTAGAGTGACCTTGACAATAAAGGTCTGGGAAGGTCTGTAAGAGAGGTCTGAATGTGGACAGCACCATGCTATGGGCTCAGGTCCCTGTCTGAATAAAAGGAAAATGGGCAGACCACGGGCAATCAATCTCTCTGTTCCTGACTGAGGCTGGAGAGTGACCAGCACCCTTGGCTCTGTGACTTCCCAACCATGACAGATTGTATTCCCTGGAACTGTGAGCCAACATGAGCTTTTTCCCTTTAGATACTTCTTGTCAGGTGTCCCTCGGAGCAGCAAGAGAAGTAACTAACATACAGGTTTCTTGGTTACCTCTGTGACTCTCCTTTTTAAAAAACTATATGGGTGTTGGGACTGGAGAGATGGCTTAGCGGTTAAGAATACTGGCTGCTCTTCCAGAGGACCTGGGGTTCAATTCCTGGTGCCCACATGACTGCTCACAACTGGTTGTATCTCCAATTCCAGAAAATCTGATACCTTCACAGTCATACATGCAGGCAAAACACCAATGAACATAAAATAAAAATAGATAAATCTTTTTTAAAAATGAGCAAGCACTCCTTTTTTGTTTTCTCAGACAGGGCTTCTCCATGTAACTCAGGCTATCCTGGGACTCACTATGTAGACCTGGCTAGCCTCAAATTTAGAGGTTCACCTGCCTCTGCCTACCAAGTGCTGGGATTAAAGGTGTATACCACCGTGCCTTTTAAAAAAAAAAAAGATACTTTTTTAAAAGGATACTTTTTTTAAAAAGGATACTTTTTTAAAGACTAGGTTCATAAAATTTTGGTCATACACCCTGGGGTTTTTTGTTGTTGTTTTTTATTGTTTGTTTGGTTTTTGTTTTTGGTTTTCCTACTTATTTCTCCATTCTTCTCCCATGACAGTAGCCTTGTACGTTTTTTGGGTTTTGCTTTTGTTTTTTTAAGTATATATCATTTGAGGCTGGAGAGCTGGCCCAGCAGTTAAGAGCACTTGTTGCTCTTCCAGAGGATTCAGCATCTAACATCCACATAGAGGCTCACAACCATCCATAGCTACAGTTCCAGGGGATCTGACACTGTCTTCTGACTATACATACAAAATAATAAATCTAAACTAATGTTTTAATCAAGATATTATTTTGTGCTAGAGCAATGACTCCACAGTAAAGAATATTAGTGGTTGCTGCTCTACCTGAGGACCAGAATTCCATTCCTGACACCCATATCAAGGTGACTCACAATCATCTGTAATTCCAGGCAATCTGACACCTTGTTCTGGCCTCTACAGTAACCTGCACGCACATGCACAGACATACACATACACCCAAACACAAACAAAATAAATCTTTAAGAAAAATAAAATATTTTGTGTTTTTGTGCATGTTTTGAAAAAACAAAATTACTAACCCCAAAATTTGTTACTAACAAATGTGTAACAATATTACTATAAGCAAAACTAATAAAGAAAAAGAATAGTCTGGCCTGTGCCTGGCCCAGAGTCAGGAGAGCAGGGTGGGGGGTGGGGACTGGCCATCATAACAGAGCAGGCAGGCTTTTCCTATAATATTTAGCAACTGAGAACCAGGAGATACAAGCATACCACATGGAGAATTATCCTACTGTATTAGATGGAGTTCTCTAGAGTCAGAGAACTTATGGAATGTCTCTCTATATTAAAGGAATCTATTGTAATGACTCACGGTCTGTAGTCCAACTAACCCAACAATGGGCAGCTGTGAATGGGAAGTCCAAGAATCTACTAGCTGCTCAGTCCCACAAGGCTAGGTGTTTCAGCTGGTCTTCTGTATAAGCTGGAATCCTGAGGAAGTAGGTTCCAACACATGTGCTGGCAAGTAAGTGCAAGCAGGCAAAGAAGAGTCTCCCTTCCTCCATTTCCTTAGTAGGCCTCCAGCAGAGGGTGTGGCCCAGATTAAAGGTGTGTACCACCATGCCTGGGTTTGGAACTTCCTCTGTCCCAGGCTGGCTTTGAACTCAGAGGTCTGCTTGCCTCAGTCTCCTGGGATTAAAGGTATGTACTACCTTGCCTGGGCCTAAGCTTTTCATGATCACTGTGCCTCAAGATATAGATCAAAAGCAAATGTCATCCTGTGTCAAGATCTAGGTCAGAAGCCTGTATCTTCCAGCCCCAAGATCTGGATCACAGGTGTGCCCTCCATTCTGGATTGTAGTTCATTCCAGATGTAGTCAAGTTGACAACCAGGAATAGCTATCACACCTACTTTCACTTCATCAGTGATGAGATGGTAATATAATCTCTCCATGTACTCTGTCAAGATTCTCCAAAACATGTATGTAGATCTATACTTAGATACAGATCTATGTCTCTGCCCATCCCCCACTGGCACAGCATTTCCCAAACCCTGATTATAGACTGGGTGATAAGAGTTCTGGAAGAATCTTTTTGTTCTAATGTGTAGTCTTTAGCCCCAGTTGCTGACTCAGAATTCCTGAGACATTTGTAATTTCCTGGAAGACAGGGGTATTTAACATAGAGTGTCCCTGAAATTTTCTGGATAGTCGAAGCATCTTCAAGTTCTCCTGATGTGACTCTTGGTGGAGTTGGGTGCTCATGAAAGACCAAGCCATGCTTAAAGGTTGGTCTTCCAGCCCCATCCTCTATTCCTTGCTGGAGAGGGGCTGGGGATGGAGGTGATATCTATCATGATGTCTACATGTCTATATGACGAAGCCATGGTAACAATCCCTGGTTCTGGGTATTGTTACCCACAGAGATGGTTGGAGAGCAGTGCTCCCAGAGAGTACATGGAAATTCTACACCCTCTTCCTAAGTGTCTTGCCCTAGGCATCCCTTCCACCTGGCTGTGAGCCCCTTTCCTTTGCAGTGGCTCTTGTTGTAAGTCAATTATCTCTCTCTGAGCTCTGTGAGCTGTCCTAGCAGAGTCTCAGGACCCCCTCAAGCTGCTTGGTCTTAAACACGCCATAGCCTGGAGTGTGGCATGGTAACAGCGACTGAGCCCCTCATCTCTGAAATATGACACTGTCCCTGGGAATATTGTGTAAGAATTGGGCTATACAATAGAGAGGACACCAAGTGATATAAGCTGGAGAACCACTGGGTATACAGGGGCAGGGGCAGCCCCATCAGGAAGTGTCAGAATTCCACAGGGCATGCGAGAAGAGGAAGAACATTTGGTTCTATTCTCTTTATAGTTTCCTTATATGAGTTGGTGCCATTTATTGCCTATTTCGACTCAGGCACCTGCCTGGATACATATACCCTCTCTGTTGCCCATCCACTCCTACCCCTGCCTCCACTCATCCACATACCCCACCCCCATCCTCACCCTGATGCCTGTTCTCCTCCCACAGAACTCACAGTATTGCTTCTTTGACTCGTTAAGAGTCAAGCAAGTGAGGAGGTGTGCCTTCATTGACTGGATTAGAAAAGAGCCCCCCCCCCCCGCACATAAATACACACATACTTCCTGCCACATGGAAGGCACTCACACCACAGTATTTAAGTAACTACTTCTGTTTTGTGAGTAGATTTCCATCTCTTCAAGCCAGAGTGACTTGACTAAATGTATCAAGAACACTTGCTGGATAGCAAGTCTTTCTTTTCCCCACTCAGTCAACACTAAACAAAGCAGTTCTAGCCATTGTACTCTGTAGCATGCTAAACACACATTGCTGTGCACATTTCAAAGGGAAAGACACGTTTGGGGATCCCCTCTCCAGAGGAGAAAGTCTTGTGGTGGTTTGAATATGCTTGGCCCAGGGAGTGGCACTATTAGGAGGTGTGGCTTTGTTGGAGTGGGTGCGGCCTGGTTGGAGGGAGTGTGTCACTGTAAGGGTGGTCAATGAGACCCTCCTCCTAATCACGTGGCACCAGTCTTCTCCTAGCAGCCTTCAGATGAAGATATAGTACTCTCAGCTCCTCCTATACCATGCCTGCCTGGATGCTGCCGTGTTCCCACCTCGATGACTGAACCTCTGAACCTGTAAGCCAACCTCAGTCTCCTTCTGGCTGTTCTCAGGGCCACAGTGTTTTCACTCATGGGATGTTTTGCTCTTTACATTTCTCCCTCTTACAAACCCAGGGAGGACACTTGACATACATGCTTGAGTCTGAGGCAAGAGTGTGTCTTGCAGTCAGTCTATTTTCCATAAGTTTAAATAGTTTGTGACAACTTACCAAAATAACTTACAGTGCAAAGAGCATATACCCCAGGCACCTAAAGTGTCCACCTCTTAAGAATTACACACACGTGCCGGGCAGTGGTGGTGCACGCCTTTAATCCCAGCACTTGGGAGACAGAGGCAGGCAGATTTTTGAGTTCGAGGCCAGCCTGGTCTACAGAGTGAGTTCCAGGACAGCCGGGGCTATACAGAGAAACCCTGTCTCAAAAAAACCAAAAAAAAAAAAAAAAAAAAGAATTACACACGCACACACACACACACACGCACACACACACACACACACACACACACACACACACACACACACACACCATAGTACCACCAGAACACCCAGATTTTAACACATGGCCTTTAGGGGACATTTAAGACACAGACTACATTAACAACATATGGACGAGAGCTGCCCGGCTCTGTCACAGATTGGTGACTTACAAACTCTGTCAGGACAGCTGGTGTTGGTGGCAACACCTACCCTGCTCTGCACTCCATGAAGTGTCTCCAGAGCCCAGGGGTTCGTTACTCCCTGACACTGTCCAGTTGATTCCAGCACCACTGTCCTGAGTTTGTCTGTCTCTGTTCCCCAGTTACCTGCACAGATGTGGATGGACCTTAAGCCACTTTATATCACTAAAGGGCGATAAACGGAATAGTGGATATGTATGTCACTTGGCAGATTAAAACAAAAGAGGCAATCGGTGTTTTCAGATGGGATTTTTTATGAAGGCTAGACCAAGCAGGTTCAAACCACTAACTAGGTCATGCTTTGTGTTTGTTGTATCTGTTTGTTGTGGGCTCTGTCTGCATCTGTGTTTGTATGTGCACATGCCTGTATGCACATGTGTGCTTGAGCATGTGGGGTCCAGACATCAACATCAGTTGTCTTCCTCAATCACTCTCCACCTTATTTTTTGAGACAGGGTCTTCCACTAAACCTGGAACTCGCCTGTTTGACTAGGCTGGCTGGCTATGAGCCCTAGGAATCTGCCTGTCTGGGATAACAGATTCATGCTACCATTCCCAGCTTCTCCCTGGGTACAGGAATCTAAACTGAAATCCTCAGGCTTTACAATAAGCATCTTGCACACTTAGCCATCTCTGCAGTGCCCAGATCATAATAACTGTCCTTCTTTTCTTCCTTCCTTCCTTCCTTCCTTCCTTCCTTCCTTCCTTCCTTCCTTCCTTCCTTCCTTCCTTCCTTCCTTCCTTTGGATGTGCATGGCATATCTTTGGTGTTATAGGGGTAAACACATGTGATACCCAGTGCCCTGGCATCTCAGTGGTCAGACAGGACACCCAGCCAGCCTGGGAACAAGCAGGGCTTCCTTGGTGAGTTGATAAGATTAGATCTCTCTGAAGTAATCTTCGGAAACTGAAGGAGGCTCTGAGGTTAAGAGCACTTGCTGCTCCTCTAAAGGACCTGGATTCAGTTCTCAGTACCTACTTTGGGCAGTTCACAATAGCCTGAAACTCTTTTTTTTTTTTTTTTTTTTTTTTTTTTGGTTTTTTGAGACAGGGTTTCTCTGTGTAACCCTGGCTGTCCTGGAACTCACTCTGTAGACCAGGCTGGCCTCGAACTCAGAAATCCACCTGCCTCTGCCTCCCAAATGCTGGGATTAAAGGCGTGCACCACCACTGCCTGGCCAGCCTGAAACTCTTGTTCCAGGGTTCCCAGCACACCCTCAGGCCTCTGAGAGCACCAGCACACACCTGGTGTGTGCACAGACATAAATAAAACTGGGGACTGGGGAAATGGCTTAGCAGTTAAGAGCTCTTCACTGCTCTTCTAGAGGATCCAAGTTTATCTCTCAGCACGCATGGCATGTGGTTCACAACTGCCGGCAACTCCAGCTCCAGGGGATACAATCCTGCAGGGACCCATACACACGACATGGACACAAATAAACATGAAAACTAAAGCAAATCTTTTTTAAAAATTAAGACAACAATAACAGAGAAGTAATAGGTACCATTGTTCATAGGAGATAGGAGGGAGATGGTTTTAGAGATCCTCTAGCAAGAGACAGATGAGGCTCATGGGATCTGGCCCATTACTCCATTGGCCAAGCCGAATCAAGACTGTTTCGAGCTGATGTGAGCTGTACATCCTGCCATGTTGAGCAAAAGTAGTTTCTCATTTAGCTGTGACATTCTCAGCCTCTAGCAAGGTTATACCACTCAGAGAATGGTGAGGACTCAAACAGTGGCCACCACACAGCTGACCCCACTGTGACCACTGTTCTGTACCGAATGCAAAGGGTCTTGGCATTCTGTCTTCTTTGGTGGAGTCTAGGATTTGGGATTCAATCTTGGAGCCTCTTCAGGGTTCCAGATATGATGCTATCTGAAATTCCCGGGCCCTCCTTCTTAAATATTTTATTTATCTCTGTGTGTGAGCATACCTGGGAGTGTGTGTGTGTGTGTGTGTGTGTGTGTGTGTGTGTGTGTAGAGGTGCCTACAGGGCCAGAAGGGAGTGTCAGATTACCCTGGAGCTAGAGTTACAAGCGATTGTGAACTGACCAGTATGGGTACTGGGAACCAGGTTTAGGTACTCTTGAAGAGCAGCGAGTGCTCTTAACTACCACACCACATCTCCAGTCCTCGAAGGCCTTCTCTGTACTAAGCCATAGAAACTGGTCATTCTGACAATGTTGAAATTGGAGTCGCTAATGCCAATGCCAAGGCCATCTTCCAAACAGGATGTTCGGCCTCGTTCTGCTCCATAATTGAATGTCAAAGCTAGACACACAGTAGAACATCACACCCTTTGGGAGAAAAAAAATTCTTTGATCAAAGAGCAATGTTTGGTAAACTTGCCCAGAGTTAAACTAATTGGTTTAGGAACAGATACGATCTCCCCAAGGTGTTCTGCTACTAAATTAGCATTGGTCAAGATGTTTGAAGTTCAGAGGAAAGCAGATTCTCAGAGAAGCCCATTTGAATAATTGGCATTCCTTGCTGTTCCCAGCACAGGCTCCCGACATCGAACCTGCTTGAGGAGATGAAAGAGAGTTTCCTTGATCAGTCTGGCTGCCCTGTCAATGGAGGACTTCTGGAAATCCTCAGGATGGAACAGGTGACTGTGACCTTCTCTCAGAGATAAGGTGTGCTGGGGAAGCTATTCGGTGTAGCACCCAGGCAAAAGAAAAGTGGATTTGGAGGAAGCAGCTTCCTGTGAGACCCAGGTGGCAGGCAGCAGGTTTATCAGCTCCTGCATTGTGTAGATGTTGGGCTTGGTCATTCTTTGTTGTGGGGGTGTTCTGGCATTGTGTCATGTGGCAAGATACCTGGTTCCACCCACTCATGTCCAGGCCACCTACCCAATGTGGTGACAGCCAAAAATATCTTCAAATGTTGCTCACTATCCTGGGAGCCCAAAAATCCCTGATGAGGAACCACTGGATTCTCCAGCATCTCTGACTCTGAGCACATTTCGGTACCCATGACTTCCATTTAGTGGTCACCTTTGTCAAAGAAAGCACCTTTCTAGGTGTTTACTTATTTTAGTGGAAGCTTGACTTTCTGTCTTCGGGGACTGATCTGCAGGATTGCCTGGACTTGGAATGTGGTCTGTCATTTGTGAGACTTCAGTGGAGTTTTGTCATGACATGGAGCCTCAAGGTCCTTGCAAGGCAGTGTGGGGAATACTTACCCTAGCTTCATTGTGGAGTGAAGCTGAGCCCCACATGGTGATTACTGGTGCTTGGGTATTCTCTTCTCTCTTTAGAGCTGCATCGTGGTCATCCCCAGGGTCCAAGCAGCCACCCTGCTACCACATCTTTTTGCTGTGATGAAACTGACCGAAGCCTTAGAAGAAGCTAGGATGCTCTCTATGATATGTACCAGGGTTCGGGGGAAGCTGTGGACCTTGAGGCCAGTCAGGCCAGAAACATCCTTATCTCCATCATTGCCCAGGGCTCAGAACTGCCCAATCAGTATCCTTCTAGTGTAGTAAAATTGTCTACCCTAACAAGCCTGCTTCTCAGACAGTGGATTCAGCAAAAACACAGTGCCTCCCATAGAACAGCCTGTGGTCAGCACCAGAGCTGCTGTGCTCTACTTGTGGTTCTTGCCAGGTGTAACAGTGAACAAAACTGGGGGAGTTTGACTCACAGAACACCCATCTGTGTGTACCCCCATCCCAATTCCAGAATGGTTACATGCCACATTACAGGGGTAGATAGTGACCCCCTTGCTGGATGCTCCCCACAGCAGTCAGTCCATTTCAAAGAAGGATGTGTTTTTCTAAGCCAGATTATAAACAGCCCTGAGACTATGAACTGGAACCTCTGGGAGAGGTCACAGGTTTTTGCTTGGGGGCTCTTCTCAAGGACTGTGAATACAGAGGTTCAAGGGGACTTAACATCCTCACATAGATTCCCTGGAACTGGAGTTAAAGATGGTTGTGAGCTGCCATATGGGTGCTGTAATTAAAGCCAGGTCCTCTGGAAGAGCAGCAAGTGCTCTTAACCACTGAGCCATCCATCCAGACCCACTATTTACATATTTACTTATGCTTCTTGAGACAGGGTTTCTCTGTTTAGTATTGGCTGTTCTAGAACTTTCTCTGTCTCTACCTCTGCCTCACGAGTACTGGGACTAAAGGCCTGTACCATCACCGCCCGGCACATTATTCTTTTCTTAAATTATGTAAAAATGTATGCAAGTGTTCCAAAATCACAACAGTAAAGGCAGAAAGGTCTGGAATCCTCCACACTCCCACCCCTCCCCAACTCCACCCTGCACCCATGCCCCCCTCCTGTGAAAAGCCCAGCTAACATCGATGCTTGCTTTTGCCTCCCATTGTTTCCTTGTCAAAGATGAGGGAATACATGGTCTGGGATTATTCTTATTTTTTAAATGCATTTATTTATTGGGGTGTATGTATGCCATGGTGTACATGTGGGGGTCAGAGAACAACTTTTGGGAATCACTTCTCCCCCCCCCACCATGTGTCTCTCAAGAATCCAATTCAGGTTGTCAGGCTTGGCATGGCGAGTGCCTGTATCCACTGAGCCGTCTTGCCAGACCCCGCATTTGATTTCGTAATGTGTGTGAATATACATATTACCTGTGTGTCTTAAAAATACATAACTTTATTCATTCCTTCTCCTGTTGTGCTGACCAAATACCCGATAAGGAGCAACTTAAGGGAGGAAGAGTTTGTTCTGGCTTGTGGTGCAGTGGGTCCAGCCCAACACGGTGGGGAAAGCCTAGCTGCAGGAGTGTAAGCCAGCTGGCATCTATACTCAGAAAGCAGAGAGCAAGCGGAGTGGGGCTAGACTGTAAGTCTCAAGGCCACTCCTAGTGACCCAGTTCTTTCAGTGAGACTCCACCTCCAAAAGGTCCTACAACCTTCCAAAACAGCTCCATCAACCCAGGACCAAGTACTCAGATACATGACCCTGTCAGGGGCATTTCACATTCAAACCACCACACTCATATACAGTGTTTCTTTTCCTTCCTTCAGGAATCTCTCCTCTATAGCAGAATATAGAACTTTCCTTGGCTCTGATATCAAGTGCTGTACTCCCTTTTCTGTGACAGCTAAAAAGCTTTGTGATTCAGATAGTCAAATGGGATTAAACAGTCCCTCCAGGTTGACTGCCAGGTAGACAGAGAGGCTTGTGTCTACCGGCCCTCTGAGACAGTGACATTGGCATGTGTACCTTGGAGGGATGCAGTCTTATCTTTGATCCAGGGAGAGGAGTCAGAGGGCCAGAGTCTCATTCAGACTCCAAGGGTCCTGAAAATAGGACTAGAAATGATGAAGCTATCCCTAAATATAACAGTATCTGCTCCAGACAAGCATCTTGAGATAAAACATACAGTATGATTGTCCCTTTCTCAGCCCCAAGAAATAGAGTCATCAAATCTCCAAAGTCTGCTTTTTGGGTGGGGAAGCAGGGCTCTTTCCTGAGGGCCTGTGGAGTCTGGGCTAGAAACTAGGAAGGGGCAGATGTGCAAACATCCAGATACCTTATTTCTGTATTGCTTTAGGCAAGGCACTCTGAGCCTCTGGGTCCTTCCCTAAGGGCCAAAGAACCCATTCTGCAGAACTCTTGCAGAGGATCCTTTGTGACCTGGACAGGAGTGTGCCCTGGCACACAGTGTTGCTCTAAAACCAGCAACTTTTATCCTCTAACAGGACACATTTAGAACACAGCAGCATAAGACTGAACCTCAGTCAAAGGCTAGGATGATACCCAATAGAGGGGGAGACTACCTTCCTAATGAGTCCCCGGTCCTCAGGTGACCCTGTCCAAGGAAGGCGCTGAGGTTCACCTCCATCAGAGGAGAGGAAAGCTTTGTTCCCTGCCACTTCCTCCCTATGGGGACCCATAAGTGCAGAGCTGGAGGCTCTCCTCTGCCCTCTGGGACCCCTGCTATCCCCCCTCAAGCAATCACTTCCTGTGTACTCACATTCCCCAAATGGTTGCCCAGCCAGAATCCCTAAACCCATGACCCTCTATTCTTCCCCTCAGTCCTGGCTTGGCAGATGAGAGTTCCAGGTTCAAAACCCAAGCCAGGGGCAGGGCAGGTGGGGGTCGGGGAGCCCCATCCTTTCACTCCTAGGAGCCAGCACATTTCTTCCTCTGTATAACTGTGGAAAGCTTGATCTCTTCAAGGCTCGGACTTTCTTCTTCCATATAATCTAGCCATCTCAGGAGCTCCTAATGATACTAAGATTTGGCCATGGACCCCCCCCCCCAAGAAAAGGAGCAGCCCAAATTTTTTTTCTTCTTATGCATTGTGTTGGCCCCTTGTCAGGGTTTCTATTCCTACACAAACATCATGACCAAGATGCAAGTTGGGGAGGAAAGGGTTTATTGAGCTTACACTTCCATGACGCTGTTCATCACCAAAGAAAGTCAGGACTGGAATTCAAGTAGGGCATGAAGCAGCAGCTGATGCAGAGGCCATGGAGGGATGTTACTTACTGGCTTGCTTGCTTCCTCTGGCTTGCTCAGCTTGCTTTCTTATAGAACCCAAGACTACCAGCCCAGAGATGGCACCACCCACAATAGGCCCTTCCCCCTTGATCACTAATTGAGAAAATGCCTTACAGCTGGATCTCATGGAGGCATTTTCTCACCTGAATCTCCTTTCTCTGTGATAACTCCAGCTTGTGTCAAGTTGACACACAAAACCAGCCAGGACACCCCTGTGAGGAACACTGTGTCTACACCGGATGCTCATGTTTCCTGGGGTTTTTTTTGACCTTGTAGCCTGTTCTACAGGATGCTTGTCTCTCCCAGCTCTAGGTCACCAGCCCAGGAACGCCACACCCACGGACCATCACAGAGTAATAGAGCCTCATCTTTCTAGCAGAGACTTACTGAGTAGATGGAGAGTACGTGAAGGGTGGCTTCATGGAAGCCTTTTGTTCCTGTTGTAGTCTCTATCTTTCTCCCGTCCCATGAAAGGAACAGTGGGAAGGCTTTTCCTGAGAGGGGAAAACCCTCATAAGATCTGAACACTAACCTTCCTAGGCCTCCTGGGGATCTAGGAAATAAATGGAAAAGCAAGATAAGGTGCTGGCCAGCGGTGGGAAATGAAAGTCCTCCCAGAGAGTCCTCAACATACAGGAGCTGGCTATGTTCTGACTCATGAAGTCTTCATGACCCCCGGATAAGGAAATTCCCTAAGAAATTAAAATACCACCAAGACCACAGTGAGCAAGCAGTCAAAAGCTGAGAGTCCAGTGGAAAAGATAACTAGAAATTGTTTCTTGTTCTGTTTTTGAGGCCCGAGGGGGCCAGTGGGCTGTGACTCCATCATCCGGTTCAGGAGTCATGTCTGAGGACCTTACTTTCAGGTTTGCTCTCTGGCTCCCAGACCTCCTGTTAGACACACAGAGACATAAATAAATCACACACACAGACACACACACACACACACACACACACACACACACACAGATCACACATATGCACAGAGACATACAGACTGCACACGTATACACATTGGTATTATCACTGCCCATTAATTTCAGGGCATCATTTTCAAGTCTCCATTTCTTTTTCCATTTGTCAGGGATACTGTGAAACTGTATAACAATTCTGCTCACCCACACTCTCCCATTTCTCTTCATACAAAGGATTAATGCAACACACACACACACACATCCCACCAGGATCAAGGTTCTTTTTTTTTTTTTTGGTTTTTCAAGACTGGGTTTCCTTTGTGTAGCCCTGGCTGTCCTGGAACTCACTCTGTAGACCAGGCTGGCCTCGAACTCAGAAATTTGCCTGCCTCTGCCTCCCAAGTGCTGGGATTAAAGGCGTGCGCCACCACTACCCGGCTCAGGATCAAGGTTCTTACATGCACTGACCTAAGACCTTGGAGTGTTTACCCCAAATCCCACAGCCTGAGCCAGACCTTCTCCAGTGGCAAGGCCATGGTCATCTCCCTTGGCCACTCAGTCCCTTCTTTAGAGAACTATCTTAATGACACGGGTGTGTTCTGCCTGGCACCCCCAAGCCTGGGACTTAATTAAACCTGCATGCAAGCTTCCAGGTGAGATGAAAGAGACTGGTGATCCCAAACTTTCTATATACAGGCTTCTCATCTCTAAAGTTCTATCTATTTATTGTCTATTAATTGCGTTGGAGAGAAGGTAATTTGCTCCGCAGACAGGTGGAAACCATGCTTCCTTTTTGCTTATGAAGAAAGGAGCCTAGGATGTGGGGTGGGTGGTTTTCTTGGAATGCTGAATGTTTGGACATAAACTAGACCACAGGGCCAAGCTCATTTCCTCTGCAGACAATACCACCCAGGCCTCCACCTCAGGTAAGAATCAAATCCGCTTCATGATACCCTGCCCTAGGGGACTGCCAAGTCCCAAAGCACTCCTTAGAATGCAAGGCCTGCAGGGTTCTCAGGCAGTGGCTTCTCTCCTTGCTGAATTGAAGGTGGGGTGTCCACAGGTCACTGTGGGGATTTCAACGTAACTTCCCTGGCACATGGAGACATTTAGTGTCATTTGCTGGCTAATAACTAAAAAACTGTAATTATCCATATTGCATTGATTATTGGTAAGGAGGAGACATGTTATAATTTTTAAAAATTACATAAATTATCTTCTAGACTTAAAAAAAAACTTTCTATGACTATATCTGCCTTTGTTTCTGCTTGTATAGAAATTAAAATTTTTGCCTTTTCCTGCAAAATTATCTTTTATAGCCGACAGGAGTATGATAATGATACTTTGTACTTTTGCAGGGCCTTTTATCCAGGAATCTCAAAGCACTTCATAAACTTTAATTAATTCTTGCAACAAGCCCCGTGAGGTAGGTAAGTATTATTATCCCCATTTCACAGATAAGGGGAGCTAGACATGGAGAAGTTAAGTAATTTGCCGAAGGCCCCGAAGCAGTTAGAAGCTAAGTCTGAACAAGAGCACAAAGCGCCCGGCTCAGGCCCGGGTTGGCCCACTGGGGCCGCCCTGCTGGTCTCCCCAGTCCCAGGGCATGATTGAAGGGGAGCCCTGGATCAATTGCTGTGCCTGTGTTAAATACACGTTATATTTAGCTCCCAGGCGTTATGAGGAATTATTTGGGCTGACTCAGGCTTCAGCCCTGGGTATCAGACCGTCGTAGCAGAGCTGAGCAGAGCCTGAAAGCCCTCTTCCATGTCTGAGCGCTTCTGCTGCGTAGCTGTCTCTCCAAGGCAAGCTCCCTTTTCCTTCACACTTGAGTTTGAACAGTTCACAGTTTGAACACTGAGTGTGGCTTTTGGGTTTGTGACTTGTCTTCAACAACTTATTAAAAATAAAATACAGGGTCACATGTAGCCAGGCTGGTCTTGAATTCAATAGATATCCAATATACCCAAGGGAGGTTGATCTTCCTGCATTCACCTGCCAAATGCTAGGATTACAAGTGTGTGAATGCTAGGCAACTGAGCTACACTCCCAGGCCCTCAAAATAAATCCATTCTCATTCTTTCTCCCCCCCCCCCCGTGTGTGTGTGTGTGTGTGTGTGTGTGTACTCATGTATGTGAAAGACAGAGGTCAACCTCAGGTATCATTCTTTAGGACTTTCTACCTTGATCTGTGATAGGTCTCAGTGGGATCTTAGAGATTACATGAAACTGACTGACTAGTGAGCCCCAGCCATCCGTCCACCTCAGCCCTGAAATTAAGACAGCATATCACCACACCCAATGGCTTTTTACCTGGGTGCTGGGGATCGAACTCAGGCCTCATGCTTGTCTAACAAACACTTTTACAGACTGAGCCATTCCCCAAGCCCTCAACATACATTCTAATGGCGAGTCTGAGTGACTAGCACCACCACCCCACAGATGAGGGAAACAAACTCTGAGAGTGAAGAGGCATAGCCAATGTCACATAGCAAATCCCAGATCCCGGCAACCCTGCTGAGGCTCAAAGGTGACTCCACCAATCCTCAGGCCCTGTGAGCTGTCACACAGAGTCAAGAGCAGTTCTTACCACCCAATCGGTTGATGCTTGGCTTGAAATTGTATTGTAAAAAAGGCTATGGATCCTGGGGTGACATTTTCAAGGACAAGAGAGCTTTGTCATTGCTGTGAACTGAGCTGAGCTGGAAGTATCTGCTGCTGGTGCCAAATTCCAAGTACCCTTTTCTAGCAAGTCTGGTGGCATAAGTGTTCAATTTCAGCTGTGCAGTGGGAGTGAGGTAGATAGAGGCAGACAGATCTCTGAGTTTGAGGCCAGCCTGGTCTACAGAGTGAGTTCTAGGACAGCCAGGACTGCACAGAGAAACCCTGCCCCAGAAAGAAAGAAAGAAAGAAAGAAAGAAAGAAAGAAAGAAAGAAAGAAAGGAAGGAAGGAAGGAAGGAAGGAAGGAAGGAAGGAAGGAAGGAAGGAAGGAAGGAAGGAATTCATTTCAGAGAGGAGCAAGCCCGTTATGGAAGGGCTTGTCTGCCACCAGCCCTTGGTCTGTGGCCCCTCACATGTGCAGCATAATTCTTGAGGGTGTAGGGGTGGAGACACTGACCTGGCTCGGGCTGCTTCATTTGCTTTTCTCCAGCATCACTGTTTGAGTCCAACAAGTCTGGATTTGAATTCGGGCTCTGTACTCATATGTGGTTAATCCTAGGCAAGTCTCGACCTCTCCCTGCCTCAGTTTCTTAAGTAGGATGAGATGGGTTTGTATGCACAAATGCCCATAGCCCAGCCCCGCTTACGGACTGTGCTCTGCGGTCAGTGTCTGCTGTTCCCCCCCCTTCCTCAGGCAGCTACCCACATTCTAACTAACAGAAGCGACCCACGCAGGCCCTCAGGATCAGTTCTTTATGGTTTTTGTCAAAACTGTGGCCCAGACTCCATATCCTCTTCCAGGTCATCATAGCTCAAAAGCTGCCAATGGCAACCACTCCTGACCCCAGGTGACAGCTCACAGGGCCAGCCTGTTGCTAGTGTTGTCAGAGTCAGAGCCCGGGCCCTGGCAGCTGGAAGAAGCTAGGCTCAGCACCTGCCCTAAGTGGGTCAGTTAATGAAACAAAACAACAGTGGGGAACAGGCAAAAGAGATACATAGTCAGTGTAACCATGTTGGGGAAAGGAAGAAACAAAGAGGTCCTGCAGCTCCCACGTTCACTTTAGTCCTGACCTGAAATTTAGGTTTAAATGAAGGCAGAATGTGTGTGTGTGTGTGTGTGTGTGTGTGTGTGTGTGTGTGTGTGTGCGCGCTCCAATCAAGGTTCAGTCTATTGAGTCATTGCCTCCACTATAGTCTCTCCTAAAAGAAGTCGTCTAATCAGTTGTCAAGACTGTGTGAAATCTATTCCAGACACAGTCTTCTTCTGAGACCCTGAGCTTTATAACCTTCTCTTCCCAGCATGAAACTCCTGGAGAAATTCTAATTTCTCTGTAGTGTTTCAGGGGTTTGATAGCGGGGGGAGGGGGGTTGAGAGTCTATAATATCTTCATCCCTGGCAGCATGAGAGGGTGGGAGTGGCCATAATGTTAACTGCTTTCAGATACTGCAACAGGTCCCTACTCTCTATGACCTAAAACAGAGTGGGATCCAGCATGCTCCGGTCCTCCAAGCCTGCAGGCCGGGGGGGAGGGGGGGGTCCCAGAAGTTCAGATCCTACCTGACTAGCAGTGCTAGAACTGTCCCCCTGGGTGACAGGCAGGCACTTTGAGCCCAGCAAATCTGGGCCAATGGACTTTTCTGCTAAGTTCTCTCAGCACACACACATACATGCCAACCCCCAAATATATAAAAGTCATTTGACTTTTAAAAAATTGTTTAACAAGTGAAAATGAGAGTGTCTGAGGAGTAGCTCAGCTGGTAGTGTGCTTGCCTAGCACACACAAGACCCTGGGTCCAATCCCCAGAATTGAATAAATCAGAGTTGGTCTCAGAAAAACTTTTGATATACAAACACACCCTTAGCTGAGACAGGCAGATCTCTGGTCTACAGAAAAAGTTCTAGTCAGCTAAAGCTACACAGTAAGTAAATATTATATATTTAAAATCCAGCATAGAACCTTCTGACAAGCTCTATAGTCCAGTCCCTGATGCACAGGCTCACCTTTATACCTCTGCCCTTCCCTGTTCACCTCTTTTGAACATGTCTGGGTTGCTCTAAGTCTGGGTCACTGGAGTTCAGGCACAGCTCTACCTCCTGGCAAACCCATGTGCTCCCATTGCCTGTGGTCAGGCAGATGTGTCTAGCTTGGTGGGGAGGATGGACTTCAGCACCTGCCAATACCCCCTCAATAACTTCTTAACCTCAGCACGTAGTTGGCCTAAGGTAGTCACTCTGAGTTCAATCCCCAACACCACATAAAAATAAGCTGTGGTGTTACCTAAAATCCCAGCCCCCAGAAGGTAGAGGCAGGAGGGTCAACTATCTGAGCCTAGTCTTAGATAACACCACCCAAGCCTGGCCTCATCCCCTTCCCAGGGATTCCTGCCTTCTAGACATGCCTTACCTACATAAAATAGATAGCATACACAGTTGCCTAGACAACTAGGGACTGCCACTGTCAGGGCAGGAAATGCTGTCACTGAAGTGAATTAGACTTTTTCATTACCTGTGGCTCCTTCTGGAAGCTTCAGGACTATTAGAGTGTACTCAATAATGAGGATTCTCTCTCTCTCTCTCTCTCTCTCTCTCTCTCTCTCTCTCTCTGTGTGTGTGTGTGTGTGTGTGTGTGTGTGTGTGCGCGTGCGCGCGCGCTCAGTGTGAAGCACTGTACTCAGGCACAGTCCACAGTGCTCAGCCCTATGATGCTCTTGCCTCCCGGTGAGTACAGAGCCAGCCTCAAACCTCTGTGGAACTCACACTTACTACTTGTGATCAGAAGAGTTAAAACTTGCTAAGTTCTGGAGGTGCAGCAGGTGAAGTGCCTGCCTGAGTTCAGTCGCTGACCTCATATAAACCAGGCATGGGAGCACATACCCCCAGTATCCTCAGTATCCACAGCATCCCAGCTGAAGGCTACAATGTTCAAGGTTACCGACAGCTGGTCAGGAAGTGTTGTCTGAGGATCCTAAGAGAGTCCAGCCTGTGAAGGTCCTGTAACTTAGTTAGACCCCGCTGTTGGCCTTTTGAAGAGAGTCATGAAAAATAGAGGACTGTCTCCTCTGAAAAGCTGGCCCTGGGCGGCCACCCTCCCAGGAGCCTCTTCAGGATTTCTTGGCTCCATTGGGTAGGCTAGGCTCTGAAGTAGGAGCTAGAGACAGCGCCACCACACTGCTGCCTGCAGTGGTCTGGGGATTCCCTTCGGAGTCTTCTACATAAGGAAAGCCAAATTTTTGGCTTCACTGCCAAAAAGAACTTCAGGATGTTCAGGTCATCTTCAGTCACAGAGTTTAAGACCAGTCTAGGATCCGTGAGTAGGACAAGCATGTAGGTTAATAGAGAGGTGGTAGGGGGAAGGGTTAGACACAGCCAGGTATGGGTGTGGATGTTTCAAGAGAGTCCTCCTTTATTGTATTTGCCATAGCAAAATACACAATTTTGGTGGCTTCTGACACTTCCCTCTCAAATGGTTGCTAAGGAGTTTAAATTCGATCCTTGGGTGGTTCCCTTAGGTGCGTTGGATGGGATTATAGCCGATGAAGTAAAACTTTTGCACAAAATATTAAGGTTTTATTTAAAGAGGGAGGAGGAGGAAGAAACCTTGAAAAAGTTTATAATTTTGTTTGTGATTTTTTTTTTAAACTGCCCCACTGAGAGACTTTCTCCAGACTACAAAGTGAGGGGCCTTATTTCCTTTCCATGTGTTAATCTTGATATTTACCAGAAGAAGAAAAAAACTCCACTATTTTGAGCCAAATTTAAAGCAAGTTATATTAAATATTAAATACTGATCAAGGGATGTACTTTGGTCGGGACAATTCTCTGGAATTTCTCAGCTGGGATGACCTCAAGCCACGTGTTGCAGGGGCTTATTGGCTTTTAAACCACCTGTTGCTTTGGGCCCTTCCTTGTCCAATGAGAACACCCTGCCATATATCTCTAGGAGGCCTGTGCCATGGGTTCCCACTTGGCAAGACTGCCATGGCAGCTGAGCCCTCCAAGGACTTCGAGGAAGTCTTGTGGGTATATGAGAACTCTTTCCTGGTAAACCAAACCTTGAGGCCTCTCAGATGGTTGGGTTACCTGGGCCTGGGAGTTGGAAGGGGAAGGAGATGTTAATCCCACAGGAAAGAATAAGACCACTACCACAATTTTTGAGTCAAATTTGAAGCAAGCTTTTGTTAAATACTGGCCCGGATCGTGGATACTGTACCCAGGATTCCGAGAGTATGGTGCTGAATTACATTAGTCAGGGGCTTATAAAGACAAAACCCACAAGGCTACACACTTCCCAACCAGGGGCAAGCAAAATCCTGACATACTTTCTGCTTAAGCACCTCCTGCCTACTTGTGATCAAGCAAACATCCTCTGCAGTTGGTGCAGCCAAAGTTTGCCTCCAAAGGTGAAAAGCACTCAACTTGTTATCTTACCTGACCAGCACCCAGAATTTCAGGAAGTTAACTCCTTGAGCAAGTGGAGCTTACGGGTTAGAGGCATTTTGTTTTACAGATCTCTTAAGCACAGTAATTTAAACATAGTGTTAGCCATCACAGTGAGAAGGTGGAGCCAATGACAACCTCTTTTCAATTCTCTACAGCAGACCAGCATAGATCTGAAAGCTGACTGACACACCTTGAAGGTCCTCCAGGTAAGCTTTCCCTTCAGTGCCTGCTCATTTCTGCTGATGTCACCAAAAGAACTTTCCTGACCCATGAGTGAAAGGAACTGGTGAACTCCTTTATTTTCACGTTGGCTTGCTCATTCGTTCTGTGGGTATTTATGGTCTACTGGTTATGTGCCTGCTCTGTAAACTAAAGTCTTAAAGAGTATGTTTACTTGCCATTGTCTAGCGTCAGAAGGGTTGAACTCACAGTTTGCAGGAAGCACAAAACATCCTGAGCTTTTGTCTCCTTATCTTTGAACTAGTTCTTGCTTTGCTAGGTCACACCAAGAGGAGAGTTCACCATGAAAGCTTGTCTGTCCCCCTCCAGATAGTGCTAGGTAATGCCAGACCACTAAGTAAACACAGAAAGTGTGGCCAGGCAACTTCGGGGCACAGGTTCTTCCAGGGTTTCCCCCACCCCGGGATTTTATTGCTTTCTCTATGATAAAATTAATGCCAGTTTGTGCAAAGGCTTAAACCTACAGCCATCACAGAAGAGTACCATGTCCCATCTAAGCAGAGTGGTGAATTCGGCAGAAAGAGCCAAATGATGTCAAAATAAGACAAGTCTGCTCTGTCTGAGAAGACTCTATCCTGCTCCTGGCTCAGTTCATGGCAGTGGCTCACAAAACTGATGTTTACAAAGCACTCAAAGCAGTGCTCTGCCCTCAAGCTAGACCCCAGGTCTCCTAACTCCCAGCATGCTGTTCTGCAGCAGCACTACTACCACCCCAGCCCCACCCACCCACCCACACTCATCATGACTCTAGCCAGATATGGTCATGGTAATTCTCACTTCCTCAGACTAGGTACATGTGGCAATGAGGTCTCAAGGCACCTCTACCTGCAGGACAGTGGGCCACAGGCTGGCCTGTGTATGGTGGCTTTGGTGATGTCCTGGGAGTTGTCCACTGATGACTTCACAGATGTAAGTGTCGAATGCACTTCCCCTTTGCCTTTAGCTCCGAAGCTCAGCAACTTTCCAGGCCCTTCATGCAGGTCAGTGTGTGCTTTCGAAAAGCTAATGGCAGCCAAGAGTCAATGCGGTGTAATAAGGGGTTTGGTTTTATAAGAAGGAAGAATTACCTTTGTCCATGAAAAGGTGGTTTTCAAGTTAAAATTATGTCATCGGTGGCTAAGCCAGCTCAGTCAGTCAACAGGTTCTCCAGGACAGGAGCAAGGATTAAAAAGAAAAAAGACAATTAGACAACACTGTAGCATGACCCCAGCTAGTTCTGAGACCAAGGAGGGTTTATTTTTTCCCAGTCTGCTTTTATACCATTTTAATTACATGCATGTAATAAGGTCAGTTCTAAGTTAAAGAATAAGCAAGGCAATAAACAAAGTCCCTTGATCAATGTTTCTAGGGGCTTATCAAGATGACCAAGATATCTGAACCTACTTCCCTGTCCTAGCTCAAAGTCAGATTCCTGCCTGAAGCTTACTTCCTTGTCCGGCCCAATGTCAAATTCCCACCAAGTGTCTAGAGGTGGCTCCAAAAGCTCTCCACAAGTGGCTCTCATAGGCTGACCATGAATGACGGCTACAGGGGTAGCTTCTTCCCAAGGAGGCCAGAGAAGAGGTGCACCACTGTGGCAGGGAACAATTCCCACTTGCTCTTGAAGTGCTGAGCCAACAGACTTCCTAAAGACTATATGGTCCCAGCCCAGAGTCCTGTCCTGAGAGCATAGTTCTTGAAGGGTAGAATGGAAAGATCTCACAGCCATGGTGAGCCTTGGCCGTACTGAAAATGCAAGTCTAGATTGGTAGGTTGCTCTGTATGAGGCTGATGGCAGTGTTTATGGTTTGGCTGGGGCTTGTACTCTCCCAACACAGCACTCACCAGCTGGGCATGGCTGAAGATGTACACACACACACACACACACACACACACACACACACATATTATTTTCAAATATCTTTACATTTATTTATTTATTTTGTCAGGGAGGAAGGGCAAGTACATGCCATGGCACACTTGTGGAGGTCAGGGGACAAGTTGTAGAAGTCACTTCTCACCTTTTACATGTGGGTTCTGGGTATTAAACTTTTATGGTCAGGCTGACATGACTGCCTACATGCAAATACATGTGTGTGCAAGTGTGTGTGCATACACACACACAAACATACACACTAAAATGTAAACACACACACACACACACACACACACACAAAAGTGCTTGTCTAACACCAATAAAGTTCTGGGTTCAATCCCCAGCTTCAAATAAACCCCATCACTGGAGGATGGTTGTAAAGCCAGGAGAATTAAGGTCATCCTCAGGTAGTTGGAGGCTAGCCTTTATTTCAAAAATCTAGGCTTTATTCAAAAAGCATACAGAAAAAAAAAAAAAAAGAAACCCAAATCACAATGTACCTAAAATGACCCTTATGTTATCTATGTTAAGCTTCTAAAGACATTTACTAACAATCTTGGCTGCAGTCCACACAGCAATGAAAGGAACTTTTTTTTCTTCAGAGAAGCAGAAAAGCAAATAAGTAACCACTGTAAGTGTGTGCAAAGAGGCACCAAAGATAGGAAGGAAGCACTTTTTCCATAAGTTTCATTGTAGCAATGAAGTATCAAAATTCACCCTGAGGTATGGAGGAGGCCATTCGTTCAGTTACTTTGAAAATAAAATAAACACGGCGCCTCTCCCAGAGCAAATATTTAGTACCAGCACTCAGAAGATAGTGGAAGGTGGGTATCTGTGAATTTGAGGCCAGCTTGGTCTGAATAGAGTTCTAGGCTATCCAGGGCTGCATAGTAAGACCTTGTCTCAGAAATAATAATAAAAAAAAGTTAAAGACTAAATAAAGCAGGGCATGGTGACATGTGCTTGAAATGCCATCCAGGATATGTAAGCAAGACCCCATTTCTATCTCACCCCCAACCCTGACACACTAGATACCACCTCTGCCCCTGGCTATAGAATCGTTTGCTCATGTCATTGTTGTTGATTATTTGAAGTATTCCTGATGTTTGACTATTATAAACAATATCTTCAAACAAACCATTTTGTGTATAAAATTTCATATGTCTTTCAGGCCAGATATGGTGGTGCACACCTGTAATCCCTGTACTTGGGAGGTAGAGGCAGAAGACAAGAATTAGAGTCTTGGCTACATAGTAATACCCTATCTCCAAAAATTAAAAACAACAAATCCTAGAGGGTATCCTTTTGGACAGAGTCCTAAAGTAAGCTTGAACCAGCAAGAGAACTCAAGAGTTCAAAAGTGCTTTTCATAGACACATCTTAATAAGCAGCGTCACCAGAAGGAAAGACTGGCATCTTTTGGTTTTTGATACCTTGTCCAGATTATAGTCATTAAACATCCTCAGCCGGGCAGTGGTGGCGCACACCTTTAATCCCAGCACTTGGGAGGCAGAGGCAGGCAGATTTCTGAGTTCGAGGCCAGCCTGGTCTACAGAGTGAGTTCCAGGACAGCCAGGGCTATACAAAGAAACCCTGTTTCGGAAAAAAAAAAAAAATTTAAACATCCTCTCCTGGACATACCTGAGAGAGTCACTGTAATAGCTCAACAACCTGAGCAAATACATTTTAAATTTTATTCATTTTTTTTTTGTTTTGTTTTGATTTTTGAAGTAGGGTCTCAGTAGGAAGCCCTTGCTATATAGATCCTCCTAACCCTGCCTTCCACATGCTGGGACTAAAGTTGTATGCCATCACATATGGCTTCATTCACTTTTAAAATTATGGGTATGCATGTGTGTCTGTAGTGGGCATATGCATGTGAGTGCGGGTACTCATGGAGCCTGGAAGAGGGCCTTGGATCCACTGGAGCTGGAGTTACAGATAATAGTAAGCCACCTGATTTGAGCGATGCTGAACCAAACTCAGGTCCTTTGCAAAGGCAACACATTCTCATAACTGCTGAGCTGATTCTCCAGCTCCAAGTACATACATTTTGAAGGGCCTGACCACTCATGATCCCCCTCCCCCTCCACACACACAGACACACAGTCCTTTCCTACCACTCTTTGCCTGGCCAGAAGCAGCTCTGAATATCACTGGCTTTGGTTGGGACCAAAGCCATGGACTCACACTTGCCACATGTAACATTGGCAGCTGATCTTCCAGAACCACTGAGGTTGGTGTACAGCACAGACCTGGGTTCAGACAGGTATGTTCTAGAAAGAAACATGTGGGTGACAGGGTGCAAACAAGGGGATGGGGTCGGGAGATGGAAGAGGAGGGTAGCCTGAGACTTGTCAGCCAAACCAGGATAGTGTAAGCTTCGTATCAGGGTCTATACCACACTTAAATGTCATCCGGGACTTAGGTCTATTTGGTCATTCTGTATAGAATGGGGTGTGGAGGATGAGGGTGGGCATCTCTGTGTATTTTCTCAAGAGCGTGGTGGGAACGGGGCAGAGAGAACATTATCATCCAAGAATAGTGCTATCAACTCATCCCACGGGATAATGGCGGCAGTACACCCACCTCCATGCTGAGAGTCCAGCTCAGCAGAGAGGCAGAGACCAGGCAGTGGTCTTGGGCATGGGTTAGAACCTGAGATCCCAAGGAAGGCAGAGACAGAGATTCTGGGGCTCTAAGCTTTTGATACAAGGCCTATGTCAATCCTCAGAGACCTAAGGGTAAGGTATTCCAAATGTGGCACCCTGTAGGTTCAGAAGCAGGTACAAGAAAGGGAGGGGACAGATAGGAGTAAGATTCTACCTGTGTCAAAGCTTTGAACTTGTCATTCTGGAGTTCAGCCAAGTCCCGACAACAATCCTGCGAGATAATAGTGAGGCCCCGGACTCAGAGAGATGCAGAGACTTCCCTAAGCCCCACTGCAAGCCATGCCAAACTCACTTTGGTGCTTCCTGGACACCAGCCCTGGGCCAGGAGCCGTGGTTCAGGAAGGGCGGGACGGTGGGTGCTACCTACAATAAGGAAGGGCATTGTCTGTAGATCATAAGCTGGACTCAGAGTTGCCCTGCTTGTTATTACCATCATGCCTGTTAACCCTAAACAATGGCACTGATAAAATAGCCCTCCTTGAGAATGCTTCTTTGTTCTACATAATGCCTGTGGTTATGAGGGAGTTTTAAAGGTGTGCACGGAACTTCACGTTTGCATGACTTGTGCCTTCATAAAGGATTCTGCACCAAAATTAATGTTGAGGTCTCCTAGTTCCGAGACCAGGCCCTGATTCACAGGCTTTGCCCTGTGTGTCTTATGGGCTGTAGCCTTTCAGCAGCTGACCAGTTCACCTAGGCTCATCCAGGATTTTTCTAGTTTAGCACTGACAGTCTCTAAGTGTTGGCCACTCCACCTTGGAGTCCAGCTGGTAGACAACCCATGGCTTCATTGTTATGACATTTGAAAAGATATTACAGAAATAGAATTTGGTTTGCTGTTATTTAAGGTTTTATTTATATTTATTTATCTGACTTTATGTGAGTAAATGTTTTGCATTATATATATATATATATATATGCAGCATGCCTGTATATGCCTGGTACCCAGAAGAGAATATCAGATCCTCTGGAACTGGAGTTACAGACGGTTATGAGCTATCATGCAGGTTCTGGGAACCAAGACTGAGTCCTTGGTGAGAGAAACTAGTAGTATGAACTGCTTAACTACTAAGCTATCTGTGGTGGTATGAATAAGAATGGTCCTCATAGGTTCATATATTTAAATTTGTAGTCACTAGGGAGGGAGCGGAACTCTTTGATAAGATTAGAAGAATTAGCAGGTATGGTCTTGTTTGAGGAAGAATCACTGGGGTGGGCTCTGAGGTTTCAAAAGCCTATACCAGGCTGGGGAACTATGCCTACTGCCATGCTTAGTAGATTGGATGCTTAGAAGGTGAAAGCCCTAGGCTTGATCTCCAGCACCACATTTTAAAAATTTGTAAATAAGCCGGGCAGTGGTGGCGCACGCCTTTAATCCCAGCACTTGGGAAGCAGAGGCAGGTGAATTTCTGAGTTCGAGGCCAGCCTGGTCTACAGAGTGAGTTCCAGGACAGCCAGGGCTACACAGAGAAACCCTGTCTCGAAAAAAAAAATTGTAAATAAGTGTATATAGTGGACAATGTATAGCTCTGTATAAAACATCTCATGTGGTTCTCATGACTATCCTGAGGTTACCTTGGTAACTTTAGAGATAATGAAATTGAGCTTGGGGGCAGTTAATAGGAAAGGTAGGATGTCTTTAATCCCAGCTTTGTTCAGAGAGACAGAGGCAGGCAGATCTCTGAGTTTGAAGTCAGTCTGGTCTACATAACCAATTTTCAGGACAAGCCAGGGCTATATGGCGAGACTCTATCACAAAAACAAAACTGGTCCAAGCTGCTTCCTTCAGTTGCATGGCTGTGTAACAAATTACTCCAGCACTCACTTGAGGCAAACAGCCATGTGCATATGGTTGGATTTGGAGAGTCAGGATACCTGGGGCCTCAGCTGGGACGATCTGGAACCCACTGTAAGTGATTTGATGGCTTAGGGTTATTTACTTAAGGTGTCCCACTCATCTGTTAAATAGTTAGAATTGGGATGCCAGCTCTGTTGTGAGCAGGACACCTGGGTAACCTGACATCAAATGAGACCAAGGGTTTCATCGATTAGTGTCCATACACATGGGTAAAAACTACATCACCTAGTGAAATGGGGTCTTACTTAGCCTTTGGCACAGTCTGTAGTGTTCAAGAGAGTCAGGAGCCTGCACAGGAGGGAAGCCTTCACTTCCTCATGGAGCCAGCCAGGTGGTCCAAAGCCACTAGGCAGGAACCATTCCCCTTGTGCTGCTTGCCTTTCCTGGTCTTGCCTCCTCTGTTCTCAGCTGTAGCCTGGGTTCTTCCTGGGGCTTCCCATTGCAGAACATGGTCTACCACAAGCATGTCAGGCAGTCCCAA
The DNA here is from genome assembly GCA_028551405.1 of Uromys caudimaculatus. Classification (NCBI taxonomy): domain Eukaryota; kingdom Metazoa; phylum Chordata; class Mammalia; order Rodentia; family Muridae; genus Uromys; species Uromys caudimaculatus. Next base: position 34,696,940 of record CM052705.1, read on the forward strand.
CCCAGCTGGATATTGAGGTACAGCCATGAGAGAGGCTCAGATAAGAGGAGACCTTTGATATTAGGGCGTGTACCCAGTCTTGAGACATTACAAATAGCTGTGCTTTAGCTGTTTCACTGGACTGTTGGGAAGCCGTCTCTTCAGACCTTGACATGTCAGGTCTTCCCTAGCCACCTCACTCAGCAGTTGTAGCTGATTCTGACCCACCCCCTGTCCCTCCTCCATAAAGATCTTGCCTGTTTACCTCTCACCTGCAGACTCCTAGATCTGCCAAAAAGAACTGGAAGACCACCTGCCTGCAGATGCCTGCTGTCTGTGAAGAGTGGAGGGGTGTGCTGGAAAGGAGAGTGTAGGACAGGTTGGGGCAGCACACTGAGCAGGAGCAGGGAGGGGATCATTGTTCTGGGAAGGAAAGAAAGCTCTAGGGGAGGCGAGGGGCTGGAGACAGCAGTGGGTCTCTTTTTCTCTATTTTTTTTCTTCTTAAAGGAATGATTTTTTTTACTTATATGGATGTAGTGTGTGTGTGTGTGTGTGTGTGTGTGTGTGTGTGTGTGTGTGTGTGTGTGTGTGTCTGAATGAGCTTATGTACAGTATGTATGTGGGCATGCTCCTGTAGGCCAGAGGACATTAGATCCCCTTAAACTAATGTGATGGTGGGAGATAGGAGCCTCCATGTGGGTGCTTAGAACTGAATGTGGGTCCTCTGCCAAAGCAGTCTGAGTTTTTAACTGCTGTGCCATCTCTCCAGCCCCTAAGCAGTGAGTTTTCTGTGGTATAAAAAGACCCTCCCCTTTTAGTGTTTGAGAAGGAAACGAGAGACAGCCAGGCTTTGCTTGGATTTTCATATGGCTCAAGCCAAAATGGAAAGTCCCCAAGGGCTCACTGAAACTCTTAGGAAGTATAGGGAAATGGTTAGAAAGATTCAGATGTGCCTCTGGGAAAGGGCCTGATGGGAACCACAAGTTGAGGCCGTGAGAAAGGAAGCTAGAGTGGCAGCTGAGCTGTTGCTCACACACCCACAGCCTGCAGCCCTCTCCCTAAGGAGAGTTGGCACAGCCAGGTCTCTGTGCCCAAAAGACCTGGTTCTGCCCTGGACCCTTTCAACCCATCCCAGCTTTGTCTAAATGCCTCTAAGCCTAGTTCATATTCTCTTTGTTATTTCTGATGTCTCTGCCTTTGGGTCCCTATAGTCACTGTGCCTGGTGACTTACACCACAAAGCAAAAGCCCTAAGTGAGGCCTTCCCTCTGAACATGAACTACTCAAGAATGGGGACTTCTGGAGTTGGTAAAATGGCTCAGTGGGTAGAGGTGCACGTCACCAAAAATGATAGCCTGAGTTTGATTCCTATGACCCACATGGTAGGAGTAACCCCACTGCTGCAGGTTGTCCTCTGACCTCCACATGTGCACTATAGCTCACACATGTGCACACCCAACAACAGCAACAACAATAGATGGAATTAAATGTGAAAAAAGAATGGACTGCCTTGGCTCCTCTCTTCTCCTTGGGGCCTGACAGGGTCCTGGCATATAAGTACAGAGAAATAAATGGAGGTCGTACTTAGATTGTTCTTGTCCAGTCATGTCCCCTCCCTGCTGTGATACATTTGTTCATATATTTTCTTCCTAGCAGCCCCTCACGGTGTTCTTAGCCACAACTTGCCAGGAAACTGGCATGCATACCATCTCCAGGAAAAGTGCTTACCTTCCCGAAGCCTCCATTGTGCAAGGGCCATCCAGGCACCTTTCCCTGCTACAGGAAGAAGAGGAAAGCTCGTCAGCACTGGGGCTTCCCAGAGGTGGGGCCCACCAAGGTGTGGCTCCAGAAAAAAAAATTGACAGGAGCAAAAACCCAGCAGATTGGGAGGCAGAGGCAGGTGGATTTCTGGGTTCGAGGCCAGCCTGGTCTACAGAGTGAGTTCCAGGACAGCCAGGGCTACACAGAGAAACCCTGTCTCGAAAAACCAAAACAAAAACAAAAACAAAAAAAACAAAAAAAAACAGAAGAAATGTTGTGCTTTGTGGCTATCACCAGGCACTTGGGAGGAAGAAAAAAAAAAAAAAAGCAACCATGCCATTTTCTTTAAGAATCAGAAGCTGATCCTTCTATTGGTCCTTTGCAGACTCTTAGGAACCTGGTCCTACCAATGTTGTCTCTCTCTCTCTCTCTCTCTCTTTTTTTTTTTTTTTTTTTTTTTGGTTTTTTGAGACAGGGTTTCTCTGTATAGCCCTGGCTGTCCTGGAACTCACTCTGTAGACCAGGCTGGCCTTGAACTAAGAAATCCGCCTGCCTCTGCCTCCCAAGTGCTGGGATTAAAGGTGTGCGCCACCACTGCTCCAATGTTGTCTCTTATATACAGGCATGCAGAAGGAGCACACCACCCAAAGATAAATACTTGGATTCTTGTGTCTTTAATTCCAGAGAATACACAATAAGGAGGGAGTTCTTAGCAGCCAATTGCTCACACAGAAACCACAGGTGCCACTAAAATGAACCTCAGGACAGGGGTTACTTTACTGCCACGTCCTGTGTGGCCACTGACCTGCCCCTGAGCCTGCTAGGCTTGGGAAAATCCTGTCCCAGTTTCCACTACTGGGCTTGCTGTCTGGTCCAGTCCCAGTAAGCTCTACCAGAGCTGGGTGAGGTAGGACCATGATGTAACTTTACCCTTCATAATAAAAATACCGAGACTTCGACACATGGGTGTCTGATGCTTAGAAGAGATCTTTTGGAGCTGTGCCATCATTTCTGATGATGACACCGTTTCTCAGAGCAACCTGGAAGCTGCCTTCCCTGCCTTGGGCACATCATTTGGATTCTCAGCGGAGGCGGCACACTTTCTGCCTTGGAGGGAGGGTTAGATCTTTGGAGACACTCAGCACAATTCCAGGGCAAGTCTAGCATTGGTGAGTTATAGCAGTGGAACACTATTTTGGGTCAAATATTCAGATGTGATTTGATTGTCTGGCGACTGGTCTCTATTGCCCAGGTATCTTGACTTGTGCACCTTTAGCAGGACAGGTGCTAATTTCTTTATGTGGTCTAATATTGGGAACCTCACCTCACTTTAGTCTTCTTTCTTCCTTCCTTCCTTCCTTCCTTCCTTTCTAAGACAGGGTTTCTTTCTTTTTTTTTTAAATTTTATTTATTTATTATATGTAAGTACACTGTAGCTGTCTTCAGACACCCCAGAAGAGGGCATCAGATTTCATTACGGATGGTTGTGAGCCACCATGTGGTTGCTGGGATTTGAACTCATGACCTTTGGAAGAGCAGTCGGAGCTCTTAACCGCTGAGCCATCTCTCCAGCCCCAAGACAGGGTTTCTCAGTGTAAGCAGTCCTGGCTGTCCTGGCCTTGAACCTGCCTCTGTCTCCCAAGCACTGGGATTAAAGGTGTGTGCCACCATGTCTGGATAGTTGGTTCTTTTTCTTTTTCTTTTTCTTTTTTCTTTTGGTTTTTTGAGACAGGGTTTCTTTCTCTGTGTAGCCCTGGCTGTCCTGGAACTCACTCTGTAGACCAGGCTGGCCTCGAACTCAGAAATCTGCCTGCCCCTGCCTCCCAAGTGCTGAGATTAAAGGCGTGCGCCACCACTGCCCAGCGGTGATCCACACTTTTAAGTTCAAGGTAGCCTATCTATATAGCAAATTCCAGGTCAGTCAGGTATACAATGGAGAGACCTTATCTAAAACAAACAAACAAACAATGCTTCAGGCTGCAAGTTCTCTGTTGGGTCACCACAGCTAATCTCATCCTTGGGGAAGAAAGGACTTCTTAGGAGGGGGGATCCCATATCTTTCTCCTGAACCAATGAATGAATGAATGAATTAATGAATGAAAGCTCTGTCTTGACTTTGCCAATACCAAGTAAATGGATTTGTACACAGTTGCTGGTTATTCTTTTATGTGTTTTAATTCTCTCCCAATAAGCTGTCCTCTTTAAATTTGTAACTACCACATATACTCAGGAGGTGGAGGCAGTAGATGTTCAAGGTCATGCTCTGCTACATAGGGACCAGAGATGCTGATTTAGAAAATAAAGTTAGAGCCGGGCAGTGGTGCGCATGCCTTTAATCCCAGCACTTGGGAGGCAGAGGCAGGGGGATTTCTGAGTTCAAGGCCAGCCTGGTTTACAGAGTGAGTTACAGAACAGCCAAGGCTATACAGAGAAACCCTGTCACACACACACACACACACACACACACACACACACACAAAAAGAAAGAAAGAAAGAAAAGAAAAGAAAGTTAGAGGCGATGGAGAGATGGCTCAGTGGTTAAGAGCGCTGACTGCTCTTCCTTCATGAGTTCAAATCCCAGCAACCACATCATGGCTCACAACCATCCATAATGAGATCTGATGCCCTCTTTTGGGGTGTCTGAAGACAGCTACAGTGTACTTACATATAATAAAGAAGTAAATCTTTTTAAAAAAGAAAGAAAGAAAATAAAGTTAGAGTTCTTAGAACTTCAGCGTGTATTGGCCTGAGTTCTCAGTAGGCCCAACCATCTCCACTTGTAGACATTGAGCTTGTATCCCCAAGGAGGGGAGTGAGATTCAGGCCTCTACCATGGGCAAGTGCTGAGAGTCCCTAAGAAAGTCAGAGACAGCCCCAGAATGTAGAATAGTAATTGAGAATACTGCTAACAGCAGACCTACAATGGTTTCATCCATTCTTCAGTGCCTCTGCCCCAACCAAGCACAGACATCTCACTACACGTTGGGGTAACATCCAGAGCACTGGCCTTTTATAAGGTCTCATCACTTTTGGAGGACCATGGCAATGGAACTCGGGGCCTCAAATTGTCCCTAGGAAAAAAGGGGCAAGCACTCTTGTGTTAAGTGGTAGCCTAGCCTTTGTTGATTTTCTCTTAAGGAAAATGGGTAGGGAAAGGGAGGAACCCGGTGAAAATAATGTCAGTAATGCCACTCATTTGACTAAGACTGGGTTTAGTCACCACTGGTCTGTCTTCTTGAATGCAGGTTAGTAGTTGAATCTTATGACTCAAGCTCAGCTGCCTTCAGACCGGCTTTGGGGACCTCTCCATGCTGGAGCCTGTCTACCACCAGCCAGATGAGCCACTACCCCAGGAAATGGGCCCCTCCTTCCCTACCTTCTGTCCCCACCCTGACAGTCAGCTGGATCACGTACAAGACCTCACCTCCCCAGGGATTGGACAGGAATTGGAATGTGGGTGGGTTGGTGCCATATACACACAGGCAGCTGTGATAGATCCAGAGTAGTTCAAATAATTTGGAATGGTCTCCTATTCGTCCTGACCGAGACCTGTGCTCTCCTTCCCAGGTAAGGTTTCCAAAACTAAAACTCTACGATGATCTCTCATCACAGAGATAACGATGCTAATTGAATGCTTGGGGCTGTATGTTCTCGGATGGGCCACAACTGCTAATCCTATCCGGAAGGAGTTGTTAGGATATCTCATACCCTTCTCCTGCTCTGCGGGGCACCTTGTGACTGCTCCAGGATTCTATAAACATAAGAGCAGGGGGCCCAAGCGAAGAGTGTAATGCCCACCCCATCATTGTATGGCTATCTTGCTTGATGCTTTTGTGGCTCTTGTTTCTTTCTGCAGACATCATGATTCAGGGAGAAGTGAATCACTCTCATTCACTCATTCAACAAATATTCACCGACTATGCCCCAGGCCTGGAAGTGGGTACCAAGATTTTGTTTGTTTGTTTGTTTGACTTTGTTTTGGTGACAGGGTCTCACTATGTTGCTTTGGTTGGTCTGGAACTTTGTAGACTATGCTGGTCTCAAACTTACAGAGATCTAGGTGGTCAGTGAAGGAACAGACACACCTTTAATCCCAGCACCCCGGAGGCAGAGGCAGGTGGTTCTCTGAGTTCAAGGACAGCCTGGTTTACAAATTGAGTTCCAGTACAGCCAGGGCTACACCAAGAAGCCAGGTCTCAAAAACAACCCAAACCAAACAAAAAACCAAAGAAACAAAAAGCCTGCCTCTGCCTTCTGAGTGCTGGGATTAAAGGGTCACCTGGCCCTGCTCAGGCCCTTGAAAAGAAACCTACTTCAAGTTTTTTTCCTTTGCTTTGCTGTGATTCTTCAAGTTAGCTTTTGTTGGTATTCCTGGTATCCCAGCGTCTGGGCTGGGAGAGGAGTTTTAACTGAGAATTAACAAACCATTAACAGCATATACATAGTAACAAATTGGAGTTCTGCCTTTCCATACTGAATATGTAAGTACCCAATCAGTCCTACTTGTTCTTTAACAGTGTAACTTTGGTGGATACAAATTTACTGCCCAGACTCTTCCGCCTGCCTCCAGGCTTCTCAAAGTTTATTAGTTGTAGCTACCCTGAAAGACTACTGTTAACAGAATAAGGGAGCCGGCGGCTCGAAACCTCAATACCTCTTACCTCGTCTCTAACATGCCTCTAAGTACGACTCTTGCTTAGCTAGAAGGCGTATCTTAGCATGCAACGGGTGCCTAACATCCAGTTGGAAGCCACCAACATAACACGGAGTGGCCCGCCAGCCTCTGCAGGCTTGTCTCTCAGCAAGCTTTCATGCATAGGCATACAGGGTCGTGATACAGGGTCAGTCTGCGCCACGAAGTTTAGTCTACGTGGCTCGCACACAACTCACGGCCCATCCATCCTCGGCTTGCACCTGCAATCTCGCCTGCCCTGCTAGAATGCAAAGCCGAGTTAGAGTTTTGCTAGTCTTCCAGGTCTGGGCTCGGCCGTTAGGACCTGGGGAGGGGGAGAGGATGTGTGCGTAGGCTGAGGAGTTAGGGGGGGTGAGAGACAGACGACCAGGTGCCTGTGCGCATGCACCGGCCGACTCCCGCCAGCAGCCCATAGGGCCCTGCGGCAAGCTGGCAGTCAGGACTGGTGGTGTGGTGCGCGTGCGCGGGTCTGCCGCAGGGAGTGTCCGGCACGAGGCGGGGCGGGAGCGCGAGCGGATGGGCGGGTGGGTGGGCACGCGCTGCGCTCCGCCCCACTGACGCGCCGGGCCCGCGCCTCCCGCCTCCGGCGCCCGGACCGGGGTTGGCCGCCACGGAATCCCCGCCCCTCCCCCGCGCCTCCCGGCCGGAACCGATCGCGGCTGGTTTGAGCTGGTGCGTCTCCATGACGACGTGCTCGGCGTATAAGTAGCGGCGCGTCGCACCGTCGGGCTTTGTCAGTCCCTGCAGCCGCCGCCGCCGGCCGCCCTCAGCCAGCAGCTCGGCGCCACCTTGGGTCGGCGTCTGCGGCGGGCTCGACGAGGCGGCTGACGGGGCGGCGGCGGGCGGACGGCCGGGAGCTCCTCGGGGTTCGGCGGCGGCGTCTCCATGGGTCCGGCCAGCCGCGCCCCTGTGCTGTGAGGTGAGCGGGGCGCGGGAGGGATGTGCGGCCACGTGTCGCGAGGCCCGGACTGCGGCCGCGGGCACCGGACACGTGGCCCCGGGCCGGTGACCTTGCGAGCCTCCGCCCTGAAGGCAGCTGCTCCTGGCCCTTGGCTGCAAGCCCTCGGATCGCCCTCGGGAGCCTGCATCGCGTCAGCCTGGCTCGGCGCTCCACTTGCCCGGGCGCGATGATGGAGGGCAAGACCGCGCGGCAGGTGCAGGGGAGCGCGGCCGCGAGCGGCCGCCCTGCAGTTTCCTGCTGCTTTCTTTAGTTTCGCTACGTGTACAGAGCAGAGCCGATGACCCGAAGTGGAAGTTGTTAGACATAATTTAGTCTGGGAATCGCTGCTAATGAATACCCACCGGCTGTGACTTGGAATTAGAACTCCTTGAATGACTTAGTGGTTTACGGGAAAGCCGGGTTCCCGGCTGTTCCGGAAACCTGACTCAGAATCCTCAATAACTGGTAAAAGTGTGGGGAGCAGAGCCTGTCAGGAATGTCTGGGAGAGGACAAAGAATGCAGTGGCTTGTTTTATTCAAACCTAAGATCAGGCAGAATTTTACTGGTGGAATTCTTTGTTTTAATTGGCTTGTATCTCTTCCAGAGTTACCCTCTTGTGCTAATTGTTTAACAGGATTTAGCTACTTCTCATGCCAAAATGTTAGTAACATTTTCCCCCCAGATTTTTTGTATTATTTAGGCAAAGATGGAAAGGCAAAATAGTTAATGGTATCTTAACGAAAGCTTTTCAGGTTTAAGCCGGAAGGTTGCCTGGAAAATACTTAACAAGACCTAAAATTACAAAGTTACTGCCAAAGCCCATTCATCAGTTGTAAATGGTATACAACTGAGTTGGCTGGCGCTGGTCTCTAGTCTTCACTTCGGAGAGGTTTAGGCAGCTAACAAAGTTGACAGTGCCAAAAGTCTAATTAAATTAAGGCTTAAAGCGTGTTTTACCATGCATGGGTTTGGATTTATGGCAGGCTCGTCCCCCTGGGCCTCTCATAGTGTCCCATGCTAGAGCAAACTGGCTCCTAACCATTGCCCGGCCTCCGTGCCTGTAGGCTGCTGGCACTGAACTGGGTCATACAGTGAGGAAAAAAAGTTTTACCTGGCCACTTGCTGTTCATGTCATAAGGCCCACAAATGGGCCTTTTTTTTTTTTTGGTTTTTCGAGACAGGGTTTCTCTGTGTAGCCCTAGCTGTCCTGGAACTCACTCTGTAGACCAGGCTGGACTCGAACTCAGAAATCCGCCTGCCTCTGCCTCCCAAGTGCTGGGATTAAAGGCACGCACCACCACTGTCCCGCTTAGACAGAAAGAAGCTTTTATTGTTGAGCGTGGTGATCTTGCTTATTTTTGTTAGTCATAAAGTTGGCCAAAATTTCCTTCCATATGGTTATTCTCCGTAAGTGGATATTAGAAGGCACTTGAATTCCCAGGAGTGCTCATTTGGTAGGCAATACAATACATACAGGCTCTAAAATACTGATGTCCCATAGCAGTAAGTAACAATATACTGTGTTGAAATGAAGGGTTTTTTGTTTGTTTGTTTGTTTGTTTGTTTGTTAATGTTAGTACAGCATAAAAAAAGTTTCCGTATGGAAATTTTGATGGATTGTTCACTAAGTTTGAGTGCTCTAGACACCTGACGATCTACCATATCATTCATCTGCCAAGACCATTCAGCATAATTCTTAAAGCGGGAAAGGGTAAGACATTTTCAGGGCTGCATGTAGTTGTTGTAATGCCATTTGAAGTTCCTGAAGAGCTGGAATGGCTCAGAAATAAAGCAGATAGGAACACAAAAGACACCAATAATGCCAGTATTAATGAACTGTATGCAGATGTGCTTCTGAGATGCACATTCTGTTTTAGAGAGAGGCAGGGGCTGAGATGTCCCATGTATATAGAGCTGTAGCATTGTTTTGAACAGTGTGGAATCAGTATTTGAGTACTGCAGAGGTTTGGGGTTCACTCACCTAGGTACTAGGATTCCTACCCACCCCACAGTTGATCCTCCTGTACAGGGTACTTTATTTCACCTGCTTACTCTGGTATACTGTTGCAGTGTGTAACCTTTAGTGGTATGATTCCAAGGGAGATAGCAACATCTTGTGTTTCTACTCTCTAGTGTTTCCACCGCTCCAAGGAGCCGGCATTCAGAGTGCTTGGATAAGCTGGCCTTGTGAGGAGCTGGCGCGATAATTTAATTCCATCTCTAGGTTTTTTGTGTAAGTATCAGTTTACTTGTGGATTTGTGTTGAAGCATTGCTAAGACTTTGAATGCATTCATGCTCACTTGCAGCTTACTCTGTTTCAGAGTCACATTGAGAACCATGAGCAGCTTTACTAAGGAAGAGTTTGACTGCCATATCCTCGATGAAGGCTTTACTGCTAAGGACATTCTGGATCAAAAAATCAATGAAGTTTCTTCCTCTGTAAGTACGGGAAGCCCAGGGCTGCAGCTCTGCTGAGTTCCTAGCACTGTAAGTGAGCATGTCTTGCCAGAGAATCTAGAATTTGATTGACTGGAGACTCTAGTGATAATGACATGTCAGTGACTGCTAACGGGGATAGATAGGTTTGATTAAGGAAGGAAGGGAAAGGAGGGTTTTCAGTGTGGCCAGCTGCAGGACTGTTACTGAGATCCCTGAACCTGCTCTCATTCCAGGACGATAAGGATGCTTTCTATGTTGCGGACCTCGGAGACATTCTAAAGAAGCATCTGAGGTGGCTAAAAGCTCTTCCCCGGGTTACTCCCTTTTACGCAATCAAGTGTAACGACAGCAGAGCCATAGTGAGCACCCTAGCTGCCATTGGGACAGGATTTGACTGTGCAAGCAAGGTAAGACTGCTCACCCCACCCCAAGGAGGCATCAGTTGTTATTAATAAGCCAAGATGCACATGACAGCTTCATGTGCTTTTAAGTCAAGCTCATTCAGTCGGTATGTGGCCTAACACTGATCTCCTCCTTCAGACTGAAATACAGTTGGTGCAGGGGCTTGGGGTGCCTCCAGAGAGGATTATCTATGCCAATCCTTGTAAACAAGTGTCTCAAATCAAGTATGCTGCCAGTAACGGAGTCCAGATGATGACTTTTGACAGTGAAATTGAATTGATGAAAGTTGCCAGAGCACATCCAAAGGCAAAGTAAGTCTTCTGATTGAGCACAAAAGGCTGGGTAGACTCAAATCTTGTTCCTGTATTCATTCCTAACAGTAGAACTAGGCTAAACCCTGGGTTAGACTCAGACTCACAAGCAGCAGCGCCTCATGAGTGGGTGAGAGTGTAGAGAGCACTTATTTGGTGTACTTCTGTCTACTTAGGTTGGTTTTGCGGATTGCCACTGATGATTCCAAAGCAGTTTGTCGCCTCAGTGTTAAGTTTGGTGCCACACTCAAAACCAGCAGGCTTCTCTTGGAACGGGCAAAAGAGCTAAATATTGATGTCATTGGTGTCAGGTGAGATCTCAGTGATGTCCTTACAGGCTGAGACATTAAATTTTAAGGCCCCTTTCTCTCTTTGAGAACTAGTCCAAGAACAGCATTCTGTTTCTGTTTCAGCTTCCATGTGGGCAGTGGATGTACTGACCCTGAGACCTTCGTGCAGGCAGTGTCAGATGCCCGATGTGTATTTGACATGGGAGTAAGTACATGTGACTCATTATGCGGGGAGGGGCTGTCTGAAATAACTACTGAGTCTAGACTTTGCCTCTTATAGAATCCTCTGTATAACAGATTTTAAACCCATCTGTCGTGTGCATTTAAACTCATGAATCTGGCAATTTGACTTCTGAATATTCTTGGTTCTAGACAGAAGTTGGTTTCAGCATGTATCTGCTTGACATTGGCGGTGGCTTCCCTGGATCTGAAGACACAAAGCTTAAGTTTGAAGAGGTAATTGCAGCATTAATTAATGACCTACAGAGAGTATTTTACATATAGCAAGTTCCATTTTGGTGTTTTACTGATATTAAAAGGCACCAAACAAATAAGTGGCCCTGTCTCCCATATATTTTTAATGCTTAGTCTCAGGAAATGAAGCCACTGTTCAGTGCTTGTGATACTATTTGTACAATTATGTGAAGTAGGCAGGGTGGAAGGAGTTTTTTTTTTTTTTTATCTTGTTGGAATGTATTTGTAACAATTCTGCATTTGGCCCCTCTTTTGTAATCATTTTGTGCTATTTAATAAAACTTCATAATGTGTTGGAAAGCTAGAGACGGTCCTGAGAGGGGAATGGGAAATGGCGTGCAGGCTGGTTTCCAGGGAGAGAGCTGTCTGTTGCTTCTGTTGCCTGATGACAGGCCTGCCGGGTCATGTCCTGCTCCTCACACAGCAGTGTGATCGTTCTCCTCTGTGTCAACTGCATAACAAATGACTGCTCCCTTCTCTCCCTCTTAGATCACCAGTGTAATCAACCCAGCTCTGGACAAGTACTTCCCATCCGACTCTGGGGTGAGAATCATAGCTGAGCCAGGCAGATACTATGTCGCGTCAGCGTTCACACTTGCAGTCAACATCATTGCCAAAAAAGCCGTGTGGAAGGAGCAGAGCTGCTCTGACGGTATGTGGTGACAGTTTGAGTCATGGAGGGTAACTGAACGTTGATGTGCTGGGTGGTAATTAGAGTGATCTGTTTTTCTAGATGAAGAGGAGTCAAATGAGCAAACCTTCATGTATTATGTGAATGATGGGGTGTATGGATCGTTTAACTGCATTCTCTATGATCATGCACATGTGAAGGCCCTGCTGCAGAAGGTAAGTTCTGAGCATGCTCTCTAGCAGTGAGAATGATGGACAGGATTCAGGGATATTAAAGAACAATTATTCTTCATACAGAGACCCAAGCCAGATGAGAAGTATTATTCATCCAGCATCTGGGGACCAACATGTGATGGCCTTGATCGGATCGTTGAGCGCTGTAGCCTGCCTGAAATGCATGTGGGTGATTGGATGCTGTTTGAGAACATGGGTGCATACACCGTAGCTGCTGCTTCTACTTTCAATGGGTTCCAGAGGCCAAACATCTACTATGT
>CM052705.1:34709854-34774854 GCA_028551405.1 Uromys caudimaculatus
CCCCCCCCCCCCCGCACACATACACTTTCTCTTCCCCCTCCCTCCCTGTCCCAATGGAGTTCCCCTGGCCTCAATCCTTGGAGCCAATGAACTCAAGCAGCTTCCCAATAAACCTGCCTTTAACATAATCAAATTTGGCCTGAAGTAGCACCTTTTACCAGCGGAAAAATAACCTATCAATAGTTTATAAGCCAAACAAAGCTTTCTCCTCTCAAGATGCTTTTGGCCAGCGTTCTGTCACAGCTACAGAAAAACTAATAACTAGGCTATCACACCTAAAACATTGCTGCTGGTGGTGAGAGAACAGTTTTATGGAGACCAGGCTGGCCTCAATCTCAGATTCCCCTGCTCCTACCTCCCTGGTGCTGGTATTAAAGGTGTGCACCACCACTGCACAGCTGACCTAAAGTGGAACCTGCTGGGCCTCCATGCTTGACAACCCATGTACTCTGCCTGGGAGAAGGCACAGGAAGCTGGGCTGAGAGAATCGGGGCAGGAGTATGCCTCTACTAGATAGCTGGTATACTAAAACCTGGCCTGTTCCCTCCAGTTCCCAACCTGTCTTGGCAACTGTGCATGTTCAGCTCTTGATTTATAGGCAGAAAGGCCACATTTAGCAAGTAAAATTTAAGATATTACCTGGAACCTATTAAGAAACATTTGTGGTTTATCTCATTTAACTCAGCAGCTTGACAGGGTTTCTGAGTCTTAAGCACCAGGATCTTGGCCCTGGCTTCTGGGTGTCATGTTGCCTTCTGCAAGTCTGGTGCTCCTGTGGGCCTCGGCATCCTTGTCAACAGGCACGGGAGACAGAAAGACCAGGCTCAGCTGTGCAGCTGGGACAGTCCTGGTCATGGCCACTAGGGGGCAGCAGGACACAGTGTTTAAGGTGTAGCTAGTTGGCTAGGTGCCAAGCTCCACTCTGAAAGAAGACTCCAAGCCAACTTGGTCCCTCTCCAGATTCCCCAAACCCTCATGCCTACCTTAGTAGGACTTTCAGGGATCTCCAGAGAGTCTTCTTCGGCCTCTGATTTGCTGTCTCTTTGCCTGTCCCTTCAGTGGGTAATGCCTGCAGCCATGGCTTCCCGAAGTATCCCAGGCCTTCCCCTGTGCCCACACCACATTTGTACATGCACACCTGGCCTACCTGTCCCCATGTACCCCAAGAATAGGGTCCAGAGAACTTGTGTGTCTCGGTGTAGCTGTCTCGGCCCATTGGCGCAGAGCCCGCCTAGGCTTTCCTATGCATGGTCCTGCCCAGCCCATCCCCACCCCCATGCCCAATACCTGACCCTCTCCATACAGCCACACCCCTGCAGAAGCCAGGGTCTGAGGAGATGGGCCTGGCAGCCATTTGCTTTCCCTCAGCTCTACTCCTGGCAGCTTGAGGCCCTGTCTCTGGGAAGCTCATCTGCCCCGGGACATCACAGTGGACTCTTCAGCACTCCAGCTTTCAGGACAAACAGCTCCCGTGGAGGACAGAGGCCTGGGTCATGTGACTTGTTCACAGCACATCAAACTTGCTCCTGAGTCCCACAGAAAAATGAAGATGGTGTTTGTGCTCTGGCGCGTTTGAGTCAGGGCACAGAAGCCTTGCTCGGGAAGGTAAACTACAGGTCAATCTATAACAAAGGACAGCATGCAGCCACTAGAACCGTTTCCTTCCCAGGCGCCTGCACAGGACGGCAGAGGTTCTGGGACCCCAGAGGCAAGAGAGCAGGACCAAGAGGCTTTTAGAAGGCTCCACCCCCTCCCTTCCTCCCTCCCCTCCTCCTCTTCCTCCTCCTCCTCCCCTCTCCCTCTCCTCCTCCTCTTTCACTAGAGTCTGCTTCCAGAAGGAGAAAGCCTGTCAGGGACCCCTGCTGTGTAGGTGAGAGCTCAGGGTTCATTCTGGGGTCCTTTTCTCTACTGTGAGCTGGGCATGCAGGCATCATCTTTGGGGCTACTTCCCTCATCTTTCTCCTAGGCAGCAGTAGGCTGGCTCACTGAGGAAGCGCATAGATTTAGTGAGTTCCTGACAGGGCAGGGTCTGCAAGGACCCTCAGATCCACATCGTGATTTGTACAGAAGGAGCCGTAACCAGTGTTTTCCTTATTTATTTTTTTTAGATTGCTTGTTGTTGTTGTTGTTTTCAAAGATTTATTTATTTATTTATTTATTTATTTATTTATTTATTTATTTTGGTTTTTTGTTTTTGGTTTTTTTGGTTTTTCGAGACAGGGTTTCTCTGTGTAGCCCTGGCTGTCCTGGAACTCACTCTGTAGACCAGGCTGGACTCGAACTCAGAAATCTGCCTGCCTCTGGGATTAAAGGTGTGTGCCACCACTGCCCGGCAGATTTATTTATTTTTTATGTATATGTGTACACTGTAGCTGTATTCAGGCACACCAGAAGGGGATATCATTGGATCTCGTTACAGATGGTTGTGAGCCACCATGTGGTTGCTGGGAATTGAACTCAGGACCTCTGGAAGAGCAGTCAGTACTCTCAACTACTGAGCCATCTCTCCAGCCCATTGTTGTTGTTTTTGAGGCAAGGTTTTTTGTGTGTGTGTGTGTGTGTGTGTGTGTGTATGTGTGTGTGTGTGTGTGTGTGTGTGTGTGTGTGTGTGTGTGTGTGTGTGTGTGTCTAGCACTGACTGTCCTGGAACTCACTCTATAGACCAGGCTAACCTCAAACTCTGCCTGCCTTGGCCTCCTGAGTGCTGGGATTATAGGCATGTGTGCTGCCACCACCTGGCTCTAGATTGACCTTATTCATGGAGTAACTAAGTAAGTACATGAATAGCTCCAGCTGGCCTGGTACTTACATGGCCAGCCTGGAACTCAAACTTCTGACAATCCTCCTGCCTCAGGTTCCTGAGTACTGGAACAAGACAAGTTGCTACACTGGTGCAAGTGTGAGCGTGTGTGTGTGTGTGTGTGTGTGTGTGTGTGTGTGTGTGTGTGTGTGTGCACACTTGTGTAGAATTTGTCCCCTATCTTGAGATGGATATTAGCCTCCGCCTGCCTTCAGGCTTGTCTGTACTGGAACCACATTGTTGGCTCTGGGTCTCTGAAGCCCTTAGGGTGCTCTAGTCTTCCCTTTACTGATTCTATTCCACACAGCCAGCTAGTGAATCAACAGATTAACGCTCCTAGTCATCTCTCCCACCCTCCATTCACTTTCTCCTCCGTCATATTCATTGCACTGCTTAGTTTTCTGCCAACTTGACACAAGCCGTGGTCATTGGGCAGAAGGAATCTCAACTGAGAAAATGCTTTTATCAGATTGGCCAGTGGGCACATCTGTGGGTCGTTCTCTAGATTGATACGGGAGGGCCCAACCCACGGTGTGTGGTACCACCCAGCAAAGGTGGTCCTGGGTTGTATACAAATGTAAGCTGAGCAAAATATGAGGAGTAAGCCAGTAAGCAGAGTTCCTTCAGGCTCTCAGCCTCCAGGTTCCTGTTCTAAGTTGTCTACATGATGGATTATAAACTGTAAGAAGAAAGAAACCCTTTCTGCTCCGAGTTGCTTTTGGTCATGGTGTTTATCACAGCAACAGAAAACAAACTAGAGCAGAATTCTGTAGCACAGAGTGAGGCTATGACAGATCCTGCCATGTTGTTTGGGGTGGGGTGGGGGGTTTGTGGAATTGTTTGGAACTTTGGGCTGGAAAACATATTGGATACTCAAAGCTATCACTTACAGCTTTATCCTTTTGAAATAGGGTCTTTCAATGAACCCAGAGCTAGGCAGGCAGCCAACCAGCCCCACAGATCCTCCGGTCTCTGCCCTCCACAATGCTGGGGGTTATCAGGATATGTGAGGCCATGTTTTACACGGATGCTGACTTCTGAATTCAGGTCATCATGCTTACAAAGCTAACCTTAGCCATGGAGCCATCAGTGCAGTCTCCCTTACTGGCTATAGAAAAACAAAAACATAAAACAGATTTATTAATTATTACGTGTAAGGGTGATCTGCCTGCATGTCTATGCACCACAAGCATGCATTACCTACAGTGGTCAGAAGAGGTTGTTGAATCCCCTGCAAGTGGACTTACAGACAGTCGTGAGTGCCATGTAGGAATCAAGCCTGGATCCTCTGGAAGAGCAACCCGTGCTCTTAACGGCTGAGCCATCTCACCATCCCCTTTTGTAGCTTTTGCTTCCCCCCAATCCCCGGTAACATTCTAGGGCTCAAATTCTGGTCTGTGTTTCTTTACTGTCTCTACCCAAACTACAGCCTTCCTTGTCTGCAGCCTCCAGACAATGAGGCATACTCAGCAATTTAGCAGGGAAGCTATCCTCTTAGGCTGGCTAGAAGTTCCTACTTTCTTCTGACTGAGAAAACGGGGCATATAAGTTGCACCATTAGGTCAAGGAGCACGTTCAGAGAGACTGGGATTTCAGGCAGGCTCAGCCGGAACCCAAACGTTTACCCAGGGCATCCTCCTCTCTGGGCCACTGGACTCACTGCCTCTCTCCACCATCAGCTGTCTGGGTGTTCTAGACAGTGGCCTGTGGAGAGGGGACTCTGGGATGGTGTCATGCCACACATCCCATGAGACAGTTTGGTCTCTGCCTGGCTGGCTGTTCTAAAAATAGCTTCTGCTAATGAAGGGAGGACTGGGGTCTGGCTGAAGTGGGGTGCTGGGCCCCATTCTCCTGTGAGCAGGCCCTGTCCTGAGCTCCTCAGCTAAGCAGATAATTACGCGTGTGCTTTGTTCACCGCATAAAGGGGCTCTCAGAGAACTTACGAGAGGCCCCGCTTCCTGGCTGGTTTTATTTTATTTTATTTTTCAGAGCTGGAGTGTGAAAGTCAAGCTGAACCTGCCTAATTGTGCCTGCGAAGGCAATTCAGAGAAGCCGCTCTTGGAAGGGAATCAGGACAATTAGCTCTGGGCTGTGTGGAGAAGGGACAAGAGCTTACCATAGTGAATGTCAGCCTGTCCCTGGGGGAAGCAGAGGGCAGCAATGAGCTAGAATGAAGAGGTGGGTATCTTCTCCTGAGGCAGGGTTAGCACCCACATCTACAATGGGTGTGAGTGGTGGGGGTACAGGCATGGGAGCCAAGGCCAGTCAGGAGAAGGAGCAATTATTAGCCCAGTCAGGGTTGGATGCCAGTGGTCTTGGGTCACTAACACACCCCTTGGAGCCTCAGTTTCCCTGAATCCCCAAATGAGCAACACACACACATATACACATACACACACACACACATGGCCCCCCCAAAAAAACCAGACCAGATGGAGCGTGCATCCTAGGCAGTGGTAGGCACAAGGCCAGGGAGATGGTGCCAACAGGGCCTGCAGCAAACAATCCACAGCAGCTGTAAGCCTGGCCCTCCGATGCCCAGTGGCCTGGCTGCAAGCCAACTGTTCTTCTCCCTACCTCCAGCACTGTGCCTGGACCAGGGGAAAATGTTACTAGTTCCTGTGACTCTTGGGGCTTCCAAGTCTGAGAGTTGGGCATTCGAATCTCGGGGAGGTTGAGTCTGCAGCCTGGACTGGCTTCCTCCCTTGATTCAGAGCTCCACTGGCACCAAGTAGGTGACAAATGTTTGTCCTTTCTATAGCATCAGGAAACTGAGGTCTATAAGTTCACCTCCCAGTCAATCAAGTACCTGCGTGTGTGTGTGTGTGTGTGTGTGTGTGTGTGTGTGTGTGTGTGTGTGTGTGTTTTGTTATATTTCACTGTGTGTATAAATATGAACACACATGTGCCTCAGCACGCATGTGTATGTGTATCAGAGGGCAATCTCAGGTATTGGCCCTCACCTTCTACCTTGAAACAGTCTCTTTTGCTGTTGTCTTCGGCTCAGCTTCTCCTCCACCTCCCTGTAGGAGCACAGGGATTACAGAAGCTCATACTACTGTGTCCAGCTTAAATGTGGGGCTGGAGACTCCAACTTGGGGCCTCACACTAGCACAGCTGTCTCTTTTACCCACGGAGGCATCTTCTCAGCCCTGTGTGTCTGTTTTAGATTTATTTATGTCTATGGATGTTTTGCCTGTATGTATATCTATGCACCATGTAAGTTCCCAGTTCCCACAGAGATCAGCAGGGGGCATCGAACCCCTAGAACTGGAGTTACAGGTGGTTGTGAGATGCTTGTCCATGCTGGGAATCAAACTCTGGGCCTCTGGAAGGACAGCAAATGATCTGAACCATTGAACCGTCACTCCAGCCCACTGTGTGTCTATTGTAGATAGAAATTTCTAGAGGAGTATGACTATCTGCTTTGAAAGGAGACCAAGGCATACACAATTGGTTTTATTCATTTTATTTTTTATTTATTTTTTTTTAAGGATTTATTTATTATATGTAAGTACACTGTAGCTGTCTTCAGACACCCCAGCAGAGGGCATCAGATCTCATTATGGGTGGTTATGAGCCACCATGTGGTTGCTGGGATTTGAACTCAGGACCTTCGGAAGAGCAGTCAGCACTCTTACCCGCTGAGCCATCTCTCCAGCCCCTATTCATTTTATTTTAATTTTTAAATTATTTCTTTTAGTTTTTGAGATTATCATCTGACCAGGAGAAATGGTCTTCCTCAGGAAAGAGCACACCAATGGTTATCCAATACAAAATGGTCAGTCCTGAGAACATACATACCCGTGACCTTCTACAAACTGAGAAAGTTATACTTAGGCATGTTTTTCTCATCTTAAAGGGACGTGGCTAGCTCTGTCTGCTAGGACAGGCCTATGGAGTAGGGTACCCATGTCTACACACAGAGTGTGACAATCACACTCTGTTTTGTGGATTTGATTCCATATATCTAGAGGACTCAGAACCTTTGGCTCATGCTCCACGAGTTTTAACATCACTGCTGTCGTCATCAGTGGATGGCTCAGACTCCCACTGTGAAACCCAGATAAGCTGACAAGTGGTGTGCAATGAGTCCTTCCATGTGGCTGGAATGAGAACATCAGGGATCCGGCAGTCAGTGCCTCCAGCAAGGGGCATGCTGGTATTCATCTAGTTGGTCTGTTTGAGCCACTCTAGTTAAATGGGTGGGGCTTTGTTTGTTTGTCTGTAACTCATGTAGCCCAGGCTTCCCTCAAATTCAATGTTCAACCTTACTTACCCCTTAAATTTATAATAATCTGCCTCTTAAGTCTTGAGTGCCAGGATCACCGGGAATGTACCACCATGCTCGGCTTATGTAGTGCTGGGAATTAAGGGCTTCATGGATGCTAGGCAAATACTCTACCAATGGATCCACCTCACAACCCCCAGTTAAGTAGTTTATTTTTATTCTTTGAATATTTGTGTTTATTCTTTGATCATGTGATGGCTAGTTTTATGTCAACTTGACACAAACTAGAGTCATAAGATCCAACAGTAGGACATTTTCTTAATTAGTGATTGATGGGGAAGCTCATTGTAGGTGGCGCCTTCCCTGAACTGGTGGTCCTGGGTTCTATACAAAAGCAGGCTAAGCAAGCCAGAGGAGTAAGCCAGTAAGCTGCACCCCTCCTTGGCCTCTGTATCAGCTTCTGCCTTTGGGTTCCTGCCCTGCTTGAGTTCCTGTCCTGACTTCCTTTGATGATGAACAGTGATGTGGAAGTGTAAGCCAGATAAACTCCTTCCTCCCCAACTTGCTTTTTTGTTTGTTTGGTTTTTTTTTTGGTCATGGTGTTTCATCACAGTGATAGTAACCCTAATTGAGACAGAGGCTATTGGTGAAAGTGCAGCCTGGTAAAGCAAGGAACCCCAACATTTTGAGATGGCAGTAGTGTGGGATGACCACCAAGAACAACAGCTGGGCTTGGAGTGGAGCTGAGCCTAGAAGACAAGTTGTATGTGCTATAGAGGGCAGAGCTGGAAAGGTGACCCAAGTCCTTTGGAGGAACCCAGAAAATCATGCGTGAGTCTCAGATAATCAGGCTCAGTTATTTACACTATTCGAGTTTGTTTCTGCTTTGTTCAGATTATGACAGTGCCCTGGTTCTTCCTTCTTCCCTCTTGGAGAAAGAAAGTATTTAATTTATAGGAGCCCACAGTTAAGAGACTTAATTTTAAAGGGCTCTGGATTTTAAAGAGACTGAATTTTTAAGGATTGGAACTTTAAAAACCTGATATGTTTATATTTTAATGTTGATATTAAAGTGTCATCTTAGGGAAGAACACGAAAGAAAAGGTTATGGCTTAGTGATGCACCGTGTGTCAAGTCTCCAAGGGGGTCTGTGGGGCTGGCTAGCTTTATGCCAACTTGACACAGCTAGAGTCATCTGAGAGGAAGGAACCTGAATTGAGAAAACGCCTCCATAAGATCTTTCGGAGAGACATTTTCTTCATTAGTAACTGATGTGGGAGGGCCCAGCTTTTTGTAGGTGGGGCCTGGGTTCTATAAGGAATCAGGCTGAGCAAGCCATGAGGAGCAAGCCAGTAAGCAGCCTCTGCATCAGCTCCTGCCTCCAGGATCCTGCCATCCATGAGTTTCTGTCCTGATGTTCTTGAATGATGAACGATGATGGGGAACTGAAGGTGGAAGAAACCCTTTCCCCTCCAACTGCCACCCACTGCAAAAGGAAGCTTCCCTGACCAATGCTGAGGAAAGCAATTATCAATGGGTTTAAACAACTGAGGGGAGGCAATTTGACAACACATTCATTTAAGAAAGCAATGCTCTGTGTGTGTGTGTGTGTGTGTGTGTGTGTGTGTGTGTGTGTGTGTGTGTGTGTGTCCTACATGAACCTTGGGGCACTATGAAACCCAGCCTTCCTCTGGGGAGTATGTTTTCAGGACAGTCCCCAGCTTGCTCTCTCTGCCAATATGTGTTATCTTTAGCAATAGAGCCTTACCATCTAGTTCTGGTAGGTAACCAAGAGCGATGGCAATAGCTTGTGTTGTTTTGGGGCCTCCGGGGGCTTCCCAAACCAATAACTCATAGGGAGGCAGCCCACACTTGGCACTGGTTATTTTGTTTAATGACCTATGTTCTTCTGGGGAAAACATTGTCTACCCATGCAGAGTACCTGTGTTCAAACTTTTTTAAAATTATGTTTTCAAAATGAGCTTACAACATAGTGGGTTTCCATTAGGGTGTTTTACATAGACTTAGTTTTGATTAACCCACCCCACCACCTCCTCCTCCCTAGTTAAATGGTTCAGATACCCATGGATGAAGAACCCTCAAGGCTGCTTATGAACATAGAGTGTGGGCTGCTGTGAGTGGGGCCAGAAAATGTAGGCCTGGAGACAAACTATCCTAGCTTGCTTTCCTGTTGCTGTGATTAAAACACGGAACCAACTGGGAGGAGAGGGTTTGCTTATCTTATTAATCTACAGTCCATTATCATGGAAAGTCAGTGCATAACCGCAAGGCAGGAACCGTGAAGGAATGATGCCTACTGGCTTGCTTGCTCCCTATGAAAGCTCAGCTTGCTCTCTTAATACAGCCCAGAACCATCAGCCTAGGAGTGGGGAAGGGAGGGTTCCTCTACATTAACGGTTAGAAATGCCCACAGGTCAACCCAATGGAGGCAACTCCTCAAATGAGGTTCCCTCTTTTCGGGTGACTCTAATTTGTGTCAAAAATCACAAAAACAAAACAAAAGCACATAACCCTTTTTTGCATCTGAGGAGACAGAGCTCCAAGGGAGATCCCCCAAATAGAAGCCCCCAGCCCGACCCCTGCCAGTCACTTCTGTGTCCAGCTGCCCACTGGATGTGAAGCCATGCTATGTTCAGCTTTTTCAGCCAGCACAAAGGAACAGGCTGCACCCTATCACCCATGGCAACAGGGAGGAAGCCGCCTCAGCATGCTCTATGGTAGGATCTCCTGAAACAGGTTGCAAGTTCTGCCCATGTGTGGCTGGCCACTGTTGGTTCTTGACTACCTTAATGTCATCGTTTGCAGAGCTATAGTGCTCCAGCAAGGACATCCCCTGATGTGCAGTGCTCCCACTGAATTCTGTGTGGTGGAATTTCTACAATGCGGGAGAGGGTCCAGGACTTCCACATGGGGACTTCTGTAGTCCTGGACCTGTGACTAGTTGCTCAAGTCTGATGGCTTTTGGGGGTAGGGGACAAAGCAAAGTGATAGAGGTGGGCATGTTTCAGGGGGCCATGTTTAACTCAAGACCAGCCACCTATCTCCAGGCCCCCTCCTGCTCTGCGGGCTCAATGCAGAGGAGAGAACCAATAGCCTGAAACCTATGCAAAATAATGTATGGTCGCTCTGCACGTCCTGTGTCTGCAGAGTTGAGCATCATTGCGGATGTGATCCTCTGCTGGGTGGACCAGGGTGGTGATGGGTGCGGAGCAGAGCAGCCGAGGACTGGTGGAACAGCTGGGAGAGACCCTTCTCCAGAGAGACTGGATGCTGCCTCCAAACTCTCAAGAGCTATTCTGGAAAAGCTGAGCCTGGGTCCCTGGCTGAGCTCTGGGATTTGGAAAATGGTGTGGCTACTTGTGTCCTGCAAGCCTACTGTGTGTTAGGACTTGATGCAGTTTCTCAGACCTGCTGTCTATGCAGAAGGGCAAGAGGGAAGCTGCTTTGGACCCCAGGAAGGGAAGCCCTTACTGGGAATTCACTCTGAGGGAGGCTGGGAGAGGATTTGGGGCAGGCTGAGTGGCCTGGGATAATGGATTTCTCAGCCACAGTTGGTAGCAGCTTTCCTGGGTCCTCGAGGAGGCTCTGGAAGGTTCTTTTGCCCCAAGTGTGGCAGGAGTGACTGAAGCAGACAGAGCTCTCTGAGACCGAAGCCTCCCTCTCGCCGCCCACCTCCAAGAAGCTCATGGTTCTGTCTTAAAAGCCTTTCCAATAAAGCCTTGGAGACAACAAGCCCCATTTCCTGAGCAGAGCTGAACAGTTATTTTACACTTCATCTAATTGATTAAAATGACTCTTCTGAATTAACTGGGCTTTCCAGAGCTGAGCGGGGGAGTGCAATCCAGAGAGTGAGCTGGCTACCAGGCTGGACAGAGGCTTTTGTGAGAGGTGGCCCCTCTGGTCCCTGCTGTGTACAACTCTGCTTTCTATCTCCCACATCCAGTGCTCTGATGCCCTCCTGCAATCTTTACAGGATCTCATCCCTCAGAAATGGGACCAGGGATGCTGCTGCTGCTGGCCACTCCCTGCGGACCTCAAACCTGTTGGCACGCATGTGTCATACAGTTGCCTTGACTCTTTGACACTACTCCAGAGAGTCATTGAGACTCCGATCGATAGAACAGACACTGAGGCCCATAGGCGTCACAAAGTGGCCAGGCTGGGGCTGAGGCCAACCTGTTGATAGGAAGTCCAGTTCACTCTCTGACTCCTGCCCTGAGGACACTATCAAGGGAGCTACTCCAATGCTATTAATTTATTTCATGACCCTGAGATTCATAGTGTCCATGCAACTGGGTTTCAAGATTCCACACATGAAACCTTGCCCAGAATGACACCTGAATCAGCAGGTTTCAGCTTGCTGGAGGTGATGTCAATGTCACATGAACAATGTGTGACTTATCTCAGCTGAAGGTCAGATCCAGTCGTTAACAGAAGTCTCTGGTTGCATTTTTCCAGATATGCAGAGCAGAGTATTGCTCTTGGTCTCTGCTTATATACTGTCTAGTGGGCGACATGGGGTTCTAAGCCTGCATCTGGTTATCTTGAGTGAGTGACTGGGTTCTGGCTATCAGGTGTAGCCTTGGGTGTATCGGGGATCCGGACTAAGCTGTTTTACACGTCTAAATGGCATTTTTTACTATTCTAAGATCTGTCACAGTCTTTCTGTGTCACAACCATAACCCATGCATCACCTCTTCTGTCTCCTTCCCAGGCCACCGCTTACACTGTCCTCTTTTGTGAGGTGTGGTTTTACAGTACTTGATTACTGTGTCATTGACTTCAGCCTTATCTTCTCCTCTTCCTCCTTTGAGACAAGGTCTCACTATGTATCCATGACTGCTCTGAGACTTGCTATGTAGACCAGGCTAGCCTTAAATTCACAGAGATCTGCCTGCCTCTGCTTCCTGAGTACAGAGACTAACTGTGTCATCTTAAGTATACCTGGGTCAGGCCCTATGATAAGTACTTAAAGGCCTGAACTTAAAATTAATGAATGAGCCAGGGCTACACAGAGAAACCTTGTCTTGAAAAAAAAAAAAAAAAAAAACCAAATAAATAAATAAATAAATAAAAATTAAAAAATTAATAAATAAGGGGAAGAGGGAAAAGTCAGCTATAGGAAGCTGGATATATCTTCAGTGGAGCATGAGACAGGCTGACTAGGGGACATCTGGACAGTTTTGCCTCCAAGGTGGCACTTGCCATGATCGTAGATGGTGGTGTGAGCCTGTCTTTGGGCCTGCAGGGTACAGGGGGCTCACGGACACCTTCTCCCACCCAAGTCCTTGACTATGATCATGGCAGCCTGTTGGGTTCTAAACTAGTAAGGGTATGGAATAGGGCCAGAAGGCCCACGCCTTGCTGTCTGGTGCGTTTGTCAGTGTGGATGAGGTGGACCCGAGTTCTCTTCAGCATCCTGTAAATGGAAACTGCCCACAGTCGCCAGCCAGGTGCCCATGATAGTGAAGACATCTCTGCCTTGTCCTATACCTGTATCAGTGGAAGTGGAGCAGTGACACTGGGACCAGTGCCCCTAGCCTGGCTGGCAGTGTCTCAGGCTGTGGTTTCCTCCTGGTGAATATTTATGACCTGCCTATCCCCATTCTCCAAATTGAAGCTGATGGTGGCTCCTTTGATTTCTTTCCCACACACACAGCCAGGCGGCTGGCTGCCTAGAAGCATTTAATAAGCCCTGAGGCCAAATGTCTGCTTTCCCCAAGGGAGTGTCTCTAGGGCTTTCTTGCAGACAGCTCTCATGGCAACCTTGTAGGGAGGAAGGATTCTTTGCCTCTTCCTGCTTGGGTTCAGTGTGGGGGCCTGCAAATCCAACTGAGGATAGAGGAACAGGAGAGAAACCAAGGTGTGTTTCTATACCAACGGGGAGGTTCAGTGGAGAACAAGAGATGGGTTTATGTTGCCTGATGTGGGAAAGGCTTCTATTCGAAGAACGAATGAGTAGGCTTTTAGAGGAGAAGTAACCGGAGATAAGATGTGGGATTTTCACGCCAACCAAGCCCACCCCATCTCTCTTCCAACTTCTTTGTTTCAGACTCCCTGCTTTATATTTAATGGTCCAGAAGCTTTAGCAAGAATCCTGTGGAAACCAAGCATGGTAGCTCCTACTTAGCAGTTGGGAGGCTAAGGCAGGAGGATTGCCTTGAGTTCAGAGTCACCTGAGTTACATAGTGAGCTCTAGACCAGCCTATGCTATGGAGTACGATCTTATCTTAAGGCCAAACAATAATAACAAAATAGTCCTGCACAGTCAGGTCACCCCAGTCACATGCTCCACGCCTGATCAACTGAACTTACCTGATTGGGTCCTCCTCAGTCCCCCAGAGGACATCTGATCTCATCTGCCTGCCTGCCTTCCAGAGAATCCTGTTAAGTCATTTTAGCCAGAAGCCCTCAATCCTGATGTTTCCCTGGTAATTTTCCATCACTGACCTCACTGTCTTCTTGGCTATAAATCCCCGCGTTTTTATTTGTTTAAATTTACCCAATCTTTCTCTCTCCCTCTCCCTTCCCCTTCTTATCCTCTCCCTCTGTGTGTGTGTGTGTGTGTGCGTGTGTGTGTGTGTGTGTGTGTGTGTGTGTGTGTGTAGGTAGGTAGGTAGTATGACCCTTGTAGGCAGGAAGGGGTTGTCAAATCTACCCACTGCTTGCAAAGTCTCATTATTGTGAAGCTGGAATTATTAGTAGTTGTGACACGCATTCCACATGGGTGTTAGAGACTGAACTCAAATCCTCTATGGTCCTTATTAGCTTGTATTCAATGAGCCATCTCTCTAGCCCCTCTTTTCATTTTTTCTTTTTTTCCTTTATTTGCGCGCACTCGCGCGCACGCACATGTGTGCGTGTGCGTGTGTGTGTGTGTGTGTGTGTGTGTGTGTGTGTGTGTGCGCGCGCGCATGCGCGCGCCCCCAAGCCTTGCTCATAGAGATCAGAAGAGGGCACTGGATCTCCTGGAGCTGGAGTTACAGGTGGTTGTGAACTACCTAATACAGATGCTAAAGAAACAAAATCCATTCTTCTGCAAGAACACAAAACATCTTTTTATTTTTAAATTATCTATTTTATGTATGTGAGTACACTGTCACTGTCTTCAGACATACAAGAAGAGGGCATCAGATCCCATTTCAGATAGTTGTGAGCCACCATGAGGTTGCTGGGAATTGAACTCAGGAAGAGCAGCCAGTGCTCTTAACCACTGAGCCATCTCTCCAGCCCCACAAAACACCTTAAAACACTAAACCTCCTATCCAGCCCTAAACCCCTATTTTTCCTTGTTTTGTTTCTGGCTGAGTCCAATCTACCCACTGCTGCAAAGTCCCATTACTGTGACCCCAAGCCAATGTCAATGGTTTATTTATTATAGATGGGTTCTCATGTAGCCGAGGTTGGCTTTGAACTGGCTACAACCTTGGATTTCTGGTTCTCCTGCCTCCATCTGGAATCAGTGCTGGGATCACAGGTGTGCCCCACTCTATCTGGCTTATGCGGTGCTGGGACTCAAACCCAAACTCCATTCCTGTAGTCCTGCCCTTAGACAGAGTTGCTTTTTCTTCCCATCCGTCCTTGTTACTTCTTGTTGCTGTGTTGTACACCATGACCAAGTTTGTTTTGACTTATGGTTCTGGAGGGAGATTCCATAATGACAGGAGGCCTGGCAGCAGGTGGCCAGAGCAGGAGGCCGAGAGACCACGTGTGCAGCTACACACGGGAAGCAGACAGAGTGACCAGGATGTGAGTGAGGTTATCTCAAGGCCTGCCCCCAGGGATCTACTTCCTCTGTCAAAGCTGTATCTCCTAAAAGTTCTATAATGTACCCCAACAGTATCACCCACCAAGGACTAAGTGTTCAAACTCAAGGGCCCACGTGGGACATCCCGCTCAGACCACCACATCATCTTTAAAGGTCACTAGAACACAGTCTTTTCCCTTTTTTTTTCTACAGTAGGTGCTAACAGTCTGTCTAACCATCTTCTTGACTAAAGTTTCCCTCAGAGAGGCTTATGAAGTTCTTTCTTGCCCTCCTTTCTGGGAGCAGCCAGGATGCCCTTTTCTTCAGAGAAAGGGGGTTTATGGACAGAGGACGCTCAAAGCAAATAAACAAGCAAGCAAACAAGCAAACAACAACAACATGACTACCACCAGCAACAAAACCCCTGCTTTCCATGTCTGTCAAATCTCAGATGTCTTTAGTTCAAAGACTTGTCAGGGCCAGCAAGATGACTCAGTGCATAAAGGTACTGTCCTACAAGCTTAGCAACCTGAGTTCAATCCCTGGGACCCACATAAAGGTAGAAGGAGAACACCCACCGTACAAGTTGCCCTCTGGTGTCCACATGCGTGCTGTGACATACACACAATAGGGATCTTTGTACTAACTCTGAGTCTGAACAGTCCCCTCCCATCCCAAGCCTCTAACTTCCTCTACAAGCTGACCCTGACCTCCGATGTTCTCCTAATCCATCTTCCTTCACACCTCTTCTCCCATTGTCCATCCGTCCTTCTCCCCTATGTCTGTGCATTCTTCTATCTAGCCTTTCCTCAGTATCCAAAACGCACAGCTAGGTTACTGCAGGCACACGGCAATGGCCCCGTTTTACCTGCTATTTGACCAACAGCACTCCTCCAGACGCTGGCTGCTTGCCTCTCGGTACAATCTCAGCATTCTTTCAGGGTTCTACAGACACAGTAGATGCTGAGTATGGGATCCAGAGCTACCCTGGAGAAGGATCCCTCTTTGTCCTAAAAGGTATCTGGAGATCTTCAGTGGCAACTCTAGGGGCGCTGAGGTGTTCTGGGGGCCCCTTAACATCTGGGAGTAGCAGAGAAGCCCCTCCCCCAGTGACTGGCTGAGTCAACAGTGAGAGTCCCAAGTCCAGCTGCAGGACTGGTCATTGGTTTTGTTTTGGGGAACCAGAACTTCGGATTATAGGAATCAGGTGGGGCTCTTGCTCTGTAAATCTGGGTTCTAGACCCTGGGGAGCCAGGAGATACCAACTCATCTCTCCTGTTTAGGTTCTAGTGTGGACTGAAGTCTAAATGCAATTATTTCTAGGGCTCCTTCAGGTCCCAAGGAGGCTTCTACCCTCCAGAGAGCTCCAACCTTCCTACCCTGTTTCTAGCTCACAGAATCCAGTGTAGGACTCAGAGTTTCTCTAAGCTTGGCAGTGAACAACCATAAGGATACCCAGGAATGCAGGGGAGGACCTGGGGGGGACCCAAGGAGGAGAGTTACCATACCAGCAAATTTGAGAGGAGCAGCAGACTCCACTAGCCTTCCAGTGTCTTCTGTTGGTGGTAGTGGCGTGAGACTGAGGGCCCGTGTCACTGATGGTCCCTAGTCTCTTCTGTCTTACTGGACTTTCCAATTGCTGCAGCTGCAGTAAACATCTCATGCAGACCCACTGTTGACTTTTCCCCTCAGTCTCCTGGCTAGAGGGCTCATAGCCCAGCATCACAGACTGATGCCTGTCCCAAGTGACAAACATACAGTGGGCCTGCCCAGCCTTGCCTCTGGGTCTGGATCTCTATCCTCTGGTTATGCCAGTCACTACAAACAGCTTGGTCAGGGAGGAGGACTTTCTCTGTCACTCCCTGGTGTCAAGGGGCACCTGGAACACCTCAAGTCCCCTAGCAGGGGACTCTTGTATCCTTTAGGACCTCCCTGTGACACTTGCTACCTTCCAGAATGGCCCATCTGCTGTTTTCCCAATTAGAGTGTTCATTTCCTCTTTGCCTGGAACCTGGAGTTTGTTTCCAAGGCTGAGCAGGTGGCTGGAGACCTGAACATAAACAGATCATGATTTGGGAATTGACTTGCTTATCATGGAAATAAATGTTCCTCCTCTTGAGGAGTTGCTTGGCCAGGTTTCTGAGTAATCCTTGCATTAGCTTCAATCTTGCCCTGTGAAAACCTGCAGCCCTTAGCTCCACCCCTTCTCCCCTCCCCCGACCCGAACGAGACCCTTAGGGGGTTGGGGGGATTGTGAATCACTGATTCTTTGGGATAGAGTGAGGGAGTGAATCAGGTGTTGTCAGCCATGCTTGCCGGTGGGAGGGGAGGGCGGAAGGGAGAGACGGAACATGAGTAAACAGAGAACCAGTGCCAAGTAGACATCTGGGCAGCTGATCAGCTCAGCTGCCCTTGGTTCCTGCAGTCTTCCGGTCTGTGACAGGTCAGACAGACCCCACTGGGAGGCGGCTGCTTCACAATCTGCCCTGCCTCTCATGTGTACTGTGTACCAGGGACAGTAGGGAGGCTCCATGGGGACAAAACTCTTTGAAAGACCCACAGGACCCGATGCCTGGTTAGGAACCAGCTGCAGAAAGGAGCCATATCTGTTTCTAAACCAGGAGCAGGCAAAGAGGTGCTCTTCACAAATAGAACAGAGGGGATCTGGGGCTTGTGTTAGACAGCAGGACCCTCAGGGCCGCAGCTCCTCTGAGCTGGAGGGCCCAGCCTTATGGAGGGAAGAGGCTGTGCATGCAGAGCCTCATCACAGTGACACAGATTCTGGACTTAGTATGTCTGCTTGAAGGCAGGACCTGGAGAGGATCATGAGGCAGGAAGTAGAACTCTCTTGCTGTTTTTCAGCCTGGTTTCAGCCTTCACTGGTGAGAAATCATATCTGCCCCAGAACTATAGAAAGGATGATGTGAGGTCACACACAACCACCCCATGCTAACAGTCATGTGGCCTCCAGGAAGATGGTGGCATGGGTGGGGTGGGGTGGGGGAGAGCAGAGCATCAAAGCCATACAGACTGAGGAGTCGTTGCTCTATGGGCGCTGACAGCTGGCCCGACCTAGTTCTTCTCACAGGACTGCTCTTGCTCTTAAAGAGGGGTCTGTCAAGTATGAGAAGGAGAGACAGGCAAGCGCTGTAGGTCTCTCTTTCTCCCGCCCTCCCTTCTGCCCCCTTCTGCTCTCCCTCCCTGTCTCTTCTCCTTTTCTTTCTCCCTTCTTCCCCTTTTACAGCGTCAGGGTTGGAACTCCGAGCCTCTCATGCTAAGCAAGCTCTGAGCCATATCCCCCACACACAGTCAGTCTCTCTCTCAGTATGACCAGTAAAATGGAAGACATATTGAATGAAGCAAAGAAGAGACTGGCTAAACAGCAGAAGGCTGGGTTAGGATAATCCACGTGTCTGAGATGCCAGCCAGGACCAGTCAAAGGACCCCAGCCCTCCACCACTGTCCCTAGAATAGCTTATCTCGAACGACACTCAGCATCAGAACTGGGTGCTGTTCTAGACGGAAAGTCTAGGAGTAAAGAAACAAACCTCAACCCCTTGCAGAGCTTAAGGATGGTTAGAAAGGACAGGATGCCCTGGGGGTGTTCTCACCCCATCAGGGTCTGGAAGATTGCTATCCAGAGAAGGTTGCTGTTTTGGTGGGTACTAAGGGCTTGGTGGGGGAAGTCTATAGACAGACCCAGAGGCAGGCTGTTCCAGGTCACGTCACGCAGTCTGTCAGAGCCCAAGAATGAGAGGAAGTGTGGTTGCTCTGAGGCGCACACATTCAGCATGAATGTGCTGAGGGGAATGTGTGTAACAAGGCCTAGAAATAGGGGCCAGACAAGCCTGAGGTGGATCCTGCACCTCCCGCCTCCCCGTTACTAACTTGATATAAGAACATGGATGAGCCCATAAAGTTTCTAGGTTCTGAGTCAGGGGAGCTGATGTCTGTACCCCAGGAAAGTGCCTGGGGTGAGTCATAGGAGATGGTGGATGGGAGGGGCAGGCCCTGGGTGGTCATTGGTTCATGCTCATCTTACTCCCACTGGTGGCCCCTCCACCATACCTGGTTCCGGGAAGCCGGGCGGGGGTGGCTGTCTTCCGCCCTCCTGCTGGCACTGATTTATGGGTGGCCAGTTCCACAGAGAGCCTGGGAAGACGGTGATGCCCTTTAATTTTAGTTCAATTTGGTGAGCAGAATGCTCCTGGGGCCAATAGATTTTCCTAGTAATGAAATTGTAAAAGAATTGAGTTTTGCCTTACCAGCTTAAAGGACAACCTGTGCCCTTTCCCAGGTCCCAGGATGATACCAGGAAATGTTTGTCTCTTGGTCTTTTCTCCACCCGACATTCTCTTCTTCCGTCTAGAACAGAATCCCTGTGAGGGAATTAGCTACCCTAACACATCCGTTCCCTAGAACTGGATGCATGATTTGCAAAATGGGGGGTGGGGAGCTCAGATCCACGAGTTGCACCTCACTACTAAGGTTGTAGTCTACCCTATCTGGACGGCTTTCCTGAGCTCTGCACAAAATGAAGGATTCTTTTTCCTTAGCAGGACTTCCATTTCTTTGCCTGATCTGGGGAGACTGACTCCCAATCTTCTGTCTGAGGAATGTCATGTAATCCTTGGTGCAATTACAGTTTCAACTTCTTGGAATGCCTCTCCATGCAAACGAGGTATCTCCTGAACTTTAAGCCTCAGGCAATGAAATTTCACCCTAAGAGGAACCACTCCTCACTCTCCAAGATTCATATATATATATATATATATATATATATATATATATATATATATATATATATATACACATATATAATCCTTGATTCACACACACTATTTCATTGAATAGTGTCTAAGAGAACTGTAACACTAAAATCCTTGGAGAGGCACCCCCCCAATTCCTGCCTTTGATCCTGCTGACCCACCCAGTCAGGACTCCGCCCCACCCTCATCTGCCTGGTATGCAGCAGTATCTGGACACCCTGAGGGAAGGAGGAGCGGGAAATTAGAACTATACCCACGGGGAGGGGTGGGGGTTGGGGGTGTGGGCAAGGATGACTGCGCTGGTCTTACACTCAATGCCTGGCAGGTGAGAGTAGCTTGGGAAACCATTTAGGGGGAGACTGAGGCTTTCTGCTTCCTGTCCCTCCCTATTAACCTCTGGCCCAACTTTGTCCCTCTTGGTGCTTAGCATAAGAACTCCTGTCAAGTTCAGAGCAGCCGTCCACCTAGACAGGTGCCTTGAACTCTGGGCTCATTTTTCTCATCTAAAAAAGGGGGAAAGCCCCAGCCCCCAGCTCAGGGATGAACTGGGGACAGCATGGGATCCACAGGAGTCACACTAGAGAGGTCAGGATGGCAAGCATCGTCCTTCTCTTCCATATCTCCTCCCATTTTACTCCTTCATTTTCCTTTGGTTTCCTAACTGCATCCCCTGCATGCAAAACAATGGCTAATGTCCACCCTGATCCTGCTTCTGAATGCCTGCCTCCAAGGTCCACAAAGTACCTGGGAGGAAGCAGTGCCCCTCCCCTCTGGCATTCTCACAGGCCTGGTCGCCATGCTTCTCTTGAAACTTCACTCACCCCTCCTCCAGCTATGTGACACCATATGGCCCTTTGCTGGCCAGAACTCCCTAGAGCTTTGCTGCATCACCCAGAATCTTTCCTCCAGCATGAACTCCTCAATAAGGCTGTCCTGAAGGAAGCATTCCAAGTTAATTAAGGATACAGGGTTGGACCCTGATCAGATTGGATTAGGTCCTTTACTGAAGAGAAACCATAGCCTTGAGCTGTCTTACAGCCAAACAAGGACATGGAAAGGCAACCATTTGTAAACCAGGAAGAGATCTCTGCAGACTTTGAGTCCTAACTTCACCTGTGGTGGTTTGAATAAGAATGGCCGCCATAGGCTCACATTTGAATGCTTAGTAACCAGAAAGTAGTACTTTTTGTTTGTTTGGTTGGTTGGTTTTTTGGTTTTTTGTTGTTGTTGTTTTTTCGAGACAGGGTTTCTCTGTGTAGCTCCAGAAAGTACAATTTGAAAGGATTATAAGGATTAGGAGGTATGGCCTTGTTGGAGTAGGACTCTCTCTCTTCTCTCTCTCTCTCTCTCTCTCTCTCTCTCTCTCTCCTGCCTAGAGATCAGGATGTAGCTCTCAGCTACTGCTCCGCAGTCTGCCTGAATGTAGCTCTGCTCCCTGCTGTGATGATAATGGACCAAACCTTTGAACTTGTAAGCAAGGCCCAGTTAAATCTTTCTTTCAAAAGAGTTACCTTGGTCATTGTGTCTCTTTAAGGAGGATCAGGAGTTTAAGACCAGTGTGGACTAGATAAGACCCTGTCT
Source organism: Uromys caudimaculatus (assembly GCA_028551405.1). NCBI lineage: Eukaryota > Metazoa > Chordata > Mammalia > Rodentia > Muridae > Uromys > Uromys caudimaculatus. The sequence continues at coordinate 34,731,004 of CM052705.1, forward strand.
TAAACAAACCAAAACCAAAAGGCATTAATTATTAGTTGATTGAATTTTTTTCCTTAAAAATGTCATATATATTTATACTGGCTAGTTTTGTGTGTCAACTTGACACAAGCTGAAGTTATCACAGAGAAAGGAGCTTCAGTTGAGAAAATGCTTCCATGAGATCCAGAGGTAAGGCATTTTCTCAATTAGTGATCAAGGGGGGGAGGGCCCCTTGTGAGTGGTACCATCTGTGGGCTGGTAGTCTTGGGTTCTATAAGAAAGCCAGCTGAGCAAGCCAGGAGGAAGCAAGCCAGTAAGTTACATCCCTCCATGGCCTCTGCATCAGTTCCTGCTCCTTGACCTGCTTGAGTTCCAGTTCTGACTTCCTTTTGTGATGAACAGCAGCATGGAAGTGTAAGTTGAATAAACCCTTTCCTCCCCAACTTGTTTCTTGGTCATGATGTTTGTGCAGGAATAGAAACCCTGACTAAGATAATATTATAGGCTAGTGTGGTGGTTTGAATGTGCTTGGCCCAAGGGAGTGACACTATTAGGAGGTGTGGCCTTATTGGAGGCGATGTATCACTGGTGGGTGGACTTTGGAGGTCTCTTCCTATGTTCAGGCTCCAACCAATGCTGAAGAGAGGTTCTCCTCCTGGATGCCTGCAGAAGACAGTCACTCCTGGTTGCCTTCCGATCAAGATGTAGAACTCTCGGCTCCTTTTTCAGCACCATGCCTGCCTGGATGTTGCTGTGATTCCTGCTATGATGATAATAGACTGAACCTCTGAAATTGTAAGCCACGCCCAGTTAAATATTGTCCTTTATAAAAGTTGCCTTGGTCATGGTGTCTCTTCACAGAAAAACAAAGCAAACAAACAAAAAAACCAACAAAACCAACCAACCAACCAACCAACAAACAAAACCTAAGACAGCTAGGATCTGTATATAAAGAAAAACATTGTTTTTTGTTTTTTTCTTTCTTTTTGGATTTGGGCCACCTTGCTTAATATTGTACATTCTAAATCGATGCACTTTCTTGTAAAGTTCATGCTTCTTTAGTGGTGAATAATATTCTTGTGTATAAATGTACCAGATTTTTATTTCATCTGTTGATGAACATCTAGATTGGCTCCATTTCCTTCCTTTAGTGACCAAAGCAGCAATGAACATGGGGTGCAAATATCTCTGTGTAGAGCATGGTGTTCTCTGGGATACGTCCAGGAGTAAGATAGCTGGGTCACATGGTAGCTCTACTTTTAATGTCCTGATGACAGTGGAATTAAAACTGTCTGTCCAAATTCTGAAGCCCATTTGTTGACTGGTAGGTTTATTTCCTTGGCATTTAATTCTTTGTAAATTCTGAGCATTAGTTCCCTGTCTGCAGTGTAGTTGGTAGAGTTTCTCCTGCCCTGACTGCTGTCTGTTGCTCTGTGGAAGCTCCCTGTCTGCAGTGTAGTTGGTAGAGTTTCTCCTGCCCTGACTGCTGTCTGTTGCTCTGTGGATAGCTTCCTTTGCTGTGCAGAAACTTAAATTTCATGTCATCCCATCATGGACACTTGGGGCTGGTTCCTGTGCTGTTGGTGTCCTGTTCTGGAAGTTCTTACGAAACACCATAGGTGTGGGTCTAGTTTAAAATGGAGACAGACAAAGGTAATATTTATGTGGCCTTTGTGTCTGCAAGTTTGCTTTCTTTTTTTCCTCAATGTTTAAGTTGTATTAAATATACATAAAAAGCTGGGCATGGTGGTACACTCAGAGGCAGAGGCAGGCAGATCTCTGAGTTCGAGGCCAGCCTGGTCTATAGAGTGAGTGCCAGAGCCACATAGAGAAAACTTGTCTCATAAAACAAAACAAAAAACAAAAAGCAACAACCATAAAAATTTCCATCCTGACACTGTTGTGTATTCAGTCTGTTAAGTGCATTAATGTTGTATAACCATTACCACCATCCATTTCCAGATTTCCTTCAAACTCTCCCTCAACTGAAATTCTGTACTCTTAAAGCAGCAGCTCCTGTTTTAATGAGAAATTCCCTGATTTCCTCAGCACCTAGACACCACCAGAAACTTGGTAGGAATTTGGCCATGTAGGTATCACACTGAAGTGGGACTAATATGGCGTCAGTTTCTTTTCTGTTGCTGTGCTAAAAACAGTCTGGCAAAAGTAACTTCAGGGGGAAGGGTTGGTTTGGCTCACAATTCCAGGTCACAGTCCATCATTGTAGGGAAGTCAAGATGGCAGGAACTTGAAGCAGCTGCTTGCACCACACCTACTGTCAAGATCAGAGAACAGTGAATGAATGCACACTAGCAGTGAATGAATGCACATTAGCAGTGAATGAATCCATGCACACTAGCAGTGAATGAATGCACACTAGCAATGAATGAATGCACACTAGCAGTGAATGAATCCATTCATGCTAGCAGTGAATGAATGAACATTAGCAATGAATGAATGAATGCATACACACTAGCAATTAATGAATCCATGCACACTAGCAGTGAGTGAATGCACACTAGCAATGAATGAATGAATGCACACTAGCAGTGAATGAATCCGTGCACACTAGCAGTGAATGAATGGATGCAAGCTAGTGCTCAGTTTGCTTTCCCCTTCCTTATAGTCTAGAGCCCCAATACAAGGAGCAGTGCTGCCTACTCTATGTTGAGTCAAGTTGATTAATTAAAACTGATACAATGTTTGTCTTATTATGTCTGGCTTATCCTGTTTAGCCCAAAGCGCCCAAGGCTTATCTGGTTGTATGTAGCAAGTGTTAAGGATGAATAACAACATAGATTTTCCATGTCCCTCCACTACTTGACTTGCTTCTACCCAAGTTCCAGCAAGTGTGAACAAGGCTCCTATGAGTGTGGATATGTCGATATCTATCTTGGACTTTGTTTTCAATTCTTGTGAACATACACCCAGATTGCCATAGTGTTTTCCCCCATGGGCAGTGCCGGTTTTAAAGTTTTTGGCTTTTCACTGTGTCAGGCAGGTTCATTGAGGTAGAGTATGGGACACGCTCGTGTTTTTAAATTGCCATGCTAAGGATTGAGTTGCAAGAACAGAACACAGTCTGTTAATCCACTGGTGATGGACATCTGGACTGTTGCCTACCATGGCTGTTATGAACCAAGCTACATTCACGTTCTGATGGTCACCTATTTCTCTAGGGAATACTTGGGAGGCGGAATTACTGGGTTATGGGATAGGCAACTGTTTAGTAGCTATAAGGTATAAAATTGGAGGTCTTTTTTTTTTTTCTGGGGCTGGAGTTTAAATCCAGAATTTTATGCATGATGGGTGAACTTTCTACAGCCCCAGTCCCTACATTTTGAGGCCTTGAAATAGCATTGCTCCTAGCATCCTAGCACACACAAAGCTTTCTGGTCTACTCTTTACATTGAACATTAAATCATTGCTATTTTTAAATGAAACGTTTTATCTCAAGATAATTGCAGATTCACACACAGACATGAAAAACACAGAGAGATCCAGAGTGCCCAGTGCCTGCTTTGTTTTATAGCATCAATATCTGTGTAAAACCATATCTAAGTATGAAACCACAATGAATATATTGACATTGATACAACATACCCATTTTATTCAAAGACTCTCTCTCTCTCTCTCTCTCTCTCTCTCTCTCTCTCTCTAATTCTTCATGTTTTCTTACCTATGTAGACTTGTAAATCCACCATCCCCACGCCCAAGCAAAGGTACCCCTCCCATCTGTACCACAGCTACCTCTGCCCATCTGGCATTCACAGACCTGCTCTCTGTCTTTTCCCTGGGGGTAGGTAGCCACTGTTTGCTTGGCTAGATTGGGAATCACACAGGAGACACTCCTCTGAGCACATCATTGAGGATGTTTCTAGAGAGGTCTAACTGAAGAGGAAAGACTCATCTGAATGTGAGCCACGCCACTCTATGGACCCAGACCTGGACTGAATGCAGAGTAGGAAGCGCAGGAAGTGAGCCGAGCACCAGCATTCATCTCTCTGTGCTTCCTGACTGTAGATGCCATGTGACCAGCCACTTCCTGCTCCTGCTGTAACACCATCCCACCTTCAAACCGTGAAGCAAAAGAAACCCTTCCTCCCTTAAGGTGCTTCTTGTCAGGCATTTGGTCACAGCAAGGACACAAGTGGCTAGTGTAACCCTTTATTGCGAGATTATACTATAAAGAGAATCAAACTGTTTGTTAACAGCTGAGCTTTGCAGTCAGCAGACTTCCTCTGGAAGTCATAAATTGGGACTTTAACCCGGTAGGAAGGACTTGAGAGTGGGTCTTTAGGAAGAGCTTTGCCTGTGAGGGTCGAGCCTTGTCTGTTAGATTAGTAGTCCTCTTATAGAAGAGACTGAGTGTGCACAGCCACAAAGTGCTATCTGTGAAGCAGAGAGCACTCTCTCATGGATAGTGAATCTGTAATGTCTCAACTTGGGGCTTCTTGACCCCACCAAAACTATTTTTGTTGTTTATAAATTAGTCTCAGATATTTTGCTTCAGGTGCCGAATAGGACTAACACATGGCAGGTCATCTTTGGTTTCTCTCCAAGTGTGTGGTATTCTAGAATATGGACCGGATGAAGTTGGTTCTATACTCACCCTTGAGAGGATGTCTGTCTGTTTTCAGCTTCTGTTTATCATAATAAAACTGCTGTAAACATTTGAACCAAGTTTTTATAAACTCAAACTCTCTCTGGAATGCAACTAGAAGTTTCGTGATGTTCATCTCACTCCCATTTTGAGCAGGGCCCATTAGCATCTTCCTTTCTCCATGAATTTGAAGCCTTCATGGTTACGACCTCTCTGCTTCTCATTTTAAAAAATTGTGTTTATTGCGAGGTGTGGTGGCACATGCCTTTAATCCCAGCGCTCAGGAGGCAGAGACAGGTAGATCTCTGAATTAGAGGCTAGCCTGGTCTACAGGGCAAGTTTCAGGACAGACAGGGCTACACACACACACACACACACACACACACACACACGCACACACACACACACGTCTTGAAAAAAAGTTGTTTGTTTTTTCATTACTTATTATTTTTGAGTCTGTGTATTTTGTGGAAGAGGCATGTGTCACAGAACACAGGTAGAGGTCAGAAGACACTGTGTGAGTCTGCTCTTTCCTTCTACTGTGTGGCTCACAAGGGATTGAATTCAGGTGGTCATGCTTGGTGACAAACACTTTTATCCACTGAGCCATCTTGCTAGCCTTTTGCCCCTTGTTTCTAAGGATCAGAATTTCAGTTTTTCTAGCTTCAGTCTAGAGCCCCTTCTCGGAAGGGCAGCCCTCCACCCAGAACACCTCCCACCTGTGAGATGCCAGCCTCAGGTAGGCCAAGGATGTTACCAATTGATTCCCTTATCTCCAGGTTTTAGCTGAAGCCTACACCCTTGCACCCAACTCTACATACCGTGCACTGTGTATAAGAAAATAGAATACACATCCCTGCTCATGAGCTGGAAAGAGCTTCCTCCTTCTGGGAGAGGATGACTTGATTTGATGGAGACATGTTCTCCTGCACCCATCCAAAAGGAAAGTAGTGTATCAGAGAACCCAGGGTTGACTAGGATTAAGCCGGTTGCTGGGCAGGTCACTGTGTTTCTAACACTCTATGAAGAAGCTGGGAAGCAAATGGTTAAGAAGAAATTCCAGACCTCTCATCATTCACCCTAGCTGTATAATGCATGAAGTGGAGGCCCTGGGCCATGCCCATTCATGGTTTCAATGGGGCCTCAAATGTCAGCTGCTGGAAGGACTTTGGCCCTCTCTTATGTGGCTCCTCTTCAAACTAGGGCCCTCTGGAAGAATAGGGAGCACCCTTAACTGCTGAGCCATCTTGCTCACCCAACTCGTGTGCTCTTAACCAGGACATTGGCATTCATTTGCCACAGTAGCCATAGGAGAGAACACATGTGTCTTTCACTAAAAGAAATATGGAAAAGGTCTGATTGTCTGGACAGCAGGTCTACAAGGAGAGTCCATGGGCCTGGCAGTTCTGCAACAGTAAAATGGTAGGAACACAGTTCTGGAGACTCATCCGGTCCTTCTGAAGTCATCCTGGTAGGGCTCAGACATAGCTCAATGGTAGAAGGCTTGCTGAGCATGCATGAAGCCCTGGTCTCCATCCACAGCAGTCCAAACCCAAAACAAAACACTATGTCACCTTAACAGCATTCCCATGAGTGAGGACACACATACTGTCTCATACAAGGAGAGTTTGTGGACAGTCACAGGGAGACATACATTTCAAATACATGGCCAGAGAAAGCATATAACCTCTGCTTACACCCTTCCTGTGCTGTGTCTGGGTACGCAATGGTGGCTGCAGGCAGCTTCTCAGGATGGAGGGGCTGAGGTGGCATCTGACCTCTTTGGAATCCCTGGCAGCTGTAGAGTTGGAAATGGTGCCTGGCCAAGAATGCTGGGATGGGTCAGTGATGGCTGAATCCCTGGTGCTGGGTTCTCTCTGTACCTACAGGCCACCCCTTAAATGCCTGGAAGGTCTCTGGCATGCTCTGGCTGTCTGTAAGAGTCCACTCCTGGGACTGGCTTCTGGTGACTCTTTCTGCTCAGAAACACAAGCATGCTGAGTAGACTTCCAGTTCAGAAACATCTTTGTCCCCTTCCAAAGCTGGACCATCCCACCCCACTTGAATAACCCTCTCCCTCCCAGGAATCTCCAATAATAGCTTGTATAGCCGACCACCCAGGAGGAGGATGACCAGGGTGTTGACCTACACTGCTCTGGTATTGTCCTTGAATGTTCATTGTCATCCTGGGCAAAGTGGGGACGTTGGTCACTCCATCTGGGAGGGTTCCATGGCTCCCTGCAATCCAGGAGGCAACTGAAAGATTAAAGTTATCTCTAGGATGTCCCTTTGGCTCAGAAATAGCTGCTGTCCCTGGAAGAAAGCTAGGTCCAGGTGGTCATACCCTTCCATTTCTTGTACACACGGGGAAACTAAGTCAGAAAAGGGTGGGACCTTGCTTGCCACTTACCTTTGCATTAGAATAGGACTTGTGACTCTAGCCTGGAGAATGGGGTTTCAGGCCCATTTCCTCACTGGGCTGCAGCCTCATGGGAGGAATCTGTGTTCCTGTGCCTGGAGATGAGGTGTCCAAAGCCGATTTGTCAGCAGACATCAGATTTACTGGTTTCCCTGATCTATTTACACAATTTAAATTTCGTAGCAAGTCCTGTAGGATCTGGCGGATTTGGGAGATTTGGGAGACACTCTGTTTAACTAATGTTTGTTTTTTCCTTTTCATCAGAGTTTTAACAAATGCTTTGGATTCTATCTAAGCAGCAGCAGAATCTTAGGAGCCAGACCTGCTGGCTTTTGACTCCAGGACTAGGCCTGGGATCCAGGAGAGTGAGGGCTTCATTCAGTCTTTGTCCAAGGAAGGCTATAGCCAAAGGCTTCTGAAATACTGACAATGCGCCTTTAAGAAACATTTTATTGGACATTTTCATACACAGAGAGACTATGTAACAAGCTGGTGTCCCAAACCTAGCTTGTTCTCTCTTTCCTTATACTTTGAAGGAATTCTAGCCACAGTGTTTCAGCTGTAGAGATGAATGACTAGATTATCAAACACTGAATAGGTTCTTTTTTTAAAAAAGATTTATTTTTATTTATTTTATGTTTATGAGTACACTGTAGCTGTCTTTAGACATACTAGAAGAGGGCATAGGATCCCATTACAGATGGTTGTGAGCCACCATGTGGTTGCTGGGGCCACAGGACCTCTGGAAGAGCAGTCAGTGCTCTTAACCACTGAGCCATCTCACCAACCCCCTGAATAGGTTCTTAAAAGTACCATCCAATCAGTGGTTATCACTGAGTGGTAATGGTGCATGCCTTTAATTCCAGCACTTGGGAAGCAGAGGCAGGTAGATCTTTGTGAGTTCAAGGCTAGCCTGGTCTACACAGAGAAACCCCTGAAGTGGAAACTTAAGGGTTCTTTGGAAAGTCACTTGTATTGGATGGTGTTTTGCTGGGGCAAACACATAAAAGAGTGTTTTCCTGAAGCAGACACACTTTGTTTTCTTAAGGCATAGGGCCTCTTTATTGGCCTAGAACATGGCAGTTAGACTAGTCTGTCTGGTTAGCAAGTACCAGGGATCTGCCTGTCTCCACCTCTCTAGCCCTGGGATGACAAATCCTTCCCATCACACCTGACTTCTTAGAAACACGGGTTCTGGGGATGAAACCCAGGTGGGTACTCACGTCTGTCGAGCAAGCACTTTACCAACGAGTCATCTCCCCATCTTCTTTGAGATGCTGAGATTCCTTTCACCCACAGCTAAAGCCTAGTGAACCTCACTGGGGTTTAGTTAAAATCCTAACAGATAAGAGCAGAGCATAGAGGGCTTACAAGAGTGATCAGGCCAGGCATTGGTGGTGCACGCCTTTAATCCCAGCACTTGGGAGGCAGAGGCAGATGGATTTCTGAGTTCGAGGCCAGCCTGGTCTACAGAGTGAGTTCCAGAACAGCCAGGGCTACACAGAGAAACCCTGTCTTGAAAAAAAAAAGTGATCAGGAGACCAGGCTCTTAGGCCCACCTCCTATGCTCTAGGCCTCAGTAGTGCATCTGTAAATGGGTCTAAGGACAGTTAGGGGATTGCCTAGAGTACTCCTGGGACCAAATGTATCCAGGGCCTAGCACACATAGTAACTGCTCAGTGAAAGCAGTATTATGGTTTTTTTCTAAAAGATTTATTTATTTAATGTATATGAGTATTATATTTATTAGTACACTGTTGCTATCTTCAGACACACCAGAAGAGGGCATCATGTGGGTGCTGGGAATTGAACTCAGGACCTCTGGAGGAACAGTCAGTGCTCTTAACCATTGAGCCATCTCTCTAGCTGCCAACATTGTGATTCTTACTGTGCTGTCTCTAAAGCAGGACATACAGGTCATCCACTGGATATTGATCATGAGCTCATCTTCACGTGGAGCCAGCCCATCTCCACAAACACCCTGGGCTTGGAGACACTGGATCCTGTGCCCCACACACGTTATTGGTCCCAGTGAGGCTGAGACAAGAACCTTCGGTGTCCAGGATTTTGTCTAGAGATGTTTTTGATGTGAGCATGGTGCTGGATTTCTGGGTTCCTGCCAAGGTCCTGTGGGCTCTTTGCCTCTTCAGATCCCCCTCTCATCTCCCATCTCACACAGCATTTTCCTCAGGAATCAGTGTCACTGAAAGCTCCCAGACAAGTGAACCCAGACCAGACAGAATGAGCTCCCACTGTCTGCCGGGCTAGGGGTGCATAGCCTCCTCCCTTCCCACCATGAGCCTCCTCCAACCCCATGCTGACGTTAGCTGTAATTATGGACAACCACAGTTTGGTTGCTATAGAAACTTGCATGGTGGGTTGGTTGCCATTTCCTTCTTAAGGCTCCTGTTTCAACAGGCCTCAAGGAGGGTCCAAAGGATGGGTGGCGAGGAGAGCGCAGAATCCCACAACCCACAAAGTCACAGCTGCAGCAGAGAGTCCCCGATGACCTATGACCAATGACTGAGGTTGGCTTTGTGTCCCTTTATCTGTTCCAACAAAACTAGGCTTAGATGGGCACATGCGACCACTCCCCTGTGCTCACGTCAGAGCAGCAGGCATAGCCTGAGAAAAGGAACCTTGGCCTCATGAGGATCTGTGATCCTTGCTGTGAACTGGGTTTCCTCCTAGACCAGGGCAGCCCCACCACAGAGGTAGAACAGATGTCAGTCACCTTCCTTTGTTCTTGCTACCTGTCTTAGGGTTTCATTGCTGTGAAGAGACAACATGACCAAGGCAACTCTTATAAAGAAAACGTTTAATTAGCACTGACTTACAGTTTCAGAGGTTCAGTTCATCATCGTGGCCGGAAGCATGGCAGCATACAGGCAGACACGGTGCAGGAGAAAGAGCTGACAGTTCTACATCTTGATTCAAAGGCAACAAGAGTAAGACTCTCTTCTACACTGGGTAGAGCTTGAGCATAGGATCTCAAAGCCTACCCCCACAGTGATTCTCTTCCTCCAAGGCCACACCTACTCCAACAAGGCCACACCTACTCCAACAAGGCCACACCTCCTAATCGTGCCACTTCCCTTGGGTCAAGCATATTAAAACCACTGTACTACCCCAGTGCCGCGACAGCATTTAGGGAAGGGAAGCCATTGAGGAGAGTGACTACTCCCTGCCCTGACTCCAACTATTTGACTGCAGAGAATTCTGATGCAGGCACTGGGGCCTCATGAGCAATTAAAATTCTCTGGCTCACACTAGACTCACTAGAGTCAAAACTTCCAGGGCTAGGACCTAGCCATGTGTGTCTAAGGCATCAGACAGACATCAGACAACAGGATCAGTGGCTAAGATGCCCTGTGTCTGCTTCCCTGGAGGAGGGCCCTGATTCACTGCAGCCTCTCTTCCTAGTATTCCCCAACACCTGTGGGGAATCTGAGCTGATTCCAGGTTGTAGAGATCACAATGGGCTGGGCCAGGGCTGCCTGGTGGTCCTGCCTGCAGCAGGAGCTTCACAGTGACATCTCCACTCAGTCTACCAGAGCAGGAAGTTCAGACTAGCAAAGCTCACCAGCTACAGGCTTTCTAGAAGCTCATACTCAGTTTCTAGCCGGGCCTCTTCTTGGCCCACAAATGACCACCTTTCACTATTCCCAGCCTGGCCTCTGTGCATCTCTCCCACTTTCTTTGAGGGTGGCAGGCCTATGTCATTAGATTTCAGTCTAATTCCAGACTGTGGTGGGGGCTAGGACCTGAGTGTGTAGACTTGGGAGACAACTCAATCCATGTTACACAATCCTGGACCCTCCCCTCACAATGCCTTCTGGTGTGATGCGCTTATTCAGCCCCATAGTGAGCTCCTAAGGGTCTGTCTTCAATGCTCAGGACAGGCTTGTGAAGGAAGTACCAAGATCCAAGATCCTACCTTACCCTGAGTCCTGATTCCCAAACACACATGCTCTAGCTCTGTACAGCCCAGCTGGTTCAGCATCCGCTTCAGGAAACAGAGTGGCCTCTCGGGGCATTGCTCCGACCTCCAGGTGGGTGCTCAGTGCTTCCCCCTTCCATGCCCAGTGGCTCTGCTCCCCAAGGTGTGTCAGACTGATTGATTGCCGAGACTGAAAAGGTCAGCTGGAAAACCAGTTGGAGGGGGAGAGGATGCAGGAGTTGTTGTCCTGCATAAGGGACATGACTCATGAGACTTAAACCAGAGCAATTTGGAGACAGGAAAACAAAGGTGAAATGTCAGTCTGGGCAAAAAGAGACCGTGACCACAGTGGATTTGCGATATCCCAGGACTGAGCATTGGCTCATCCCAGAATGGTCCCATTCACCTCAGCAGGCTGATTCTTGTTGTTTGCTGTGGACCTAGGGCTAGGGTGAGTCTCTAGTTCAGGTCTCATGGCACAGCCACTGTGGCATCCATGTGAGACAGGCAATGCCTATCACAGTGACTTTGGGCAGGCCTAATTTTCCTTACTCGTGTCAAAGGATGGCCATTAGATGATGTGCTTAAGACATGGGCGTGGGGCATGGTAATTATAGTCTAGGGCAGTGGTTCTCAGTCTTCCTAATGCTGTGACCCTTTAATACAGTTATTCATGTTGTGGTGACCTCCAACCATAAAATTATTTTCATTGCTACATTATAACTTGTCATTTTGGTACTGTTATGATCATAAATGTGGTGGTTTGAATATGCTTGGCCCAGAGAGAGGCACTATTAGGAGGTATGGCCTTCCTGAAGTAGATGTGGCCTTGTTAGAGGAAATGTGTCACAGTGGTGGTGGGCTTTGAGACCCTCATCCTAGCTGCCTGGGAAACAGTCCTCTCCTGGCTGCAGTTGGAAAAAGATGTAGAACTCTCAGCTCCTCCAGCACCATGCCTGCCTGGATGCTGCCATGTTTTCCACCTTGATGACAATGGACTAAACCTCTGAACCTGTAAGCCAGCCCCAATTAAAAGTGCTTTATAAGAGTTGCCTTGCCGGGCAGTGGTGGCGCACGCCTTTAATCCCAGCACTTGGGAGGCAGAGACAGGCGGATTTCTGAGTTCGAGGCCAGCCTGGTCTACAAAGCGAGTTCCAGGACAGCCAGGGCTATTCAGAGAAACCCTGTCTGGAAAAACCAAAAAAAAAAAAAAAAAAAAAAAACCAAAAAAAAAAGAGTTGCCTTGGTCATGGTATCTCTTCACAGCAATGGAAATCCTAACTAAGACAATAATATAAATATTTTCAGAGATAGAAGTTTGCCAAAGGGGTCTCGACCTACAGGTTGAGAACCGCTGATCTAGGGCATCCTCCAGGCAGGACTTTCCTAGAGCTGGCAGGGACAGGACATTCTAGAAATGTAGACTCACTTTCTTTAGAGGGCTGATAACAATAGCGAAGATGGTGTGATGGTGAATGATGTGATGGTGGCGGTGACAGTGATGGTGGCGGTGATGGTGGTGGTGGTGGTGATGGCGGTGGTGGTGATGGTGGTGGTGGTGATGGTGGTGGTGGTGGTGGTGGTGGTGGTGGTGGTGGTGGTGGTGGTGGTGATGGTGGTGGTGGTGGTGGTGGTGATGATGGTGATGGCAGTGATGGTGATGGTGATGGTGATGATATTGTTAGCAGTGATGGTGGTGGCAGTGATGGTGGTGGTGGTGGTGATGGTGGTGATGGTGATGGTGATGATGGTGTTAGCAGTGATGGTGGTGGCAGTGATGGTGATGGTGGTGATAATGAGGAGGAGGAAGATGTTGGTGATGATGATAGTAGCAGTGATGGTGATAGGTGTAATGGTGATGGTGGTGGCGGTGATGGTGATGGTGGTGATGGTGGTAGTAGTGAATGTGAGTGCTGTTGGTGATAGTGATGGATATAATCATAATGGTAACCGTGATGCTGATGCTGGCATGTTGGTGATGTTGATGATTGTGGTGGTGGCAACAATGGTGATGTCAAGAACAATTTCGGTGAATAATGACAATAGTGATATTGTATAATTTCTTACTCTCTCTAGGACTGTACCTTACATGCTCTTGCCCGAGTTCCACTGTAGCCTATCTTATCCAGGACCATAAAGGCCACTCCTTGCCGGGAGTGGGGGGTGGAAGGGAAAGTAATTCAAACTATGACATTTTCCTTCAGTGAACAAACCACCAGAATTTTCTAGAACACACAAGACCAGGACCAGTGACCCTGGCCTTGCTCTCTAAGCTCTTTCTAAACCATAGCCAAGAACAAACAAGGTAGTAATACAGGTCACCTTTAATTGGTCCAGATGTCACCCATGCCTGGTGCACCTGCCATGCCCATCATGTCTGCAGGGTGGGCTCTCGACACAGTAATGAGTCTTTCACAGGCTGTGCAGTCTTGATTAAAGCTGAATACTGGGCTCTGCCATTTATGATCTGTGTGACCTTGACATGTTTCTTAACTTCTCTGAACCTAGAATGCCACTATGGAAGGTTAATAAGAGCATGTCTGAGAGCTCGCAGTGCCAAAATAAGTAAGTGTCAGTGATTATGGAGCTTAGTCAGTCCTATGGTCAGGTTTCTGAGTTGGTGCTGTTGACAGATCCAGAGTTGGGTCTCACTGGGAAGGAGGAGGGGTGCTGTTAACTGGGTGCATGGGTAGAATGTGAATTGGAGTCAATTATGGTTGATTGTTAAAGCTTAGAAGGGATGGGGGGCACTAAGTGCACACGGCCCATGAAGGAACCAGTCCCCACTGTCTGGGTTCCTATGTGGGTTGGGGGGGGGCATTTGGGAAACCAGGGCTCAGCATACCAGGACTCAGTGAAGTTCTGGCACCCAGGCCCGATAGTGTCTGCCTCATTTGCAGAGTCTGGTTCTACTATGACTGGGGTTGTGGCACTAATGGATAGCAGGGGGCATGCATAAGGACAGCTTTGCAGCAGGATAGCAGGAGCATGGGGAATGTCCTCTTGGGACTCTGTGACCCTTGAGGAGTTTGTGGGCCACCTGGGATGAGCCCTGCGGCCTGCACCAACCCAAGTCTTACAGCAGCTGTAGTATACACACCAGACTGGGGGCACAAGAGCTCAGAAGGCTGCAGGCCAGTGATCCTACGGAGTTCCCAAAAGTAGCAGAAGAAGGAGCAGGAGCTCAAGGCCAAGACTCTTGGCCTGGGGCACCACATTTGTCTTTGTCTCATTTTGTGAATAACCTAAGGATATGAATGTCCCTAGGCCAGAGAGTGAGTGGGCAGCAGGATGTGCTGGCTAGTTTCATGTCGATTTGATACAAGCTCAAGTCATTGGAGAGGAGAGAGCCTTGGCTAAGAAAATGGCTCCATGAGATTGGGCTGCAGGCAAGCCTGTAAGACATTTTCTTAATTAGTGACTGATGGGGGAAAAACCCAGACCCATTGTGGGTTCCCTAGCATCCACAATGACAGTAATCCTCCTTAGTCCTACTGTTGCCTCCCTGTCCGACCCTTCTTCAGCCTTCAGCTCTTACTAGGCTCTGGGAAGACAGCCCTTGGCCTGGGGAATAGTGATGTTTTCCACCCAGCTGGCCTCCATGTACACCAGCAACCCTAGTCATCACCTGAAGCCCTCCCCATCACCGTCCAGCACAGCCTCTGTATATCTCGTTCACCTGGGAGTTGATAGGCCTGAGGAAGTCCTATCTACCACTCAGAGCCAGAGGACTCTGAAGCTCCAAGAGTGCTGAAGCAAAGGGTCCTGAGTATTGGTGTCCAGGTTCTATGCCCTAACTGGACATTCTGCCACGGGCAACAACCTACCTTTGGCTTCAAGACTTCTTGGAAAAGCAAGCCTCCCTTCATGCAGGCCAGGCCAGGTCTAGCAAGAGCAAGTGTGAAAACACAGCACCCAAATCAAAGACGGTGTCTTAGGGTCTCATTGCTGTGAAGAGACACCATGGCCAAGGCAACTCTTATAAAGAAAACATCTAATTGGGGCTGGCTTACAGTTTCAGGGGGTCAATCCATTATCAGCCTGGCAGGAAGCATTGCAGCGTACAGGCAGACATGGTGCTGGAGAAGTTCACCATGGAGCTGAGAGTTCTACATCTTGATTGGAAGGCAGCCAGATGATTCTTCCATACTGGACAGAGCATAGAGACCTCAAAGCCTGCCCCAACAATGACACTTTCTCCAACAAGGCCACAACTCCTAATAGTGCCATTCCCTGTGGACCAAGCATTCAAACACACGAGTCTATGGGAGCCAAACCTATTTAAACCACATTTTACTCCCTGACCTCCATATGCTTGTAGCATAATATAATGCAAAATGCATTTAGTTCAACTTCAAAAGTCCCATAGTCTATAATAGTCTCAAAATGTTTAAAAGTCCAAAGTTCAAAATCTCTTCTGTAATTCATGCAATCTCTTAACTGTAATCTCCTATAAAATTAAAATAATAAACCAGATCACATACCTCCAACATCACTGGATATACATTTACCATTCTAAAATGTCAAAGTGAGGAAATACTGGACTGTGGGACAGTGGTCTGTAGCAGGCAATCTGACACCCGGTTGAGCACAGGTTGAAAATTCTGGGAGACTCAATGGAATATCCATGAGGGACCAAACTATGTTTTTAGCCGACACTCCCGGAAGACTCCTGTAAAAACAGCCACAGCTTTCACAACCCCTATATATAGAGAGGCCTGGCATGTGAGACTTGTCATATGGAAAGCAACTCTGAGTCCTCCCACAAGCAAATGAGGCACTACAAAGCCCCCAGACCAGACCAATGGTAAGTATCAGTTACCAAATCCCTGACCCCTCCCAAACAGTATATCAGACCATCCTGACCTATGTACCCTCACTACCTGCCTGCTCTGCCCACTTCTGCCCGCCACCCGCCACCTGTCATCCGCCATCCAGAAGGAATAAAGGTGCAAAAACTGCTCTGGCGTCTGAGAGCTTCTGTCCAAAGAGCTGTAACACTTTCGACCTGGGAAGAGATCCGCTCTCTGGGCTGAGCGCTGGGGCGTGCGCCGACAGCGGCTGTGGGTCTCGCGGGGATCGAGGTGGCTTGCACTCCCATCCCCACTTCCACTCCCTCCCCCTGCCGCAGCCCAACACTGGACCAAAGTAAGACCAAAAGCCTGGGCAAATTCCAAACTCTGCATCCCCATGTTTGATGTCCAGTTCCTTTCATCTTTGCTGACTGCAACAAACTTCTTTCTCCTGGTCTGGTTCTGTTCCTTATTAGCAGTTTTCCTCAGCAGATATCCCATGGCTCTGGCATCTCAAACATCTTTGGGTCTCCAAGGCAACTTCAACTTTACAGCTTCTTGTTCCAGTGTCTTGGATTGACACATGATCTTCTGGGCTTCTCAAAGGGTTTGGGTCACTTCTCCAGCTCTGTCCTCTGTAGCACTCTAGGCTCTGATTGACTCCACTCCACTGCTGCTGCTGTTCTTGGTGGGCATCCTATGATACGGGCATCTACAATATGCTGGGGTCTTCTGCTATAACTAGGCTGCACTTTTACTGATAGCCTCTCATAGGCTCTCTTCATGGTGCTAAGTCTCAACTTCTTTGCAAGAACCCTTCAGTCCTGGGCCTTCAACTGCCACTAAGGCAGCACTTCACCAATGACTTTTTCTGGCCTCTCACAGGGCCAAGTTTCAGCTGCTCTCCATGACCCCTTTATGCCTTAAAAACCACTCCACCTGGGTGATTCTTACATATTACCAAGTCTGGCTGCCAGCATGAGACCTATCTCTGGAACATAGCTTCTTTGTGCTCTCAGAAAACACTTCCCAGAAGATTTCACCCCCAAAGTTTGGGAACCCTATAACCTACCTATGTCTTTCTTGTCCAGGTATTGGCTGTCAGTGTCTTTATTCATCAATCAGAAATAACTTGGGGGCAAGGTCACATAGCTTCACCTGGGTCTACACGTGGATTCTCTCATCTCTGGGGCAACCAGGTCTTGAGGAACCAGCATTAGCATTAGAATACACACAACATCTGGCTAACTCACTATATTTCCCCCTTGCATAAGGCTAAAGACAGATGCACCAGCTTTATAGAGAATATTGGGGACTGTCCAGGTGGTCATCTGTCTCTGTCATTTCTATATTTTTGGAAGCTGTGTCCTTGTGCCTCCTGAATACTCAGCTAATATTTATGTCCTTCTCAGACCTCTGATGGGGTTAAAAACTAAATACTCATAGTCTTACTATAAGCTTAAATTGTTTAGGATTTAAAAAGATGTTCTAGGTCTAAAAAGGTAATTTTAGGAGCATAATACAAGTTAAGAAAAAAACTGATTTAGATACAAAACTCTAAAGTCACCAGGATAAGATAAATAACAAAACGCTTTCTCCTCAGTTGCTAAAAACAAACACTAGATGTTTTAAATATAACTTTTACTTAATAATGTTTATAAAAATTTCATAATTGTTCCTAGTGTATGTTGTTTATTATTATTTTTAAAGGAGCCTTTTTATTTAGACAAAAAAGAAAAATTGTTGAGGTTTGTTCTGTTGCTATGTATTATACTGCTAAGTTCCATATCCAAAGGTCTAGGCCTATGAATGACTTCTCATGTTTATAAACTTTTGTTGTGCAAATCTTGTTCCTTGTCAAATGGTTGTTTATTGTCAAAGCAAATAAAGCAACCATAGTCTGAGTCTCATTTATTTGTAAGCTAGTCAGGGATAAAGCTTAAATTGGTTATACTACAGCTTGTTTTGTTTTTTGAGACAGGATTTCTCAGTGGAACCAGCCCTGGCTGTCCTGGACTTTCTTTCTAGACCAGGTTAGCCTTGAACTCATAGAAATCCACCTGTTTCTGCCTCTATAGTGCTGAGATTAAAGGCATGCACCACCATACCCAGCTACAATGCTAGTTTCTTCTTAATCATTGATAATTTCTTAGCTCCAGGTAATCAGCCTCAATTGTCCTAGTAACTCCTATTCTTAACTCTAAAGCCAAAGTCACATGACCAAAGCTGCCAAGTTCTGTGATTGTTGAGGCTGGAAAATGGCCCCCTTGTTCTATTACATCATCACCAGCTTTCTGTTTTCCAACTCCTTCACTGCCTAAGCTTGGCTGTCCTGGAAGTTGCTCTGTAGACTGACTTTGAACTCAGAGATCTGCATGCCTGTCTTCTGAGTGCTAGAACTAAAGGTGTATACTGCCATACCTGTACCTAAGCTTTTCTTTACCTAGAACTTGCTCTGTACAAGGCTGACCTTGAACTCAGAGATCTGCTTGCCTCTATATACTGGATTTAAAGGTCTGTACTGCCACACCTGGACCTAAGTTTAAAATTCCTTTCACAAGATCTTTATAAGTTCTGGATTGTATTTCATTCCAGATATAGTCAAGTTGACAAACAAGAATGGCCATCACAATCCTTCCCTTGTCAATTTGACACATAATCATATCTCTTTGTGTCCAAATGAAAACAATAACCAGGTCATAATAACACCTAACATGATATAACTATCCCTCATTCAACTGCAAATGCATAAACAATAAGCTTAACTAAGTAGGATCTTGACCTGAGGTCACTACTCTCTTAATTCCATTTAATATCCTTAAACACAGGATTTGTCTTCATTCAACTTTCTGGTGCCCTTTTAATCTTTGAACCAAACATTTTGTACTTTTCTTTTCTTAGCTTGCTGTACTTGATCAAAATGTTCTTTATGAGAGTGAACCACTAGACAGAGTCTATGCTGGTCTTTTTTGAGATTTCCTTTGTAAATGCAATTAATCTGAATTTCTTCACCTTAGCCTCAGGCAGACTCTTCAGACAAGAGCAAAAAGCAGCCACATTCTTCAGTAAAACATCACAAGAATGATCTCTAGGTAATATACTAAAATTTGTTTCCTCTGAAACCTTTTGAGTCAAGCCTCCACAGTTCAAGTCATCCTCAGTACAACTGTCTTCCATGTTCCTATTATGATGACCCATCAAGCCACACTTAAAAGCATTTCACTGCTTTTCTAATCTAAAGTCCTAAAATTCATATAGCTCCAAATAAAAGCATGGTCAGGGCTATCACAGCAATATCCAATCCCTGATACCAACTTCTCTCTTAGGGTTTCATGGCTGTGAAAAGACACCTTGACCAAGACAATTCTTGTAAAAGAAAACATTTAATTGGGACCAGCTTACAGTTTCAGAAGTTCAGTTCATTATCGTCACGGTAGGAAGCATGGTAGCATGCAGGCAGACATGGTGCTGGAGGAGACTATCTTCCACAGGCAGCCAGGATGAGGGTCTCTTTTCACACTGGGCAGAGGTTGAGCATAGAGACCTCAAAGCCCGCTCCAACAAGGCCACACCTACTCCAACAAGGCCACATCTCCTAATAGTGTCACTTCCCATAGGCCAAGCAATCAAACACATGAGTCTGTGAAGGTCATACCTACTCAAACCACCACAGCTGTCAAAATGCTTCTGCAGAGAGTGCCAGGTCCAAGGAAACTCAATTTTGCCAAGTTCCAAAAGGCAGAAGGGACAAATGACAACCCATGGTGTCTATTATCATACCAAAGTGCATACTGGCCTCCAGGGTCTCTCAGTATCACAAGTACCTGTTACACATTTCAGAGTCCATGTTGGCATCTTAGCTCTTCTCACCTCCCGTCTACCCTACACACCCTCCAGCCCAGAGCTTCTCTTTCCCAAGCTATGCTCTCCTTAGAGCCCTGCGATTTCATTTTTGCTCCTCCTTTGCCTCCTGCTCTCTTTGTCTTCTCTTCCCAGTGTTCCTCCTCCCCTTCTCTCTGCTCTCCCTCTCTGTATGTTCCTCTCTCTAGCTCTGCTCTGCTCTTGCTTCTCTCATGGTCAGGTCCAGTCTGTTGGGCATTCTTAATCTATTACTACCTTCCTCTGCTCTGGACTCTTCCAGACATCTCTGGCTCTGCTCTCTCTCTCTCTCTCTCTCTCTCTCTCTCTCTCTCTCTCTCTCATTTATCTACAATAAAAATCTCCTAGCTGGGTGGTGCTGCTGCACACACCTTTAATTCCAGCACTTGGGAGGCAGAGGCAGTGAGATCTCCGTGAGTTCGAGGCCAGTCTGGTCTACAGAATGAGTTCCAGGACAGCCAGCACTACACAGAGAAACGTTGTCTCAAAAAACCCAAATGAAACCAAGCCAAACTCAACCAAAACTTTTCCTTTAACAATTATGGAGTGGTCATGGCCTTGCTTTATACAGAGACAAATTGGGTTAATTGTCCAAAGGAAGTGAGTGCCAGTATGGAGGCCCCCAGTATTTGGTCCTGGGATAGAGTGTAGAGCTCAGGGGAATTTGAAAAAAAGCTCACAAATTCTATGACCACCTCAACCCATCTCAGTGCTTAACATAAAACATAAACATACCCCCAGATTCTGGAGGGGTCTGAGTTTGAATAGTTCTATCTCCTCATCATTTATTCCAGATGCCTCATTTCATTTTAGAGTTGCCTGTAAGAAAAAAGGGAGATGGATGGTGGCTGATAACTTGGGACAGTCACCAAAGTAGCTAGAACAGGTTATAGAGAGAGCTGCTGGTACACTGTAGGGAGAGGGCTATGACCAGCTTGGGGCTCAGACACCAGAGTAGCCCCAAGGGAAGACCATGAGGGAAGTCAGTAGGCATGCGGCCCACCTCTTGGTCTCTACCCTGCTGGGCTTCTCTTTGCCTATCTGTAGTCAGGGAAGAGAGAGATGACAACTGATGCTCAGTTCACTTCCTCCTTTGTGTCTTTCCAGGTGCCTCCTACTTCATTTGTTTCATTCAGCCTTTAACCCCAGCCCATAGGGTCTCTACACGTTCAGAATCTTCCATCAGTTAAACCTCTGGAAGCATCTTTATAGACAGGCCTGGAGGTATGTCTCCTAGGTGTTTATATGAAGATTAATCTTTACAAGATCACTGCTTGCCGATTTGACACACAGACAATCCATTTTAACAATAAAACTGTGGGAATCAAGACAGTTCATCTTCTGGGATCAAGGTGTGAACTACTTTGTCTTGCTTTATGGCTTTTCTGATGCCTGTGTCCATTTTCCCAGCCAATGAAGTCCTTATGGCTGAGGACCAGGGCTCTGCTAGCTCTCTGACTCTGTCCCACATGGACTCCGATCCTACTCAATACTTATTCAAATGCAATCTCCCTCTTCATCATCTCTGACTGGTAACCAATATGAAGTCACCTCTAGCTGACTCATCAGGGGCTTCTGCTTGGCGTTTGAACTGTCCAGCTTTTTGGTCAGCCCCATTGTCCTTGTCCCTGTCCCATGCCATCTAGCATACATACACACTATCAGGCCTTCTGCCTCCCCCATGTAGTGGAAGAAACCAAAGTTCAAGTCCCCTCTGTGCCCTCTTCTTGGCTTTGGGTGAGTCACTTGTAACTTCATGGTTGTCAATGTCCAGTGAGGATATAGAGATTTTCTTGTTCCTGGTACCAACCTCTATGGATTTAAGCTGATGTCTTTGGGGTCAACTGAAACCCTCACATGGGGTCATGTTCATGGCTCCTGTTTTTTTCTACACCAGATTCTGTTCCTTCTGCCTCTGAGGCCCATGTCTCCAGCAGGGGTGAGGAACTACCAAGATGACATTTAATCTTGACTCCCAGGGAACTCACTAGTAGTGATAGTGTATGCTGAGATACTGCCGTTCGTGGGAGTGCTTGGTGGGTGAGTTTGAAGGAGTAGGAGAACTGGTCTACCTGTGAGGGTAGAAGGGTTCTTCATGATGGACAGAGTGGTCCCTAGAAGCTTGGAAGTAGGGTTGGGTATAGTAGCAAGGGAGAGAATGGATGATCAAGGCTCAAAGGGACATTTAAGAAGATCTCTGAAGTCACTGGATGTCATGGTCCTCTAACACAGGAGTGAATGGCAGATGTACCTCTTGGGATCAGTTGGTCTGAGGGACAGGTTTCTTTGGCCTGGATGATGGAAGTGGAGAGAGCATCCCGGTGAGGAGGAGGCATTTTCTTCCTCTAAGCCTGGGATATGATGGGGGGGTATTACTAAGCCTTGGGAGATGGAATGCTGGGTAGAAATTACTGCTGTAGCCACATGCCTTTCTCCCTGATGCCTAGCAGTAATGTCTCCCAGTACAGGGGAAATACAGGTTGGTCTGAAGCTGACATGACCCTGACATTGGCTTACAGATGAGTACGTGACCTGTTAGGGAAAAAAAAAATAGATTCTGGGGAAGAATTTTCTTGCTCAGCCAAAAGTGGAGAAGCACAGGAGAATTTCCTGGTCACTTTGCTAGTTTTTAACATCATCACGTCTTTCCCCTGTGATGACCCTGGAGCTGTCCAAGCCATCTTAGAAGCCTGAGGGCAAGGCAGAAATGCCAACCTAGAGACCTGATGCCATTGGCTGCCGAGCCAACTGTGGCTGCTGCAGATTGCCATGTACTTTTGTTGTTAAATGTCTCCATTATTTATGCAATTAATCAAACTCTCTGCTTCTCACAGTAAATGCATCCCTAATTGATCCACTGTACTAAGACTTTTTATTTTTATCATGAGCACTATGGGAAATTATTAGGTGGTTTGAACACTTGACAAAGGCTAATGTTATGAAATATAATATGATAAGGGGTATCTTTGGAGGACCCATGCCATGTACCCCTGAGAAATTACACCATGTAACAGATCTGGTGTAAAAGAGATTTATTGGGAGCAGGGAAGACGAATCAAGGACCTGGGGGAGGAATAGAGGCAGACAAGTGGACATGTAGACAGACAGACAGGGAGCAGAAAGAGAGCCATGAGGGCAGAGAGAGGGGGCAGAGAGGAGTGTGCAGAGAACAGAGAGAGGGAACTCAAGAGAGAGAGCTGCGGTGGCTCTAGGTCCTTTTATCTGCAGCACATGCCTGGAGGCCCACAGGTGGTGGCAGCAGATGACGATGCAGGCAATTGCTAGGTCCTTGAGAGCAGGCCATTGGAACTGCCTGTACACTAACAGCTAGGATATGATTATATCTGTTTTTCCCCCTATATTGTTCTGAAAATATATGGAATTTATCATTTCAACAGACCAGAGAAGAGAATCAAATGATGACCACAATAGATGCAGAATCAACATTTGATACAATTCAATAATCAGTCATGATAAATACTCTGAGTGGTATAGGAATGGAACCAAACTTCCACAATCTGGTAAAAGTAAGGGCATGCACATGTGCACACACAGACATACAGATACACACACACACATACACAGACACAGACACACACAGACACAGACACACACAGACACACACAGACACAGACACACAGACACATGCAGACACACACAAATACACACAGACACGCACACAGACACAGACACACAGACACACAGACAGACACAGACACACACACACACAGACACACACACACACACAGACACACGCACACACACACACACACACACACACACACACACACACACACACACAAAGCAGGAAAGTTTCCTCTCAATGTTCTTGTTCAACCCTGTCTTAGTTACTATTGCTGTGATGAAACACCATGACCGAGTGCACCTGGAGGAGGAAAGGGTTTATTTCACTCACACTTTATAACAGTTCGTCATCGGAAGCAGTGAGGGCAGGAACTCAAGCAGGGCAGGAACCTGGAGGCAGGAGCTGATGCAGAGGCCACGGAGGAGTGTACCAATGTCAGTGGTCTAGTTTGGTATCATCCTGTATTTATACAGTATGCAACAATTAGGGGAAATTGTGTGATGAGTACAATTCAGTAGTACCTTGCCATTTTTTATATGAATCAGTAATTCATTTCAAAACTTTGCCGGACACAGTGGTGAATGTCTGTAATCCCTGAATAAGAGACATGGAGGGAGACTAGAGGATGACAACTTTAAAGTCACCCTTCGCTTTATAGTGCATTTGATGCATCTGAGCTACCAACACAAGAGCCTATCTCAAAAACAAAACAAAAACCACCTTTCTTCCTTTTTTTTTTCTTTTTCTTTTTTTTCTTTTTCTTTTTCTTTTTCTTTTTCTTTTTCTTTCTCTCTCTCTCTCTTTCTTTCTTTTTTCCTGTGGCTGTCCTGGAACTCATTATATGGACCAAGTTGGCCTCGAACTCACAAAGATCTGCCTGCCTCTACCTCCCAAGTTCCCAAGTGCTGGAACTAAAGGCATGCACCACTACACCAGGCTAAAATCCTTCTATTTTACATACTCATAAAAGATAATTAAAGATGAGTAAAACTCTAATAGCTTCTTCAGACATGAAATGCTTAGGTATAAATGCGTAGGTAGCAGAAAACTATAAGATGAAGATAAATAAAGACTGCGTAAGGAATGGAGCTGTGCTCTCAAGTTGGAAGAGTCAGTATTTCTAAAAGTGTTCTCCCTGATCTGTAGAGTCAAGAGAATCCCCTATCGATTATGCTCCAGCTGGAGCCCCAGGACAGATGGGAGGGGCCGGTGAAGATAGATAGAACAATCCAGGGGTAACCCAAGGTGAGCATAGATCAGAATGGCTATGTTTGAGCTAGGAGAGCAGAAGTTATCCTACACTATGATAAGGCGAGATCTCAGGTTAACTGTGCAGTGTGGACAGGGCTGGGTCCCTTTAACATGCCTTTCAAAAGATGAGGTCACCGGGTGAGGACAGTCAGAGGACATGAGTGTTATAACCTCAGTTACAGCAGCTGTGGGGACAAAACAGAACCACGAAGGGATGACAGAAAGAGGGAGGTGGTGTCTGCGTTCAGGTCTCACTATGTAACTTTGGAGCTGCTGCCCTGGAACTCACTATGTTGACCAGGCTGGCCTTAAACTCAAAGAGATCCACTTGCCTCTGCCTCCTGAGTGCTAGGTTTAAAGATGTGCACCACCATATCCAGTTAGGTGTTGGCGCTCTTATCCATTTCCCATGCTGGAAATGTAACCACAGGAGGTTGGTTGCCCAGGTTAGCACTAACTGTTGATTTGGCAACATAGAATCACCTGAAAAAGGAGCGCCAACTGAGTCTGAATCAGGTTGGCCTGTGGATGTGGATTGTCTTGACTAATGTAGGAGGGGCTAGTCTATTGTGGGCAGTACTATTTCCTGGAAGGTGGTCCTGGACTATATGAGAATGCTAGCTTGTGAGGGAGAGCCCGAGTTAGAACAAGTGAGCAAGCAAGTAAGAGAGTGAGCCAGTGAGTAGCACTATTCGATGTGTGATGGTTTCTATATGCTTGGCCCAGGGGGTGGCACTGTTAGGAGGTATGGCCTTGTTGGATTTAGTGTGTCACTGTGGGTGTGGGCTATAAGACCCTCACCCTAGCTGCCTGGAAGTCAATCTTCCACTAGCAGCCTTCAGATGAAGATGTGGAACTCTCAGCTCCTCCTGCACCATGTCTGTCTGGATGCTTCCATGTTCTTGCCTTTATGATACTGGACTGAATCTCTGAACCTGTAAGTCAGCCCCAATTAAATGTTGTCTTTTATAAGACTTGCCTTGGTCATGGTGTCTGTTCACAGCAGTAAAACCCTAACTAAGACACCATGGTTCCTGCCTCCAGGTTCCTGCCTTGAGTTCATGCCCTGACTTCCCTTAACAGTAGATTGTAACCTGGAAGTATAAGCCAAATAGACCCCATCTTCCCTAAGTTTTCAGTCAGAGTGTTGTTGTTGTTGTTTTTCTCCACAGCAACAGAATAAAACTAGATCAACAATCCCTTGGAATTTTAAGTCATTTTTAACCTTCCAAATTCTGTGATAAAAATTCCTGATATAGAATCTCTTGAAGCTTGGTCTCTTACACTATAACATGTGATGCAAGGCCCTGCAGAGTTCTAAACATGTGTCTTCACTGGAGGTTCTCTTGGTTTGAAAGGACAGAAGTATTGGAGGGGTTGAGAGCCCCTCCTACATGCACATCCAAGGTGTTGGCAGGAATATGGTGTCTATAGTCTTCTGCTTCCTGATATGGTCCAACTGGTTCTTTGGAAAGAACTCTTCATCCACTAGGGAGCAGCTGCATTGGGATAGGCACAGACCCAGAAAGCATAGGAGCTCAGTGGGAAGGAGGTGCTGGGAGAAGCAACTAGAAATGCCATTGAAGAGGCCAGTGACCAAGACTTCAGCCTCTGACCAAGGGCTCCTGATGCTTTGCTCCTCTGCCAACTGGAGCAGGATGGATGCAGGAGCAGTAAGATCTCACTCACTGTGTGGGTACCTGAGCCTCCAAGAATGAACAGATCACAGCCTTGGTCCAGCCCAGGGGTAGATGGAGGACAAAGATCACACAAGGTAATGCAACTGTGGCTCTGCTGCTGGGTGTCAGGCCAGAGGAACATGAATGGCTGAAGCCAGACTGAAGTGAGAGATACTAGGAATGTCAGAGGAACACCAAGATTGGGATCCTGAATGGAAGTCAAGACTAACTTCCGAGACCAGCAGAGCATGGCCCCTCTATGACCACACCCCTTAACAGTCTCACCTAACCTAGTCTCTGTTGCAAACTCACTAAACTTCTGAACATGGTTTTACTTCTGAATGCAGATTGTGCCGATGAGCTGTCATTGTGAACTTGACCCACTTAGAATCGCCCAGAAAGTCTCAAAGGATTGTATGCTTGGGTTAACCTGTGGGGGAATTATCTTGAAGTTTTAGTTGTGTGCCTTAGACTTTAATGGCTGAGCTATGTTTCTAGTCCTGGTTGTCTTAATTGATCTGGGAAGACCCAGCCCACCATGGGTGGCACCATTCCCTAGGCAGGGATTCATGAACTATATAAGAATGAAGAAGCTGAGCTGAGCACCAACAAGCAAGCCATCAAATGCATACATTTATTTTTCTCTGCTCTTGACCATATGTGATGTGACTAGTTGTTTGAAGTTCCTGCCCTGATCTTCCCACAATGATAGATGGTAACTATCTATGACAGATGGAATTACAAGATGAAACAATCAATATCTTTCCCCCTAAATCTCTTTTTGTCAATATATTTTATATCAACTGAAATAAAACTATGACAGGGACAATGTCCCTGCCTCACAGGACTGCTAAGAAAACTACAGGAAATGTTCTATAAGGGCAACCAGTGAGTTCATACATAGAACTGCTGGGTTCTCAGTACTCTGGAGGTACAAGGTTATAGTGGGAAGGACTCTCTGATCTGCCTCCTGCCTCTGCCACACTTTGCTGTTCTTGAATGTGTCAAGTCACTTTATTATTGCTCCATCCACTGAGGAGCACTTCCTACAGCACTGGGCAGTGGGAAGGACAGAGGGAGTCTGAGGTGGCATCAGGCCAAGGCCACAGAGAGCACGTCTAAGGCCAGGGGAACCCACTGGTGAGAACCTAGGCCATTGTAACACTAGGTGACAGTGACAATGACCTTAGCAGGCATCTTTGAGGTCCCTGGGTTTAAGATGATGCCCCAACTGTGATACTAAATGCCAACAAATTCTAGTGTGGAAGAACATAGTGTTAGAATCCTGCTGCGGCTCAACTACAGTTCCTTAACAACCTTCCCTCTCACAGGCACCCACAGGCATCCTGCAGAGACACTTGATGAGGCCTTAGCTCACATATTCCCAGGTGCCAGGATCTCTGGCTTGAGTTTACATGGAAGGGAGTGTCAGCGGTCACATACCCTGCCCCCACCCCCTCCCTGATGCCTGCCTAGGAATCAGAGAGCCTGCCTGTAGGCTTATATGGAAAAACCACCCTCCAATTAGAAAGGTATGAGACTCCTGTTTCTGCCATGTAGGCTCTGATTCCTCTCTTCAGAGACCACCACCATGCTGTCTATCTCTTGAACTCTCCTCAGAGTCCTCACCATGCTGTTGTCAATATGCCTGTCTGTCCATGTTGTGAGTGACTCTTTTAATAAGTTCCCAGTTACCAGCAATCTGCTTCAGTGTCCTTCTTGAACTCCCACCTGAGACCTTTCTCAGTGTTCGTTCCCACACAGGAGTGAGGGCTCCTTGTGGGTTCTCTCTCTCTCTCTCTCTCTCTCTCTCTCTCTCTCTCTCTCTCGGCACATGTGTGCCATGGTATGTGTGCAAAGGTCAGAAGACAACTCTTAGGAATCAGTTCTCTTCTACAGTAAGTTTATGGAATCCAGTTCAGGATGTCATTCTTGCCTGGCAATCACTTTTACCCACTGAGCCACCTTGCCAGCCCTGTCTTCCTTTTTCTTTCTTTCCATTCTTCCTTTTTCTTTCTTTCCATTTTTGGGTTTTGATTTTTTTTATTTGAGACATGCAGCTGTGACTGGCCTGGAACTTACCATGTAGACCAGGCTGACCTTGACTCACAGAAATCCAACTGAATGTTGGGATTAAAGGTGTGTGCCACTATGCCTGTCCTGCTCACCTTTTTCTATCTATCTATCTATCTATCTATCTATCTATCTATCTATCTATCTATTTATTTTGAGACAGAGTCTTTTATTGGCCTAGGACTCAAACCCCAGAGATCTTTCTTCTTCTACATCCTCACTAGAATTACAAGTGCATGCCACCATTCCCAGCTTTTAAATGTAGGTTCTTGGGATTCGTGGTTTAAATGACAACCCAGATAGGCTTCTATATTTGAATGTTTGGTCCTTGTTGATGTTCTATCTGGGGAGGATTAGGAACCATGGCCTTGTTGGATGAGATTTGTCACTGGGCATGGGCTTTGAGGTTTAAAACCCATGCCCCATCCATTCTCTCTCTCTCTCTCTCTCTTCCTGCTGCCTGTGGATCAGGATGTAAAACAGTGGCTTCCTAATGCTGCGACCCTTTAATACAGTTTCTCATGCTGTGTGGTCTCCAACAATAAAATCATTTTCATTGCTACTTCATAACTATAATTTGGCTACTGTTATGAATCATAATGTACATTTCTGATATTCAGGATATCTGCTATGCCACCCCTCTGGGGGTTGCAACCCACAGGTTGCAAAGCGCCTGGGATGTAATGCTTTCAGCTACTGCTCCAGCGTCTGCCGGAGCCTGTCTACTTCCCATGATGATGATCATGGACTCACCCTCTGAAGCAGTGAGCAAGCCCCCAACTAAATGCTTTATTTTTATAAGGGTTGCCTTGGTCGTAGTGTCTCCTCATAGCAATAGAACAGTAACTAGGACAGGCTTGAACTCGGGTTCTCATGGCATCAAGATAATGGCTTTATCAACTAACTGAGCTATCTCCCCAGACCACACTTTCTGAAGGCTAGGGCTATGTGGAGAGCATCAGCATGGCTGCTGGGGGAAGGGCTCCTAAGGGGAAGGCCTGGATCTGTTTGGGCCTGCTTCCAGAATCCCTCTTCTTTCCTACACATATCTGCTTTGGGATAAGTTTGGACTCCATCAACTAAAGCCCCAAAGGAGCAGGCAGCCCATCTCCTACGCTCTATTTCCTGCTACAGGGCCTTCTTCTTACCCATACATGTGCCCCATATGCCCTATGGGAATAAACACAGCCTTCAGGGAGCCCACCCATAGAGTGGACCTGCCTTCATGCCACACTCTGATCCAGGAAATGTGTAACTTGTCACTTTGTGGCAACTTCTGCATTCCGACTGGGGAGAAATCTGGGGAATGGAGCTCACTAGAGAAGTCAACCCCTGCCATGAAGCCATCTCTCCTGGTACATTTCCTAGTGTGAGGGGTACATCCCCTCACAACCCACAGCCGCCCAGACCTCCCACTACCCCTTTTCTATGCTTCCCATTGGCTCTTGATGCAGATTGGTGATTGTTCAGCCTGCAATTCTGCCAAAAGGCCACTGCTGGAGAAGTAATTACCTCCGCTGTAACAGACATGTCAACCTTTCTGTACCTCAAGAAATATCGTCCATCCTTCAGGAAGGAGGAAGGACAGAGTGCCTCCCACACCTTCCTCTGGAAGAAGGAATATCTTAGGAAAAGCCAGCCTTGCACTTGAACTGACTCATTTGCTAATTCATCCCTTCACTCATTCAGAGCAGATGTGTTCACAAATGATTCTCCAGGGAAGTCTGGCCCAGGGAAAGGTCTCAGGTTCCTCACAGTTCTGTTCCCTCAACTTTAAAGTGAGGAATAACAATGGCATGCACACCTAGCTGTTGGTGAAGGTTGGATGGATGGATGGATGGATGGATGGATGGATGGATGGATGGATGGATCAACAGGTATGAGGACCATTCAGGCATGAAGTCCTGCTCCACCCAGGGAATGGTGCATTGGGTAATTAATGTTAGATCACTTAGGCTCTTTCTCCAGGGAATCTGAGTCCTGGCCTTGGGCGACGATACAGAGGTTCCAATTGGCAAGTGAGCTTCCCTCCCCTCTCTGTCCTAAGGACATCATTGGTTTCTGCTGCCTGGATTCCCAAAGCTGCCTGGTACCTGTGCCCAGATCCAGCTGAGACCAATTTCTTCATCCTGAGTGTCTTCAGATTTACAACACCCTTCCCCAAGAAGGAGCGAGAGCGCTTGCATACCCACCCTACCTATCTGGAAGTTCTGTGGTTTACCATTTGGAAGGTGGACTCTTTTACCTCTGGTCAGACCTTCTCCTCTGGACAGAGCCTTTAGTGGAGACTGACTAGGAATGGACATGTAGCCCAGAGGGGACCTATGTAAAACCAGAGTGGCTTCCTGGGAGAGGGATGCCTGTAGGGTGAAATGTTTGAGGTACTTTAGATGAGGGAAGAGAGAGGGCAGCCATTAAGACTTCAGCAAACAACTGCTGGCAGTTTCCCCCCAGCCCCTCAGGTGGAGAGGTGGGGTTTCTTCTCTGAGAAACAAGACCATTAGGGACAAGACGCTAATTAATCGTTACCCATTAATTCTGCCCAGCTTTTGCCACCATGCTTGCAGTGACTAATGTGTTTAATTATCCATTGTTACAATCTTTCCCAGCTGTCCTGAGCAGATAGGCAGTCTGTAGCTAGAAGCCACACCCTCAGGGTCCCCTTCCCTCCTTCAGGGCTGGTAGCATTGCTGATGAGAATACATGTGCTACCTCATGCAATTAATGATCAACATAAATGTGCAGATCTCAGAGTAGGGCCTATGTGTTCCTAAAGGAACCAGAGGCACAGATCTTAGCAAGCAGGATCCCATGCAAGGCAGGACATGAACAAGCCAGGCCCAGTGTTCAGAAGTAGTGGAGACCATTGACTCCCTACTAAAGCCTTCCCACGGGCTTTATCATCCGGCCTCCTCTTCTCAGTCTGTCTGATTTACGAATCTTGGCTGTTGCCCTAAATTCAGGCTGGGACCAAAAGTTAGAGGTCAGGAGAAGAACCAGCAAGAATGATGCATGGAGGAAGGGCTGAGGCCTGAGCAATTAGGACAGGCTTGGTGTTACTGAGATGAGTCAGGCAAAGTAACTAGTATGTAAATGTGAAATGGATTTATGTTGCTGCTGGTCATGGTTCTCAATGTGGCCCTGCCCATCTTCCTTTCTCAGCTCTGAGCAGCGATTAAAGCAGAACCCTGAACTTCCCCATCAGATACCAGCTCACTCACACACTTAAAAACTTTTCCTATCCAATCCAACACTTCCCCCAACCTCTACTCTAGAGTTTAAAAAAGTTTTAAAAAATTGTGCGCATGTGCGCGCACATACACATACACACACACACACACAGAGAGAGAAATATTATAAGAATATGTGTTCATTTTAATCCCATGTGTGAGATATAAGGCTGCTTCAGAGTGTCCACAGCAGCTGACTATGATTTGCCTTATGCTCCAGCAGAGGTGTGACTTTGCCAGCTGCGGATGGTTTCTGCAATTGTGTGATGTTTGGAATTCTGGGGACTTTTCAGAGAGGATATAAATGCTAGGGTCCCAAAGGGGTGTATGTGTTATTGGTTGGTTATTGCTTATTGGCCACAGTTTGTTAAGTAGTTATATGCAAAGAAGAAACAACACAATGAAATTAGATATTCTGATGGTGAGGATCAAAGTTGTCCCAAGGAACTCTATGCCCTGATTACAGCAGGAAGTAATCTAACAACAACATGGACTCCTTTCTGACTCCTGGCTTTATTCAGGGAATTCTTTCCTTTCCTTTATATCCTTTTTTTTCTCTATTATTTAGTGCTAGGTGATTGAAAGGGTGGGAAAAGGGTGGAGAAGGGTGAAAGAAGAACCCACAAAGTAGCCAAAGACCATAAGCAGCACCTAATGTGGGTTGAGGTAGATTGGGGAAATTGATTTCAAATGCTATAGAGGAAACAACAGGGAATAAAGGAATGAATATTTCTTTTCAAATGAAGAACAAAAATTTACTGTGACTGCTACCACTGGGATGTCCCCTGCTTTGCTCCCAGAGGGGATTTTCTAGGTTTTTGTTTGTTTGTTTGTTTTTGTTTTTACTTTTTTCTATATTCTGTTTTTAAAAAAGATTCAGAGAATGGGTGAGAAGTTGGGAAATTTTCAGGTGAAAATTGGAAGGGCCTCAGAAACAAAAAATGGCTGGGTTGCAGAATTGGCTGTGCAAGTAGAAAAATTACAGGTGGAAGTGGAAGCACCGGAGAGAGGAGGAGCATAGGAAAAGAGTGAACAAAATACCTCAGTCCAGGTGACTGAGCAAGAGATCAGGAGTTTCTCAGGAGGAAAGAGTGGGGTAAAACTATGCTGGAGGGCAGTTGGGTCAGAGAAAAGCTGAGGAGGTGGGAGGACAATCTGATGAAACAGCTTGTTTCAAAAGAAAAGGTAAATCTTGAACCAATTGCACCACCAGAGTGGGAGGAGGGATGGCCTGGGGTTACAAGATTATCATCAGCTTTCCCAGTAGTCACACAGCATATGCCTACTAATGGTGTGGAACAAGGTTATGAAGAGATAGACTGGTGTCCTACAGAAATGATAGATCTAAGGTGGTTTAAAGAGGCTATGATTTTATATAGGACACACTCACCTTATGTGAAACAAATTCTAAATAACTGGGCTACTCAAAATAGAATTATCCCCCAAGACTAGAAGAGATTGGTAACAGCTGTACTAGAAACTGGTCCACAATTGCAGTGGTTAACATGGTGGAGAGAAGAAGCTGTGAATATTGGACAGTAAAATAGAGCAAGGGGAATGAATATAGTAAAAGATCAGTTGCTGGGTATCTTCGGATTTCCATTGCTGAGAAGAGACACCATGACCAAGGCAACTCTCATAAGGAGCAACATTTAATTGGGCTGGCTTAGACATTCAGGGGTTCAGTCCATTATCATCATGGCAGGATGCATGGCAGTATCCAGACAGGCATGGTGCTGGAGGAGCTGAGAGTTCTACATCTTGTTCCGAAGGCAAACAGGAGAAAGCTGGCATCCTTGGGTGGCTAGGAGGAAGCTCTCTCAAAGCCAACCCCCACGGTGACACACTTCCTTCAACAAGGTCACACCTCCTATTCCTAATAGTGCCCTTCCCTGGACCAAGCATATTGAAACCACCACCCTGGATGAATGGTGGTATTCTGATGTATAAGAACAGGTTCAACTTGATGACACTGTTATAGAGCAATGTCACTTAGCAGCTTTAAGAGCTTGAGACAAAGTTGAGGAGCCTGGGAAAAGGTCCACCTTGTTTACAAAGATTAAACAACACTCTGGAGAAGTCTTCATGGATTTTTTTTTACAGAGATTAGTCCCAGCTGTGAACAAAGCCATATCGGTTCCCAACACAAAGCAGGCATTGATCGAGAGATCGGCATATGGAAATTCAAATATCAAATGTAAAAATATTACTAAGCCATCAAAGGCTCAAGCAGTGCCTATGGATAAGTGGATAGGGGATATGACTCATATTGGTCCTAATGTGTACCAGGCTAATATCATATGTCATACCATAGCTAGAGGTCTCTAATATCAACATGCCCAGTGTTTCAATTATGGGAAATTTGCTCATTTGCAACAAAATTGTGAACAAGGTATCTCTAAGGGCAATGGTTTATCTAAATATAAACTAGAAAGAGGGTCTAGGTTTCCAGGGGTGTGCAGGCACTGTGGCAACAATTGGACCAATGTGTGTAGATATAAGAGAGATATTCAAGGCGGTTTCTTACCATTAGGAAATGGGCTTGGGAGGTCTAGCTTGAGATGCCACAGCAAAAAGCATGAGCCAATGAGTAACATGCAGACAGACAAACCTCAACACTCAGCAAGCGAGTCTCTAGGTCATAAAAAAATGTGGAATTAAATCAGTCTATGTACTATAAGGATGTGTTAACATCAGAAGGGAAGTCCAAGAAAGTTTTGCACTGGGGACATGGATTTGTTTATATTTCCACAGGAAATGAAAACCTGTGGATATCATCAAAACTGATAAAAATTAGAATTGAGCAGGAGAGGTCTTCTGAAAACCTTGGCCACTGATCTGAAAAGTACTTATTTCATTGAACATGTCTCTGTTTATAACTTCCCACTACACACAGCATGATTAACGGCACAAAACAGAAGGGGGGAAGTGTAGTGACAATTTTGGAGTTTTGGTTTCTTAAAATAAAACCCACAGAAATAATATATGTTTTGTTTTAATCCCAGGCGTGAGATATGGGGCTCCTTCAGACTGTCATGGCAGCTGACTATGATTTGCCCCATGCTCCAGCAGGGGTGTGACTTTGCCAGCTGCAGATGGTTTCTGCAATTGTGTGATGTTTGGAATTCTGGGAACTTTTTAGAGGGGATCTAAATGCTAGGGCCCCAAAGGCAGGCAGGTTGTTGGTCGGTGTTGGTCACAGTTAGTTAAGTAGTTGTGTGCAAAGAAGAAACAAGAACAAGAAGAAATTAGATGTCCTGATAGTGAAGATCAAACTCACCCCAAGGAACTCCATATTCCTAATCAGCAGGAAGCAGTCTAAGGATAATGTTGCTCCCTTTCCAACCCCTGACTTTATTCAGGGATCTTCTTCCTTTCCCCTTTATCCTTTTTTTCTCTCCTATCTAGTGTTAGGGGGTTGAAAGGACAGGAAAAGGGTGGAGAAAGATGGAAGAAAGAAGAACCCACAAAGTAGCCAAAGACAGCCCCATCCCATCTCACTTCAGGAGCTCCAGAACTGCAGAAGCACGCCACCACATCCTTATGCGGACTCTGAGGATGTGCGCCATCACACCGTTAGGTGGGTTTACACACTGAGCCCTCTTCCCAGTCCCTCCTTCCTCTCTCTGTCTCTTTGTCTCAACAAAGGATTTTGATCTGAAAGTGTGTGTTGGGGAAATACTGGAGTTTTGCTCCCCTAGAGTAAAGAGGGAAGAAACCAAGGAAAGTGATCAAGACAAACCTTCGCCCTTAAAAAAAAAAAAGATTTATTTATTATGTATACAACGTTCTGCCTGCACATATGCCTGCAGGCCAGAAGAGGGCACCAGATCTCATTATAGATGGTTATGAGCCATCATGTGGTTGCTGGGAATTGAACTCAGGACCTCTGGAAGAGCAGCCAGTGCTTGTAACCTCTGAGCCATCTCTCCAGCACCCCCCCCCCGTCAACTCTTTAACCCCTCGTTGCAGTAACATTTTGACCGTCTGAAAGACTTCAGCCAGGATTGCTGGGTGCCATGCAGGCAATGGTCAAGGAGGATTTTATGAAGTTAAACATGTGTCTGACTTTTTCAGACTTATGCCCCAGAAATTCTACTCCCAGATGTGAATCATCAAGAAATGAAATGTGAGCAGGCAGTGGTGGCGCACGCTTTTAATCCCAGCACTTGGGAGGCAGAGGCAGGCGGATTTCTGAGTTCAAGGCCAGCCTGGTCTACAGAGTGAGTTCCAGAACAGCCAGGGCTACACAGAGAAACCCTGTCTCGAAAAAAAAAAAAAAAAAAAAAAAAAAAGAAAGAAAGAAATGAAATGTGTCTCCACGTAAATGGTTGGAGAGATGGATCAGTGAGTAAAATGCTTGACTTTCAAGTATGGAGTTTGGTCCCTAGCACCTGTCAGGGCTGTGTTTGTAATCCCAGTGCTTAAGTGATGAGGCATAAGTAGATTGGCAGATGTTTTCATAGCTGCAATGAGAGAGCTGAGGGTGGTGGGAGGAAATGAAGGTCAGACTGGAGTCTCGTGTGTCTAGGAAAACATTCTCCAAGGAGGGCAACAATAGAAGAAACGCATTTTCAGAAAATCACAAGCAGAGAGCAGATCTTATGAAGAGACTCTTACTCCAAAAGGTAACAACAGCAATAAAAAGCAGACGGAAGAAGGAAGGCCTGCTGAGGCAGGGGGAAAGCTGTCTCAGCAGCCACCACGCTCAGTGCCTACCCTGACCTACCTTACCCTCATGGTCACCTACTCCTGGAGCAGCAGCCTCTGTGTGTGGTGACTATGAAGATACAGCCAAAATGAAGGAACACATCTCCATGGCGCCTCCCTCACTGCCTGTGTTCATTCTGCCTTCTGAACCTCCATCAAACCTGCCCAGCCTGACTCTCGTGGCTATGGAACTGTTGCTGAGATCTGAGAACCTGTTGCAGCCGGCCTCCCTGCCTCCACAGAGCCCTAAAGCTGTTCCCTGAATGTAACTTGCTTTCTTTCTTCAAAGTATAAATCTGACCGTAGGAAATGGTACCCCGGACGTTTTGGGGCGGTGGTGGTGGTGGGGAGAATCTCACTTCTCCAGCTTAGCCCTCTGCTCCCTCCAGTCTCCCACTCTCAGCAGATTCTCTCTGTTCCACACATGGGGCACCAGTTACAGTCACACAGACTCTTGTCCATGCAGTTTCAGTCACGCCCATCCCTTCTCTGTCTGATGAAAGACTCTCCTCCTTTGGTTCATTTGGCACTTCCTCCAGGAAGTCTGCTTTGACTTCCCTGTTAGCTCTCTCCCACTGAATGCCCCTATGGTATCATGGCTCCTTCCCAGTGAGTTATCAAAGGAGTGAAGCCACATTTAACTAGCTATGGTCTGACTCTGCTGTAGGACTTTTAAGTTCCTACTTTCCTATGCCAATGTGTCTCTGTGACAAGCACATTGCATAGGGAAGGCTTGCACAGGCCAGGGAGTCTGTCACTCCCATGATACAAAGTTCTAGAATATGCAGATTTGTTTCCTTTTGAATCCCTGTGAATTTTGGCTCTTGTGTGATTGCACCATGGCCTCTGTGACAGGACAAAGATAGACAAAAGGAATTGGGGGGTTGGGAAAGGAGAAGAAAGGCGACCTGGCAGAGAGCAAGAGGGCTGGCTTCCATGATGACATCTGAGGGAGGGCATTGAGGCAGGTGATTGGTCTGTATGGGAGCAGAGCCGAGGACACTCAGCCTGACACGGGAAGGACTGGGGAGAAGCCATGCCACGCTGTCATGCAGATTAAATAAAGAATGACTGAGTCTTTCCCATTTTGAAAATGGGTGTTACTCTGTATCTCAGGGACTGTGGCAAGACCCAGGAAGCAGGAATCAATAATTCTGACTTTAAAAAGACTTATTTTTCACTTGAGTGTGTGGGGGGAGGGGGAGATACATGCATGTGCACATTTGCGTGCATTCTCAATCACCTATGTAGAAGTTAGTAGAGAACTTAGGGGGGTCTCTCATCCTCCATTGTGTAGGTTCTAGGGCTCAAACTCAGGGCATCAAGCTTGAAGGCAGATGTCTGCACCATCTCTCTGGTCCGAGTCCAAGTCTCAACAAGTGTTAAGGCACCAAATATTGAGAGGGACACAAAACATAGACTGTCTGTATATACACATGCAGGCCTGACCCCAGGACAAGGGTCTGACTGGGCAGGAACCTCTGCCTGCAGCACTGTTCTTCAGTACTTACCAGGTTTAATAGATGGGTAAAGAGCAACTGACTCACATCTGTCTCATGAGCTGTTTCTCTATTTAATGTTGTTGAACAAAAATATTTTTATAAGGATTTGCATGAGCTCACTGGCAACCTTTACCTCCCAGGCTGCAGAGTTACACCTGCAGCTTCCTACTGGGGAAACCCCACTCTACCTGAACTAGCCACACTCCCCATCTCCCTACCTCCACCATGTGCCAGCTCAGCACTTAGCAGCATCCAGGCCCCTTGATGGCATCGACTGCCCTCACCAACAGATGGCTGAACACTGTCCTTAGTAGAGGCCTCCTCCACCTGCTGCGTTCAGCCAGGTCAGATCTCTCTGTCTTCTTTGGTCCAGTTGCCTAAATGCTCTTAATTCTAGTCTGGTTTGCTCCAGTTCCCCCCCACCCCACCCCCGTTCCCCACAGACAACAGAGAATATATTTCTAAAATTCAAGTTTATGGTGTGATTCCCTTTTGACATAGTCCAGTATAACCCTATTGCTTTCCCTGTAACGGGCAGACACTGTTTTATCTGCCCAGCTTCTCTTTTTCTTATGAGAATATATTTCTGGACTATTCTGGGAAGTATTCTCCTTTAGGCAGCTATCTTGCTTGTATTGGTCATTTTAACCTGGGTGTGCATGCTTGTGTGCGTGCTTGTGTGCTTGTGTGTGTGTGTGGTGTGTGTTGTGTCCCTTCCTCCAGAGACCCAACGGCTACCATAACCTCTGCCCACAACTTCCTGCATAGCCAGCCAGGGGCTGACATACAATCTGAGCTCAGTGGTATGAGTATATCTGCTGAGAGCTTATTCCCAGAACAAGGGAGGAGGCACAGCATCTCTGCAGGTGGAGATACAGCTGACATCATCCCACTTATGAGGGAGCTGTGCAGGTCAAACATAGGCGCTCAGCCTACACATCATCCCGATCCTGCTGTTTGGGAATCTGTAGTGGCCCTTCCTTCATCCAACTCTCTCCTACAAAGAACACCATTCCTCTACCTGGAAAGGGGGACCCTCTTGGTGTCACACAGAGCCCGGTATTCTCGCACCATGCTGGGGCTCTCCCATGCGTCCTTTCCTTCTCCTTTATCAGCCTCTGTGCTCCTGCTGGCAGGAGCTGACCTTTGCCACCCTTTGTTGTGTGTTTGGTAGATCTGGGGTTGGATGGCTTTTGTTTCAACCTCTTAAATCTTTATATTTTTCTCCCATGAGGTTTCAAAGGTTTCAGCCAATTCTATAACTGTGGTGATTTGAAAGACACAGAAGTCAGCGTAAAAGGACACTTGTCAAGGATAGCGGCAGAGATGTCACAGTAAGGAACCCCAGGTCCCTTCTGAGCAGAGGCTCATGGGATGTCCTAGAAACTACTGTTTGTGTGGGATGGATATGTATGAGAGAACTCTCCATACAAATGTGTGAGGGGTCAATTCTTTGCTCCAATCTCCAATAACTTCTTTCATTCACACCAACATCACCTACTTAAGTTCTATGTCTGTGACCTGTCAGTCAGCCACATAGGTGAAAGCATGAGACAGGAGCTTCAGGAGGTGATGATGTCTTGGCAGTGGAGGCCCCGCAACAGCACTGATATTCTACCAAGAATGGGGAGAGACTCGGATTGCTTTAATGATGTGAGCATGCAGCCGGAGGGGGCTGTGTGTAACCCAGAATAATCCTCCTCAGGTCCCCAGAAGCCAAGTCTGATGCTTTTGTGATTTGGCTCTTCCAGTCTCAG
Organism: Uromys caudimaculatus; assembly: GCA_028551405.1. Taxonomy (NCBI): domain Eukaryota; kingdom Metazoa; phylum Chordata; class Mammalia; order Rodentia; family Muridae; genus Uromys; species Uromys caudimaculatus. Next base: position 34,770,405 of record CM052705.1, read on the forward strand.
AACTCAGAGAAGTGAATTTCTGTTATTCAGGCTGCCCAGGATTCTGTTCTATTCACTTGGGCTGCCTAAGACAGATGTCCACATATAAATGTGAATTTTGCGCCTCACTTCATATTGTACATAAGAGCCAATTCCACATGGATCCTAGATATAAATTTTCAGAGAAAAACAATAAAATTTCAGACAGAAACAGAAGAATATCTTCATGACCTTTGGGTAGGCAAATATCTCTCAGGACACAAAAAGCATAAATCACAAAGGGGAGAATGGTAAGTTGGCCTACATTAAAATTAATAATGTTTGTTCAACCAAAACCAACACTGAGAGTGAAGAGGCAGACCGCAGGGAGACAGAGGAACTAGCCATGTGCATGTTAGACTGCAGACTCAAAATCAGAATTCAGGAAGAATGCCTTCAAGTCAGCAAGAGAAAGAGGACAGGCTAGGCAGGTGAGGGACAGAAAGAGGGCAGCGGGGCTTGAAGAGCTGCTTCCCAAAAGAGGGCATTAAATGGGGACATGATCATTTGTATCTAGTCACTGGAGAGTAGGCCTTAAAGCTACAAGGGGGGCCTCCTGGTACAAGCCTGTTGTCCCAGCTGCTTAGTGTGCAGGAGCAGAATCTTAAGTTCAGAGCCAGCCTGGGCTATAAAATGAATTCAAGTTCAGACTGGGTAACTTAGTGAGATCCTGCCTTGAAAGAAAGCATGGAAAAAAAACCCTGGACATATGGCTCAATGTTGGTGTGTGAGCCCCTGATTCAATCCCAAAACCACCAGAGCCAGGCAGGGTAGTGCCTATTCATAATCCCAAACCAGTAGTAGGGGCTGAGTTAGGGTGGTCAAGAGTTCAAGGCCAAGCTGGGCATGGGTGGAGGCAGAGGCAGGAGGATCTCTGTAGAGTTCAAGGCCAGCCTGGTCTATATAGTTAGTTCCAGGATATCCAGAGCTACATAGTAAGACCTTGGAGGTGGGGTGTCAAGGTCAGTCCAGGCTATACAGACAGACCTTGTTTCAGAAAACAAGAGAATAAAAAAAGAAAAAGCAGAGAAAAGAACTTAAAGCTATAGTGAGATATCAACACACACACACACACACACACACACACACACACACACACACACACACACACACAAGAAAATAAAAGTGACCACAGGGATAAGTCTCAAGAAGGGCAGAGAATATCCACATTGCTGTGGGAGGGAGTCTCCATCAGGGCTTTGTTAGCCAAATGTGAGCTCTCCCCATGATGTATCAAAAGTAATCCTAGGTACCATTGCTGGGCTCTATACCTTCAGTATATCAGCCTTGATGGTGTGAGACTAAAACAGGAACAAATCCTTGTAAGCTCTGTCAACAGGGTCTCAAGGGAGGGAGTAAGGACTGAAAAAGAAGAAAAACAATTAGACAAAATTATAACATGACTCTAGCCAGTGCTGAGGCTGAAGCAACTTTATTTCTCTTCAGCCTGCTTTTATATCATTATAGGTATATCCAAAAAACATGGTCAGTTCTTAGATCAAAGACAAAGTAATCAAGCAAAGTAGGAAATAAGGAGATCACACAAGATAGTAAATAAGTAAAGTAGTAAGCAAAAGGATCATACAAGGTGATGTGTTTATAAAAGAATAATAAGATATATGTTCTATGGGGTTATGGGGAGGAAGGTGTGGTGGAAGGGTGTGCCTCAGCAGGCCCAAGCCCAGGCATCCCTTCCCCTTGAGGGACCAGATACACTCAAAGGTATAGTATAGAAAAAGAATTTATTTAGGGTGTGGGGAAGGGAGTTAAGAGGGTAGTAGAGGCAGAGAAAGGCAGAGAGAGGGAGAGAGTAGAGAAGTAGAGAGGTGGAGGCCTGTCATGACCACGTGGAGAAAGGGGGGAAGGAAATGGGAGAGGCAAGAGATAAGAGGTGTAAGAGAGAGGCAAGAGAAAGAGATAAGAGAGAGAGGAGGGGGCAAGCAGCCCCTTTTATGGAGGGCCAGGCCCACCTGGCTGTTGCCAGGCAACTGTGGGGTAGAGTTTAGACAGAATGCTAACCCAAGGTAATAATTAAGTAAAGGAGTAAACAAAGCCCCATGGTCACTGTTTCTAATACTCTTATCTGAACCTACTTCCTTGTCCGAGCCCAGTACAAATGCCAAATTCCTAGAAGCAGCACCAAAAGCTCTCAACAGGAGACAAAACAGGAAAAATATACCTCGCAAGTTAAGAGTTCTGTTTGCACCCCCCCATCCCCCCATGGCTGCCTGGGGAGTGGGGTGGACAAAGAGCTACCTGCCACCCAGGACGTGGAGGCTATGATGATCAAATATGAGATGGAAAGGTGGAAAAACAGGGTGGTGCACGCCCATGGAGAGAGGCGGTGACAGGAGAGAGAGAAGGCTGAGGTCCACATGTTGGCACTGCCCAGGAGGGTCCAGAGGCAGTGAGGTCCACATGCTGGCACCGCCCAGGAGGGTCCAGAGGCAGTGAGGTCCACATGCTGGCACCGCCCAGGAGGGTCCAGAGGCAGTGTACAGCAGACTTATGCAGACACAGACTCTGCCTCCCAACATGCCGGTGGTGCACCCTGACTCTGGGCAATGAGACGAGGAGAAGTTCATTTTCTGGATTGGATCTCCTGGTCTGTGATGCCACCAGAGGCCATGTTGTTGGCTGTGGTCCATACTGCTGCCCCTCGGCAGTGTCAAAGCCTGAGATCCACACGGATTTGAACAGTCAGTGTCACTGACTGAGGATGGCTTGGTGATGTCCTCAAGCTTTGCTGCCTCAGGGGGACATGTTGATGTGAGTAGCCATGATGAGGCCTGAGGTCCAGACAGCCACTGCGGGCCATGAGTGGTCCGGATACAGCCAGAGGCTATGTTGATGTCTGTTGCCTGTGGGTTTACCACCAAAGGCCATGCGGATGTTTGTAATCTGGACTGCTGCCTGAAGCCATGTTGATATCCAAGGGCCTTGCTAAAATGGCCCAATCCCTTCCAGATGTCACCCTGCAGTACTCACTGCTGCATGGCAGCATGGTGGCCCTGCAGAGCCCCAGGGCTGACCAACTCAGCTACCACCCAGGCCCAGATGAAGGGCTATGAGTTACCCCACCCCAACATCTACCCCATCTATGAGCTGCTGCAGTGTATGAAGAGAACCGTCCTGCAGAACCGTAGCCACAGGATCTCCATGTCTAAGGACAACAGCAAGATAGCTGAGAAGAGTCTTGGCAAGAGTCCAGTACTGATTGATGGTGTAGCAGAGAAACCAGAGGCCTTGAACCAGCCCAATGACTCATTGCAAATGATATTTGCAAATAAAGCTGTTTGGGCAAAAATGTATCCTGCAGGACACACTGTAGCTTTCAGTGCCCCTAACATGAGTGAGTATGTGACAGAAAGGCAGAAAACACCAAGCATCGGAGTGATACAGAACAGGAGACATGATAGCTATAACGGGTGTGAGAGCAAGATGCAGTTGAGAGAGGATGTCCCAGGTTTGGTACCCAAGCGGAGGCTTCTCCTTCTCCTCAGAGAAGGGGAGGGGGTAATAGAGGAGGGGATTGTAATGGTGGGATCAGGAGGAGGTGGGGGCTGCAATTGGATTGTAAAGTGAATTTAAAAAAATTATGGAAAGAAAACAAAGAGGAGCAGGTCATTGCCTAGAGGGGTCAATGAGATGTTTGTTGTTGTTGTTTGTTTGTTTTGTTGTTGTTTTGTTTCGTTTCATTTTTGGTGGTGGTTGGTTGGTTTTGTTTGTTTATTTTACTGTTGTTATTTTTTATTTGTAGTTTTAATTTTCTGTTGATGGGAGGTTACAAGGGTTGGGGCAGACATGGAAGGTCTGGGAAATGAGTGGGATTGATGAAAAATTCCCAAAGAATCAATAAAAAATATTATGTTTAAAAAAAAGTTCTGTTCACAGCTACGACAGCTAAGAATACGTTCTTGTTTGTCCTCGCAAGTTAAGGCTTCTAATTACAAGGGTACAGAGCTTTGCAGTTTGCTTTCTGTTAAGTGGTTCTTAGCTTTAACATATAAAACTAAATTCCTGGTTGAGTCCCATGGGTTTCAGAGTTGCGGCTCCTTCTATTCTATTTCAGGGTTCTGCAAACTATCCTCATTCTGACTCCCTATCCTTGGAGGAAGTTGAGGTTGTCTATGGACACCCAGTGTGGTGCTTTGAATATGCTTGGCCAATATGAGTGGCACATTAGGAGGTGTGGCCTAATTGGAGGAAGTGGGTCACTGTAGTGGTGGGCAATGAGATTCTCTTCTTAACCACATGGGAACTAGTCTTCTGTTTGCCTTTAGAACAAGGTGTAGAACTCTCAGCTCCTCCAGTGCCACATCTGCCTGGATGCTGCCATGTTCCCTTCTCTGATGATAATGGACTGAACCTCAGAACCAGTAAGCCAGCCCCAATTAAATGTTGTCCTTTATAAGAGTTGCCTTGGTCATGG
>CM052705.1:34779854-34815096 GCA_028551405.1 Uromys caudimaculatus
CATGGAGCAGCATCTTAGTCAGTGTTCTATTGCTGTGAAGAGACCATGACTACGGCAATGCTTATAAAGGAAAATGTTTAACTGGGGCCGGCTTACAGTTTGGAAGGTTTAGTCCATTTAGTCCATGTAGTCCATGTAGTTCATTGTGGTGTGTAGTGCATCATACCATGGCAACATGCAGGCAGACATGGCACTGAAAGTTCAACATCCAGGTCCGCAAGCAGTAGGAGAGAGACTCTAGGCCTGGCTTGGGCTTTTGAAACCCCCACAGTGAGACTCTTCCTCCAACAAGGCCATGCCCACTCCAATGAGGCCACGCCTCCTAATCCTTCTCAAGTAGTGCCATTCCCTGATGACTAAGAATCGAAATGTATGAGCTATGGAGGCCGTTCTCATTCAAAACACCACAGGCATGGATTTCATGGATTCACAAAACTTTATAGGAGAGACACTGCAATAGTTTGGTGGTGATATCCAACTGCTATTGGAAGGTAGGGCCTTTAGAGGGTGATTAAGGTTTCTGCCTGCATGGGTAGGATTGATGTTTATATACATTCCATCTCCTTTCTCTATACCCTTCCACATTTTCGGCCATGTAGTAAAAAGTTCTTTGCCACATACCAGCACCTTGATCTCAGATTTTAGCCTCCTGAACTGTGAGCCAGTACATTTCTGTTTGCTAAAATTTACTCAGCCTCATGAATCCTGTTATAGCAACCCCAAATAGAATGAGATACTACTACCTGTGTGTTTCATAGGTGAGAAAATTAAAATAAGAGACCTTAGCCAGGCAGTGGTGATACACTCAGTAGGCAGAGGCAAGTGGATTTCTGAGTTCAAAGCTAGCCTGGTCTACAGAGTGAGTTCTAGAATAGCCAGGGTACACAGTGAAACCCTGTCTTAAACACACACACACACACACACACACACACACACACACACACACACACACACACACATACACGGTGGGGGGGGGGGAATCAGAGACCTTAAGCAGCTTATTCAAGGTCACAGAGCAAGGAAGTAGCAGGGGTGGGATTTGAACACGCTCTTTTTGGATGGGACTCCAATCACACTTCTGACTGCCTCTCACTATGCTGACCCTTGGGAACATCACTGTTTAGGCAGGCCTCCCCTCCATCCACATGATGTGTGTTGGCCCCATGTAGTGATGAACTGTGTTTTCCTTTGGGGGAAGCCAAGTCTGCTCTCTGTGTCTTGGGTAGTCTCCTCCCTCCTTGCTGTGGGCTTAGGCCAAAGCAGGGATCAACAGAGAAGAGTAATTAAGGCCTCTGAGCCGCTGATGCTGATTTTCCCATTAAGCCATTGTTAGCAGCAAGGAGGCATGAGCCTTGGTAATGACTAGTTTTGCAGTTCAGTAGAGTGTGAAGGAGCTGTACTGTCGGTAAACAGTTTGGTGATTTGAAGAGCAAATTGTGGCTTAAGGGAGCAGTGGGGAGAAGCCTAGGTGGCCCCCACTCCTGGAAACTGGGGAAGGAGTTCTTTCAGGGAGAGGCCAGGGCTGGGGAAAAGAGGAGGCTGACAGAGCAGGGGGGTCCTCTGTCCAGGCCAACCGGCAAGTCCACAAACCTCCACCCCTTTGGCCAGTGCTCTGCAGGGTGGTAGCTGTTTGTGCTGGTCTGTGGTCCAATGGGGAATCAGGCCTGTAAAGATAATCAGGTTCTTAAGAATCTTAGATGCAGGCTCATTGGGATCAGAAAACAGAGCTGCGTGTGACTGCATGTCCTTATAGTCCTTGCATTTCAGATTGAAGGCCAGCCTGGGCTACCTAGTGAGGCCCTGCATCAATCAATCCTCTTCAGTCGTGACGATGAAATCACTCTTAGTGAAATAAACTAGTCACAAAAGGTAAGCACCATATGATTCCACTTCCCTGAATGTGGAGAGTAGCTGGGTGGCTGCCCGTGGCCTGTGGTTCAAGGGGTTTAGAATTTCAACTTGGAAAGGATGAAGCCAATGGTTCCTATAACAACACAAATATAGTTAATATAACTAAACTAAGCACTAACTGCAGTTAAGATGACCACTTTTGTGTTAGGTGTTTGTGTTACGTGTATTTTACTGACTACAATACAAAGTTGTTTAGGTGGGTCCTGGAGCCTAGAGTGGCTTGGCTGTGAGGGTGTATGTGGAGGGGACTGCGATACCTGTCTACTAATGAATCTTTGTGGTGAGGGCTGGTCAATTAGTCTCTAATCCAGATAGGGTTGACAGTAGCTATAAGACACTCCCCTGCCCCCAAAAACACTTTCTGAAGACCCCAGGCCATAGCCCCAGGCACGGGCAGTGGCTCTGAATGGATGCAGGCAAGATGGAGTTTCAGAAAGGAGATGTCCCCAGGCTGAAGGCCAGCAGTCCCTGTAGCCATCAGGGACTCAGCAGGGCTCCCCGTAGGGGACTTTTGCCTTTCCCATTAAGCCTCCATCAATAGCACAAGTAATTTCGGGTTTGGCTGAGAAGAATGTGTTCAATCAGCCAGCGTCTATCATTTCTGTAATGATTGTGTTTTGCTCTCTCTGGGAGATGGCCTGAAGCCTTCTTTTCTTGACTCCTCAGCTGCAGGGCTATGTGTGCACTCAGCTCCCTGCTTCAGGGGTCAAGGTGCAGTCATTTCTCTCCCTGGCAGGAATTTGCTGTCAACAGCAGGGGAATCGGCTCCCTGTGGAGGGCCCAGTCCAGGTCACCTGCTCAGTCTGTGGGAAGGAGGTCAACCAGGATGGTGACATGATGATGACTGTGACCCTTTGAGGTCCACAGAACTTTACAGTTTATCTCATTTCCTCTTCAGAGCCATCCTGGAGGCTAGGGTTATCCTGATCTTCTTCGGGACACCCCAAGAGGGTGAAGAAAGTGTCTTGAATGGCTCAGTGTGGAAAACATTCTTCGTCTAGCAAGGCAGATTCTAGGACAGAGCCTACCTAACATGTGGGATGTAGGGAATTTGATGATAGACTTCTAGGCCTCCCTAAAACAGGTGTGACCAAGCCTTTCCCCAATGATCCAACAGACTGAATGAAAAGAACCAACGAAGCAGTGGAGGGGACATGGCTGTGGGTTGGGACCTGAGCTCAGGAGTGGCGTGGCTGCCTTGCCTGAGCCTGCAACTATGGAGGGAAGTCAATTGGGATAAGATGCAAGGACAGAATGAGAGCTTCCGTAGCACAGGTCTCACACAGAAGTCAAGGTTGCAGCTGGAGCCAGGCAGAGTTCACCGTGAAAAACACTGACATAGTCCAAGAAGGGGCTAGATGCAGTGAGCCCTAACAAGTGAACACACAGCTCCTGTCCCTGCTGGGGTCAGCTGTGCGGGGTCAAATGGCCTCCTTTGTGCAGATCACATGACTGGGAGGCACTTCCACACTCCTTATCTTCCAGGAACTGAGTTGAGGATGACTAAGTTTTGGATTCAATTTGAGCCAAGGCTCAGGGTTGGGGGGAGGAGGAAGGAAAGTTGTTGAAGGCTCGCAGATAATGTGCCCAGAGCCATGGGCTTCTTAAGAGTCTCTTGCTTTCTTACTCACCCCTCACCCATTCATATGCTCTGTCCAGGGTGCATCCACTCTCTTTGGCCTTGGTTAACTTTGGCGCCTCTGATCTAAAGGTGTGGCCAGAGAGAGCTCCTGTTCCCTGGCCTAGAGGTGGGAAGGACCTGGACCAGAGAACCCTCCTTAGCTGAGGATGCTGGGGACAGGCAAGTGCTGCCACTGTGGCATAGTGAAAAGCTGGAGAACCAGTGGCTCTCTCTGCTGCTGCTGTGAGAGTCCCTTGTCTAAGAACAAAGTGATCCTTAAGAAGATACCGTTGGGCATTTGAGTCCCTGGATCTAGCTGTGTCTGAATCTCATGCTCCACTCCCAACTTTGTAGTGCTATGAAGCCAGTAAATTCCTTTTCTGCTTAACTTTCAGGACTTAAACACTCTAAACGTTCCAACCCCAACAAACAAACAAAACCAAAACAAAAACCCACTAGGTATTATAACTTCTTTAAGCCTTGTTCTAAATTCTGTATTGCTCTTTTAAATGTCATCATTAGTGGTTGGTAATAATTTATCCTCAGGCCTTTTAATCAAATGTTCTGTTTAGCAGAAAATGCAATTGAATGAAGAGGCACTTAATAAAGGCCACTTTCACCTAACATGCTTTGGGAAGGCCTTGCTTCTAGATGTAGGTGCTTCAGCCAGACCTCTCTGCAGCCATCACTGCTGGAGAGCCTTCCAGGGATGAGCTATGCTTTGAGTGGCCAAACCATGCAGCCCCGGGACAATGATAAAAGCCATTTCAGTGTGTTTAGACTAAGGCAGACCGTGGGGCCTGTTGGTATGGAGACTTCCAGGCCTTCAGGAGTGGCGGGAACAATGCTATCACCTTCCCCCAAAGTGGCACAGTTGGCATTGGCTCTTCAGGTTCACCAGAATATTTCCTGCTTAACATTCCATCCCCACAAAGGGAGGCAAGGTTACGCCACTCAGCTGCTGTGAACCAGAGGTTGTAGACTCTCAGCCTCTTTCAGTGTTCCCTTGTGGGTTAGAAGACATTTCTCCAGGATGGAGATGTGGTTCAGTGGTCAAGAGAACTTGCTACATGGTCATCAAGATCAGTGTTTGGATCTCAGCATCCACATAAGAAGCCGTTTGTCTGGCACCTGTAGCCTCGGCTCCAAGTGGGTGAATACAGAAGGATGCTGCCTGCAGCTTAGTTGAGAAAGCTCAAGCTACAGGTTTAGGAAGATATGCTGCCCCAAGGGAGTAGGTGGACAGTGATAGAGAAGAAGAGGACACGTGATGCCCTCTTCTGGGTTCCATGCCCACTGTGCACACATGCATGCACATGCAAATGCAAATGCAAATGCAAATACACCTCTCCTAAAAGGATATTCTCTGCCATCCTTATAGTGTCCCAGGAGGGAAGAGAGACTTCTCACCGACAGATGGGCAAACTGAGGCCTCCCAGGGCTTAGGTGCTTCCTCTAGGGATTCAGGATGTCTCTGAAGCCCAAGTCCTTCTAATTTTCTGTCATAGGTTGGGTTGGATCCTCTCAGAGATTTCAGTGTCCTCACTTCTGTGTAACTTGACTTGGAAATGGGTCCCTCTGCAGCTGTGGCCAAGTTAGATGAGCTCCTACCACATTGGGGGAAGCCCTACACCTAACAGATCCTTTTGAAAACAGGACAGAGGGCGAAATGGTTTGCGGTGCAACCCAAACAATCCAGATTCAGATTCCTGGGACTCAAGTAGAAACCTGGATGTGCTGTAATCCCAGCATGCCTGTGATGAGATGGGAAGCCCTAGAAGCTTTGCTGGCCTACTAGCCTGGGGTATCCAGCACAGCGACGAACAAGAGAGACCCTGCAAAGTCGAGGGAGAAAACAGATCATCCTCTGACTTCCACATGTTCCTCATGGTGTGCTCATGCATGTGCGCACACAGAGAAAAACAACAAAGAAGGAAACAGACAGACAGGGAGGATACCATGTGAAGACAGAGACTGGAAGGAGGCAGTCAAGCCCAGGGGCACGAAGGCCACTTAGAAGCTGAAGGAGGCAATGAAGTGCTCCACAGAGGCTTGTGAGGGAGAGTGGCCCTGTCAATACCCTGACCTCGGAGCTCCAGCCTGCAAAATCAAGAGATAATACACTCTTATTTTCAGCCACTCAGTTTGGGCTCTATATGAAGGCAGTCCTGGGGAGCAGGCATAGTCCAGAAGCCCTTCAAAACCTGGGCTCCTGGGAGGGAAATGTACCCAGGAGTGCTGAGGGCCAGAGGAGTGAGGTGGAGGGGTGAGACAGGAGAGTCTCTGTGCTGAAGGAAAAGAGGCCTGTCCTGCCCTGAGGCCCGCGCACAGTCTTGCTCAGCCCATTAAGGAAGGAATATTATTAACACAAGCTCAGCTCCATTGCCCTTTCCCCGTTGCACAGGGCACTAATGACACTTTCCCTTTGAGTGGGAAGCAATAGCTTCCCAGCTGCAGCCCGGGGATGCTTTCAGAGAATAGAGGTCCTGACCCCAAGCCATATTGTATTAGATAGTCTTTAAGCAGACTGCTGCACCTGCACTGTCAGGCAGGCCCTGCCATTCAAGGCTGCTGAATAGCGCGCGCGCGCACACACACACACACACACACACACACACACACACACCCCGCCCAGGCAGGCTAGCCCAGGCATTGGCCAGGAGATAATTCTCCTATCTCCATGGAAGAAAGCTGAGGCATCCCTCTCACTTAGTGCTGTGAGAAAGGCACATTCTGGGGCCTGCCCACAGCTTTCTGAGTCAGATCCTTCATATGTGTGTGCACAAACGTATGTGTGCATAAACTCTATACATGGATGCAGGACATGGTGGTGGCCAAAGAACAATCTTGGGTGCCATTCTTCAAGTGCCATTCCTGATATTTTGACAGGGTTTCTGGGTTGGAAGTTGCCAAATAGGCTGGTTGGCCAGTAAGTCCCAGTGTCACCATCTGTCTCCACCTCCTTGGCACGGGTATTATAATCATGTGCCACAATGCCCAAAATTCAAAATGTGGATCATAGGGATCAAACACAAGTCCTCATGCTTGTAAGGCAAACACTTCACCAACTAAGCGTTTACCCAACCCAAGTTTTAAATATTTATTTTATTTTAAAAATTATGCGAGCCAGGTGGTGGTGGTGCATATGTTTAATGCCAGCACTCAGGAGGCAGAGGCAGGTGGATCTCTGTGAGTTCGAGGCCAGCCTGCTCTACAGAGCTAGTTTCAGGACAACCAGAGCTCCACAAAGAAACCCTGTCTCGAAAAAACAACAATAAAAAATTATGTGTGTATGTGTGAGTCAGGGGTTATGTGCACGGGAATGTGGGTGGGTGTTCTTGGAGGCCAGAGGTTGTGGGTCCTCTGGAGCTGAAGTTGTAGCAATGTGAACCACCTGATGTGGGTGCTAAGAACCAAATTCAGGCCCCACTGCAAGAGCATCACTGCAGCCTCCCACTCCCACCCCCTTTTGTCAAATGCAACTCCAAAAGCATGAATGACAGGTCCAAAGGCAGGAGATGATGATACAGAGCCCTTTGGAGTTCTGGGCCTAAACTCCTCCCTGCTTCTCTATAGTAATGGACTCAGGATCACTCACTGTACAGGAGCCACAGTGGAGCCACAGGAGCTCAGGTCCTTTGCAAAGGGTTGGGGCCACTAGCTCATTTAACCTGCAAACCACAGGAGCACGCGCCTCTAATCCCCATGCTACAGGGGAGGAGGCGGGCCCAGGTTTAACTGAGCAAAATAACTGAGATTCAAACTCAGGCCTGTCTGATTTCAAAGCCCTGTGTCTGCGTGCCCGCGGGATACTCTCTGGGAAACAACACATAGGTATCTCCTCTGTGTTCAGACAGTTCTGAAGGATGTCCTTCAAGAAGGTCTGGTAGGAAGGGCCTGAATTGGGAAGTTTTAAAAGTGGCTTGGACCAGCCACAGTCTTTTGAGCCTGCCAACATGGCTGCCAGCATCCTGGGTAAGGAGGAACAGAAATGACTGGGAAGCCTCTGTAACAGTCCTAACCTCTCTTTTCTGCTTCCTTTCTCTTTTCTTTCTTTCAGCACCTCCTCCTTTCTTTCTCTCTCTTCTCTTCCTTTTACAACCTTTCCCCCCTGCATGTACTCTGCGCTCAGCAATGTACCAAAGCACTAGTTTTGGCGGCAACTCTGAAAGCCCCAGGACAGGAAATAATCCCTTATCACTGTAGGTTCCAGTGTGGAATACGGGGCTGACCTGTGGAATACCTGAGGGATTCTGGTCCAGAGGAACTCTGACCCTAAAGCAGACAAGGAGTCCAGAACATCAAGTCCCTACAAACATCCTGTTAGGTGAGGTGGGCCATTGACCCCAAGATGGTTCCTTCCACTTCAGAGGGAACACTCTTCTCGAAGACTGGGCAATTGGCATTTAACATTGAGATCATGATATGAATTGAAAAACTATTTTTCCTGGCATTAAATTTCCAAAGCAGACTCCCACTGAGAGCTGAGTTTTCATCATGCCTCTTGAGCTCTGGCTGTTCTTGGGGTAGGAGCTGCCCCAAGCCAATTTATAAATCAACCAATTGTCTCCACAGAAGCAACCTGGGCCAATTTAAGCTTAACAGTGTCAAATGAGGAATAAGTCCAGATCTGTCTGACCCCAAAGTTCATTTCCTTCCTGCCCCTACCCCCACACCCAGATGTCCCTGGTCCTGAGGCCTTTGGGCCATGTTAGGGCACCCAGCTGCTGCAGGCGTCCTCAATCAGAGGCCTGAGAGAGAATGAGGACACTTGGAATTTTCCATCATCAACTGAGATGCCCTGGGGGCCTGTCCAATTTTATTTCATTGAGCCTCATTCTCTTCTGCTCACAGCACTACATTCTGAGAGTTTTTTAAAAGTCCATTTTGCTGATTTTGAAGTGTGAAGGTTTGAACATGCATATTCTGGAGGGGTTCGCATTCTTGACTTTATTCTCTAAACCTAGGTCCTGGGAACCAATGACTGGCTTGTTCTCTGACATACACCCCCACCCCCATCTCTCCTCCACCTCTTCTGGAAGGAGATGGCTGCAACTTTGACCCAAGGCTGAATCCTGACTTTGTCCCTGCTGCCTCCATGACAAAGAGCAGCAGCTCCTTGACTCAGGGTTCTGGGATCTCTTGATCTCTTCGTTTCCAATGCTCTGACTTAGGTCTTATATTTTGGCTCCTAATGGGCATCTGCAGCCCTGGGGTCTTCCTGAGCCTTTGCTCTGCTCACTGCAAGCACACTGAGGCACAGGAGCTTGACCCAAAGTTGCCTGTCTCTCTCATCCACCAGGCACCCCTCATCCTCAAAGATCAAACGGTGACTGTAGCCCATTGGACCACCCAGCCCCTGCATCCTGATACTCTAGAAGACCCAATAAGCAGTGATAATGGTGTCTCTAAACTCTGCAGGCCTTAGAAATAGCATTTCCAGCTGGATGGTGGTTACACACATGCACCTTAAATCCCAGCACTTGGGAAGCAGAGGCTGGCAGACCTTAGAGTTCAGGGTCAGCAGAGGGAACTCCAGAATAGCCTGACAGAGAAGCCCTGTCAGGGGGTAGAAAGAAAGAAAGGAAGAGAGGAAGAGAGGGAGGGAGGGAGGGAGAGAGAGGGAGAGAGAGAGAGAGAGAGAGAGAGAGAGAGAGAGAGAGAGAGAGAGCATTTGAGCAGTGACTTAGAACCTTTTGAAATATTAAAACCACATTAGCTCCCAGAGCTTCTTCAAGACTGTGGCATCTAGTGATTTCCTTTAGTCAACTTCAGGCCATGGCTGTCTCCTCTCCTGTGGGCTGAACCTGAACTGGAAGAGGATGCCAACCTTGTTCTCAGTCATGGGCCTTTGCTGACAAACCTCCACTGCTCACCCAGTGAGGTCGCCATTTCCAGAGGATCCTGGTGGCAGCAAGCAGAAGCTCTGCTCTCACTCCAGTGTCCCCAGGGGCATCCATCCTAGGTAGGGCTCCTCAGGGCCCTCTTTGCTCAGAGCCCCCTGATTTGGCTTTCTTCTGGGGGGGGGGGGTTCTCCAGGTTACAGCAAGTCCCCATTTCAGTGATTCACTGCTTAAATTAGCACAAAATAGAGTAGCCACATTGCTCCCCTAATGGTTTCTGTAGGGTCTCTGAGGCTGCATTCTGTCTGAGGGTTAAAATGGGCAGTTATAGAGAGTCCAAGTTCCTTGCCCTAGAGTCTTGGGGTCTCTCTGGGGTGTCTCTCCTTCTGGGTTCATACCATTGGGGGTAGGTCAGACAGTTGGCCTTACCCTTCCATAGGGAGGTTCTGATAACTTCCAACAATGGGCATGCTCAGGACCAGAGAGCAAGCTTACTACTGTTGGTAGCTGTGAGTGGGCCAGCTGCACTAGAAAGAAAGAAGAAAGAAAAAAAAACCCTCCAATGAGTGAAATTACCAGCAAGAGTGGCCACATCTCCTGGAACAGAGATAACAGAGAGGGAGACCTGAGGCTCTTTCAGTGGACTCATAGTTCCCCCACCCCTATAGGTCTGAACACTCTTCTCTGATTTGTCTTATTTTTTCTCCCTATTTGCCTACCCACATTCAGCCACTCAGGGCCGAGCTGGCACTCCTTAGCCTCAGAGCTTCAGCTTTGGGTGGGAATTCATTCCCACAGCCATTTTCAGCCTCCAGACATCAAGACACCCTGCTTCAGGTCCCTGATATTCTGGAAATGTGAGCACTGCAACAACTCTCTGTTAGCATCCCACTTCAATGGAGTGTTCAAAACCACCCTAATTGAATCATCTAACCCCACAATGGCAATCAGTGTTACCCAGATTAATCCCGAGTTAGTTGTAAAGTACCTCCCGGTTGTACGTTGCCTTCTGCCCACTTTATTCTTGGAGAGCGCAAGACAAGAACCAGTTTGAGACAGAGGTGGTCTCCACTGACCTATATAGCACTATGAGTTTGCCCTCAAGGCTCCTATGCCTGCACACTCAGTCCCCAGCCAGCGGTGGTGTTGGGGAGGCTGTGGCATCCTCTAGAGATGGACTTTTGCTGGGGTAACAGGATCACTAGAGGGCAAGCCTTGCCCATTTCTACTTCCTTCTCAATCTCTACTTTCCAAGTGGCTCCGAGTAACAAGCAGTGGCTGTATGATTCTATTACCATGTGGTGCTTGCCACTCCTCCCCCAGTGTGATGAACTGTATCCCCTTAAACCATGAACCACAATCACCCTCTCCAAGCTTAAGTTTCTTCTTACCGTGTATTCTATCACAGTGAAGTGGAAGATAACTAATATAACTTGTTTGGGCTTCTTATGGCCTAGGTACTTCAGGGTGGTGAGGCTGCTAGGGATTTTAAGAGCAAATGCTCCAGTAAGCAGAGAAGTGGCTGAGGGGATAGTTGTAGAATTCTGATGAGAAAGGGCCAAGCTAGACTCTTCTAAATAGGCCATGCAGCCTCTGGCCTCTCTATACCTCTTGGATGGCCATTGATGGCTTTTCTGTAGTGGAAAGTGCAGCCTCAAGCCCTGGATTTCCCTTTCTTAGAGGTCCCATGGGCTGCTGAGGCATAGGCATCGTGGTGGTTTGAATACACTTGACCCAGGGAGTGGCACTATTAGGAGGTGTGGCCTTGTTGAAGGAAGTGTGTCACTGTGGGGGTGGGCTTTGAGAAACCTTCCTCCTAGCTGCCTAGAAGCCAGGCTTCTCCTCTTTGCCTTCAGAACAAGATGTAAAACTCTCAGCTCCTCCAGTGCCATGCCTGCCTGAATGCTGCCATGCTTCCTGCCTTGATGATAATGGACTGAACCTCTGAAACTGTAAGCCAGCCACAATGAAATGTTGCCTTTTATAAGAGTTGCCTTGGTCATGGTGTCTCTTTACAGCAATGAAACCCTAACTAAGGCAGGCAGCATGGGGCCAAGTTCATGGAGATGGTAAACATGGAATAAGGAGGGGTCCTGAGTGTGTCCCTTGATTCTATGCAGCAATTCACTTTTCCTCAATCCCCAGACCTCTGAACACTCTTCAAATCCCTTACCTAAGGGTTTTATTTTTCATTTAACTGCATTTTAACCCTCCCCCCACCCCATGTATAAAATACAGGAAAGTGAGAGGCACTCCCTGGCTTCTCATGTGTTTCTTCTGCTGGTTTTTAAAGCTATAAGAAGCCACACTGGATTCTTCCCACATGTGACGGCTATTCTTGGTTGTCAACTTGACTACATCTGATACTAACTAAAACCTAAGGGTCTGGGAACACATGTGAGACGTTTTTTTCTTTTTTAAAGATGTATTTTATGTATGTGAATACACTGTCACTGTCCTCAGACACACCAGAAGAGGGCATCAGATCTCATTACAGATGGTGTGAACCACCATGTGGATGCTGGGAATTGATCTTTGGAAGAGCAATCAGTGCTCTTAACCACTGAGCCATCTTTCCAGCCCTGAGTTGTTTTGTTTTTTTGTTTTGTTTTTCCTCTTCTTCTTCTTCTTCTTCTTCTTCTTCTTCTTCTTCTTCTTCTTCTTCTTCTTCTTCTTCTTCTTCTTCTTCTTCTTCTTCTCCTCCTCCTCCTCCTCCTCCTCCTCCTCCTCCTCCTCCTCCTCCTCCTCCTCCTCCTCCTCCTCCCCCTCCTCCTCCCCCTCCTCCTCCTCCTCCTCCTCCTTCTTCTTCTTAATTAAATCTTTTGAGGTGGGAAGATAGATCCACCTTTAATGTGGACCACACTTTCTGTGAACAGCCTATATATAAGGGACATGGAAGCTCTTGTTCTGCCTGCTTGCTCTTGCTGACAAGACCATTCCTTCACTGGCATTACAGCCTACTTATTTGGGATTCTGGTATAGTCTGAAGACTAGCTGAGATATCCAGCCTCCTGAACTGAAGAACTATTAGATTCTTAGAGCATCCATTGATAAATAGCCATTGTTGGACTGGCTTAACCACAGCCTGTAAGCTACTTTGATCCTTTTCTCTCTCTCTCCTTCCCTCCATTTCTCTCTCTCTCTCTCTCTCTCTCTCTCTCTCTCTCTCTCTCTCTCTCTCTCTCTCTCACACACACACACACACACACACACACACACACTCACACACACACACACACACACACATTCTGTAAATTCTGTTCCTCTAGCTAACACACCATGTGTGCATCTCTGCTGCCTGGCTATGCTCCCCACTAAGTTTGTGGGCATTACTATCTCAGTGTGTGAGACTGTGGCTCACATGTACAGTATATTCCATATGTGACCTTCTGCCTTGTGACTCCACTGTGGTTTGATTTTATAGTCATGCTGGGGGTGGGCATTCAGGACACTTCATTTTGGGGTTAGTACAAATGATGCTACTCTAAACATTCCAGGTCATATTTTTGGAATTCAGAATGCACATTTATACTGGGTATAGTAGCTATGTTCCCTTTTGCTTCCAAATATCTGCAGGAGTTTCTATGACCACTTTAGCCCATATAGCTCCTGAATAAAAGACACAGAGAGCTGGTGTTTTTATAAGAAGCTGATGGCACTATGCTGGGCAGTTTCTGAGCTAGTCTAACAACGAGGCTGTTAATACCCAGATAAATGCCCTGTTACTCCCCATCTGAGCCTTGCTCTGGCTTGCTCTGCTCCATGTGTGTTCTCATGGCAAATCCTCCTGGTGTCTCCACATGATCTGTCCATACCTTTCTTCTCTTTCTGTTCTCTCTCTCTACCTGGGACCCTCTCACTGGAATCCAATGTCCCTCCTCTACTGTCCTCTTCTGCCCAGTCGTAGGCTGATCAGCTCTTTATTAACCAGTCAGAGATGATACAAAACAATTTTTACATAGCATTGAGACCAGAGATGCTTGGCCATTCCATTGTTTATACTGTAACCAGACAGGTGGGCACAAAATCAGCACCTGAACATGCAGTGCACAAGACCAAACCCCAACAACTGGATATAAACCTGGGAGCTTACCAGGCGGGGGTATAGGAGGAATATGTTTAGAAAGGATCTCTTAGTACCCCAAAAGCTGATTCTGCACTGTGGAGGCTGAGGTGGGAGCCCCAGCACTTGGGAGAACAAGCAGATCAGCAGGTTGGACTGGGTCCCCAGCTCACCCTGCACCTCCACCACAGAAGTTGCCAGAGCCTCCTGTTATTCACCCCAGGGCTGGGCAGCTTCTGCGCACAAAGGCCCCAGACTCTGTCTTGCCGTATCCCAGCTGGCCAGGTGTCAGAGAGTGGAAGATCTGATTGGAGATGAATAATTAACAATGATCTCGGTGGAGACAAAAGCCACAGGAGAGGCCAGATGCCCATGACTCAGCTTCTGTGTCTTCCCAACCACTGCTGTATGACCTTGCAGTTGGTGAGGGTTGGGGTAAGGTCCCCTTCCTGAGCCCAGGTTGAGTCCTAAGTGGGGCTACAAACTGGCGTCTCCTATGAGCAGCCTATGGTCTCAAATGCATTTACATGTTAGAATCTCCTAGATAGCTTAAAATAGATAGTTGGGGCTACCCTGGAAATGATAATGATGTGGCCTGGACTGACTTAATGAAAAGACACTGGTCTGTCAGTCAGAGGAATCAGACCAGCAGAATGACATGTGCATGCAATATGCATGTGAGTGGGCAGTGTACATACATAGTATGCAATATGTATGCAGCACACCACAGGCAAGGAATACATTTACAAGGTACATGTAGGTACTCTGCACACATATGCATGTGGTATACGTGTGGTGTTCATGTGGGTACTACAGGTGCACATATACCTTTGCTGATATCTGTCATAGGGCTGCAGCTGTCTGCGATTCTGGAAGCTGTGTAAACAACCTCTGTGAAGCTGCTACCTTCTTTCAGGATAAAAAAAATCTTAACATTTATTTAGTGTGTATGTGGGGTGCATGCACATGCCACAGCACTAGTGTAGGGGTCAGAGCTCGGTTTGCAGACATCAATTCTTTTCTTATACCACGTGAGCTCTGGGATTGTTCAGGTAGTTGAACTTGGTTCCATACAGATTTATGCACTGGACCACCTGCGCAGCCCAAGTGTCGTCTTTCTGTCTGGTGAGGTCATCAGGACAGGCAGGTGCAGGGAGTCTAATATCAGGTAGGAGTAGTAAGAATGATTTGGAGCCCTCAAGAAAGAGCCAACTGATGGAAGTGACTGGGAATGTGCCCCTAATCTTATTGCCCTGACCTTGGGGGTGTGAGTATCCTATGGAATCTTTGTCTTCATCGTGGAGTTAAATAGCATGCTTGATTCAGGTTCCAGGTAAGGGGAACAGCTGACTACTGCTCACCAAGCCTCACATGAGAATCCTTTTTGGGAACACTTAGGGAAAGTGCAGGCCACCAACTTCAACAGCCAAAGCAGCTTTCTTGACTGTGGGGTAGGACAAGATACAACTGAGCATTCATTGGACCCCGTGGCTCTGGATGGTTCACAAGGCTAAAGGCATCAGAGTGTCTTTCAGTATTCGCTTTTGTCTCTTGACATGCTTTGTCTTGTTGCAACATATTTGACCACAATGTGAACCCTGAGATTGTGTTATTTACTGGAAAACCCTGTTTCTAGTTGTGGTGTGGCTCAGCCTTAGCACACACCTTTAATCCCTCTGGCTGGAATATAGACATGCCCTTGGTATACACCTTTAATCCCAAACGATGAAGTTAAAGTTAGTTTGTAGAAGGAAGCATCCGTGTTTGAAAGCAATGTCTAAGTGAGTGGCAGACAAAGTGATGAATCAGAGAAAGATTTGACAGAATAGGATATGCCCAACTCTCACGAGACAAGAAAGGAAAGCTACTTGTGGGACAGTGCAGAGGGGGGAGAGAGGGAGGGAGGGAGGGAGAGAGAGAGAGAGAGAGAGAGAGAGAGAGAGAGAGAGAGAGAGAAGAGAGAGAAAAGAGAGAGAGAGATTTACTGGGACAGTTGTACAGAGACAGGTTGCCGAGAAAGAACTAACTAGACATAGGTGAAGACAGAATGAGTCAGACAACCAGAATAGAACACATTGCCAAAGTTAATATGAGGCTAACCAGAGCAACTCAGGAAAACCTAAGAAGCTAGATTGAATCAGTCAGTTTGGAGAAGAGTTTGAGCCAGAACATCTGAGTTGACTATCCAGCCAGAGTTCAGCTTATTCAGCAGCAAGTCTCAAAGGCTGAAAATATTCTAGGCCTGATAAGACTGAATGGAGGCTAGAAGCTTCCAGGACTAGGCTTGGGTTAGCAGACAGAGGCAGTAAGCCTTGGAGATGACAATTTACATCAGTCAAATGAAAGTTACTTTTACATTATCTGAGACTTGCCCTCCTAACCTACCCCTTGCTTGGCCTGAGTCCCACCCTGGTGCCTCTTGCTAAGCAAGGCCTCACCATTGCTTTTGAATTGACTGCCTTTTACTCTGTAATGAGATGCTCTCATGCCATGGTATGTTCCCTTCACCTTCTGCTTCCATGGAGCTTTACCTTCTGTCTCCCTTCCCAGAGTGTGGGCTTTGTGGCCTTTTGTTTTGACAGCCTGGAAACCTCCTGCTGTGTTCCACTGAAGAGAGGCTGTGCTAGTGCCCCGTGGGAATGGGGCCACGTGTCAAGACAGGCTCCACGGGCTCCCGAGGGTCTGGTGTTCAGCTCAGAGGCCGTTTGAACTGGTGTTTTAGAATGAGCAGGTGCTGAAAATGAAAATCGTGGCCCCTTAGGTCTCCAACCCCATTTGATATCATTTGTTCCTGTCCTGGCTTCTGCTGGTGCCACCAGGGGGCATTTATGTGAACAGGCTAGGCCCCTCCACAAACCAATTAAACCAGCCTTTTAAAGTACGGTGGGCATGCCAGCCATTTTAATTCCCCCAGTGACTCCAATGCATGCTGCTGGTTGGTGCCAAAGTTGCAGACACACTTCTCATGAAAAATCAGGGAAGGTGTGCCAGTCATTGAAAAACTGGTTTGGGCCTCCCACCAGCCTCTCACTTGAGGTTTGGTTATTTACTCAAGATTTAACTAAGTCTTTATCTCCCAGTTAATAAAAAGCACCATGGAAAGTCTGACATCAGGGCAGGTGGCAGATCACACCTTCCCTGGCAAACACAGATACACAGTGTCTGTCAAGGTGCTCGGCTACCTTGGGCAAGTCTCTGCCTTGCTTGGGCATGCCAGGGGGCTTTCAACTGAGGGATGATGATACTCTTCCAGCTTTGCCACCTCAGCTTGCTAGACCAGAGAGGGGAGGGGATCAGCAGACCCCAGGCAGGGAGCAGGGCGGGACCTGGATAAGCCTTGTCTGGTGCTGTGTGCCTCTGAGCTGTGAGCTATTCGTTCCCTATCTCAGACTGCTTGCCAAGGAAGCCCTGAGACTTGGG
Source organism: Uromys caudimaculatus (assembly GCA_028551405.1). Taxonomy (NCBI): domain Eukaryota; kingdom Metazoa; phylum Chordata; class Mammalia; order Rodentia; family Muridae; genus Uromys; species Uromys caudimaculatus. The sequence goes on from CM052705.1 coordinate 34,796,713, forward strand.
TACTGGAGACCATGTGTCAACAGGAGGGAAGAGTAGGGCCTTGGGGTGCTCTGAGCAGCCGGAGGGCTGGGTGGAGCAACCAGGAGCTCCTAAGCTATGTTAGAGTGACTGCATTATTCTTAATGTAGTTCAGCATCACGAGTGGGACCAACTCCGTCTCTGAAGTGAACTGAATTGTGGTAAAGAAGTACAGTACTCCTTGAGCTTGGCTCTCTATTCGGCCCCAGAGACGGCTGCATCTGTACTGAAATATTCCCGAAAGGCCCATGTATGTAGTCAAGGCTTGGTCACCAGCCTGTGTTGTTAAGAAGTGTTACAACTCTGAACTTTTCAAGTTTTGGACCTGACAGGATGTGGTGTAACCTTTAAGCAGGCAGGGCCTAATGGAAGGAAGTCTCTTGGTATGTGTCCTTAGAGGGAATATTGGAACTGCAGCTCCTTCTTTCTCTCTTTGCTTCCTGGCCACCATGAGTAAGTTTCTCCCAACACATGCTCCCACCATGATGTACCCCTTTACCACAGGCCCAAAGCAACAGGACCAAGTGACTATGGGTTGAAACCTCCAAAACCATGAGCAGTGATAGACCTTTCTTCCTTGTAGGGTGATTCTCTCAGGCATTTTGTCACAGTCACTGAAAGCTGCTGAGCACAATCTGTAACTCAAAGCCCAGACCCTCCAGCATATGCTTCTCAGAGGTTGTTTCCCTCCACCTTATGCTGGCATTTCAAGACTTTTAAATTCTGAATAAATACCACTCATTTGGCTATAGAGACTGAAAATCTATGACTATTGTTTCTTACATCCCAGGCTAGAAATACTACTTACTCAAGGCCAGCCATATGGATAGTAGATCCTAGGTTGAGAGCTTCTTCACTCACCCTCCTCCTCACATTAATTCATACACAGATCCCAGTGCCCCAACTTACTCAAGCAGGTGTCACTAGATGCCCTCTTCCTCCTCCTCTCCAGCTACACCCAACTAACTCACAGTCCTCACTCAGATCTAGGTGCAGGGAGAGAAGAAAGAACCTCTTCGTTTATATCCCAAGCCTTTGGAAGGAGTGATGGAACATGGTACCCAACATGCTCCAGAGATTGGTCCTCCTGAGCCCAAAGAGAACAATGTCCACAAACAACAGAAGTGTCTTTCAAGACAGAAGCAGTGTGGCTGAGCTCAGATGGTAGGCTGCTTTGGGTGTGAGGGAGTCAGAGCACTGTTGTGTAATTGATCTAATGGGGTTGATCCATTTCTGGAACTCTCTGGACAAGTGAAAGGCTGTTGCTTTCAAGGCAGCATGAGACTGGCTCTCTTTAACATTGTGGATGGGCTGCTACTGCTGCACACACTCTGAAAATGCCTCTGGTTGGAGATATTGATCAAGTTGAATGCTTTCTAGTCCCCAAGTATATAATAAATTTTCTGCGTGGATTGTGTTGCCAGTCTACCCAGTATATGCAGTGGTGGTTCTAATTGGATGAGATATCCTGTGAGGTGTAGTGTGTGTGTGTGTGTGTGTGTGTGTGTGTGTGTGTGTGTGTGTGTGTGTGTATTTAGGGTTGGGGGACACTTAGAAACTCGAAAAGAGTGAAAGCAAGTCTGTCTATTCCATGCCACCTTCTTGGCTTCTTGAGGTGGCCTGAAAAGTGATGATAGGTGGGCAAGAGAATCCTCACCTTGGTGGTCTTATGCAAAGATCCTATGGATACCTAGGCTAATTTTTCTATAGCCTATTCCTGTGTCCTGGGTACTCAGGCCCAACCTTGTCTCTTGAATCAGCACATATGGCTATGCAGCTGCCCCAATATGCAATACTGTCCAGCCTTCCCAGCTAACAGGGCATCTGCTGTGTGCCAGCCACCAACCTGTCCAAAGCCACAAGTGGAGTGATCAGCTCTGTGACATCACCCTGAATGTCCCTTTCCTCTTCCTACCTGTATTAATTTCATATTACTATGCCCAAGCACCTGATATGAACAACTTATGGAGTAAGGATTTATTCCGGCTCATGTTCCTGAGCCAAAACATCTGCTTGGCCTATGTGGTTGGGCAGAGTGTCATGGGGCAGGAACATCCACAGGGAGGAAGACTATTCACATGACAGCAGGCTAGCATTCATTCAGCAGGTTTTCTCCGTTCCCTCCCTTTACTCTGCTTGTGCTCCAGTCTGTAGTGGGTCTCACATCCTCAGTTAATTATCTCTGGAAAGACTCCTGTGGACACACCCAGAGGTGCACCTTGCCAGTCCAGGTGTTTCCAAATCCAGTCATGTTGACAATCAAGGCTAATCTTCATGTCACTCATTTGAGGAAGAGTTGACAAAAAGGAAAAAAATAAAAAACTATGTGCCAGAGCCAGCTTGCTGCCCTCACAGGCTGTGGGTCACGTCCTCCAATGATACAGGAAGGAGGCTCAGGGGCTGATGCTGGCTTCCACAGGGCTCTGAGGTAGGGCGGTTTCCTCAGAATTGGAATGTTCCTTTCAAATGGGAGGGGGAGGCTCCTGAGACTCTGGAGGTAAACAAAGGTCACAGGCCTGAGAAAGTGGGATTGTGCAGGATTCTCCAAGCTTACCCCCCCCCCAACTTTATAGAGGCAGTAGCTGACTACAGGGGGAGGACATGGACTGGCCAAGCTATCAAGAGGAGATCTGTCTGACCTGTCCAGCTGCCTGCAAGTTGAGCTCCCGTAGCAAACTCCAGGGTTGCAGCTTTTGAGTAATCAGCATGTTGGATGGACTGTGACTCATCCCTACTCATTACCCCTCACACATATTGCTGTTAGTAACCCCAATAAAAATCCAGTGGTTTGCCAAACTGTGATTTGGTACAACCATTAACTTGGTCTTTTGTGGGTTCCCTTTCTAGAGTAAGTAAATGTGTGTTGTGTCTCCCCAGAAGAGTCTCTTACACAGCAGGTCTGGATAGGGGCAATCCAGGAACTGAGCATAGGTTACCACCCAGGCTTTAAGGGTGAAGCTTCCTAGAGCCACAAGTGGGGGACGGTTGTGGGGACTGGCTGGTGAATCTTGGTTCCGCAAGTGAATGTTGCCTTTGGTCAGTTCCCACAAACCCTTAACATACCCTTGTCTTCAAAAGCTTTTCTCTGCAGGGTCTTCAAGCAGCTCAGGAAACAATGGGCAGAGTCTCTCCAGAGGCCTGTGATGCTGGGTGAGGGTGGGATAAGCCTGACCCTATGGACTTTCACCCTACCTCCAACCCCCTGAGTCAGGTGGCACTTTCCATACCTATTAATTCTCTTTCAAATTGAAAGGAAAAAAAAATAACTAAAAGAATCCCAGAGGCCCTGAAAGGCTTTTAAGGGCTCCTGGCAATTAGGAAGACTGAGCTGAGGGAAGTGGAGGGAGTTCTGGGGGCAGGTTACTCCAGGAAGCAAAGTTGCAGGTGGAATTTTCCATGACACTCAACTCAGCTCATAGTGGGATGTGCCATGGGAGGGGACACGTTCTCCGAAGATGTCCCAGGGGTATGGAGGTGACTTATCCCCCAGAAGGGAGAAAGACTGGTGCCCAGGCACTGCAGCTAACTTCCACTGTCTCATAGTGATTCCAAAGCTACTCACATAGGCCAGGCCCCTTTGGGGGAGCCCCCAACATAACAAAGAACTGGCTGTAAGCCCCACTCACTTCCTGGTCAGGTGGAGATGATTAACCACACATCCAACACTGCAGAGCCATGGAGGGGTTACTGTGTGCACTGGGTCAAATAGTCATAGTGGCCATGGAGGGGTGCATACCACATGCCTTGGAGGGTCTCCAACTTCCAGGGGCCATAGTCCCAAGGAGGCAATGACTTCACCCTGGAACCCTCAGCCTCTTTCCCCAATGACATCAGAGCACTGGATGTCACTGACCACTGGCTACAGGGACCCAGCATGGTGACCCACGATCACACCAACGTATACCAACTAACATCCACTCTGAGTACCCAACACAGTGGACAACAGGAGAAGACTGAAGCCTTCAGAAAGTACCTAAGGCTCAGGAGTACAGCAAGGTTGGTCACAATGACCTCCTCAGGAAGTCTCATGTGCCAGACTCTGGGGGTGGGGGAACTGGCTCTTAGAGGGCTCATACATGTAGCAGCTCATATCCTTGTATGTACACACACACATACACACACACACACAGTCAACATAAGTATAGCCACGTATACATTTGTATATACCTTTATAATGAACTCATGTATCTGTATGCATACACTCACCCACATGCAATCACACACACACACACACACACACACACACACACACACACACACACACACACACACACACACACACCGTAGTCCACAACAGGGAAGCAGAGGGATGAAGCAGAGCCAAGGTTTTCCAGGGAAGTTGAGGGAGAAAGGCACCTGAGAAAACCTGGGGTATCCTGGTCAGTGTCTCCAGGGAGGGAACAGGACTAACAGATTGAAGAGGAAGCTTCCCAAGAATAGTTTGTTCCTTGTCCCTAGTCCCTAGAAAGGAGCTGAGTAGAAGCCACGAAGCTACCAGGCCCCTTTATAGACCAGTTTCAGCTTACCCCTTTCTCTGAACTAACCTGGAGCACCTAGGACATCTGAGTCCAGGTTACTAGCATCAGGTCTGGAGGGATGAAGTCCCTACGAGGCACTGTTGAGACAAGCTCAGTGCTGGCAGACACCGCCCCCTGCCTACGATCTGGGCCTTTAGTCCCTTAGGTCTCCAAGATAGCACCCTGATTCCCAATACCTGCTTCCCACAGGCTTGAGAGCCCAGTGTCCCCTCTACAGAGTGAGATGCAAACCTCTCCAGATTCTGAGGACATTCCTCCCCCAGCCTCTAGAGCAGTGAATGGTTCTCTCCTGTGGGTTGTGACCCCTTTGTGATCGCATATCAGATATTAACATTGTAATCCACAACAGTAGCAAAGTTACAGTTATGAAGTAGCAATGAAATAGCGCTATGGTTGGGGGGTCACCACACCATGAGGAACTATACTAAAGGTTGAGGACCACTGTTCTAGAGCTACAGCCAAGATATGTTAAACTTACAGATTAACTAGCACCATCAAACACTGTGTCCCTCTCAGTGCACAGCATCAAAGTCTCTGCTACTTATAGTCAGGAGGGAAGGTGGTCCAGCCTGCAGTGGTGGACGGAGGCTGGCAGATGCAGGTGCTCTCCACTAGGCTTGGTGGGGGGTGGGGTAGGGGAACAGGGCATACTGATCTGCTAGCTCTAGCCAGTTCCTCACGACCACTAAAAGTGCTGTGGAGCAGGGTTGGAGTTTGGATGAAGTCAGCTAGGAGACCAGAGTGGCTAGAAAAGATGCACAGCGTTGAGTCTTCCTCATAGCTGCTAGAGAGCTGGGTGGGTTACTTTGTAAAACTAGGGTTCTTGATCCTGCTCCCATCAGCCAGACCCCTAATCCTGACCGTCCAACCCCACTCCTTCCCTGTTTCTTTCTTCTTGTCAAAGGTTTCTTCTTTTTGGTACAGAAGGGTTTTTGATTTTCTTTCATTTTAAAATTTTATTTTATCAGTATGGGTGGTTTGCCTTCATGTATGTCTACACACCATACATATGCCTGGTGCCCACAGAGGCCATAAAAGGGCATCAGACCTGCTGGAACTGGAGTTACAGATGATTGTGAGCCACCATGTGGGTGCTAGGAATTGATCCTGGATCCTGTGTAAAAGGAGCAAATCCTCTTAAACCACTGGGCTTTCTTTCCCACACATGCCCCTCATCCCTGCCATGTTGCTTTTGTTCAGTGTCTTATCACAGTGACAGAATGAAACTGGAACAGGTGAGCTCAGCTTTTATCTGAGTCATGGCCTGGTTATATAGGCTGCTTTCAGTGCCTCGGTATCCCCAAACATAAGTGAGAAGGTTCCAGAAGAAACAACTAAGTTTTCTGTCAGCTTTGGGTTCTTCCCAGTGAACTTGGTACCTCTCTGATGGATGGCCAGACAGACAGCAGAAAGAAGACAGGCCAACAGCCCCCAGTGACAATCCCCTGTGGCAGGTCAGCCAAGTCTCCGTTTTCCCCACTAGGGGTTTCCACCCTCAGCCCCCACCCTAAACCAGGCATGCCCCTTTCAGAAATAACATTCGGATGCCCCTCTACTCAGGAGGTGTATTAGAGAAAGCCAACTGCCCCCGAGAATCTGAGTTTGACCTTCGCTAAAATTAGGTTCCAAATCCCAAAGGGCAAAAGCGAAATGAGAAGGAAAATGAGAAAACAAATTGAGGGCATTGGAGGATGTTAAAAATATGTGTCTGTAGTAATGTAGGCAAGGAAATGAGGACGCCATAGGCCAGTGGAGCCCCTGCGTGACTGCTGTCACGTGAGCGTGGGATCAGAATGTACCACTCTGGACTCTCAGGGAAACTGAGGCCCACAGAGAGTCATAAAGCCCCAAGGCCCTCACACAGCACATTCTGAAAGCCAGTCATATGCATGGGCCAACTTCTCCAAGCATGAGCACAAAATCGCTGTGGTCCCACCTCTTGGCCTGAAAGGAACCCGACTTCAGGGGCGCTCGGCTTCTTACGGGCTGCCGTGAGCTCCTGGGAAGTAATTATTGTCTTTATCACAGGACCCGGCATATCATAGCCGTGTGATAAGCCTCGGTTATTGTTTTCATTATTAATATTGATCACTAGTGTGGAGTGACGTGAAGAAGAAAATTATGTCTTCCTTTCTCCCCTAGTGACAGAGTCGAGAGAGAAGCACGGGGTTGTTCTGACTAGAGGCGTTGGAGTCAGAGTAAAGTGGGGGAGATATGAGGGAGGGGTTGGGCTAAGGACTAGAGAAGCAGACATGTGTCTATGTTATGGTGGCTGAGCAGCACAAGTTTTTCTTGAGCATTGTAAGGGGCTGGCCCTGGGCAGATCTGCCACTCTCTACAAGCCAGCCACCAGTCACGGCTTCTCAGAGGACTTACATTTTATGTATAGGACCTTTATTAGATCCAAATCTGCCTCCGCCTCGGATCCCCTGCCCCTGCGCGACCCTCCTAATGAGTGTGTGGCGTAGGCAGGGCAGAGGTTAGTTACAGATTACAGTCACAGCTCACCCAGGCTGTGAGGAGGAAGCATAATCATAGCTGAAGGCCCTCCCTAAAGCACAGCCCCGCATCCAGCTCCCTTCACTGGTCCCTCCCACAGCCCATTGCCAAGTGAGCATGCAGGATTCTTAAGAGCTTGTGACGAGGCTTCATCAGGGAGCAGCATCTGCATGTGCTTGATTAAAAAAGGGCCCTCAGCTGGTGAGGGTACACCTGAGCATGCAGATTTGGGAAGGACACTTGTGGAGCAGTGACAGAGAGGGACATCATAAAGCCAGCCAAGTCAGGTAATTAAAGCTGGCAATCAATGGAGTGGCAGATGTCATGGCCAGGTTGCCCTTACATCCTGTAATATCTTTTTAATATAATCTATATACAAGCCCTTTATTAGATGCAAGACCGGGACTGGTGGGGTTTTTTTCTCTATTATATGAGCTGTCTTTGCTTTCTTTTTCATTCTTTCTCTTTCTTTCTTTCTTTCTCTCTCTTTTTTAAAAGATTTATTTATTATTATATGTAAGTACACTGTAGCTGTCTTCAGACACACCAGAAGAGGGCGTCAGATCCCTTTGCAGATGGTTGTAAGCCACCATGTGGTTGCTGGGAATTGAACTCAGGACCTTCAGAAGAGCAATCAGTGCTCTTAACCACTGAGCCATCTCTCCAGTCCCTCCCCCCCCCTTCTCTCTTTAATGGCAGGGTCTCTCTATATAGCTCTGGCTGTCCCGGAACTCACTATGTAGACCAGGATGGCTTGAAACTCACAGAGATCCTCCTGCCTCTGCCTCTGCCTCTGCCTCTGCCTCTGCCTCTGCCTCTGCCTCTGCCTCTGCCTCTGCCTCTGCCTCTGCCTCTGCCTCTGCCTCTGCCTCTGCCTCTGCCTCTGCCTCTGCCTCTGCCTCCCAATGCTAGGATAAAAGGAGTACACCACCATGCCCACTAGCTTTCACTTTCTTGATGGTACCTTACGAAGCACAAATGATGCAATTCTGCTTATGCCCATTATTTTTTTTCCTCCTCTTCTTCCTCTTCCTCCTCCCCCTCCTCTTCTTCTTCTGCTTCTTCTTCTTCTTCCTCCTCTTCCTCCTCCTCCTCCTCCTTTCTCCTTTCTCCTCCTCCTCCTCTTCCTCCTCTTCTTCCTCCTCCTCCCCTCCTCCTTCTTTCCCCCCTCCCTCTCTCATAAGAGGCAACCCGGGCATCCTTCTCTTGTTCCTAATTATAGGGGGAGAGCTTCCCATTTTCTACCATTAAGTATGGTATTGGCTGTGAGTTTTTCACAAGCACCTTTGTCAGGTTGAGAAAGCGCCTGTCCCTACTTTCACTGAGTGCTTCATGAAGGGTGCTTCATGAAGGAGCATTTAATCATATTAAGTGATTATGTGTCTATGGAGATCATTTAGTGTCTTTTGTCCTTTATTCTATTACTGTGACATATTACACTGAGTGGCTTCAGATGTTGAGCTAACCTTGTATTCCTGAGATAAGATACCATTTTTCATTGTGTCTAATCCCTTTTAATATATTCCTGGATTCTATCTGTGCTTTGGGAGATTTTGTATCAACATTCACAGGGGAATATTGGTCTACAGTTTACTTCTCTTATGATGTCTTCATGGGTATCAAGGTAACAAAGCTCAGGTTCCCCGTTTACATGGAGAGGAGTCTGGCTGTGAGGTCTCTGTGTTCACATGTGTGTGCATGCACAAATACATGCATGAGGTGGTGGGAGGGGCTGCTTGCTGGTGGATCTGTGTCACAGAAGGTCAATAAATAGTTTGCCATTTAGATTTGTTTACTGTGTGAGAACTCTCCTCATATGTTATCTAGACACATTTGCTTTCGGATGAATTCATCTTTCCAGGAAAGAGTCCTTAAATTTCTTGCTTGTTCTGTTGCCAAGGAGAAGGCTAAAGCAGGAAGAGGCATCTGTAGGGCTGGGTGAAATCTTTGCTTAAACCTCTTACACATTAGCCCTGTCTCTCTGCCATGCCTGGAAGCTGCAATCCTGGAGGCTCTCAAAATCTCCAGTCAATAAACCGACTGTCCCTTTCTGGGGCAATGTGAGGAGTACGTGGGAAGAGGCTTTGGGGATCAGGGCTGGCTGGATTCCAGGCAGGTGAGCTGGCTCCCTGGATAAAAGTGCTTCCTGTCAGGTTGTTCCCAGGAGCCACATGGTGAAAGGAGAGACCTGATCCCTGCAGGTTGTCCTCTGACCTCCACATACGTGCCATGGTGTATACACACATGCTGATATGCACTCAGACCCACACACTAAATAAATAAACACTGTTTTTAAAAGCCTGTACATAATTTCCTTCTGATCTCCTGGCCCCTGCTCTGTCCTGTGCCTTCTGTGGGGCTCTGGACTTCAAGGTGTACCTTTTAACTCCTTCATTGCTATTTTAATAGTGTTTGCTGGAGGCAGAAGTATAAGCCGGGGTAGTTAACTGGGCAGTCCTTGAGTGATTTCTGTCCCAAAGTTGGGGGACCTACCCAGAGTGTAAGAATGGAGCTCTCTAGTTTGACTCTCCCATGGCTGCTGCCTCATTGCTCTCTATGGTTCCAAGCAGGAGATAGCGGGTCTTCTGACCCTTTTTTGACCCTCAGTGTTAGGGATGGACTCTAAACTGTCCCTCACAGGCTTAGGGGTTTCCAGCTGGTATTGTTATTGGGTGGGGGGAGGGCTATGGAACCTTTAAGTGGTGGGATCTGAATCTGACTGGTGAAATTGGGTACCTAGAGGCAGGCAGGCCTTTGAAGGTTATACCTTGCTCCCTGTTCTCTCTCTCTTCCTCTCCCCCCACCCCGTGCTTCCTTGTCAGCCATGATGTGAATGCCTTCTGCTGCTATGAACAGAACCACTCCATTGTACCTTTACCACCATGATGATCAGAAAGCCCCCCCAAACCCTGAGCTTTCTATTCTTGCTTCTATCAGGTACTGTGGTTGCCAAGAGGCAAAGGGAACTAAATTCACTTGGAGGTTTAAATGCAAATGTTTGTGACAGCCACTAAGGACCCTCCCAGACCCCTGTCAGGAATTCTGACCAGAAGGCTTCATTGTGTCACTAGGAAATTATGGGAGTAGATTGGTTCTGATCTAATGATTGGTCTATGGTTGGTGGTAGAAGGCTGGCAACATAGGCATGCTGGCCTAGAGCAACACTGGGAGGTGAGTTCCCAAGCATGGAGTGACCCTGAGAGCCAGAGGCCTCGGAGAGCCAGAGGAGGTCTGACTGCATATGCTTTGAAGACAGACCACCTCTCCCTTGGTGAGCTAGAAACCAGTGTGTGATGAGGAGAAAGGCATGCTGGGACTATGCACCCAGAAGGCCTTGTCTCCAGCACAGCCAGCCCTGCCTAAGCAGCCTCCAAGAGGAGATGCCATGGCTGCAGGCCAGCTCCTGGCTTCTAATACCTTCCTAGCAGGGTGTATTCCCATCTCAGCCTTCAACCCAGCGCACCTTAGGCGCACTCCAACAGGGGCATCACTGGGGATAAGCCTGAGGGTTTGCTGTAGGATCCACATTTGCTGGACAGAGGGGCAGAATGCTGTGACACCCTTAGCACTGGCTCACCGACATCCTCTGAGGACACAGTTTTTCTTGATAGGTTGCTTGGGCCAGGCAGGGTGGAAGCATTCCTGTCCTCTCAGCTAGGTCACTGGGGACAGAGAGGAAAATCAGTGAGGCAACTAGATGGCCCAGATTCCAGGACACTTGATGAAACCTGAGGTCCAGGGAAACACCAAACAGCAGTTCAGTGGGTATCCCCAAATGGAAGGGACTTCTCATCTTTAATTTCCCAACTCTGACAACTCTATATGCGGGAGTCTGGCCAGAACATCAATTTTGAGTGGTTTTTGTGTGCCAAGTGCTTTGCTGAGTGGACCCTTTCAACTACACTCTTTGATTTGTTAATTACCCTTGCCAGGGCACCTGCTCCATGCCAGGCCATTGCAGGAAGAGATGAAAACCAGACACCAGCCTTCCCCTCTACACACCCACACTCCAGGGGGCAGGGTTGGAGGTGATGGGAGAGCTCAAGAATAAACAAACAGCATGGTAGTGTGCACCTTTAATCCCAGCACTCAGAAGGCAGAGACAGGAGGATTTCTGTGAGTTCAAAGCCAGTCTGGTCTACATAGCGAGTTTCAGGTCAGCCAACGCTACATAGTGAAACCTTGTCTTTTTTTTTTTTTTTTTTTTTTTAAGAAAAAAGTAAATAAACAAATGAAAATATAACATTCTAGGTGGTAAAGTGTTATGTAGAAAATAATACGGGGGAGGGAAATTCTTGCTTACCAGCGATGAGATGAGGTGAGCCTGGAACACAGTGCTCTAAGCAAAGGCAAGAGGTTGGGAGGATTGGCCATGAGCACAACTTGTGAAAGACAAATGTGTTGAAGGCACAGTGTGTGCAGAAGCCCTGGGGAGTTTGTGGCACAGCAAGGTAAGGTCCTATGGGAAGGGTGTCTGTGGTGAATAGAGCCAGAGCAGAGACCACATGGTGTTGGACCTCATGGGCCACCATAGAGAGTTTGATGAGAGTGAGGTGGTATCCGAGGAAGATCCATGGCTCAGGAGTAACACCTTTGTCTATGTAAGAAGTTCACACTGGGTCCCTTGGTACTTGAGCCCTTAGTTCTCACTATGCTCCCATCTGTACATCACAGGTAGCAAATGTGCTTAAGAGATGGCTCACCTATCCTCCCATCCTGCTGGACTCCAGAGCCTGGTGAAGGGTGGGGACATAGGAGCTGGCTGTGCCATTAGCTCTCTCTCTCTCTCTCTCTCTCTCTCTCTCTCTCTCTCTCTCTCTCTGTGCGTGTGTGTGTGTGTATGTAAGCTTATATGGAACTTTTTCTTTTGAATGATAAAAATGCCACTGTCCACTGTACTAAGCACAGCGTGAGTGACCACCCGGACACAAAGGACAGTCACTGAGTTAGGATCTGGACTCAGCCAACCCAGCTCCCTCTCAGAAGGTATCACTCTTCCTGCCTGCGTCCCTCCAAACCCTGAGTACCATCAGTCGTGAATGACTGAATTGATGTTTGCTCTCCAAGGCGTCTGCAAGGGTTGCAGGAGACAGGCTTAGCACAAAAGCAGTCATTGCTCATCACTGACAGTCCCAATATGCAGAGTGTTACAAAGGTTCAGACATGATGATGGTCTCTCAGAAAGACCCAACTCTCAAACCTATATTACCTCAGAATCAGACGAGAGACCCTGAAGGGGAATCTCCCGAGCCACATTTGGGAGCCCCTCTTCCATATCCACGCTTCCTGGAGTGTTCCTGTCATCAATGGGGCAAGAGCAGGAAAACAGGGAGTAGGAATTGCTGCAGGTGGCTTTGGAGACAGTGCAGGTCCTGGGGTATGGCTCAGTGACTCCTGTCAGTGTGGCTGTGATGAGATCACAGTCATGATCAAAGGAGGTAGGACCACGGGTATAGGCTCCAGAGGGAGGCCCTGGCTACCACCACACTGCGTATTCCCTACCTGGGCTGTGTAGGCAGTAGCCTGGCAGAGACTAGCATTCGTTCTGGTCTAAGGTGGCAGAGTCCATATCAACAGGCACGCATATACACAAACACAAACATACACACATGCATGCACATACTCATGCATACATACATATATACTGTACACATAAGCAGCACATGGAAATCAGACCATATATACACACATCACAAGCATACAAACTACACTCCCCATATACAAACCACATATTCTCCATATCACACATACACTCACACACACTCACATACACATACATACACACAGGTACATATACACATAAACCTCATATATACAAACCATACTCCCACCCACATGTCCATTTATCTCATGTATGCCAATCTACCTTGCAAAGCCCAGAAATCCTTCATGGAGAGCAAGGGAGTGGGCAGCTGCTCACACCTGTGCTATGTAGCCCCCAGCCCATCCTTCTAGCCCTTGGAGCTATAAAAAGTGCACACAGGGCTCTTCGCATCGGCCCTGGCTGCATCTCATCTGACTGACAGTGGCATTGGCACTACCTGTAAGGTAAGAAGAGTCAATGCAGTTGCCTGCATAGGATTTTGGCCAGCTTGGGGTCAGGGAATGGGAGCCACTCTGGCTTCAGTCTATCCTTCCAGAAGACAGCACATCCATGACAGTGGCTTTGGGAGTAGCACCAGGCAGGAGGTACTCAGTAGGCAGACCAAGTACTGAGATGAGAAAGCAGAATCTATAGTTACCTACTCTGTCCTGCAGTCAGAGGAAACAGGACTCTCGAAAGCAGAATCTCCCACTTTGAAGATTCTGGGAATATCCTATTTCTAATACCCTTGGACCAGGCAAGGCTACAAATGGAGGGGCTCAGCCAAGATGCAGCACTGGCTTCTATCTAGGAAAAGCAATGGGGGCCTAGGCTCAGCGGCTACAAGAGAATGTCTCCTACAGAGTGTTCCAGCCCAGTGCTGATGCCCAGAAAGCTCTGAGACCTAATGACTCCTAAACCTCAGGACTTGGGAGTGACCTGGTGCTCACCAGCAGCTATCCCTGGCTGTTCACGTTCCCTTCTCAGCTATACCGACCCCTGCACACCTATGTCCCTATCTGCTCTGTCCCTGCTTCCTGGTTTTTGTCTCTCTGCTACTAGCAATATATGATCATCTTGTTCATATGTCTGTGCCCTCCCACAGAGTGCTCCAAATGTCACAGATTCTCAGGAAATATCTGTGAGAACAAGCCAAGCTATGAGAGGCCTCTGGTCCACCTACCTATTGGGAGGGAGAAATAGGAGGGCCTGTCTGCTTCCTGTCCTTACTACTGGGGGTCTCTGATGATAAAAAAAAAACAAAAACAACAACAACAAAAAAAAACCAGAGTCACAAGATGATGGGGTTGAGGGCAGACTTGGTAGCAATAACTGTCCCATCCTAATGTTAGAAGCCAAAATGTGGTTCCCAGGAAGTGTCAACCTGTGGTGTGACTCTAGAGGCTTGGGCTCTAGAAGGTGAGAGTGAGGTGAGTTTCCAAGTAGGCAGGGACATAGGTAACCCCAAAGTGTAGATAAATGCACTAGCACTTGCTGTAGCCTCAGTGGGGCAGTTGGGCTAGCCTGAGATTGAGGAAACTGAGAGACTGGATGACATTAGTGACCGTGGCCCTACTGCCTGCCTCACCTTCCCTGCCCTTCTCAAAGCAGAGTCTGTTATTCTTTGCCCCTGTGGGGTTTGCCCAGGCTTGCTACACCATCCCTGAGACTAAAAAGCCTCTGATAGGTGGCCACACACTCTGAGAGCTGTGTTCTGAGCCATTCAGACTTGACTCTGAGGATGGGCCCTCAGAGCCTCACCATGGAAATGTGCATCCTGCCAGCTCACCCAAACATCTTCCAGATGGACTGATGAAGCTTCCCTTGCCAGGAAAGGCATCCCAGGGCCCAGCACAGCCACTGCCAGAGGCTGGCCACAGAAAACAAATGTAGGGTTTCTATAAATGTGGGGAAGGCTTTGTAATGTTGGGGCTGGGGGGCACCAGGGCGGCCAGGGGCCCTGAAAGGATGACTTTAGGTACCTGCTCTACTACAGGCCTGTGCTCCCTCCCCCACCCTGCACACCCACAGTCATGAACACCAGGCTCAACATCATCTGAAGCCATTTGCTTCCCATAGCAGCTGCTCTTCCTGGGGCTTTCTTTGTAACCATCAGCAACATCGGACAGAGAGTGTAGTTATTTTTATCATTGTGGTGACTGAAGAGTACTCTATAAAAGCGACTTAAGGAAGGAGGGAGGGAGGGAAGGAGGGAGGGGGGAGGGAGGGAGGGAGGGAGGGAGGGAGGGGGGAGGGAGGGAGGAAAGGATAAATCTGGCTCATAGTTTGAGGGTACGGTCTGTCACTGTGGAGAAGGCATAGCAGCAGGAGTGAGAGGCAGCTGGAGGCAGCTGGCGACATTGTATCTTTCAGAAGCAGAGTGATGGATGCTGGTGCTCAGCTCTTTTATTCTTATTCAGTCTGGGAACCCCAGTCTATGGAATATTGCCAATAGTACCATTTAGAGTGGTTCTTCCCACCTCAATGACCCCAATCTAGATAATCCCTTATGGACATGCCCGGAGGTTTGTCTCTTAGATGATTCTTCTTCAAGTTGACAGTCAACATTAGCCCTCACAGAAAAGGACCTGGGGGTGCTGGAGGCTTCTTAGTGACAGAACCTCTACAGCTGGGTATGAAGAGGAATTAAGTCTGCCGTAGGCTTGTCAGAGTTGGACGCCTGCAGTGCCAAGAGCAGCTCCAGGTATGACTCTAAGCCCTGGGAGCATCCTGCTTGAATCTCCTTCATATTATGTATTGCATCCCCAACCAAAAATACCCAGGTCAGAGTGGAAACACAATATCTAGTGACTTACCACATACCTGAAGCCTTAATGTCACTCACTGTGCATAAAGACAACACAGGATGGCTGTGCAGAGACAGGAGGAGGAAACAGAATGAGCCTGTCAACCTGTGATATGATGGCAGGGAGGTGCTAGCATGGTCCCTGATGTCACCTCTCCCACGTGTAACTTCTTAATTCCCACCCAACCCGGCCCTGGCACCAGCTTCCTCATGGCTGCTAGTGGACACAGCCCATCAGTTGTAACAGACTCACTGACCCTCAACAGTCCACTAAAGAGTCACTCGAGGATTGATTCTAACTATTTTTGGCCTCCTGCTAGCTAGACTTGACTTCTCTGTGGACCAGAAACCACATCATGATGCTGATTGGGGAGGGTAGGACCGTCACTCACCCCTGAGACCCAGCGTGGGTGATGCTAGCAGCTGCAACCCTGCCAGTTCACTGATTACATGACCCATCACAGTTTGCAGTGGGAAAGAGTCTATGCAGAGAGTAGGGCTGGCTGTTCTGGGAATTCTTTTGGCTTCTAAACCAGGAGCAGCTGCTGGGTTTTAGATTCTGGGAGTCTCATGGTCAGTAAAGTGTGTGGGCTTTGCATTTGCAAGACCTGGGTTATCCCATCCTTTGTTACTTCTGGAGTCCCAGGAGCTTCAGAAGGCACCCCCTCCTCTGAGACTGCTCTTCCCTCACTGACCCTCTGACAGAATGCTTTTGAGAATGTCTGAAGGATGTGCTCTAGCTTTTAAAAAGGGATAAACAGCTCCAGGGCGTATAATACCCTCTTTTGGCTTTTGGAGCATTCACAGTTGTACATGTGGGCATCCAAACACACACACACACACACACACACACACACACACACACACACACAAATAAATCTTTAAAATATAAAATAAGTGTTTGTGGTAAATAAGGGAAATCTGAAATGTGTGCTGGGCCTTTCTGTGCCCCTGTGCAGGGCTGGGATCGCAGTGTAGTAAAGTACTTTATGGCATACTCTTTTTGGATGCTGACTTTTAGCATTCCTGATAGACAAGGCTGAGACTCAGCATGCCTGAGCCCTTTGCCTGAGGTGACAGAGTCAGTGATGTAGGAGGCAGGATTCAAATAGGTTGTTCTTATCTGAGGTTGACCCAAAATCGTGGAGGGAGCTAGGAATGCTGGAGAAGTCCTGAAAGGGTGATGGGAGAGACGGGAGTCTCTCAGAGCCATTCCCTTCTGTCCAAGCACAGTGGCCCCTCTCAGTCCACCCATCCCAGGGACACCTGGGAACAATGGAAGTGAACCCTGAGAGCAGCATAACCACTCCTGGAAAGGATGGTTAATGGCCAGGTTTTTTTCTGAGCACATTTTGACAGTCTGGCACTCAGGGGTAGGGGAGGCAGTGTGGGGTGGGGAGGGGTGTCATTAAAGCCGTTATTGCTCTATTAAATTTCTCTAGGAGCATAAAGAGCTTTCATCCGCCTCAAGCCCTGTGATCACAGTGGAACAAATTATCACCTTTTAAACTGGATCCGTTTCCGAAAAGCCCTGCAGAATATGTCCCTGTTGGTGGAGCACACCCTCTTCTCTTCCATTTCCAGGATTCCCTGTCCCCTCTTCCTTTAGCTTTTTGACATTTTCTTTTCACAGCCCTCCAATTGTCTGGAGACATTCTTGTTGATTTTGTAGTAAAATCTCTATGGCCTGCACTGTGCTGAGAATACAGACTTGGGGTTTATTGATCAAAACCTGGAGTGCCTCAAAAAGCAAATGCGATGGCAGGGAGTCCACTACCCTTTTATTTCATTTTAGATTTTCCAAATAAAAATATGCTTCGGTGGGAGAATCCTGAGACGTCTCTGGTAAAATCAGATAACACTGGACATTTCTTTGTAATTGAACCCATATGGAAACCCTAGATTTACAAAGCATTTAGAGCCATGGTGAAAACACCAAGACAGTAGGAGAGGCCCCTCAACTTGCCTGCTAGACTCACCAAGCCCCAAGTCAGGAAGAAGAGTGCAGTGAATGCATACTAGCTAGTTCTCTTCTTTTTACACAGTCCAGGATCCTAGCCCAGGGAATGGTGACACCCACAGTGGATGGGCCACACCTAATTAATCTAATCAAGATAATCTCCCATAGGCATGCCCAGAGACCCATCTCCCAGGTGATTCTAGATCTCATGAAGTTGACAGTTGAGATTAGCAACCAAAGATTGCTTTTTAATTTTTTTTTGTTTTCTTAAAGTATTAAGGATTGAACCCAGGGCTTTGTACATGATAGGCAAGCAACTCTACCATTGAGCCACATTTCCCTGCCTTTGTTTCTTGCATCTTGTGGGACTATCTATTTAACAGGTATCTCCTAAATCCACCCATCAGAAAGAAGAAACCAGAAGGGATGGAGGAATAGAGGATGGTGTTTATGGCACATAGTCACTGAAGAGTAGTAAATCACTTCTGCCCAAATTCCTTAAGCTCTTTTGGTCTCAGGTCCACACTGAACTGCAAGGAAGTCTGGAAAATGTAGTCCAGAGAGAAAAGTTAATGTTAATGGCTTTAGTAGTCAGCTTCCAGTTTGGGCCATGCCAGGTCTTTGCTTCAAGAGAACCAAAATTGGGAAAACTAAAGAAACATGAAGTTGTCGGGCAGTGGTGACCCACACCTTTAATCCCAACACTTGGGAGGCAGAGGCAGGCGGATTTCTGAGTTCGAGGCCAGCCTGGTCTACAGAGTGAGTTCCAGGACAGCCAGGGCTATACAGAGAAACTCTGTCTCAAAAAACCAAAAAAAAAAAAAAAAAAAAAACATGAAGTCTGTGGAGGTGACGGATGAGTCTGTGGAGATGAAGTCTGTGGAGGTGATGGATGAGTCTGTGGAGGTGATAGATGAAGTCTGTAGAGGTGATAGATGAAGTCTGTACAGGTGATGGATGAGTCTGTGGAAGTGATGGA
>CM052705.1:34815196-34845910 GCA_028551405.1 Uromys caudimaculatus
AGTCTGTGGAGGTGATGGATGAGTCTGTGGAGGTGATGGATGAGTCTGTGGAGGTGATGGATGAGTCTGTGGAGGTGATGGATGAAGTCTGTGGAGGTGATGGATGAAGTCTGTGGAGGTGATGGATGAGTCTGTGGAAGTGATTTCTCCATGAATCTGAAGCCAGAGAGGTTTGAGAGCAGTGTTAAAAGCCTATGGGAAGAAGCCCTCTTTGGAGCTTTGAACTGAGAACAGCAACTTCATTCTGGAGCCTGAAAATTCATGCCCAAGGCTACAGGGAGCCATTAAAGGTTCTTGAGCAGAGGAGTGACCTGAGTAGAACTCCTTTAGTAGACCTGTCCCTGAGGCCACTGAAGCAATAAAAGCAGAAGGACCTGGAAGTCTGGGCCAGGTTAAAGGCGTGTCCCTGAGCCTAGGACATGGAGGATGGGCAGTTTACATTTTTGTCCTGAGTGAAGATTATTCTTTCATTAAATCTAGTGTGTGTGTGTGTGTGTGTGTGTGTGTGTGTGTGTGTGTGTGTGTGTGTGTGTGTGCTGGATATATACATGTTTACATGTATGCACTTACATGTGTGTGAGAGGAATTTGAAGTCAGGATTAGCTTTAATTGTAACTTTGCTTTCATTTAAATTAGCTTTAATTGTAAATTTAACAGTCTACAGTTGGCTGACAGGAGAGCCTCAGTTGAGGAATCACCTAGACCAGATTGGCCTGTGGGAATTGTCTTGAACACTAATTGATGTAGGAGCCAGCCCACTGTGGGCAGTACCATCCCTAGGCAGGTAATATTGGGTTGTATAAGAAAGCTACCTAAGCATGAATCTGAGTGAACCAGCAAGTAGTGTTCCTCCATAGTTTCTGCAACAGGTTCCTGCCCTGTCTTCCCTCAATGGTGACCTGTGACCTGGAAGTCATAGATGAGAGGAACTCTTTCATCCTCAGCAGGAAGGAAACTAGGACAGGTGTTTTCCTCTGTAGTGTATCCATCTTAGTTTTTTGACATAGTTCTTTCGCTAAACCTGGGTCTTTCTAGTTTGGCTACAATGACTGGCCAGTGAACCCCAGGAGTCCTCCTGCCTTGGCCTCCCCAGTGCTGGGATTGCAGGCATGCACCCCCACACCAGACCTTTCACTTCCTTGCTGGGATCCAAACTTAGGCGCTCATGATTTTGCAGCAAGCGTTTTACCCACTGAGCCACTTTCCCAAACCTATTTGTTGTGTTTGTTTGAGGAAAGGCCTCACTGTATACATCTCTGAATGACCTAGAATTTGCTATGTCAACTAGGGTGGTCTTGAATTCACAGAGAGCCACCTGCCTCTGCCTCCCAAGTGCTGGATTAAAAGCCCTGTGTTTACTTCTTGATAGCACATGAAGCTGCTGGCAGGATTCACATTAGGTGTAAGCTCCTCACATTAGAATTGGGGAGGGCAGGGTTCGTCTGGACTCCAGTTCATCCTTGTTTTTGTTTCCTGTTTCCTCACGCATTCTTTCAAACATGTGGCTGCTGGTATTCAGCCCTTAGTAGAAAAGCTGTAAATATCAAGAAATTATTCATCTAAGAGAGAACTCAACCACTCTGCCTTTTCTTCACACCAGCATTTGTTGTAAACATCCTTCTATCTGCAGACTCTCTTGTTTAAATGTTACAAACGATTTCAAAAACCAGGTTCCTCCTCCAAAAATTTGGGTTTCATATATCCTCTCACATTTGTGTTTGGCCTTGTTTAGACCTCTGGCTGGTTACTGAAGGACCACAAGACTGGGGGAAAGGTTGGCAAGGAGGGGCTCTAACCCCAAGGCAGCTGAGGGAGGGTCAGATGCAGGTGGATCTAATGTGGCTCTACTCAGGTTCTGGGTCAGGTTAACCAGTGGCCTGAAGCTACCATCAAAGTGCTGTGTGATCATGGGCCCTCGTGGGGAAGCAAGACACTACTGGCCTTGAGTTCTGAGGAAGTGTAGGGAGGTACTCTTGTTTCCCAAAGGCTTGAGTTTTCTGTGGTCAGTAGGAAGGGAGGGGTGCGAGGGATGACACCACTTGTGTTCTGCAGTTTTGGGGGGGGGGTCTCTAGGGTTACATCATTACTCAGAAGGCTGACTGCTGTCACAGAACTTCAGAAATGTCAGAATGTCATACTCTCCAAAGGAACAAGACCTTGCCTTCTCAGACCCTGACATCATGAACTCTGTGGTCGCAGGGGTCAACTGTGGGGAGGAGCATACCTGGTTGTTGCCAGGTAACTGTGGGGTGGAGTTTAGACAATGCTAACAGTTATAATGATAGATTAGAAAAAACATAAAACAGTAAAGTCAATACAATACAATAGTGTATACATGTATCCTTGTGCATTTAGAATACTCAGTTCTGGGGGCTTAGTGAGATAACTCAGGGAGAAAACCTGCAATCGCTGGGACCCACATGGTAGGAGAGAACTGACTCCCACAAGTTATCCTCTGACCTACACACATGAACCATGGCACATGCATGCACACTCAAGTTCACATGCACACTCATGCTAACGCACATGTACACACACGTAATGTTACAAAAAAATTTCTCTTTTGTCCAGGTTTGGTTGGATATGTACTTAAGAGATAGAGGCAGAAGGATCAGAAGTTTAAGGTCATTTTTGCTACATAGTGAGTTCAGGGCCAACCTGAGACCCTGGGTTTTTGTTGTTTTGTTGTTTGTTTGTTTGTTTTGTGTGTTTGTTTTAATCACTCATAAAATACTGAGTTCCACAAACCCTTATCTTGTGCTGCATTCTGTGCTGGGTACTGGGCCAGGTGTCCCAGAGACAAGAACAATAACACTTCCCCCTCAAGTTAACTACAACCCAGCAGGGAGTGTGTCCCAGGGAGTAATGGACCTGGACTTCAATTGGCTTGCTCTCCTGGAGGCCTGGCTTTCCAGAAGCCCCTCCTACAGGGCCACCTCTTGTCTTCTAAGGCTGAGAAGCTGCCAAAGTTCTCTGTGTGTCAGGTTACACCTATGGCTGTGCCAAACAACAGCTGTCCTTCGAGAGAGGCTCTCCTGGTGCAGCCCTCCACCTGCTGTGAGGTGACCTTCCCAAACTCATGTTTCCTTAGCCGGCCCCAGATCCGGCTGGCCTTTTCTGTGTATCTGAGGGCTGGCATGCTGCCAGGCCTTGGCTTATAAGGATGGGCCTAAACCCTCTCTCCCTGGAGAACCCTACAGCCAGGTAGAGAGGCAAAGCTGCAAACAAACAGTGCAACAGCCTGTTCCTGAGAGCTCATGGGTCCTAGAAGGGGAAATGGAACCTGCTAAGCAGAGGCGGAGGGGGCAGGGCAGGCTGACAAGAGGAGCTCTGATGAGCCACAGGTATAGCTGAGAATGAGGGGGAGCCCGCTCCTTGTAGAATGGCACTTGCCCGTGCTTGCCTCTGTTTGGGTTCTGGCTCAGTGTCCCAAGGACCCTTGAAAGGAATGCAGGAGAGCAGCTCCAAGAGTCTCCTGTCTGGAGGGAAGACCTGATACAGATGTCTGCTATGATTATTGTAATAGTGTCTGACTCTAAGATGCTATGTATCAAAAGATGGATCAATCAGTGAGAACACGAGGGAGGAGCAATTTCAAATTACATTTAAAATAGGGCTGGAGATATGGCTCCGCATTTAAGAGCATACACTGCTCTTCCAGAGGACCTGCCTTTAGTTCCCAGCACCACATCAAATGGTTCACAGCTGCTTGTGATTTCAGCTCCAGGGGATCCAACATCCTATTCTGACCTCTTTTGGCACCTGCGTACATGCACACAAATGAACACACATACATATAAACTAAAAAGATGCATTGAGATTTCACAAATACTGTGCTGTGTCTTGGCAGGGATGGGAGGATGCACCTTAGAGCCAGGGAGTCAGGGACTCACTTTGTAGGCAACACAAATATATCACACAATTCCATACAACTGTTCTCCCAGTGGAGCTCAATAGCACCCCTGGGGAATCCCTCTAAGACCATTTCAGGAAGTCTATAAGCAAAAGCCATTACCAGGGATGAAGGCTTGTTCACTAGGGTGTTTGCTAGGCATACGGGAAGCCCTGAATTCCATCTATTGTATAAGCCAGGTGTGGTGCTGAACACCTTTGACCTCAGTACTCGAGAGGATCAGAAGCTCAAGGCCATTCCCCTCTACATAGTTAATTAGAAGTCAGACTAGGGTACACGAGACCCTGTCTAAAAACAAAATGATTTTTAATTTTAAAAAAATATGATTTAAAAAAAATTTTATTTTGTGTTCATTGGTAGTTTACATGCTTCTACGCCTGTGTGAGGGTGTTGAAACTGGAGTTACAAGCAGTTGTGAGCTGCCCGTGGGTGCTGAGAACTGAACTCAGGTCCTTTGGAAGAGTAGTCAGTGCTCTTAACTGCTGAGTCATCTCTCCATCTCCCCAAACCAATTCTGTAATGCTGCTTAGGCCTTATGGGTGTGGTCTTCTCTTCTCACGGGTGCAGAAAGGTTTCCTAGACTGTGCAGTAATCAAATGTAGAAGCAACCGAGAGCTCCTCTATCAAGCCAGCTTTTGTAACTGCAAACAGTGATATGCGTCTCAGCAAACATGTTGTTTGAGGAAAAATACAGCTGCTCTTTTTCTATCAAAACTGTTACTATAGTGATGTGGGATGGGTTTCTTCTTAATTGAATGAAGGGCTGTATAACACAAATTAAGAGCAGTATAATAGCCGGACAGGGGTGGTGCACATTTTAATCCTAGCACTTGGAAGGCGGAGGCAGGTGGATTTCTATGACTTTGAAGCCAGCCTGGTCTAAAGAGTCAGTTCCAGGATAGCCAGGGCTACACAGAGAAACCCTGTGTAGAAAACCAGAAAACCAGAAAAAAAAAAAAAAAGAAAGAAAGAAAGAAAGAAAGAAAGGAAGGAAGGAAGGAAGGAAGGAAGGAAGGAAGGAAGGAAGAAAGAAAGAAAGAAAGAAAGAAAGAAAGAAAGAAAGAAAGAAAGAAAGAAAGAAAGAAAGAAAGAAAGAAAGAAAGAAAAACAGGAAAAATGAAAGAAAAGACAAAAAGCAATATAATTCGGACTACTACACTTCTGTGGAGGGCAATAAATGGAGGCATACAAAAGGGTCCTGGGAAAAGCTGGTCTGCAGCAGCGTCTCAAGCCACCCTGGTGGAGCAGAGGGCTGTGGAAAACTCCTGTGGGAATGTAGGAACCAGCCTTGAACCTGGAGCACAATGGGTTAGAATGGCTTCAGGCTAGTCTTTTAATCTCTGAGCCTCCAGAGCTTCTTCTTCATAGGGGACAGCAACATTCACTTTAGGGACACCCAGAGGACTCAAGACAGGCAGAGTGAGGGGGAAGGAGACTCATGACTTCTGAGCCATCGATTTTGTGGCAACTAGAATAAACCTCACTGCTTTCTGTTGGTACTAAGAACCCAAAGGAAGCCGTGATAAATAGTAGGCAGGCAGTGGTTTCTCCTACTTCCTACTACCTGGACCTTGCCCCACCCCAACACATGTATCTATCTCCCAACCCATACCAGAGCAGGTGAGGGGCTTCCTGACTTGGAAGAGTAGGAGACACTGCCTTGGAGCACAGCACCTGGTGTTACACTGGAAACAGTCCCATGCACTCTGGACTCCCAATGAGTCTGGGCACACATAGACACAGAGAGATGAACTCAGCCAGGAGCACCAGGCTTGGAGCATGAACCTGGTACAAGAAGCTGGCAGGAGCCTTGGGCAGCTGGTGGGCAATTGCCACAGGCATGCCTTTACTTCCTCCTGAGCCTCCATCTGCCTAGATCCAGGCTTCAGGCTTCCTGAGAGACCTCACCTGGGTTTCCAAGACTTCTTTCAGGAAGGTGTGCATAAACAGAACCCAGGATAGTTACTTGGCTCCACCTGGAAAATAGGACAAGGATGTTAGCCAAGGCACCTGAGCTGTGCCAACTGGCACCATGTGGCCCTGCCCCTCTTCCCCAGGCCAACACAGGAACCTTATCTGGCAATCCTACCTGAATTTTCCAAACCTGGCAAGTCAGGCTATAAATGTGAGTGTGTAGCATGCACTTAGACACATGCACACGCTGCCTATGTTTATAGAGAGCTCCTCACAGATGTCAGAAATGAGGATAAGCCAAGGGCCTGTAGACAGCTGGTTGGCTCCTGCCTCTGGGGCTCCTGTCTCTAAAAACCCTCGTGACAGGAGCAAAAGGGAGAGTCTTCCTCAGGAAGGGGAATGTTGTCTAGCACCCCAAGTGCTAACCCTGCACTGTGGAAGCTTGTATTCTGAAGCCTGTTGTTGCCAAGGGCTGTGGTTGGGCTACATACTGGATAAGAGGCCTGGACTATTGACCTCGGTGGGTGCATGCACATATCCTATGCAAGCATGTCTGTAGTAAGTATTTGATAAGCTATTTCCCAGCTTATATTTCCATAAGGGTGAGATCAAGTTATAAAACATAGCTAGGATATTTGTTGCCAATAATGGCTCATGCCCTATCCCCCACTCCCACTCCTGCCTATATCTGCCTCCCACTGCCTGGATACAAATACCACTCAGTAGAAAGAGGACCCTAAAGCCAATTCATCATTATTGACTCATGCTTGACCCCTACCCTGGGTGTCCTCTAAGCCCGTGTTCTGTCCAGGGGCTCTCAAGGTAAAAGAGCCTTGGAGTCAGGCTTAGAGGGTACACAGGGCTCAGCCTGGTGACCATATGGTGACCCTACCTCAGAAGCAGGAGAGTGAGACATGGCAAATATATGACCAGATGAGGCCTGACCAGCTTCTTCAAGTGACCACTTTCTGTTTGCTACTTGTATCTTGGTGTCCTGTGTCCACTTTGAGGGTGTGCATACCCATCGTGGCCTGTGAGAGTCTCTAGGGACAGGGATGGCTCAGACAGGAATAGGGTTCCCTGCCTTTGTTGGAGCCCCACACTGCAGCAAAGCTAACACAAGGATTGTGATGATAATGAAGGCCCTGGTGACAAAACTCTTTTAAACACCTCAGGTGAGTCGGGGCAGACAATTCCCAGCCAAGCACGCACAAGCAAGAGCCTCTAACTCCAATCCCAGTACCCTATAAAAAGCTGGATGTAGTGGTCCATGGTTATAATCTAAGTGCTAGGGAGGTGGAGACAGTGGGTTTTATGAGCTCACTGCAGCCAGCCTAACCCCAGATTCCCTCTGGTCCCAGTGAAAAACCCTGTCTCAAAACAAAACATAAGATGGGGTCAGATGGTTCAATGGGTAAGGGCACTTGGGACCAAGGCCAGTGACATGAGTTTAATCCCTGGGACTAACATAGTGAATAGAGAAAACCAACTCTCACAAGTTGTCCTCTGACCTCCACATGTGCTGGAGCATGCGCGCGCGCGCGCGCACACACACACACACACACACACACACAAACACACGGGGAAGAAGAGAGAACTAGAGAAGGGATAAGCAAACATATAAGTGTAAATGGAATAATTTTTTTCTAAAATTGGGCAGCTCCTGAGGAATAATGCCTGAGACTGATCTTTAGCTCCATATGCACCCACATATAGGTGTACATAATCCTGCCCCCCCCTACACACACCCTCCCCTGCTGGTGCACAGCAGAGAAGAACACAACACACCCTGCCTTGTTCTCCTTCCTTCAGACTTTCTCTGCGACTCAGGTTTTCCAGCCACCCTCCCAGCTCCACATCCCTTTATCATACCTGAGCTTGTGGTTGGGTTAATTTTTTTTTTCTAACTTCCTTCTACTCTTTCCAGCTGATTTAACTTTCCATGCTCCAGGCCAAATTACAAACAAACCACTCCTTCTCAGGCTTCTTTATAGAGGTGACACCTGCAGGAGACCCTGGCAATGAGAGGCAGGCTGGGGGAGGGGACCTGGAACAGCATCTAGCCAAGCAGGGTGCCTGCCCCTTGAACTGAGGGCTGTGATCTTCCCTCCTACACACACAGAGCCCATTGCCCCACCCCTCCCTTGCTTTCCCAAGAAGCCCATAGTTGGAGTGGGTGCTGCTACCCCACTGGCACAGGTGAATTATGTCCCCTCAAATTCACAGGCTGAAGTCTAGCCCTCAAAACCTCAGGGTGTGACTGAATTGGAGACAGTGTCTGAAGGTCATGTGGGTAGGTCCTGGTCCAATAGGACCTGGAGTCTTCATCGGTAGATCAGGACACAGACACACACCTGTGGACTATGACAATGCAGAGATGGGGGGGGGGGCACCTGAAAGCCAAGGAGAGAGGCCTCAGCAGAGAGCAATACTGATCTCACCTGGGCCTCACACTTCATGCTTCCAGAGCTCAGAGATGATAAACTTACATCACTTACTTAGTCTGGGGTGTTTTATACCACAGCAGCTAACACAGATCCACCTGCTCTCTTGAGCTCAGCACCCTGCCTGTGCTGACATGTCAACCCCCTAGAGGGCTCCAGAGCCACATGAGGGCACACCGGGCTCCATCAGGCTAAGGTCCCAGTCTCTGCTGAGGCCTCTGTGTTTGCTGTTTTCGTCTGGGCCTTCCCACCATGCCTGTGTGCTTGGGCTGCCATGATCAACTGTGTCTCTTCTCTTGCCAGATGATTTTGCTCCCAAATCACCCATGTGAACTGTGCTTGTTAGTGAACTAGCACAAAATGGTCTATCTGCTCCATAAACATGAGTGTAAACGCGGTCATCTCTACGAACGCTTAACTAAATGATTCGAAAGTAATTCCTGAATGCTGGATTGTTCCTCATATATGCTATTGAGTTCCACATGGTGTGAAGCCTGTCTCCAAGATAGTAAGCACCCAGTTACTCTCCCCTCTTGGAAATCATGCTGTTTCATAGTTCTCCATGAGGCCAAATCAGGTCTGGTGGGCAAGACTGTCAGGATAGGGACTGGGGGTGAAGTGTGTGGCTCAGTTGGTAGAGTTCTTGTGGCACAAGCATAGGACCTGAGATCTGATCCCCAGAGCCCATATAAAAGGCCAGTGTAGCAGTTTGTGCCTGTAATCTTAGCTCTGGGGAGGCAGAAACAGAAGGATCCCTGGGGCTTGCTGGCAAGCCTGCCTAGGTGAATCAGTGGTCTCCAGGCTCACTGAGAGATCCCGCCTCAATACATGATTGATGAAGACATATGACATTGACTTCTGACCTCCACACATGCACACACATCTATGTATACATGCATATACGCAAACACACACAAACTATTGGTAGAATATGGTGTGAGTCTGGGTCATCAGTGGCTAGGACATAGTGGGTTGAGAGCTGCAGCTTGGTTCTTTTGGGCCATTTGCTCTGGAGGACAGTTCTTTGTAGAGGCCTTATCAAGAAGAGCTGGGGTCCAGGCAGTGGCGGCATACATCTGTAATCCCAGTACTCTGGAGGCAGAGGCAGGAGGACCTCTGTGAGGCCAATGTGATCTACAAAGGAGATCCAGGACAACCAAGGCTACACAGAGAAACCTTGTCTTGAAAAAACAAAAGAACAGGAGGAAGAAGAAGAAGAAGAGGAGGTAGAAGAAGAGAAGGAAGAAGAAGAGGAGATAAAGGAAGAGGAAGAAGAGGAGGTGGGGGAGGAGGAGGAAGAGGAGGAGGTGGAGAAAGAGAAGGTGGAAGAGGAGAAAGAGGAAGGTGGAGCTAGGTCCTCTGCTGGCACCAGCCTATGATTAACCCGTTTGCCTGTGGATCCCTCCGATCCAGCACCTCCCACCCCCTCCTCTGATAGGCTTGAACATCATCTGAGCCATCTCAGTAAAAAAAACCTGAGCCGACTGGTGGTCCCAAGCTCCTGACCACAGACACTGCGAGAGTAAACGCTGACTGCTGTGGGAGGGGCTAAAGGCGATGAGATTTGTTGTGAAGGTATTTACTACAGGCACACAGGAGAGACCACAGGAGAGTCACGGGGAGAGCTGCTCTCAGTGGAAGCCGTATCCAAGCTGTTTCTCACTGACGCCCCCACCCCCCACCCAAAGAAACGGAAACTAGGGTGTGGTAGTACATGCCCTTAATCCCAGCACTCAGGAGGCAGAGGCAGGTAGATCTCTGGGTTCAAGGCCAGCCTGGTCTACAGTGAGTTTCAGGACAGCCAGAATTACACTGAGAAACCCTGTCTAGAAAAAGAAAGAAACAGAAACTAGAAGATGTGGCTGCCGTCCCAGCCGGTGCACAGTCCCACCAGCTCCTGGACTCTGCGACCATGTTACACCTAAACCAAAACCGGAGTGATAAATGGACTTAATGTGTGTTTTATATTAAAAATG
Organism: Uromys caudimaculatus; assembly: GCA_028551405.1. Lineage (NCBI taxonomy): Eukaryota > Metazoa > Chordata > Mammalia > Rodentia > Muridae > Uromys > Uromys caudimaculatus. Next base: position 34,825,444 of record CM052705.1, read on the forward strand.
AGATTCTGGCTGGGCTTGGCGATGTGATTGTGGCACAGAGCCATGTAGAGAGCTGTGAGTTTAAGACCAGCATGGTCTATATGACTTCCAGGCTGGTGAAGACTACACAGAGAGACTCTAGCTCAAAAAAGCTGTTTATTAAAGCCATTTTGTTAAACAAAACTAACATTGGCTCAAAAACTGTGGCAAAAGATTGTTTCTCTGGGATTTTAGAACTACAAGTAGATGACCCTTTGTCCAGGAATCCAGAAAGGTTCTATCAATCAAACTTTGTAACATGTGAGTGATGTCCCATGAAGTGGCTTTACCCAGAAAGGCCATCATCATTGAAGGCCTAATTTAGGCATGAAACAAAAAGGCATTGTCCATTGTACAAGTGTCCATCATAGTAAATAGAGCCAGGTGAAAAAGTCCCTGGCTGGAGGGGTTTTCTGCCTTGCCAGTATTTCCACATGCCTCTTGGGTCCTGCCCAGTGCATGAGAAGAACTCTGGATTTCTTTTTCTGTGTTTGCATGACCTGAAGAAGATAGAAAATGGCTGGTACTTCCCCACCAAGCCCATTTCCTCTCTTGAGAGGTTAGAGGCTCATACTTACGATATCTGCTATGCCAGGCTTTGCCCTGACATCGTTCTCACCTGAGGAAGTTCACAAGTGGTGGGTGAGCGACGCCACACCGAGCTTGCCCAGTGGATGAAGTTCCCAGGTGACAAATTGACCAAGGAATCTTTAAATTGGAACCTGAAGAAGAAACAGGGGCAGGATAAGAAGAGAGCTGGGACCAGGGCCTTTCAGGCAGAAATCATTGTGAACCTCTGGGGACTCTGGGAAGACTAGTCTGGTCCATGTGGACACTCCCTTGTCAGAGCATAGGAGGGAAGAATAGGGTGGCTGATGGTGACAGGGTCCAAGAAAAGGCACATAAACTATTAAGTTGTGGGTGGGAGCAAGTGGCTCAATAGGACACTTAGGTAGACTGCTAAGGACTAAAGAGTTCAGAGCTCAGATGGCAGAAGAAGTGTCTTCTCACGGGCCTCAGAGGACAAAGGAGGTCTCGCAGCAGGAACCTGTAGCTAGGCTCTCAGATTCCCAGACCAGAAGCATAGAAGAGGATGGGGAGCAGGATGTGTGGTGTCCATACCCACTTTGATGTGGACTGACTTCCCTGGAAGAAGCCCTGTCTGTGTTAGCTAGGAACTCAGACAACGTCCCAGCAGGGTGCCTGTCAGTATCTGAGAGAGGAGACCCGCGCAGAGGCTGGATTCTAACACTGAGCTCTTAAACAGATTACACACATTCCAAGAACAGAAGGTTGGAGGGCTTTTGGTAGCAGACAGTATGATGCCCAGTGACCTTAGATTCAGCCTGGATGGTTTCCAGAGCCAGGGAGAGGCTCTCCTTGCTGCTGAGGGCAAGAGGCTGGCAGCAGCCATGCAAGTGGACTTGAGGCTCGATGTGGGGAGGTGCTGGTGCTTGGATGGAAAAGGACAGCATGAACCAGGAATCAGCTGAGTCCAGACTCCAAGCATGCAGCCTTGGGTGTACTGTGGTGCTGCCAACCCAAGGATGACAGGGAAGTAATCTAGAAAGGACAACTGGGGCTGTAGTGATGCGAATGAGAAATGTTCTCCATAGGCTCATGCATTTGAAAATTTGGTCCTTGGTTGCTGTTTGGGAAATTATGGATGTTTCAGAACATGGAGACTTGCTGGAGGACAGATTACTGGGGGGCGGGCTTAGAGAGAGATTATAGCCAACTCCACTTCCAGTTCCCTCCCTCCCTCCCTCCTGCCACCCCCCCCTCCCCCCTTGGAGGCATGCTCTCTCAGCTTCCTATTCTGGCTTCTCCAGCCATTATAGACCCTCCCTTTGGAACCATAAGCCCAAATAAACTCTTTATTCTGTAAGTTGTTTTTGGTCAAACTGAAAGTGACTGGGGACCTGAGAGGTGTTTTATCAGAGCAACAGAAAAGCAAATAACATTGAAGACTATATAGCTGGGGATGCCTGCTGGGTCTTGAGATGAAGGTTTTGAGTCCTTCATGAAAAGCTGGATAGATATAGCTATACCAAGGAAACTGCAGGTCATTGCAGCCAGAGGTTACAGGCAGCACCCTCTGTAGATCTGGGCAGGAGAACCTCTCCTGCAGGACCCAAGCTCTGGAGGAAGATCCTCTTAATTAACAGGCTCTCAGGACACCATCAATAGTTCTGAGGCTGCTGGATCTTAAATGGTAGTAACCCATTGAAGGGTTATGGGATCTTATCCCAAGAGCTCCAGTATCAGGGGATAAGGGAGAAGAATCAAGCAGAGCAAGAGCCTTTGGGTGTGCAGGGGCAGGGAAAGGCTCTGTACCACCCAAGCTGAAGGAAGAGATCATGTCAAGATAGAGCAGTGGAGCCAGAGGAAGTCCTGGGATGGCTTGTTGGACTAAGCCCTATGGAACTCTGGGATGGCTCTGGACAAGGTGACTGTGCAAATGCAATGGAAATTATTACCAGAGAGTATATGCATAGAGACTAAGTCTCTTACAAGGTGTTCAGAAGATGGAAAGGATCCAGGAATTCTGAGAGATCGCTTGTTGCCCCTTCTCATTCAGTCAGGGATAGCACGTGAGTATGTTCTGACTGGGTTTGCTTGAGAGTCAAGTTCAGATGGGTGCAAAGGGCTGTTCCTTTAGGAAGGATGCTCAGAGTGGGGACTACGATGGTAACGTTGATTGTCAACTTGGCAGGTTCTACACTCACCTAAGAGACTAGCCTCTGGGTATATATGTTCAAGGAGTTTCTAGATTGGGTGAAAGGAGGTGAGAAGACCCACCCTAAATGTGAGTGTCACCATCCCATGGGCTGGGGTCATAGATGGGATCAGAAGAGGAAAGCCAGATGAACAATGACATTTACCTCTTTCCTTCCTGATGTGGACACATGGGATCAGTGGCCTTATGGCTCATCCACATAACTTCTCCACCATGCTGGACTATACCCTCAAACTATGAGCTCAACTAAACTCCCCCTTCCTCCCTTAAGTTGCCTTTGTTGGGCATTCACAGAGGCCATGCTGGCATGGTAGCACCTCTGTGTCATCAGGTGTCCATTCCCTCTTTCTACCTGCTGCCTTAGCAACCACTGCCTGCATCCCACTGACCAGACCTTCTTCATTAGCCATTAGCCACTGCCCCGAGTCTGCTGCTAAAGAGGGTGAGAACAGTCATGGCGGACCCCCAGATGCCTCTGCCACATCACACTGAAACATTAATGAGCAATGCTAGCATTGTAGAGAAAGGAAGCTGATTTTGGTTTTAGATTCCTGAGGATCAGGAAGGGAGTGAGGGAATTACCCAAGGCTGAGGCTCTAGCAGAAATACACCCCACACTCCTGTGGAGGTTGGGGGGGGGGGATGGGAAGACACGACAGAGGGAAGTAAAATTCTTTTTCATCTGTTGGGTTCTACATCATAAAGAGACTCAGGACCTCATCTGACCAGAATGAGGTGTACAAAAGAGACCAGAGGACTTCTCAGAGTCAGGAAGATATTAAATATACATTAAAGAAAACAAGGAAGTGGGTAGGAGAGAAGAGGGTGTGAAGACGTAGAGCAGTTCCAGAGTCTGTGAGTGTAGTCACGTGAGGAGTCTGACATGCTAGAAAGTGGGCTTCGTGGTGAGATCATGGGATCGTCCTCAGAGAAGGGTTCCAGAGAGGTCAGTGTGTGGACTGGTGGGAGTGACAGTTGAGTGGCCAGTGGAGAGACGAGCAGGAGAGGGGACAGGCAAGATGGCTGCACCAAGGCTGACGACCTGAGTTTAATCCCCAGGACCCATATGGTGGAAGGAGAGAACTGACTTCCACAAGAGGTCCTCTGAGCACCCTATGTGCACTGTGGCACACGTGCATGCATACACAAATATCTGTGCATGCACCCACAAATAAAATAAATGCAAAACAAACAAACCAAATTGTGTTTAAGAGAAGAAAACTTGAGCTTGGGCAGGAAGTTCTGAGTTGAGACATGGGGGGAGCTGGTACCCAGGACCATTGACTTTGGGAGGAGCCAATGGCTGATGGATGAAGGTCACATGGCTAAGAAGAAGAGCTGGGAAGCTGGAGAAGACATAGGGCAGAATGGGCCATCCATGTAAATATTTACTGCAGGGTGGGGCAGGACGTCCTGGGAGAAGAGGGTAAGCAAGGAAACAAATTACATCTTCACAAATGTGCTCATCTGGGGGTCTCACAAGGTTGAAATGAGAGAACAGATCTTTATCTGTTGCACAAAGATGAACACCTACTCTCTAGCCTGACATTTGCTGTGTCTAGGACAGGACGATATAGGCTTGGAAACATCTGAGTCCAGCTCTAGAGCCCATCCTGAATAAATATATGACCTTATGCCACAGCCTCCTTCTCTGCAGTGTGGAGATGACCACAGGACTCTCTACAGGGATGGTGGACTGCAAAAGTTTGCCTGGGTAATGTACTCACTTTACCTATTGTAATTAGTGCAGTTCCCCTGACGTCCCATACACCAGCATTCTCCTCCCTTCCCAGGTGCCCCGCCCTTCTCTCAGAAAGCCCCAGCCATCTTTATTTCTCCCTCCAGTACCCACGCCATTGCTTAACTCTCTTTGTTAGGCTGGCAGCAAGAAGACTGTCCCTTTCGTCCTACTCCCGTTTAGGCCAGCTGTGCCTTGCTCTTGGACCCACACAGGATAATCCATGCCCCTCCATCATGCCCTCTAAAAAGAACAGCCATGACCTCTGACTCTCTGGGAGGGGGCTTCCAAAGCACCCCAAGTCTTCCACAACTGTCCAATCCCCTTCACAATGCTTTAGAAACTTTTTGAGACGGGGTTTCACTCTGTAGCCTTGGCTGCTGTTACAATCATTACTCCTGAATCCCTGGTACAGTGCCTGGGACCCTTGGAGATAATGGCTTCTCTGGAGCTTTGAAGAGGGCAGTTTGGGCCTGTGGGACACATGGAAGCAATAGCAGCCTGTGTTGGAGAGGATCAAACAGCTGCCTCCCCCAGCCCTCTCAGTCCCAGCCGCTCCCTGCACATTCATAGTGAGAAAGTGAGGGAGGGGCTCTCCTACTGCAGAGTGTGCTCACGTGCTCTCTCGCTAGCAACACACCCATTTCCTCCAGAAGGCAGCGATGAGGTCAGCGTCTGTCCCACAAGGCTGGGTGTGAGTGGCTGGGGCCAGAAGGCCATCCTCTATCCTCAAGCAGAGTTACCTCTCCTTTTACCCTTGCTTGGGAACCATCTGACCTGCCTTGACCTTCCCTGCCTCAGATGCTGTCTTCAGATCCCTGAAGCCTCCAGTGATGTTCTGGAGCAGAGATTCTCAACCCTCCTAATGCTGCGACCCTTCAATACAGTTCTTTATGTTGTGGTGACCCCCCAACCATAAAATGATTTTTGTTGCTACTTCATAACTGTAATTTTGCTATTGTTGTGAATTGCAATCTATGTTTTCCAATGATCTTTGGTGGCCGTTGTGAAAGAATTGTTCAACTAAGCCACGGCACCTCAAGGCTTAGAAACATGTTGGCCATTGATCCGAATAAATCCTCAGACCCAAGGCCAGATGGGGTACTTTGCAGATCATGAAGGTTAGCTGAAGATGTAGCTAGGCCTGAGAGCTTTGCCTGGTTATGTCTCCTCTTTGTTGTCCACCAGGAGGCAGTGGGCAGAGGCTTGGCCTCTGTTCTTTCATGGAGAAGGGAGAGAAGACTAATAATCATGGTGAAATCAGTTGATAAATCCAGAGTATTTCTGGGGGTGCTCTGCATCACTACCTTTGCACAGAGATGACAAGTCTCTGATCCCGCGGAACTCACATTCTGGTGATAGAGACAGATAAATACTGAGGTTCATAGCAACAACAACAACAACAACAAATGGTGATTGGACATTCCCAGAAGCAGATGTGAGTCCTGGAGGGGAGGGGAAGGCTTTGCAAGGTAGGTGCCAAATCCAACCATCAAGAGAAATACTGCTTTAACAGTCCTCACTCTATCAGTGTAAAAGGCACTGTTGCAAAGTCTTACCATGTAAGCAGAGACAAGCCGACAGTTTATTCTGTGACCCTGTGACTTGTATACAGGAACTGGCCAGGAGGCTTGGTGTGGGTGGCTGGGGCCAGAAGGTCATCCTCCATTCTTAACCAGGGTTACCTCTCTTTTACTCCAACCTGGGAACTACCTCCCCTGCCTCCACCGTCCCTGCCTCAGGATCCAGCCTGTCCCAAGGGATTGGAGCTAGGTAGCTTAGAAATAGTCCAAGGTGAATGTGGCTGAAATAAAATACAGGAAGAGAGGCTGGAGAGATAAATGCTCAGCACTGAAGAATGCTTGCTGTTCTTGCAGAGGGCTGGAGTTCTGTTCTCAGCACCCATAGCAGGCAGCTCACGATAGCCTGTAACTCCACCTTAAGGAGAGCTGGCATCCTCTTCTGGCTTCTGAAGGCATCTGCCCTCTCATGCACACACCCACACACAGACATCCATCATCATAACTGTCATGTGGATATGAAGCCCCCTGGACAGGTTTAGGGTAGGCATGGATTGACAATGGCTCATGAACAGAGTAGAAGATTCAGGGCTTTCTATGGTTTCATGGATTTTGGCATTTAGGGCTTCTGTTTCCTGTTTGTCCTGAGAGGTGTTTTGGAAGTATATACTGAGCACACAATTTCTTACAGCCTTAGTCTCTGTCCAGTGTGTCGGGCATAATGTTGGCTGCAGAATAAGTGGAGGGGTTTCAGGGGAGGAGGGAAAGAGGGAAGGAGGACTCCTCGATGAGAAGCAGACATACCACACAGCTGACCTGAGGGAAGATGTGGGAGAACAAAAGGCACCATTTCATAATGCCTTGCCTGAGAGAAATCACTCAGTTTGTTCACTAAAAGCATGTTTCCATGGTTTTCAGTATCTTTCCGGTTACTCAATTATCACCTCAACAAATTTTAGAGCAGTTCATCAGCCCTGAAAGAAATGCTATCCATTCCAGAGCCACTCTAAACCTAGCTGCTGCTGCCCACAGCTTTAGGAAACCATGTTCTGTTACCATGAAGTGGTTAGACACTGGATCTTTGCAGGTTCTAGACCTGTTTCAACAATGTTGACACAGATAGTTCCAAGGCTTGGATCTCATGGGAAAAGCCCACCCTGGTCTATTTTCTTTCTTTTCCCTTCCTTCCTCCCCCCACCCCCTTCTTGAAGACAGTCTCAGCCCTAACTGACCTCAAATTGTGTAGAGCTTTCCTCAGCCTCCTGAGTGCTAGAGTTACGGGTGGGAGTCGCCATACTTAGCATTGAGACCATCTCCTAATGCCTTCTCTTTTCACACACACTACTCAAGTTGGGCATTCTGATACAAAATGTTTTGGACCAGAAGTTGGACTGTTTTTTCAGATTTGGGGAAAATCTGAAAATTTTGCATATCCATTAATAATATAGCCTGGATTTGGAACACACCTTTAATCTTCACTCTTGGGACACAGAGATAAGCAGATCTCTGAGTTCAAGGCCAGACTGGTCTACAGAGTGAGTTCCAAGACAGCCAGGGCTACACAGAGAAACCCTGTCTTGAAAAACAAACAACAAAAAACTATATATACTGCTTGTATTTGGAAATCAAGCCTAAACCAAAGGCATTCATTTGTTTTTTTATATACCTGATACATGTCGCCTGAAAGTAATTTTACCCAGTATTGTTAGTAGGCTATGTTTTGACTTAGCTTGTCCTGCATGTTGCAGGCTTCAGTGTAGAATTTTCAATTGTAGCATCATGTTGTTACACCAAGCTTTTGAATTCTGGAGCATTTGGAGTTTTTTAACTTTCAGATTAGGGATTAGTCAACCTATATTTATTTTACTTTTGTATGTTTTATTTATTTTTAGAATTATTTTTATTATTTTGTATTTTATGCGGATGGGTGTTTTGTCTGTATATATGTCTGTGTACCATAGGCATGCAATATCCTCAGAGGCCAGAAGAAGATGTTGGGTCCCCTGGGACTGGAGTTACAGATAGAGATGGTTGTGAGTCTCCACGTAGTTTGGGAATTAAACCCAGGTCTTCTCATCTGTCTCTCCAACCCCTTATTTTACTAGTATTTATTTGTTTTTGTATTATTTATTTATTTATTTTATATGTATGAATGTGCATCACCTAAGTGTCTGGGAGCTAAAAATAATTATAAGCCACCACGTGAGTGCTAGAGGCTAACCCCAAGTCCTTTGCAAGAGCAACAGTATTATTGCCCATTGAGCCATCTCTCCAGCCCTGTCCCTTTCCCTTCTTTTACTTTTAAATGTCTGTGTGTCTGTGTGTCTGTATACAGGCATGTGCATGTTGAGTGCAGATGCCTTCAGAGGCCTGAAGAAGGTACCAGCTCTCCTGGAGGTGGAGTTACAGGCTAGTGTGAGCTGCCCGCTATGGGTGCTGGGAGCAGAATCCCAGCCCTCTGCAAGAACAGCAAGCATTCTTCAGTGCTGAGCATCTCTCCAGCCTCTCATCCTGTATTTAATTTCAACCACATTCACTTTGGACTATTTCTAAGCTACCTAGCTCCAGTCCTCTGGGACAGGATCTTGAGTTTATGTAGGCCTGCAAAGAGTCTAGTTAAAAGCTCCTTCATTTTCCATCCTTTCTTATAGGAAGACATAGCCATTCCTCCCCTGTCCCCAACCAACTCCTCCTCCCCTTGCTCTGGCTGGCCTGGAACTGGCTATGTAGACCATGCTTATAGAGAGCTACCTGCTTCTGTTTGGAATTAAAGTGTGTGCTACATGCTTTGCATTTACTATCTCTTTAGAAGGGAGATTAAGCCCCTTTTCCTTTTTTTTCCCCCAGCTGGAATAAGGATGCAATGCCAGAGTTTGTGTAGCCATTCTGAATCAGGGCATAACTTTGTAAATAAAAAAACATACCACTCAGAGAAACAAGACACAAAAGACTGGGTCCCTGTCACCTAGAGGTGACATTTTAATCCTAGGTTTCCTACCTTTGGGCTACTGTTTTTTGTGTGTGTGTGTGTGTGTTTGTTTGCTTCTTTCTTTCTTTTTCATTAAAGTCAACTTACTTAAACTATAACAGAAAATGAACCTGCCCATTAGCGTATGTCTTTCTGCATGTATGTGTGTGTGCACACATACATGTAAAAGCTAACAGTCAACTACATTGTTGTTGTTCCTCAAGAGCTGTACACCTTGTTGAGACTGGATCTCTTCCCGGCCTGGAGCTCACCAATGATGTGACAGACTGGCTGGCCAGCAAGCCCCGGACAGCGACCTCCCCAGCCCTGGGGTGATGGACACGCACCATCATGCCTCGCTTTTTATGTAGATTCTGGAGATTAAACTCAAGTCTTTACATGTGTGCTGTGTGCTGGCTAGTTTGATGTCATCTTGACATAAGCTAGAGTCATTTAGGAAGAGGGAACTTCAATTGAGAATGCCCACCGCAGATTTGCCTGTAGGCAAGCCTAGGTTGCATTTTCTTGGTTGGTTGATTGATTGAATAATTGATTGATTGATTGATTGATTTGGTGATTAATGTGGGAGGGCCAAGCCACCCCTAAGTGTGGGGCCATGGTCCTGGAAGCTATAAGAAAGCAGGCTGAGCAAGCCATGAAGGGCCAGGCAGTAAGAAACTCTCTCTGCTGCCTCTTCTTCAGTTTCTGTTTCAAGGTTCCTGCCCTATTTGAGTTCCTGTCCTGACTTCCCTCACTGATGGGCCATGATGGGGAAGTGAAGCCAAAACACACCCTTCCCTCCTCAAGCTGCTGTTGGTCATGGAGTTTCATCACAGCAGTAGCAACCCTGACTAAGATACCCTGCAAGCCACTCACCCATGGAGCCCTCTCTCCAACTCTGAAAAGCACCCATTTTAATGAAGTTTGACAGATGCTCATGCCCACTTAACCAGTGTCTCAAGATACAGATTGTCTCCATCACTCCCCAAATTTCCTAGCATCCTTTGCAGTCATTCACTAATCCCAACACACCTACCGGCCCTAGATAACAACCACTTCTTGTCTTACAGATTCATTTCAACCTGAGCTACTTTAAAAATATTTTATATTGTTTTTATTATGCACGTACACACGTGTATATACACGCATATACATATGTACATATAAACATTTGTGCATATATATTATACATATATGCATTATATATACACATATATATATATATATATGTATGCATAGGTGCATACACACGTGAGTACAGATGCCTGCAGAGTTCAGAAGAGAAGATCAGATCCCTGGGAACTGGAGTTATAGAGTTGTGAACTGCCTAGTGTGGGTACTGGGAGCTGAACTCAGGTCTTCTGCAAGAACCGTCTGTACTTTTAACTGCTGAGTCATCTTCACAGCACCCCACCCCACCCCCAGCTACTTTTATCTGAGGAAGAACTAGATGGCTACCTTGCTGAAGTCAACATTTTTTAGATCTCTTTTATTTATAGCTGACTGTTAACAATCTGAATATAGACATTGTCTACACAAGTCGACTTTAAGCATATGTGGTATTTTCTTAAATCCCCGTGTTTTCTTGGAGACTCTTTGATTCTCCAACCCCCACACCCTGTGTTTTGGGTTAGTTCCCTGAGGAGCAGATCTGGAGTGAAACTCACAGACAAGTGGCTTACTAGAGAGATGTCAGTGCATTAGAAGGCACAGGCTGGGACAGCTACGACAGAGGGTCTGCTTATTCCCAAGGGGCTCTGATGTTGGAGTGACCTTCCTTGATGTTCTAGGCAGGAATCTGGACCTTAGTTTCCCCAGATTGACCTGTCTCCAGATATAGGCTATCCTGCACACAGGTGGACCTTAGGCTAAGTAGCATTTTCCACTAAAGGACAGTTCCCGGGGAAGATCCAAGAGCTGTAAGTCACCAAAGTTCAGACCAGCTGAACGAGTGAGTGTTGTGGCTATGGTTGGAATCCAGGGGTTCATCATAGCAGCTGTGACACAGTGTGTGTTGGAGTGTATCCTTATGGACTGCTTGGATGTGTGGGAGCTTCGAATACCCATCAGCCATCACTCCCCACTGTGCTCTACCCCTGCCCCTGACAACCAAGCATCTGCTGAGCCTCCATGGACTTGTGAGTCACACCTCTGCTCTGTGCACCAAAGCCTGCTGGGGAGATGCCTGACTCTCCATGGCTCAGAGGTCTGGGGATTGGGTCGTCTATCAATCAAAAGCAGCTTTGCTCGGCGTCTCTATGCCTTCTGGGTGCTCTTCCCTACCCCCTCCGACATCACCCACACCTGAGATGTTAAGGATTCTTATTTTTGTTTTCCTCCTCATATGTCTGGTACACTAGCCTCAGTCGGGCCCGAATGTCTCCAGTTATCATTTTTTACATCTTTCCCATAAGTGACTGTTCCTGCCTGCTTATCTTGGTCCTTTCTTATTTTAAGCATCATGCAGGGAGCCTTCTCAGGTCCTAATTAAATGTCCTGTGACATTTTACTTCCTTCTGAGTCACATTTCTCCAACCACTGTGTCTAAGATTCTGCCTTACTTTCCCCGCTCTGCCTGAGGTTCAGCATTATCCAGAAATATGGCCTTACAGGGATGCCAACAGTGTCACCTCTGCCTAGGTAGAAGGGTGTCTCCCCAATGATTGCTCTCCCTGAAACTTTGACATTCAGATGACCTGGGTGTGGCCACATACCCAAATCCAGGCTTAATAATAAAGGAAAGCACATGGAAGAGTATTTATGTTACTTTAAGAATTATTTTATGTGTATGTAGGCGTGCCTGTGTGTTTATATGTGTATGACATGCATGCAGGATCCCACAGAAGGGCAGATAAGGAAGAGTGGCAGGCAGTCATGGTGAGAGAAACAGGAAGTTAGCTGGCCACATTCTCATCCATAAGCAGAAAGTGTGGGAAGGGGAAACGAACAGGAAGTAGGGTGAAGCTATCAACCCTCAAATCCGCCCCTCCTGACATACTTCCTCCAGTGAGGCTCCACCTCCTCCACAGCCTCCCCAAACATTGTCAGCAGCTGGGGATCAAGTGTTCAAACTGTGAGGCTATAGGGGACATTTCTCACTCGGACAAGCACAGGAACCTTTAAGACATTTGTAACAAAGTGAATATACTCTGTATCATGATGTACACTGATAACTAGCAACACATTTCAGACCTGCAGGTGTCTCCTTCCATATTGTCTTTGAGATCTGCCCATAGGTGTTCACAATTATCAACCGATCTGAACTGCAGGCCCTAGAAGCCTGTGGTTTCAATGTAACCGGCTTTATTTCAACATTAGTTCCTTCAGGGGTGCAGTGACATTCTGGCATCAGGCTGTGGGGCTTTTGCAATTTTTTCCCCTCAGGTTCTCTAACTAGAAGTACAAATGAGGGACTGGCCTCTAACTCTCTCCTAGGTGTGGCCAAGTGACTCTTGAATTCACACGTCTTATTACAACATGGAGTGTACCCCTGCCCAGGGCCAACCCAGACCTGTGCTGAGGGTGGGAAATTCTACCATATTATTGCTTGCTTTGCCCTTTCTAGCCACAAATGAAGCTGAGAATCTCTTTTGTGGGAGGGGGATTTTTGTTGTTGTTATTGTTGTTGTTTTTGTTTTTTATTTTGGGGTTTTTTGAGACAGGGTTTCTCTGTGTAGCTCTGGCTGTCCTGAAATTTGCACGATAGACCAGGCTTGGCCTCAAACTCACAGAGATCTACCTGTCTCTACCTCTGGAATGCTGGGATTAAAGGCTTGCACCATCACCACCATGCAAAGCTGAGCATCTTGAATATGTTTATTAGCCATTTGCACTTTTGTTTTCTTCTGTGAAATTCTGTTTGTTTCATAAGAGGCTTTTCAAGTTGCATCCTGTGATACTTATGACAGTGGATCCCCACAGGCCAAGAGAGGCAGGGGGTAATCTACTTAGATGTCTGTATTCCAGAGCCTACCTCCCACTTAACATTTATTATGTATGATTTGAGGTAAATGCCTTCCTCTCTGATGTTTCCAGCTTATTCATCCGTGTAGCACACAGTCCAGTAGCTTTAGTGGATATACAATGTATGAATCACCGCCTGATTTGAAGAAGAAATCCTGGTCCATCAGCTCTTCCTCTCCTCTCTTCTCTCCTGTTGGCCTTGCAGACAGGAATCTACTGTCAGTCTCTGTAGATTGTCTTTTTTTTTTGAGTATTATGTAGAGATGGACCATACAGTACATGGCTTTTTTTGTGCTCTGTCTCTGTCTGTCTGTCTCTCTCTCTGTCTCTGTGTCTCTGTGTCTCTCTCTGTGTCTCTGTCTCTGTCTCTCTCTCTCTGTGGTTTTTTCAAGACAGGGTTTTTCTATGTAGCCCTGGCTATCCTGGAACTCACTCTGTAGACCAGGCTGGCCTCAAAGTTAGAGATTCTCCTGCCTCTCCCTACCAAGTGCTAGGATTAAAAGTATGTGCCACCCCTCCCGGCTACACGGCCCTTTGTACCTGGCTGCTTTCACTTGTCTTAATGCTTTCAGGTCACCATCTCAGAACTCATCTTCCTCTTTCTTTGGTCCATTGATGATCCTTTCTTTGTAGACAATACTTTGTGAACATGTTTATTAGCAGATAGATTTGGTGTTTTTTAGTGAACCCTCTTCTGAATTGTATACACATTCTGTTATTTCTGAATCCTGCCCCATACATAGTGGACCTGCCCGGTCGATCATATTGTGACCTGTATCCTTAATTTTTGAACCGTCAAACTGTTCTGCACAACCAACCAACATTGTGTTGTATTGTCATTGGCAATAGTTTCCAGTCTTCATCTTCTTAGCCACCTATGTCCTTATCTTTTTGGTCCTAGTCATCCTGATGAGCGCAGAAAATTCACCTTTATATTCTATGAAGTTTTATAATTTTAAACTCTATTATTATTTTATTACTTGTATTTTGGCTTTCTTTTGTTTATTTTGAGACAGTCTTCTGTAGCTCAGGCTGGCCTCAAAATCTTTGTGTAGCCAAGGATTACCTAGGCTGATTGTTTCTGCCTCTGCCTCCTGGGTGCTGGGGTCACAGGTGTATGCCACTGAATCTAGCTTCTCCTTGAGTCTCTGATTTATGTTTCCTAGATGTGCCATGGTGTTGAAGTTTCTTCTCATTACTTATTGGTCATTTATATGATAAGAAATTATTGTTCAATCCAAAGTCATGAACTTATATCTACTTATATCTACTTCTAGGAGGTCATCGATCCAGTCTGAGTTACTTTTGTATAGGGTATGAGGTAGGGGCCTAAATTTATTCTTTTTTCTGTTTGTTTGTTTGCTTCCTTGCTTGCTAAATATATTTTTGAGACAGGTCTCATGTAGCCCAGGCTTGCCTAAAATTTGCTGTGTAGCTGAGGATGACCTTGAACTTCTGATCTACCTGCTTCTCCTCCTGAGTGCTGGGATTACAGGGGTATGCCACCATGCCAAGCTCTCAGCTTTATATCTCTCTGGTCTTCCAGGTGCCCCAGCAGCATTTGTTGAAAACACTATTCTTTCTCCAGTTGAATTATCTTCATAGTCTTGACAAGAGTCATTTGACAATGTGTGAGGATTTATTTCTGGACTTTCGGTTTTATTCTGTCATCCAGATGGTGATTTTGATGCCAGGACCACACTGCCTTGATTACTGTAGCTTTATAGTGGTGACGTTACTCTTCCATATGGAGACTAGAAAGCACATTTACCCATTGCCCTGAAGGAATACGTGACAAGTGGTTCTTAAAGTGAAGTCTCTGGACCTATAGCATCATCTAGACCAGAGATTCTCAACCTGTGGGTCTCGACCCCCAATAGGGGTCACATATCAGATATTCTGTATATCAGATATGTACATTACATTTCGTAACAGTAGCAAAATTATAGCTATGAAATAGCAATAGAATAATTTTATATGAGGGACTGTATTAAAGGGTCACAGCTTTAGGAAGGTTGAGAATCCTTGATCTAGACACTTGTCAGGCAGTGCCTGAGACTTGCTTCACTAAAAACCTTGGGCCCATACCCATCAGTCAGCATTCTAACAGGCCCTTTTGGGTTTCTGCTGAGTCTCATTGCACTGTATCTCTACTGTCTTGCTGTCCATTGGGACAACCACACACACGTGGTTATTGATTGGCCACTGGGGTTCTGGTCAACGCAAATACACTCAATTTCAAAGTTAATATGGAAAGTGATTTTCACACACATATAGGATTAAGTAAAATACACCATTAAAATTGATCTCAGGAGCTGAGGAGATGGCTCAGTGCATAAAACAATAACCAGACGAGCATGAAGACCTGAAATCAGATCCATAAAACCTATGTGTCTTAGTCTCCATTCTCTGCTGCTGTGGTCAAACATTCTGACCAAAAGCAACTTAGGAAAGAAAAGAGCTTGTTTAAGTGCGCTTCTGTGTTACAGTTCATTCTGGAGGGAAGTCAGGGCAGGAGCTCCAGCAGGAGCCTGAAGTAGAAACTGGAGGAATTCCGCCTGCCATGGAAACACATTGCTTGCTGGCTCAATCTCTGGCTCACTAGTTATGTCTGCTGGTGTGCATCTATGATTCCAGTGCTGGAGAGACAGAGGCAGGCAGATCTCTGTGAGTTCAAGGCCAGCCTGACCCACATAGAGTGCTCCAAGTCGCCAAGACTACATAGTGAAATATTCTCTAAGAAAAACAAAAACAAAACAAAACAAATAAACAGGGAGTGGAGGCTCTTGCTGGAAATACAACTCAGTGGTGAGGAGCACTGGCTACTCTTGCAGATGGCCAAGGATTGATTTCCAGCACCTCCATAGTGGCTCACAATTGTCTATGACTCTCCTAGGGATCTAACAGGCCTCCAAGGAGTACCTGGCAGCCATGTGGTGCACAGACGTATATGCAGGCAAAACACCCATACACATAAAATAAGAAAATAATTTTTTAAAATGGAAGGAAAAAAAAATAAAACCCAATCCCTGTGCAATGTGCACACTAAGTTAGTTTTCAGGACTCCAGTAGAGACAAAGTTGGAAAGGTAAGCAGTCTTTCCCAGTTTACACTGGTTTAGAACAGTGGTCAGGGCCATTGTTTGTATTGACTTTGGAATTTACCTTCTCCGTGAGGGAGCTGCAAGCACACAGAATCTCTCTCATTCTTCACAGACACAGAAAAGACATCAATTAGTGTGCTGTGCAGAGCCTCAGGCTGGGGCTTCTGGCTTGTTGTGTAGAACCCAACAGGCTGTGGTCTGTCCCTCCACCCAGCTGTGCCAATCCACAGGAGCGCAGACCTGTAACCCAACTTGGAGTAAGTCCTCCAAGAACAACATTTGCAGTGGCTCAAGTACACTTCACAGTTTACAAAGTCACTTTCCACCTCTTAGGGTGTTTGAACCTACCAGCCTCTGGTCACCTGATGTCAGAGAACCCTGAGAGAAGCACAGTTCGGTCAGAGTTTTGTTCTGTGACACTGACCAAACATGGCACAGCTGGGACCAGCACCCAGGCTTTCTGACCGACGTGGTGTTTTTCTATATATGCGCTGTACAATCAGCTCTGACGGAGAAGGGAAGGAACAAAGGAGGAGGACGAGGACAATAAAGATGAGAGAAATGTGCCTATAATTTCCTGGGCACCTACCATGCTGTAGGCCCTGCGTATACATCGACTGTTTAAAATAATTAATATCCACATCTTAGACATTAAAAGCTAGAGAGCTGACAAGATGTCACAATGGGCAAAGGAGCTTTACCTAAACCCCATGATTCTGAGTTCAAACCCTGGAGTCCACACGGTAAAATGAAAGAACGGACTTCTGCAAGCTGTCCTCTGATCTCCATACATGACCGCCATGGCATGTGTATGACCTCACACACAAACAAATAAATGGTTTTGTTTTTGTTTTAGAAAAGGAAGCTAGGGCCGGGCAGTGGTGGCACACGTCTTTAATCCCAGCACTCGGGAGGCAGAGGCAGGCAGATTTCTGAGTTCGAGGCCGGTCTGGTCTACAGAGTGAGTTCCAGGACAGCCAGGGCTACACAGAGAAACCCTGTCTTGAAAAACAAAAACAAAAACAAAAACAAACAAACAAACAAACAAAAAAAAAAAAAAAACAAAGGAATCTAGGAACCTGAATTCTGCATCAGGGCTCAGTTGAGGTGACTATAGAGAATGTTCCAGACATGTAAAAGGTAGGTGGGTAGTAGATAAGAAGATATAAGAGAGGGAATTATTTATATCTCTCAGTCACCTCCTGAGATAATTGTCTTCTTAGAGTCCTGAAAGACCAACTTACTCATTTCTGGTGCCTCAGCTTTCAAGGTAGGTTAGAGGGCTTCAAAAGATGCAAGATAAGGTCTCCTTAAAGCCACGGGCAGGGTTTTGGGACCCTAGCCTCACGACCAAGGAGAGGTCAGGGAAAAGAACAAGGAGCATGTCTCATGTCTTCTGCTTAGGTTGCTGAGACAAATACCACAGACTAGTGCTGGCTCAGGGGTTACCGTACTGGCTGCGCTTGTGGAGGACCAGGATTCATTTCCCAGCAACCATGTGGTAGCTCAAAACCAGCTGTATCTCCAGTTCCTGGGGATCCAATGAGCTTTTTTAACTCACCTGTGTGAGTACCGTACACACAATGTGCACAAACATAAATTCAGATAAAACACCTATACACATAAAACAGAAGCAATATCCATTTAAAAACCACATCCTAGATGACTCAGACAACTTTATATATATATTGCTCACAGCTCCAGAGTTAGGGTGGCCATGATCAAGGTCCTGGCAGGTTCAGAGTCGAGCTTCCTTCCTAGCTTGTGTCTTCTTGCTGGGTCTCCACATAGCATTTTCTTGGTGCCTGTGCATACAGAGAGGGATTGATTTCTCCTTCTTTTCAAAGACCACCAGTCCTGTTGATTAGGGCTCAACCTTCTGATACATTCAGCTTTAATTATCTCTTCAGACTCTGTAGGTCTAGAATGATGCCCATAGGTCTATGTGCTAAATGCTTGGTCCCCAGATTGGTGTTATTGTGAGATGGTAGAGGCTTTAAGACCTAGGACCTACTAGAGGTCTTTAAGTCACATTTGGGTACCCCTTAAGGAGATTGTGGGACCCTGGCCTCTCCTTCACTTTCCTTAATAGGCAGTTTGTTGCATCTCAGCTCCTATCATGATAAGCTACTTGCCACAGGCCAGAGCGCCTAGGCCCACCAATCACAGAGCAGAACCTCTGAGTTACATCTAACACACCTTTCTGTGTATTGGTTCTAAAATCTTTGTCTCCAAATTCATAGCACTAGGGGCCAGTACTCTAATGTCCGAGGCAGGGACATATACCCAATCCAGTCCATAGATGCCAGCAGCTCTAGGTCACACTAGTTTATCTTGATCTCTTGGAGCTTGCAAGGTTCTGCCTCCGAATCACAGTGCCTGCATGAGCCATGAGCCATGTACATATTTCAAGAAGAGTCATGTACATAGTATGTCTCAGGGCAATAAAAAAAAAAAAAGGACTCTGTGATCTAAGATCCTTAGATCTGAGCCATCTAAGGATGTGAGGGGGATCTCATAACTTTGCTAGCTGGCAGAACACAATCACCCCCAAAGTCTCCCTTTCTCGGGCACCTCCTTGGGTGTCTTGGGTGTCACCCCTGGTGCTGAAAGGAAGTGCTCTGGCCATTTTCTCTGCCAGTTTCTGGGGTCAAGGGAGGGGTAGACAACATCACCAGGATCAAGCCTCACCTACTCCAGTCCTGGCAGCCTGTCTCTACTCTGTAACTGCAAATAAAACATGATAAAAAACGAAGAGTCTGTGGAGACAAATTGGCTTCCACATCCTTGAATAGCAAGAGACTATGACCAGGAACCATGTTGATTTGAAAGTCTCCCAGGTAAAATGCACACTGAACTTTCTCTTTTCTTTCTTTTCTTCTCTTCATTCTTTCTTTCTTATTTTTTCAAGATAGGGTCTCACTATGTAGCTCTGGCTGACCTGGAACTCACTATGTAGACCAGTGCTGGGATTAAAAGTGTGCTACTACACCCAGCTACCCTCAGGTTTCTTAAAGTACTAATAAGTAAGCTTTTATTTAATTTAAAAATTATATTTCTTTGCTGTGTGTGTGTGTGTGTGTGTGTGTGTGTGTGTGTGTGTGTGTGTGTGTGTGTCCGGGCATCCAATAAAGCCATAACTCCCAGAGCCCCTTACAACCAAGTAGGTTCATATGACTAATTCTGGACCATGAGTGTGGGCAGAGATGACTCAGACTGCTTCCAGGCCGGGCTCCTAAAGGACCTCTTTGAGGTACCACTTCTGCTATCTTAGGTTTTTTTGGTTGTTGTTGTTGTTCTGTTTTGTTTAAAATGGATGCTGAGAACCAGTAGTGGCTTCCAAAGACCTGAGGTTCTGCTGAGGTCACTAGATAGAAGCTGGTGAGTTTCTGGGTGTCTGAGTGAAGCCTCCTTCTTTCATGTTGAATGAGAATGAATAGGAACCACAGTACAAAGCAACCTGCCTTAGCTGACAGGATGTCTGAAGGCTTCTGCCTCAGTCATCCACTTTCTGGGAGCCTCCTACTTGTAACCCTAGATACCTGTGCTGTGGTATGCTACAGAAAAGGACAGACTGACCTTTGATAGGGTCTTTACTGAGAAGGAAGCCATCATGGCCAGGGAGACCCAAAGGCTAGCCCTCTAAATCAGTCAGATAGGTGCCCTGTAACTCTCACAGCTGTCATTCCCTTGAGTACTCTGGGTTCAGCTTTGCCTTTCTGCACCAGAGGCAGGCAGGAATGGAGAAGGCCCCAGGGCTGCCCTCCACCTCCAGGCTGCTCTACTACTGCTTCCCCTGGCAGCCTCCTGAATAGTAGGAGTTCACTCACATGTTTTTGTGGAGGAGGATTTGAAGGAGGGATTTGAGTTTTTCCCTAGAGACGCCAGAGAGACAGTTTCATCTCTGCACAACAGGCTCGCCCAGCTCCTCATATAAGCTGTTTCTGTGGTTACCTGTCTTCTGGGATATTTGCAGTGGGTGGGCATGGCAGGTGTGATCTGCCAGAATATGCTGGGAGTCTGAAGGAAGCACCACTGGGACCCAGAAGGCCAGATGTCCCTATTATGGGAGATGTCAACCAAGCCCCCCCCTCACCCCCCAGGAACCTGAAACCACACTGAATGTCAGGGAGGGAAAGACCCCGAGAAGGATCCTGGACCTCCTCGCTGTCCAGTTTATAGGTGGGGAAACTCAGGCTGAGGGAATCTAAAGGTTTTCTTGGCAAGATGGCTGGATGAATTGACAGAAGTAACTACAGCTGGAACGAAGGTCTTCCCGCCTCCAGGCCAAGCTCTAAAATCAGGCGCGGGAAAGTGGGTGATAGGTGCACACGGGACTGGTGTGGAGAGGGAGGAGAGCCCCGTAGGCATCCCAGAAGGTCCTGGGGTGCCTAGGGCGACTCAAGCCTCTTTTCCA
>CM052705.1:34846010-34866911 GCA_028551405.1 Uromys caudimaculatus
GGGGGGGGGGGGGGGGGGGGGGGGGGGGGAGTGGGTGGGTGCTGGCGTAAGGCCCGCCCCTCTGGGCACCGCCTCTTGGCCTCTCCCCACCCGCAGGCCAGAGGCCAAGGGTTAGGGAGGTGGGACCAGTGTTCGGCCCCTCCCCTGCTCTCCCCTCCCCCATCCCACCCCCGAGTAGTCCCAGTGGCCTTAACACCCAGCGGCTCTCTACTGTGCTGAGAATCTGTGAGTGGTCAGGATGATATATGGATCAGGGTTGGTGCACCGAGGGTCCAGCAGTGGGTGTGGCACAGGGTGGGGGCGTGACCAGGCTGCGGCTGAGGCGGGGCTAAGACTGGGGGCGTGGTGGAAGCAGGAGGCGGGTCCGTTGGAAACTTGAGTGCCTGCCCTTGCGTTGCGCCCCGCCCCGGCCTCCGCCTCCGGGTCCCGCCTTCTCTTCCCTTCCTTCCCGGGCTGGCGGCGGCTGCGGGTGGTGGACCTGCAGAGCGGCGGTCGCCCACACCTCGCTCTCTCCTGGGCCGGCGGATCCTTTTGTCTCTCCGAGCGGCGAAGGTCGCAGAGCAGGCGCGGCGGCTGCGGGCGCACAGACGCCCGCGTTCTCGGTCACCTCCCCAGACTCGGCCACCGCCGAACTTGGGCTCGAGAAGCCAGCGGACCGCGTCCAGCTCCGGAGCCGGTAGGGAAGGGGAGGCTGCGGGACTGCGGGGCTGCGTGGAGGGAGCGTGTGTGACCTGCTCGCTGCGACCCGGCTGTGTGAGTGCGCGGGTGTGTGTACGCCGGTACTGATGGTGCCTGTTTCTCTGCGTAGTGGGCTTGCAGCTGACCGCGGACGGTGGCGTGGCTCTAGAATGGCGTGTCCTCGTGGGGATCGTTGTGCCCGATGGGATGCGCACTTTCCAGACTACGTTTGTGGAATCGTGTGTCGGGGCACAATTGCCGGTGGGGACTAGTGCTGGTGAGGGTCGAGAGGGAGCCGCTGTGCGCAGAGTGGGGGTGGCGGGGTGGGCGTGGGCGGTCTGCCCGGGCAAGCTGAGCCCCCGGTTGGTGTCGCTCCGCTCAGTGCGTTGTTCAGGAACCTGAGGGTACGACTAGGACCCGATGACCAAAGTGCCTGCCTGGTGGGCAGCGGGCGTTTTGATCGCCCCCTCCCCACGGGGGGGCAGGTCTACAAGGTTCATGTGGATAATTGTGAGCTTTGATAAGGGATGGGGACCCGCTTGGCAGTCATCAGGTCTGGGACAGTGGGGAAGACCAACCCAGCCCGGGCCCCCGCCGTGACCCGCTGTGAGACCTGAGCCTGAGACAGGCCACCTTCTTGAGTCGCAGTTTGCGTCTGTATCAAATGAGGGCGGCCCCTCTGGGGCTGTCTTGACAGTGTGAGAACTCACTACACATAGTTCTTGACCCAGAGTCTTGCACACAGTAGGTGCTATTCATTGGATTCTCATCTCGTTAAAAAGAAATCTCTTTTGCCTTTATTTTGGATGACGCTCTCATTTCCTCCTGTACGGTGGTTTGTGTCTCTTTCCTGGATCTAACTTCACAGCGAAAGCTTGGAGATTGAGAAAGTTTAGGTGGCTGGGTGCGATGCCTCCTCTCTACACCTTACTGGCTGCGTGACGCGGCCTTCGGGTGTGCGGGAGCCCGCAGCGCAGGGCGCTAGCCCGGAAGGCTCCTGCGCCCCGGCAGCGTTCCGGAAGGCTGCGACTACAGACTCGCGAGCCCTTTTGTTCAACAAGTGCCTGGAGGATGTCGATCTGGAATTAAGAGTTGCAGTGAGAAAGTGGCGGTCTCTGTAGACTCGCAGTCTGGGGTTCCTGGAGCCTTTCTCCCGGCCTGGTCATTCAGGAAGCCACCCTCTGTTCTAACCACTAACAAGTCCACCCAGAAGAGGGTGTTCGCCAGGACTCTAAATCCTGTTAGACACCCTCCACCCCCACCCCCAAGCTCCGCCTGCCTTGGCTCCCATGCAATCAGCCTGATGCCGGAGGATGAGGTCCGGGTAGCACCCTCCTTCCAATTCCACCCCTTGATTTAAAAAACAAATATATTTAGCATTGAAACCTGATAAAACTGCACTGCCCTGAATATGCGTACTGATCTTGACAGTTCAGCATTTGCACTGCGCCAGCCAGAGGGGCAGCGTGGGGCTGCGGCAGGGGACCAGTCAGATCCCTTGATTACTTCCCTTCCCTACCTTGTTGTTCTCAGGGATCCTTCTCAGTTTAAAAACAGCCTTTAAGCAAGACTCTCAAAATGGAGCACTGGTAGGGATGCCTGGCACCTGCCTTTGTATGGGATATGTTCCAGTGTCCTGCATGCTCCCTGGTGCTCCCTACTTGTGCTCTGTAAAAAGCTGGAAGGTCTAGCAGGCCTGTGACATTGGAGCAGAAACCTCCCCTTTGGGTCCTTTGATTTGTCTCCGGAGCCCTGAGGTCTTTGAGATGATGGCCATCTAGGGATGTCATAAGCTGATTTTTTAATCCTGATGTCAGCGACTCACTTAGAAAGCCACCTGTTCTCAGTCTTATCAAATGATTTACATCCTAAAGAGAAAAGGACTTTTGATTGGAATCTTATCTCCCCCAAATCAGATTCAATAATCATTTTTTAAAAACCAGTCTGGCTTTCCCTCGGCTCAGAAGACAGACCAAAAAGCTGTCTTGTCTTGTTTTGTTTTCCTAGTTAAAGCCAGCCCTTTGTCTCAAGCAAACCAGTATTTTGGCCTTCGATCTATTTCTGTTTCACTTTTGAAAGCGCCTGTAATTACCACGCTCTTGAGGTTTTATTGGATAATGTGCCAATGGGAAGGCCCAGGGGCTGTGCCTCTCCCTGTAGTGGGATGTAGTGCCACAGCCTAGCCTTACCTGCTCCTTTGACACTGTTCCCTAGGTGGAAGGAACAGAGCTGTAAATGTGTTATAGTAGGCCAGGAGCCATGACTTTGGGAATGGATGTCTGAAAGGTTGTTGGCTTGTGGAGAGACTAGAGCAGGTGGCCAGCCCAGATGAATAGGGGTTTGCCCAAACTCTGGCCAAATAAATACTCACAACCAACAGTGTGCTGAGAGGGGAGGAAAAGAAGGAGGGGGAGGGAGAAAGGGAGGGAGGGAGGGAGAGGGAGGGAGAGGGAGGGAGAAGAAAAGGGAGAGGGAGGGAGAGGGAGAAAGAAGAAGAGAGAGAGAGGGAGGGAGGGAGGGGGAGAGGGAGGGAAAGAGAGGGAGGGAGAAGAAGAGAGAGGGAGAGAGGGAGGGAGAGGGAGGGAGAGGGAGAGAGAATTGTTTTAGATTTTGGCTTAGCCCTCTCTGACCACAAGGCTTTACAGAATTAGACATTCCCATGCAGGGAAAAGGAATAGATTCAGGCCCCTTGCTGGGCCAGCTCCATTTTTTTTTTTTTTTTTTTTTTTTTTTTACAGAGGGCTGTGTTCTTCTAGGTGGTCGGCCTGCACCTCTTAGCCTTGGAGCTCAGTGCTCAGAATCCCAAGGGTTGCCTTTCACATCCAGTTCCACACTGACCAGACAGCAGGATACTTTAAGATGCCTTCCTCTCAAACTCATTCTAAGCCGTTAGATCGTCCCTTATAAATGGTGGAACTCCGGGTTTACCTTCAATCCATCGATAATCCCAGACCCTCATGGGGAGCCCCAGCTTTTATTTGGGATTGAAAGTTAAGCTATTTGGCAACTCAGTTCTTTATCTAGGCTGGGAATCCAGTGTGTGTTAGACCAGTTGCATCCCAGAATTCTTACATATCAAACAAGCATGGTTTGGGAGATTATGTCTGTTTTTTGAGTGTTTGTCAGGGCCTGATGTTATTGTGCCTGAGAGTGGGGGGCCTGTTGAAGTTACGATGAGCTGACACTTAGAGATTTTAACTGTGCTCTGCTTTGAGGCTCCCCACTCAAACCTACAGTCTTTGGGGCTTCTTCAGGGTAGCTGTGTATCCATAAGTCCCACATAGTTACTGTAGCTAGCTCTTTTTGGGTTGGGCTCTTAATCTGTGGAGGATGTAATGTATGGAGCTATCAGGATGGGCTGAGGGACTCCGTTAGTGCTCCTTGCTCTGTGTAGGAGAAGAACAATATTCACTTCAAATCGCCTTTTACCAATGAACAAAAATTGGCAGGCCAGGTTCTAGTGGAGCAGGTTAACTTCAGGGAATCAATATAGTTTGACAGGTGGGACATTTCTTAGGTGCTGTTGAGCAAAGTGTGAGTCTAAAGAAATTTTACACACACACACACACACACACACACACACACACACACACACACACACACACACGAGAGCCCTACCTTGACCATGTAGGTTCAAGTAAAACTACATTTCCAAAGCAAAGCTTTACACCTCTACATTTATGAGCCATGACTAACTGAAGCCTCCCTTCTCCCAGGCTCTCCTTCTCTTGCCACCCTGAGGGCAGGAGATGGGGCTTCTTAGAGTTCATTTCCTTTACCTTAACAAACCCAACACACCCTAGCCCTTGCTAACCTTGAAAACCTAATGTTTTCCTGGTACTGTATCTGTTTCTTTGTGGTGTTTTAGGTAACAGCCTAAGGTTGGCAAGCAGCCAGGAGCCCGGGGGTGGAGGTGCCAGCTCAGCTCTGCCCGTCCCCAGTCCACAGTGTTCTCCAGGAGCCAGCAATGGGTCTGTGACTAAGAAAGCTCAAGACTGGTAACCACACCATGGTGAAGATCCAGTGATCCTAAAGAAAAGAAGAAAAGGGTGGGGCTGTAGCTGTGTTAGATCATTTGCCTGGCATGCACGAGGCTCTAGGCTCAACCCCCTCGTACTGCCAGTTAAATTTAAAATGGAAGCAGGTGGGGGAGGGGGGCTCAACTTGCACAGCCTTCATGGATTTTGCTTCAGTATCTTTGGGCCTCCATTGAAATCGTCCATTGCTCTAAGTTTGCTTCAGTCAACGATGAGTCCCTCAGTAGTCATAGTATAGACCAGGTCCCCCACACTGTTGGTGACACACAGCTGTGTCACATCCTTCGCTGCAGCCCTGGCCCCATGTTCTAGGATGGGATGTAGGGTTCATGATACCCGTCCCAGCAGGTCCAAAACTCTGTGTTGGCCGCATCGTCTACCTGTCACGTCTAGACAATATCCTCCTCCTCATTTGTGGAAGCTCTGAATCTCATTTTCTGTCTCTTATTGCACCTGGTGAATGTCCCAAGTGAATCTGAAGTGCTGGCCTGTTCTCCCCAGTCAGAACCTCTTCCGCCCATGTAACTTGGCTTCTGGTTCTGTCACTGCAGTCCTGCCACCAGCAACTCAGTGTAGAAGATGCACATTTGGTCATCTTGCTCCTCCCCACTCGGGTTTGACCTCTCTCAGTGAGCGTTGTTTCCCACACTTCCTGTGAGTATCTCCCAGTCAGGTTCTGGGCAAGGTGGACCTCGGCTTTTCTACTGCTGGTGCCAAAGTTAAGGGCTTGAGCTGAGGATGGGGTAGGAATATCATCAGAAAGCCTCTGGAGCTCAAGGGACCTACGTAGGGGGAGCCCCTGTCCAGGCTGGGGGAGACACCTCTAAGTGGATACTTGGGAGAGGGATGCAGAGTAGAGAGCTGGGTGGTTCCTACCTCTCTCTATCTCTTCCTCTAGAAGTTTGTAACTATAAGATTCCTACCTCTGGAATGATATACAGTAACTCAGATAAAGTTATGCCCGCTTTAAGTGTGCAGTTCAATGGTTTTTGGTTTTTTCTGTTTTGTCAGTTCACAGTTATATAACCATGGCCATCGTCTGGCGAAGGCTCCTTGAATCTTTCTGAATGATGCTTCATCTTCATGCACAGTCACACCCTGTCCCAAACTCCATCCCATACAGCCTCTTGTGGTCAGATTCTGATTTATCTTTTCTCTCCCCTTCCCCTTCCTAGGTTTGAGTCAAGGGACATCTTCCTTGGATTCATCCTGGAGTCTACCAGGTAGAATTAGCTTTTCACCTCCATTTTGATGGAGAGAACTAGGCACCTGTCCATGTCACTTCCCCATGGCATAGTGCTGGTACCCAAGGTTTACTCAGAGGATATTAGCTGGGCTGACTGGAGTTGCTTTTATCACGGTTCTTTCTATCTAAATATCCAATACCTAGCAGAGCATTGGAATTGTGTGTGTTTCAGGTGATGGGGGCTTTGTTACTTGTGCCTTCTTACTTCATGAAAAACTTGGGAAACAAATGACATCAAACTTGTCTTTTAGATGTAAAAACTGAGGAGGCCCAGAGCAAAATAAATAGCCTAAGACTATATCTGCATCAGAAACTGAAGAGCCAAAAACTGAACCAGGCCTTTTGCCCTGCTTTGGTTGTCACTGGGTGCTTGGTATTGCCTGACCCAGGCAGATGCTCAGTTTTTCCTGTACAAGACCTGTCATCATTTCCTAAACCAAGATAGCACCTTTCAGGTCAAGAGTGGTAGATAATGTGTCTTTGTTTGCCTCCATGTCTGGTTCAGCTGACAGAAGCAGCTGGAAAACCCATGTTAGCATTTTGTCTAAACTCCACCCCACAGCTCCTCCCCACAGTTGCCTGGCAACAGCCAGGTGGGCCTGGCCCACTATAAAAGGGGCTGCTTGCCCCCTCCTCTCTCTCTTATCTCTTTCTCTTGCCTCTCTCTTACTTCTCTTACCTCTCCCCATTCCCTCTCCCCCCACTCCACGTGGTCATGGCCGGCCTCCACCTCTCTACTTCTCTACTCTCTTTCTCTCTCTGCCTTTCTCTGCCTCTACTACCCTCTTACCCTCCCTATGCCCTAAATAAACTCTATTCTATACTATACCTTCGTGTGTGTCTGGTCCCTCAGGGGGAAGGGATGCCTGAGCTTGGGCCTGCTGAGGCACACCCTTCCCCCACACCTTCCTCCCCTACACCCATATAACATATATCTTACTATATTTTTATAAACACATCAACCCACAAGTAGAGAGTTCTCTTGGGAAGTAAATGGTGAGGGTGGGCATCCTTGGGGAGAGGAGGTGGTTGAGTGTCGAGGTGTGCTTTGATGCTTTGTGCATTTCAGAAGTAGTGTTCTCCTTGCACTTATAGGTACTAAGGCTGCTAGCATAGGAAGATGCCCTGTTTGACAGCACAGAGTGGCCCATGTACCCCATGCAGACAGTGCTCAGACTTCAGGTCTCCAGAACACACCCTCAGGTTACAGGTTACTTCTCTCCCAGTGGTATAGGCAGTTCTCACAGTAGAATGTGAGGATGTCTTGTTTCCTTACATTTGCAAAAGAGCTTGGGAGAAGAGAGGGACTTGGGAGCTGGTCATAGTCCATTATCTGAGAGGGTTCTGGGCCCACCTGGACCTTCAGAGGAAAGGTGACAAGTCTGTGATCACAGTCACTGGTTAAACCTCTTTGAATGGTAGCACCTCCGTGCCATTAGGTAATCCTTTTCAAATCAGGCTGAAGGGACTAGCAGATATGTGTGTGAAGGAATGGAGCCGGGAAGGACTGGGTCTGGGTTTGGAGTTCAGAAGACTATCATTTTGGGTTTTCCTGGTCTCATGACTTCTGAGAGACCTTTCTCGGGTTTCCTTATCACCCAGAAGGGACCCTAATTTGGAGGCTGCCCAGATGACTCTGCATGGTGCTTCTCAGGCCCGATGAAGCTGGGCTTCCTGCCCCTTGCCCCAGGGAGTACTTGGGAAGCATTCAGATGCTGGTGTCTTCTCAGGTTGAGGAGCACTACAGGGATTGTTCACAGTCAGCCCCAGAGCAGTGTGCTCACGAATTGTACCACGTTCCTCCTCCAGCAAGGGAATGCTCAGCTCTCCGCTTTCTCTCTGCATTTAAAGGATGCTTCCTGGAAGCAGAGCTGATGGCAGTCCTCACCCCTCCCTGTCTGTCACTTCCACACTTTCCATTTGCCTCCCTGTAATTCATTTTTGGGGGAACTGAGACCCTCTTAAAAGCTAATCCTTTCCAGGATCGTGCAGGGTTTTTTGTGTTGTTTTGTGTGTTGTTTTGGTTTTTCTACATACCATGGGGCACTGTTAATAGATGCTCCTGGCCAACTGAATGCTGTCTAGCCTGGGGTCCAGGTAGAGCTTTCCCATATAACCCCTGCCCAAATGTAGCTGGGTAGAGATACACTTTGTTAAAAACCCTTCCAGAGTGTCCACGTGGGTCCCATATTTGGTGGCACAGCCTGGACAGTGGCACAACCACGGCCTCCAGGTGTGGTATGTGACCTGTGGCTACTGCCTTGGTTTCAGTGAAGTTAGAAACAGGCCTTTCTGGGGCACACCCACATCAGCACTCTGGACTGTCTGGAGGATGCCACTGCCTTCATCCTGCAGGGATGGATGAAGGATTGCTATTCTTACCCTATCTGTACCTAATGGCATTCTGTTGCTGAATCTAAAATAGTGTGGCCTGATGGTCCCCTGGCCTCACTGTCAGCTGAGAGCTTGTGGTTTGGGAATGCTGGTGAGCCTGGGCCAAAGGAAGTAAAGCACATGTGCGGAATTCCAAGGCCTCTCAGCCAGGGAATTCCCCCCAAGGCAATATAAGGGGTTCCTTGTGGCCGGCAGCTCCCTCCCATAGCTTGTCATGGGGAAGTTACTGGCTCCCTAGGAAAACCATGTCACCAGGGTCACCATCAATGTCAGTCATCACTGGTTGCCATCGCCATAATCACATCGTGATTCCATCACCACCGAAATCGCCATTTTCACAGTCACCACAATCTCTGCCTTCGCCACCACCATCATTGTCATCATTGTCGTCACCATCGTCACCTAGTCTCAGCATTGGTTCGGTTTGGGGGCCATTAAATCACATGGCACATGCCTGCTATGTACTCTATGGTCTTCCGTGATTAGGGGTAGTGGTTATGAGGGGATCTTGGGCAGGATGGCTGTGACATACATAGCTCGGATGGATAGAGTGTGATTCTGAAAATGGTTCCAGGAGAGTTACTGAGCTGGAAGCTTCTGGAAAAAAAAATAAACCTCGCCCGTTCTTTCAGGCCTTTGTTATCTGGTCTGTGGTGTTCTCTATGCCCCTCTAGAGAGCCCGACTAAACTGCTTGGGTGTTGTTTGCCCACTTGTCCTAGGGTATGGGTCTCTGAAGCTGGAACCCTGTAGATTTCTCCTGCTTGCCATCCCCTTACTGGCACAGAGCCAGGAGCACAATGGATGCCCAGATGTGTGCTGGAACAATCCCTACTTGCTTCTCTATAGGATGATGGTTGCATTGAATTATTTAAAATCTCCGCAGCTTGCCTGAGGGCTTGCTCTGCAGGCTTGTGTGACCAGGCCAGTGCACTAGTGGCATCTCCTTCTCGGGTTGCTGATTGGTGTGCACTTGTTCTGGGCATTTGTTAAAATAGTCACACGGTGGTTTGGGAGTCCTCAAGACTTTATGGGCTGTCAGAATGCCCCCCTATCCGGCTAATGTCTGGCTTCGACTTGGCATAAGGAAGGCTCTCTCTAGCTTTCAGCCTCATTTGTCAGATGGTGTGGGACCATGAAAGGCAGCCTGGTTTCTGGTTGAACTAAGGTTTAAAACCCCGGAGCCCCAGCAGGGGATAACCGAACAAGGGATGGTAGGCATAGGCGTTTTGCTAGGTTCCTGGGCCCCAGGCTCCTGACACAGGCCACAGCTCTCCATAGGTATGTGACCATCAGTCACATAGCCCCAAACCCCTCCACAGGTAGAGGTGTGGTCATATAGCCTCAAGACATTCCCATTTTAATGAGGCACCTAGAGGCTTAGCCAATAAACTCCACTTCCCAGCCACTCCTCCCTGCAAAAGATGTTTTAACCTCAGGACCGCACTGAGGTTGGGGAGTTTCACTCATCGCCACTCTCTGCCATGACAATAAACGCCCTAAAACCATGGACTGTCTTGCTTCATCTGGATCCGCCATGGGCAATGATGGAACAGGCCTTCATCTGAAGAGCTGCTCTAGTCTCCCATAGAAGGCCTCTCCGCTCTCCCAGCCACAGCCCCTACCAAACCAAACCAGCTAGCTGGCGACAAGCCAAAGACTTGGTCCTGAGCGGGACCCAGCTGGGCTCCTCCCTGCCTTTTCCCCCTTGGCCCCAGGCTAGATCCAGCCTGTAGGCCCCCACTCCGTTCTCAGCTCTTCCGAGGCATCCAGGGGCACCTGGGATGCCCAAGAGCCTGAGAACCAGACAGAGCCAGCTCCGTGCAGTTCCCGGGACCCACCCCCTATCCCCGCTGAGCTCCCCCATCCCAGGGCGGTGTCCTGTGGCTTCTCATAGCCCGACACCTGCCCGGTGCTGTGAGGTGAGTGCCGTGAGGTGAGTGCGGTCAAACTTGCCATGTCCCGCCTTTCCCAGAGGCCCGAGCCCTGGGGCAGACTCGGGACCCTCACCCACCACCTCCCCAACCCAACAAGATGGGGCTTATAGGGCTGGACAGCTTCCAAATCCTCCGTCAGTATCACAGTTAAGGAAGAAATGGTTAAAAAAATGTAAACTTGTGTGGTAAGACATATCCAATGAAGAGCACACTGAGAAAGCTTATGTAGCTGGACTGACTGTGGAGGAAGAAAAGAGAAAAAGAGAAAAAAGAAATGAATGAAGACCCTCTCTTAGAGAATACAGACACCAGAGTACAGACAAGACAGAGAAGCAAAGGCAGGGTGGGGTGGGGAGCCCAGTAGCTGAGCCTGGGGCTTTCCTCTGCCCCAGCCACCATTCAGTCTTTGCTTTGTTGTATGGGATAGGGCAGGCAGGGCTCCTGGGAAGAAGGTAGGAGAGACCCTCGCCCACAGTGGGAGTGTGTCAGAGGTTAGTAGGTAAACCCAGCCCTTGTGCACTGTTCTCACTGGGTGCTCTGCTAAGGAAAGCCACGGTGAGGGTGCAGTCCTGGTTATAATGATGGGTTTGTGTTCTTGGTAGGGTCTGTGCTGATGATCTAAGAGACATGGAGATGGTGCTTCTCAGTTTGATTAAATGTAAATTAGGGAGACGTCAGCTTTATGAAGTATTGCACAGGACAAGCAATCATATTGTTTTTCAGACCAGAGTATATTTAGTGATGTAAAATACTGACCAGATTCTGCTTCAAATTGGTCTTGTGAGAGGATTCCTATGAATTCTTTTAAAATTAGCACATAGTTGGATAGTTGGAGTTAGTTCCTGGGGTTGGACACTGGGAGCTTAAGCATTTCCTAAGTATGGGGTTGGGAATGAAAATGTACAATTATAGAGACAGCTTCATTTTACTTAGGTTTCAGAGGGGAAAGCCAGAGGAGCACTATGGGAAGGAATGGGCTAAACTGCACAGGCGTTGACCACGGCTGGGAACTGATTTCTCTTCCCTGCAACTTTGTATCTCTGTGAGTTCTAAATTTTCCAATAGGCATGCACGGTTTTTGTAATTTGAAAGAAAAACAGGCTGGAGAGATGCTCTGCAGTTAAGAGCACCGTTCTGAGTTCCGTTCTCAGCACCCACATGGTGGCTCACAACCATCTTTGACTTCAGTTCCAGGGGGATCCTGTGCTCTCTTCTGAACTTCATGGGACAGACTTGCATGGAGGCAAACACGAAAGAAAAAGGAAGGAAGGAAGGTTGGTTGGCTTTTAGAGGAGGTCTGCCCCAGGAGTCTCCGCTTACCTCATCCCTAGCATACTCCCTTTAATTTGTTTACTCAGCTCCCCTCTTATCCCCAGACTGTCTGGAACCTACAACTTCCATATTGTGACTGTGTGAATTAATGGAAATGTATCATAAACACACCATTAGAACTTGTTAACTCAATCTAAACTCAATATTGAGTAAAATACATTAGGCTGGATATAAGGAAAAACATCCAGAGTCCTCCAAGAAATCCGCCTTGTCACTGTGGCCGAGGGCAGTTTGTTCACGATCCGCGCAGTACATTTCTGCTTTGTTTGTTTGAATTTGGACATTCACTTGTCTCTTGATCTGAACGAAGCTTCCTGGCTCCCGCTGCTTTCACTTGGAGTATTATTCTAAAAGGAACAAAATTATTTAGTGTGTGCTGTGTATGCCTGTGTGTGTGTGTGTGCGCGCGCGCGCGCATTTGGGGGGACAGAGGACAAGTTGCCTGGGTCAGTTCTTTCCTTCCACCATGTGAGTTCAAGACATCAAACTCAGGTTGTTTGGTTCAGCAGCAGATACCTTTATCTGCTGAGCCATCTTACCAGCCCTCACTTGGGCCTTTTGAAGCCCAGGGACCAGTGGTCTCAGTTAGTATTCTCATTGCCCTTCCTTCTTCAAGTACCATCTCCTGTCTGTCCATCTGGCTGGCTGATGTGTCCAGTTTCCCTTTTGAGAGTAACCTTTGATGTTCCTGTCCAGCCATTCCCTCATGACCTGGAGGTAGGACTTGCTGGCATTCCTCCTTGGGAACCAGAGGGCTCCTGATGAGAATCCTTCATCTTCTCCTTTGAGTCAGATGCTGTGGGCTGATGTTGACTGGATTGTATTTATCTGCTGGCTGGGAATGGGGCCATCTCAACCCTCGTTAGGGTCAGACCAGACTTTTGGTGGCGTCCCTCCAGAGGCTGTCATTCCCTGTAGTTTTACTGCCAGAGTCTAGGCTATTGAGTCAGCAACGGAGAGTTAAGAAGATGAGGCAGCCATCAGAGAAATGGGCTAATATCAAAGATTAAATTTAGGGTGAAGAAGGAGAGAGGTTCTGTTAGCTGGGCTATCTCCAGGCAAGCAGCGTTTCTGTGTCCTGTGGGAAGCCCATGCTGTGAGCTCCTACCAGTGGCTCAGTGGCTGCTTATTGTTCCTGGGATTAGATGTGTGTCAAAGCACAGCTTTATGGCTTATTCTCTGTATTTATGATAAGGAGAAAGAAACTTGCAGTTGTCAGCAAAATGCCATTGAGCCTGGTATATAACTTTAAGGCTTCCACTGTAAGGACACCGAATTAAAAAGGAAAAGAACAGGGCTCTAGTGTTCAGATACTGTTCTTCCTGATGCTGGGTTCTCTGGCAATTCCAGGATCCAGCACCAAGGCAGGAAGCCTGCTTGCCTGTCGCTGAAGACAGGTATGTTGCTATGGAGACCAGGTATGCCACTGTGGTTTCCTGAGTACCCCAGTCATCCTGGAAATGGAATAAACCCCACCTTACATGGTGTGTCTGAAGGAATGCATGTGAATTAACTTTCTCTAAACAGAGGTCAGCTATTTTATTTCACTCACAGCATGATTTCTGACGTCATTTGCCTTTAACCCTCTTCTGTTTAATTATTAATATCCCCCCTTCCCTGCCAGAAACACTTAAATGTATTGAGACCATCTATTGAAAACAACAACGAACCTTTTAGACTTTTACCAAAGCTAGGAAGCTCATTTAGCAAGAATGACCAGTTCCCTGTAGCTCAGCAAGCGAGCTCAGCCACGATAAGCTGTGTGCCCAACCTCGACCCAGGGTCCAGGACATCCATAAAGTCGGACTGCTGAGTTTGTATTATGGCCACAGTCACTACGTTCTCAGTGTTCTATCACTAAATACCTGAGAAAAATAACTTTAAAGGCCCAGGAGTGGTGGCACATACCTTTAAACCCAGCATGTGGGAGGCAGAAACCAGTGGATCTCTGTGAGTTGAAGGCCACCCTAGTCTACACAGTGAGTTTTAGGACAGCCAGGGCTACAGCCTGTCTACAAACAAACAAACAAACAAAATACACACACACACACACACACACACACACACACACACACACACACACACAACCTTGGAAGGTCGAGAGGGGCCAGCAGATGGCTTAGCCCGTATGGACAGTTGCCAAGCCCAGCAGCCTGAGTTCCATCCCTAGGCTCTGCATGGTGGGAGGAGAGAGCCCATTCCCAAAAGCTGCCTTCTGACCTTCCACAGGCAATAAAAATAGACAAATGTAACATCAAAAATTAGAGGTAGAGAGGTTTATTTTGGTTCTCTATTTCAGAGGCTGTGTGACTGGTCACTTGGCCCCACGGTGTGACATAGGAAGTGTTGAGGTTGATGGTAAACAACTCAGGAGGAAGATGTCAGGGTCCCAGTGTTCCTTTCTGGGCAGGCCCTTGATAACCTGATTTCCTTCTACTGGGTCCCACCTCTTGAGAGTTTCACTAAGCCTTCAGTATTGTCCTGATTGAGTTTTGTCAACCCTGCACAAACCATGACAAGGATGGAAAGAGGGAATCTTAACTGAGGAAACGCCTCCATCAGATTAGCCTGTCAGCAGGTATGATTAGCCCAGGAAGGCCAGTCCCACAGTGGGCAGTGCCACCTCTGGGCAGGTGGTCCTGGATTATGTAAGAAAGCAAACCGAGCAAACCATGGCGAGCAAGCCAGTAAGCAGTGTTCCTCCATGGCCTCTGCTTCAGTCCCTGCCTCTAGGTTCCTGCCCTGACTTTCCTCAGTGACAGAATGTGGTCTTAGAGTTCTAAGATGAGATAAACCCTTTCCTCCCCAAGGGGCTTTATGTCCTGGTGTTTTATCACAGTAATAGAAACCATAATTATGATAGAAATTGGTACCAAGATAATGGGGTATTGCTGTGATCAAGCTGACCGTGTGTTTGAGGAAGGATTGTGGAGATGTTTGCAAATTTGGGTTGGAAATACCATTGAGTCCTCAGATCTTAATGGCCAGTTCTCTGGGGGTTTGGAAGATAGAAATACTGAGAGTGGTGTTGGTATTGGAGGCCTGGCTTGGGTACTTTCAGAGGGAAATAAATACTATTAGGGCTGTATTTAGTCATATTTTGAATTAAGAATTTGTGGTTCTGGTCAGCTGGGGCTGAAGGATTGGCTGTGATTAACAAGAGATCAGGACCACTAAAGTGAAAGCTTTGCTTTCCTGGGACAATCAGTACTGGTCATCAGGGGCCGAAGCATCAGCTGTAGTTGACCATTGAGTAGAAATCTTCTGAGAAGTGTTTCCTCAGTGTCAGTGTGTAGAAGCTGTAGTTAAGATGGACCAAGGCTGTGCCACGTGCTTGTAGCAGAACTTGGTAATGTTTAAGAATCTCCCACTGGTTTGAAGGCATGTAGGGGTCATGATGAGCAGCTGAGGCTGGGCACTGTGAGAGGCCATGGAAGGCCATTGGTACAGTGCAGCCTCAGTTGCAGGAGAAGCCCCAGGATTGAGGAGATCATGGAGAGAAGTGACGGCTTGGCACCGTGTGGCAGGGTCAGAGTCCCTGAAGAGAGCCTGTTGGGGAAGGTGCAGCCCAGCTGCAGTGGAAACGCCAGTGGTTTGAAGATGCTGGAACCATGGACTGATCGCCAAGAACAGCAGCAGCTGTAGAGTGGAGCCAGCCTGAGTCTGACATGAGATGTGCGTACTGTGGGCGGCAAAGCCAAGGAGGTGGAACTGCACCAGGTACACGATCATGACTGGATCCCTGATGTCCGACAGCGAACACTTTGGACTTCGGTTTCGCTTTGATGTGAATGTACCTGTCCCCTGGTTCTTCCTGCTTGGGCTAAGAAATCATTTAACCTGTTTTGATTTTTACAGGGGCTCTCAGTCAAGAGACGTTGGGTATTTTACAAAGACTTGGAACTTTGAAGGAGACGTTGTGTGTTTTGAGAAGACTGAGCTTTTAAAGTATTGAAATTTTAAAGACTTGTGGGACTTTTAAAAGTTATACTATTTTTGTATTGCTATATTAACACTTGCTCTTGGGGACAAATGGGAAAAGGAAAGGTTGTAACTATAGTGAAGCTTTTGTGTCAAATTGACAAGGGGTCAGTTGTCCTGGTTAATTTTGTCAACTTGATGCAAACCCAGACATAGCTGAGAAGAGGGACTTTTAATTGAGAAAATGCCTCTCTAAGAGTGGCCTGGAGGCCAGGATCTAGCACTTGGGAGGCAGAGACAGGCATATCTCTGTGAGCTGGAGGCTAACCTGATCTACAAGTAAGTACCAGGACAGGAACCTGATATAGCTGTCTCCTGAGAGACTCTGCCATAGACTGACAAGTACAGAAGCGGATGCTCACAGCCAACCATTGGACTGAGCACTTGGTCCCCAATGGAGGAGTTGGAGAAGGGACCGAAGGAGCTAAAGGGGTTTGCAGCCCCATAGTAAGAACAACAAGATCAACCAACCAGACCCCCCCAACCCCCACCCAGAGCTCCCAGGGACTAAACTACCAACCAAGGAGTACACATGGAGGGACCCATGGCTCCAGCCGCAAATGTGGCAAAGGACTGCCTTATCTGGCATCAATGGGAGGAGAGGCCCTTAGCCCTGGGAAGGCTCAATGCCCCAGTGTAGGGGAATGCCAGGGCAGGGAGGTGGGAGTGGGTGGGTGGGAGGGGGAACACCCTCATAGAAGCAGGGGGAGGGAGAGGGGGACGGGATAGGGGGTTGGGGGGATGGGAAAGGGGATAACATTTGAAATATAAATTAAGAAAATATCCAATGAAAAATAAAAAGTAAAAAAATAAAAATATAAAATAAAAAGATGGGCCTATAAGCAAGTCTGTGGATAGGGCATTTTCTTAACTAATGATTAATGTGAGAAGGCCCAGGCCACTGTGGGCAGTGCCTCTCACCGGTGCTGTTGTTAGGGAACCTTAGGGCTACTATGGCTTCTTGCAGATGACCTCCTGGCTCATGCCTGGTCCTGGGTGGTGGTCTTGAGGGTCTGTGTCCATGACAAGCATGGAGAGCAAGAAATGACTTTACCCCCCTAGTCTTCCCCCTGTTAAGATAAGGCCACATATGGTACCTGCCAAGGGTCCTTATATTCTGGAGGTGAAAGACGGAGGATTGAAAGTCTATATAACGAAAGAAAGGAAGGAAGGAAGGAAGGAAGGAAGGAAGGAAGGAAGGAAGGAAGGAAGGGAGGGAGGGAGGGAGGGAGGGAGGGAGGGAGGGAGGGAAAGGAAAAAAAGAAAGAGACAAACTAATTAATTAAGGTGTAATTCATATACCACAAAGGCCATTGTTAATTTTTTTTTTTGTAATTCTGTGGGGCTGGAGAGATGGCTCAGCTGTTAAGAGCACTTATTGCTCTTACAGAGGACCTGAGTTTGATTCCTATCACCTACATGATGTCTCATGACCATCAGCAACTTACAGGACCCATGTGGTGCACATTCAAACACATAAAGTTGTAATTTTTAAAAAGATGCATGATTCTGTCATTTTTAGTATTCACTCAAAGTTGAACACAAATGGCTATAATTGGATTTGACAACACATCCATCACCCCAAGAAAGAAATCTCAGAGGCATTACCAGTCACTTCCCAGTCTCTCTAGCCTTAGGCCTGCAAACTCATTACATACGTTTTGTTTCTATGGATCTGCAGCTTTGGGCATTGGAGGTAAACAGAACCATCAAACTTGACCTTTTGTGTCCAGCTTCTTTTATTGAAGGCAGTATCACATACAGCTGCACACTGTGCCTTTACACGACACTGTAACCTCCCACCGCAGGGGTGTACCCCTCCCCCCCTTTAGTTCATTTATCTGGTGATGAACACTCGGGTTGTTTCACTTTGGGCCACTATGAATAACATTGCTGGGGACATTTGCTTACAAGTCTCTGTGTGGACATAGGTTTCATTTCTCCCAAGCATGTACCAAAATTCTGTTTCCTAGCATTTAGTCCAGGAAGGCAGGCAGAAGGTGATATTTGAGGTTGTTGGCTGCCTAGAAGTCTCAGTATGTGGGATTTCAGGTGCTGAAAGCCCTTCTACACAAGGCTAGGCAACAAAGCCTGACCTCAGCACCCACTCCCACCCCCAGCCCGGGAAACCCAGACAGTTTAGCCAGGAGACGTTCAAGGTCAGTTAAATGAGGTCCCCGTTCCAAAGAAAGCACCCAAATCCCAAAGCTTTCAGGGCATCTTATCTTGCCTGGAACGCTGATATAATTTCTGGAAGTAGGGCAGCCTTTTTGTGACCATGAGGCTGAAGTTCCTGGACCCAGGCCAGCAAAACAGATAAACAAACTAGGTCTTTGATGGCCTCTTAAACTCTGAGCCCTGGAGCCTTGGCGCAGGTGTAACATAGAGAAAACCCTCTTTTGTCTAAGCCACTGTTTGTAACCAAATGTATTCTTCATGGATCAAATGCCCAACACAGAATGAATCATTTCAAAGTCCCCCAAATAGATCACTGCCTGCTTGAGAGACTTTCTGGTCCCTTCTCCCTGTTCTTCACTCAGCAGACCAGAGTCTCTGTTGGTCACCAGGATGAGGGGTTCTCCTGATGGACATGAAGGATGTTGATAATTACCATTTCACTGTTCTGTGCCTTCATACATGCTGCTCCTTCTGCTAGGAACACCACCCCCCTCCACCTGCCTGTACTTGCCAGAGGGCCACTCATCCTTCAAGTGCTGTGCTGAGAAATGGCTCAGAGGGTGAGAGCACTTGCTAAAGCACAAGGACCTGAGTTCAATTCCTGGAACTTACATAAAAAGTCAGGCATGGTTAGGTAGTAGCACACGCCTTTAATCCCAGCACTGGAGGGGCAGAGGTAGGAGGATCTCTGTGAGTTCGAGGCCAGCTAAGGCTATTACACAGAGAAACCATGTCTCCAAAACCAAACAACAACAAAAAAGCTAGGCGTGGTTTGTAACTCCAGAGCTGCAGGTGGAGCAGAGACAGGAGGATCTCAGGAGCTAGCTGGGCTGCCAGGTTCAGTGAGAGACCCTGACTCAAGAGAATAAAGCAGCGTGTAATAATAGAGTAGGACACTAGAGCTCTCTGGCCTCTCATGCATGGGTGCATGCATCTGAACACACACATTCCAACACACTGCACATACAGATGCGCATGCACACAGATACAAGTTTAATAAAAGCTAACAGCAAGCACAGGGGCGATGCTTCCTCTTCTTTCTGGGATGCACTGTGTAGCTTGTAATCAACATGGCGGAGTGGCATTTTTGAAAGAAACTCTTTCTCCCCAGTAGATGGAGTCCCCAGAGAGCAGGGCCTACACAGGCCCTATCTTCTCTCTGTCTGGTGTCTGGTCTTGCCCAGGCCTCCTTTTGGCCTCTGGGATGGATGGAGCTGAGGTGGATGGTAGCTGAGACGATGATGTCAATCATGATGATGAGCAGATGTCAAGCGCTCTCCCTTTCGTGCGTCTCATTCTGAAGTGCCTTGCTTTATCAGGCGTGAGCTACAGCAGCAGTGACTGAATCCACTGTCTGAGCTTCATGTGCACTAGCCCGGGCAGTGAATGATACCTGTTCATCATACAAATACGAGTGTCCAGTGCAAGCCTGGTTCCTTCCAGGCCCTTGGGACACACCAGTGAGAAAGTGTCCCTCTCCTCTCTGAGCTTCACTGTGGCTCCTTCAGAGACACCTTGGTTGTTTGCCCTGTCTTTCTTGTCTTTCATTTTTCAATAGGATCCAAGAACATGGTCTACAGGATGGGTTTCAAGGGCCAGTGGAATGGCTGTGTGGGTAAAGAGGCCTGCCACCAAGCCTGATAATCTAAGTTCAAACCACAGGACTCACATGGTGAGAGTAGAGAACTGACTCTTGCAAGTTGTCCTTGAAGGACCACACATGTGCCGAGACCTGCATACAAGCACATACATGTAATTAAATTTTTTTTTTTTTTAAAAGAGGGTGGAGTTCAAACCAATGGCCCTGTCATCTCAGGGAAAGGAAAGAATATTGAGCAAAATGAAGTTGAGGAAAGTCAGGGGAGAAATCCCATTGTGCATCGTGGCCTTTGCGAAGGACCAGCTACATCTTGCTAGTTTTGGGGGTCTGTGCTGAGAACTCACTGGCCAGGGGTGAAAACCTAAAGATGTTGTTATGTAAAAGCCAATTAAAATTAATTAAATGCAAATACTGGTTAATTGTAATGTTAATTTTAAGCCCTGGATCAGTCAGAGGCCGTGGAAATGCCAAAGTTGTTAAGGCTGTGGTTGTCATGGTGACCGTGCTGCATGGAGAGGTCCTGTGCAAAGTCCTTCTGGGGGGATTGCTCTGTGCTCACCTCTGCAGGGCAGGGTAGTGTTCTATGATTCAGCCTAGGGGTCAGGAGACCGTGTGAACATTATCTCAAGACTCAATTCATCCAGAACTACCTGTTGGTTTCCTTGGGAGAGAAAGTCACTTCTCTTCTGCCTCAGTTTCTACCAAAAGGCTTGCTGGCTTTTGACTCCCAGTGCCCCTTATCAAGCATGAGGATCTGAGTCTGATTCCCAGAATCCATGTAAAAATGCTGGACATGTGGTGTGTGCATATAACCCCAGCCCTGGGAGGCTGAGATGGGTACATCCTCTGGGCTTGATAGCAGGCCAGCTTAGCCATTTGTTGAGTTCCAGGCAAGCAAGAGACCCTGTCTCACAAAACAGACTGGACAGTGCCTGAGGAATGTGTTTTAGGTTGATCTTTGGCCTCCACATGTGCAACCATTACACGCACACACATGTGAACCTACATGCACGTGCATACACCATAAAACGCTGAGGTTCAAAAGGTGATATATCTGCACTCTCTGGGCTTCATACATAGTGGCAATGCCAGGGTAGGCACAGGATCCCAGGTTTTATGGCCCCCTGTACTTGGGGCTTGTCCCAGCACCCACTTCTGCATTGGCTGTTCAGAGTGCGTCTGTGGGTCTTTCGGTTTATTGTCATGTTGATTGGCTTTGCATGGAACGGTGCTGGGCCTAGGACTGCCTTGCTGTGTTTGGAGGAGCAGGGTTGCAGCAGCTCCCTACCACAGCCTGTAACTTTAAGACATGCCGGGGTGCACAGCTGCAAGCTCATATTAAACACCTGCCTGAGGTGCATCTGGCTCCCAGCCCTTTATCAGAGTCCTGCCTTCTCTGGCTCAACTGGGGCTAATTAGTGCCACTGCCGGCTGGCTTTGGGTCCACTTACTGGTTGTGTGAAGTCGGCCTGGCCTTTCCCCGTGCACTGTGAGGGCAGCTGGGAAATGTAGCAGCTGTT
>CM052705.1:34867011-34968385 GCA_028551405.1 Uromys caudimaculatus
CCCCCCCCCCCCCCCCGAGCTCACATGAGACTACATCTGGACTGAATAAAACTGGAGGTGGCAGGTTCCACAGGGAGCTCCGCTCCCAGTCTGGCTCAGGGCTGTCCAAGTTAATTAATGTACTGTAGCTGTATTTCTTTTGAGTTTTCTCCTCCACATAGGTGGTGGTGGGGTCTTCATACCCACTGGCACTGGACAAGAGGCTATGAATGGATGCCTACTGGTTTGCATGGTGAGGTGGGAGGCGGTTTCTGGGTATGTTAAAGGAGGCTGGCATGCTACCTTTGGGTTGTGACAGTAGATGGCAGAACCCTGAGGTGAGTCCTGCTTTGATCTTAATGGCTCCTCTTTAGAGGTTGGGTTAGGGACAAGGCTGGGAATTAGCCACCAGGGTGTTTATGCCTGCCTGCCTTCCATATTGGCATCCTGAGTCTCACCCCTCACCTGTGATGGTAGGTGTGCTGGATAGTTTTATATCAACTTGACACAAGTTAAAGGTCCTCTCAGAGGCGGGAACCTCAATTAATATCTCTATAAGATCAGGCTATAGGCAAGCTTGTAGGACATTTTCTTAATTAGTGACTGATGGGGAAG
The DNA here is from genome assembly GCA_028551405.1 of Uromys caudimaculatus. Taxonomy (NCBI): domain Eukaryota; kingdom Metazoa; phylum Chordata; class Mammalia; order Rodentia; family Muridae; genus Uromys; species Uromys caudimaculatus. The sequence goes on from CM052705.1 coordinate 34,867,606, forward strand.
GGCTTCTTGGCCCATTGTGGGTGGGGCCATCCCTGGGCTGGTGGTCCTGGGTTCTATGAGAAAGCAGACTAAGCAAGCCAGGAGGGCCAAGCCAGTAAGCAGTATCCCTCCACAGTCTCTGCATCAGCTTCTGTCTTCAGGTTCCTGTTCTGACTTCCTGTCCTGACTTCCTTTGATGATGAGCTGTGAGGTGAAAGTGTAGGATGAATAAACCCTGTCTTCCCTGAGTTGCTTTGGTCACGATGTTTCATCACAGCAAGGATAACCCTGACTAAGACAGTAGATGAGTCCAGCCTGGACACTGCTCCGGGCTAGGGTAACAGAAAGCCTCCTTGAAGCTGGCCTCCCAACACAGGAGGGAGGCTCCACTCAGCCTCTCTAGCACTTGTTTTTTCCTCTCTACAGCCTTAGTAAGGAAATAATACTCCCGTGGTTTCTCCCTTTGGGCAGAATGTAGACAGTACCCCGCACCAAGCCTGTGCATTAGAATTGGCCAGCACCTGCTAACAGATGCCTGAGGTTCTTAGCATGGGCGGCCATCACAGCCTCTCTGTGTCCACTGTGGATCTCAAGAAGTTGGGCTGCTGACATTTACCAGCTATACACCCCTCCTTTCCGGCCCCCAGCTTTTAGTCATGCTCAATTCATGCCTTCTTCACAGAGAGAGCGCTTCTGCCTGGGTGCTTCCTCCATTAACCTGTGGCTCCTACACCATGGTGGGAGGGAGGGAGGGAAGAAGTGCAAGGACCTCCCTGTGACCTCACACTCTGACCAATGTACTAAGCACTTGGAATTGAGCCTTATCTGCCATTCCTGTGATTTGCAGCCACAACTGAGCTGTAGGAATGCTTTACCTTCTTCAGCTCAAGCTAAGTGATTCCAAACTCGCATTCCACAGAGCATAGTTCTGCTAGGGCAGAATGGGTACTGTCAATCCTGGGATCGCTTGCTCACACAGGTGACCCGTGGGAGACCAGGGACTCCTCTCTGTTCCTACAGTGTGTGTTGGAGTTAGACCCTTCTTTGCTTCCTGAGAGTTTTCCATCAAGACACTCTTTGAGCCTCAGTTTCCCCATATGTGAGTCATACTGACTCGCTCAGACTGTGGTGGGGATTCTATGAGCTTTTTCTTGTTTTGCTCATGTGAGTTCCTTATTTCAGTAACACTGGAGAGTGGTTGATTTTTTTTTTTTTTTAATTTTTATTTTTAAGCCCAGGACAGGAGCCAGTTTGCCAGAGTCATCTGTGGGTGTTGGTAGCCTTACCTTCAGCAGGACTTGAATTTGGCCAAGAGCCCTGGCTTATTCCAGTGGAGAATGGAGTTATTTAGAGCCAAACTGGGGAGGGGGGGGGATAATTCTCTGGGAAGCATTTGCTGCAGATGGTGCTAACGTTAATGACTTACTATATATGTCTTCATAAGTGGGTGATTTATGGCTAACACCAGACCCATAACTTCTCATTTCCAGAAGCTTCATTTCTAATGGCCTGTTAGATTTAAGAAGTGTGAAGGACTTGAGCTGAGGTCATTTCTGTTCATGAGCTGTAGGTGGGAGGAACTCAGCCTGTGGGACACTGAGGGGCAGCCTTAAGGGACACCACCATCTCTTCAGAAATGATCCACAGTGAGCAGGTGATGGCCAGAACCCTGTTTTATGGACACAGAGGCCCAGGGAGGTTAAGTGATTTGTCTGGGTTAAGAGCTCCCAGTTGACAGAACTGAGATGCCTCTGACCCTCAGTCTGGAATATTGCTTCATGCAGGGTAGTTATGACATTTGTTCACCAGCATAATGTGCCAACTTGGCTGGGCTGAGGAATGTCTAGGTAGCTAATAAAGTGTCATTTCTGTATGTTGCTGGATTAGCATGGGAGCCAATAGATAGAGCAAAGGCTAGCATTTGGATCAATAGGTTCCCCAACGTGGGTAAGTATTGTATAGTCCCTTGATCAACCAAATGTATTGGTTATTTTTCTTATTGATATGACAAAGCAATTTACTAAGGGGTTTATTCGGGCTCACAGTTTCATGATGGGGAATTCAGGACCTTGAATTGGCTGGTCACATTGCATCCAGTCAGGAAGGAGAGAGAGAGACTGGGTGGTGGTGGTGGGTCTGTTTGTTTGTTTTGTGCTCAGCTCACATCTTTTTATTTTTAGATCTGTACTGTAGCCAGTGGGATGATGGTGCTCATAGTCAGGGTGGGTCTTCCCGTCTCAGTTAAACCTCTCTGGAAGCATCCTCAGAGATACACCCAGAGTATACAACCAGTCTCCATGGTGATTCTAAATCCAGTCAAACTGACAATGAAAATCAGTCATCACCCAGGAGGGAGAGTGGATATCATGTCTCCTCTTTAGTCACCATGCTCCTGGTTCTTGAACCTTTGAACTTGGCCTAGAATCCCCACCAAATGGTTTGCCTGAGTTCTATCTTATAGGCAGCAGGTTGTGGGACATCTCAGCCTCCATAACCACAAGGACCAGTCCCTCCTCATCTCTCTATAGGTCTCTTTGTATTTTTACTGATTCTCATTCCCTGGAGAGCTCTCAACACCATAGCAAGATTTGGGTTACTTTCCTACCTGGACATTCTCCATTCAAGATGGTAGTTCACCGGGACAGTGAAGTGGTTTTGAAGACCTAATTATGCAAATCATCTTGACATGTAGGTTTGGGGGAGCTCAGTTTAGCCTATTACACATGGAAGTGATAGTTTGCCTAAATAAGCATCAGCCAGCATTAACCCTGAAGAAGGGAGGCCAGTTGTCCTTGGGCTTCCTTTGGATACCTGTCTTGTTTTCTCTAGGAATTAACTTCCTGCCTACCCCTGTTGTTTGCTAAGCCACTGTTCTCCAAACACTGGACTGCCTGTCTCTATGTGGAAATGCAGAGTATCTAGCTCATGCCTGGCTTGGCCAGCCAGTGGCTGCCCATGGCTGAGCAGTTTGCAGGTTCAGTGTAGACTCTCAGCCCACCACCTCAGCAGCTTCTGGAAACTGCCCTCTTCCCTGTCCCTTGCTGTCACAGCTCATTTTATTCTCTTGGGACAAGGGCTGTCCCTTTTCCCTCCTGTCACCTCCAGTGCTGTTCTCCAGCTCTGTGTGTGGCACACAGTCCTCAGAACACTCTTTGGAGACCTGCCTGCAATGTACAGTCACTACTCTGGGACTGGCTGGCATCCCTGTGCTCGACTTGGGCTCCTGGACACTTTCCCAGGAGTCCCCGGTTGCATGCTGCTAGCTGAACATGCAGCTTCTCTGCCTCTGGGGCCTTCCATCTTGGAGACACTTTTTTTTTTATCTTCTAATCTCATGCCCCCCCTTCCTTCAGAGGAAGGGGTGCCAGCTCCAAGCACAGGGCTGAACTCTCCAAACCTGGGGACCCTGAGAAGTCCTTGCTGGTAGGATAGAAGAGGGCAATGGAGTTCTTGGGGTGGTGGATTCACTCTTGGGGGGATGGGACTTTTCCCTTGAAGCAGTCATAGCCAGGGCCTAGTATAGCTCAGATAGAAATGCACCCCTTTCCATGTGTATAACAGCCTGGGTGCTCTGCCTCTGTTCAGGGCGGTTCATTTGCCTCTTAGGGCTCTGGGGCATCCCTCAGCTCCCTTCGTCCTCCTAAAAACTTTTTTTCTAATCTTCTATGGACCTGGAAATGTGGCCATGGGCAGGGTTATCACACTGACTCTTAGCCCCAGCTAAGCTGGCTGCCCCTGCTGGGCTTTGATAGGGGAGCCCCACATCCCCAGAGTCAGCTCACACTGTTGGGTCTGCTTTGCACATCCCTGAGCTGCAAACCTCCACCGCTCTGCTTCCACTCAGGCTTGTGAAGGGCTTGTAGAAGGAACTGCTGTTTCTCAGCTCTGAAGAGGGGCTGCTGGGGCCACTAAGGCCACAGAGGACCAGAGCATTTGAGTGGGCTCATTGGCTCTGTCCATCCTTCGAGCCTCAGGGTGTGTTTTATTCACATTCTAGGAAGGTTTAATTATACAGTGTTAGCCCAGACTGGGCTAACTCAGCTGCTAGAAGGCTTGCCTGGCATGCATGACGCCCTGCAGGTAATCTTCAGTACCATATAAACCTAGTTGTGGTGGAGCATGTTGATAGTCACAGCCCAGCATTTAGAGGTAGAGGCATGATGATCAGAAGTTCAAAGTCATCCCTGGTGACATAGAGAGTCCAAGGTTAGCCAGAGATATATGAGCCCCTGTCTCTTTAAAAACAAACAAAGAAATGAACAAATAAACCTTTAGTTTAAGCTCAGAGAACACTAAGCAGGACCATCTCTAGACTCTTCCATGTCTAACCCATTGTTCTTGAAACCTGTACCCATTCTTTATAACTCTGGATGTGCTTAAGAATTCGTAGGTCAGGCTGGGTGGCCTAGGGTCTGTGACAGCCTTGAGAACCATTTGAGATATGCTCAACAAGCAAAGCACCTGGTAGGTGGGAGGGACCAGGGCCCTTGAAGGGAGATGTCCCTGGCGTTGGCCTCCCAACATGTCTCAGACAGACACTCTGAGCAGGGCCAGGTAAGAGCCACATTCCTGCTTTGGGACACTGGCCAGGCCTTGGACTGACTCCTCACTGCAGCCTTGTGGATAAGGGCCACAGTAAGAGGGGATAGACATGGCTTTGGGAAAGAGTAACACGTGCGTCCACTCTCAAGCTACATGGAGGTGGCAGATGCTGGCAGCCAGATGCTGCTGTGTTCCCTGGCATCAGGAAGGACACCAATAAGAAGCCTGTGATGCCTCCTTCCTGCCCACAGGCCTGAGGGAGACAGAGCCAGATGCAAAGCAAGGAGCTTCCCCAACAGTGCAGGTCCAGAAAAAAGCTAGATTCAGCAGAGACGTAAGGGGCCTTTACCTTGTCCTGCATGTGACAGTACAAAGGACTGTGTCCTATTTTAAGGACAGGCCCAGGGCTCCTCAACCACAGTTGTTGAAGCAGAACTGACATTCGGTGAACTTAATGCTGGGCCTTCTTATCAAACCCGCCCTTCCTGCCTCTGTAGAAGATGACACAGTGGTTCCCAGAGGGGAAGTGACTCTGAGGTCACATTGAGTTAGGATGGAGCCTCCAATGTCTGCCTGCTTTCCCTTACTCGGCCTGTCTTTTTTTCTTTTCCCTACCTCCCAGAAAAAGGACTGTTTCCTTCATTTAAATATGACTAAATTAGAAGTGTTCTCAGCCAGTGTCTACCCAAGAGGTGCCTTATGTTCTTGGGGCCTCTCTCAACTCTAGCTGCCACCCCATGCCTTGCCTTCAGTGTTTCTAAGCAAGACCATGTTGGGCCCCCCAACTTTTCTTCACTAAGCTTCTGTCTAAAGGGAGTGGGAGTTAAGGGTAAGGCTGGCCCTTGAACTCCTAATTTTGCTGTTATGATTTAAAAGAAAATGGTCCCCATAGGCTCATAGGGAGTGACACTCTTAGGAGATATGGCCTTGTTGGAGAAAGTATGTCACTGGGGATGGGCTTTGAGGTCTCAGATGCTCAAGTGGGGCCCAGAGTGTCATTGTCTCTTCCTGCTGCCTGCAGATCTGTATGTAGAACTCTCAGCTACCTCTCCAGCACCATGCCTGCCTGCACACTGCCATCCTTCCTGCTGTGGTGGCAATGGGCTAAATGTCTGAAGCTGTAAGCCAGCCCCAATTAAATGCTCTCCTTTGTAAGAACTGCCGTAGTCATGATGTCTCTTCACAGCAATAGAAACCCTAACTAAGACACCAGATTTTTGTCTAAAGGAAAAATGGTCTTATACTTTGTAACACCTCAAGAGAGACAACTGCAGTAGGGGCCATCTCCATTGTACGAGAGAGAGAGAGAGAGAGAGAGAGAGAGAGAGAGAGAGAGAGAGAGAGAGAGAGAAAGAGAGAAAGAGAGAGAGACAGACATAGCCACACAGCACCTCTCCCTCTCCCCCCCTCTTTCTCTGTCTGTCTCTGTCTCTCTGTCTCTGTCTCTCTGTCTCTGTCTCTCTGTCTCTGTCTGTCTCTCTGTCTCTGTCTGTCTGTCTGTCTGTCTCTCTCTCTCTCTCTCTCTCTCTCTGTGTGTATGTGTGTGAGTGTCAGTCTCTAGATGGAAGATAACCAAACGAGGGAAGACATCAGGGGTAGAGGATTCGAACCTTCTAACTCTGGGGGTGAGGGGTGAGGAACTTGAATGAATGTCAATGGTAGGTCATCAGATAGAGTGGAGACGTGTTGTTCAACTAATTCAGCAGGTTTCTTGCTAGCCCGAGGCTAGCAGGCCAGAGTGGGTGGAGTGGGGCAGGTTATGGCCCAGCCAATGACGGCTCAGAGAAGCCTGGTGTAGCCAAGGAAGGCATCTCAGCCAGGGGCTGTGAGGGAGGTTGTAGGGTCACAGGCTGTGGGGTTAGTCTGCGCCTGAGCTCTGTTGCAAGAGGCCTAGCCTGCTCTTGGCCTCTGTCCTTGGTCTTCCATCAGCCTCTGAGCACTGTGAATAATAGATGGAATTTTCTAGTTTTAAAATTGACTGATTCCTCTGTGAAGAAAGTCATCAGGCTAGAGGGTTGGACCATAAATCAGTACCTGAGCTCAGGGTTTGTGTCTTTCTGACCCCTGTTCCTAAGAGCTTTCTAGGGAGGGATAGTTAGCCCAAGTTGTAGGTCAAGGGAACCAGCTCTGGGGCATGGCTTCTCACACCTGCCCACACATTCAGGTCAGGAACTTCCTGTTCCTCACCTGGCCATATTCCAGGATTGGGAGCTTCCTGTGTTCAATGTCTTTGCTGCTCAAGGCCCAGGCTCTCACCTCTGCCCCAGCCCTCCTGTTGAGCTGGAATTTCTTAGCATACTCTCAAAGCCCAGGTGTTCTAGTGGTCAATCTTGGCCATTTTGGTTTTGATTTTATCTTATTTTATTTTTTGACACAGTGTCTTACTGTATAGCTCTGGCCAGCCTGGAACTTGCTATGTAGATAGACCAGGCTAGCCTTGAACTTACAGAGATCTGCCTGCCCCTTCTTCTCTAGTTCTGGAATTGACCACCACCATGCTTAGTCTTGGTTTTGATTTTTGAAGAAAAAACTTAATTCCACCACCATGCTTAGTCTTGGTTTTGATTTTTGAAGAAAAAACTTAATTCAGTTTTTACATACAAACTTGCATATTTTGGTAAGACTAGAAAATACAGGAAAACAAAGCCCACCCCTCCCCAAAGGGCCCTCCTTCTCCATGGTCAGCGAGATGGCTCATCAGGTAAAGACACTTCCTTATGAGTATGACACCTGAGTTTAGTGCCTGGGCTTCACATGGTAGAAAGAAAGAACTAACTCCCACAAGTTGGCCTCTGACTTCCACACATGTACTTTGGTGTGTACCCACACACACATACATACATCTACACACACACAAATGTGGTTTTTACACATCCTCGTCATTGCCCAGTTCAACTCTATTAGCATGCCGAGGTGTCTCTCTCCATGTGTTTCTGTCCACTTGAGTTCTGCTGTCTGGAAGTAGAGCACATAGACCAGTATCCTCAAGCTGCTCCCAGCTGTAATGGAGTAAAATCATTGCTGTCACCCAGTCTCTGTGGACACCTGAACATTATATTAACACGTGTGTGTGTGTGTGTGTGTGTGTGTGTGTGTGTGTGTGTGTGTGCTTCAGCCAAACTCAGTGCCTCCTCCTTGGTTTGTTCTTGTTGAGTGTACTATGGAGACCAGTACTGTCCAGCAGATCAGGCTTCCTGCCTCACTCTCCTTCCCCAGCAAGCCCTGTGCCCAGGGAGGACAGAGGGTCACACATGGGTTTTTGTCCCCTGGCCACAGGAAACGTAGTGTCTGTGTGTTAGATGTGATTGTGTGCCACCATTCCCGCTTGCCTTTTGCCTGAATGGTGCATTCGGTGATGTTTCTATGTCTTGTCAGTGTTGACACTGTAGTGGAGAGTTCTGGGGGTGAGGGGTGGGGGTGGGGTGGGGGAGGTGGAGGGGGTGTGGTCGTGGGGGGTGGTACATGTTGTTTTGCAAGCATCATTTCCCCTTTTCCTTTTGTCATATGCAGCTGGGTCTGTACTGTTGCTGTGCTGAACATCTGATTCTCATGCATGCAGGAGGCAGCCACCCTTTGCATCTCTATGTCTGCAATCCTTGATGTGGCCTGTTCTCAATGGTTTCTGTCCAGAAAATAAAATACAGAGGGTAATGGGGTATCACTGACACCAGGGTCTAAGGCTGGAGCGGCCATGCTGGGTCTTCACTTTATTTATTTATTTATGTATGTATGTATGTATGTATGTATGTATGTATGTATGTATGTATTTACTTATTTACTTATTTACTTATTTTCATTTCCTTACAACCCTTGGATAGAACCCAGGACCTCATGCAGGCTGAGCAAGGCCTCTCTGTTGAGGTGTGCCCCCAGCTCCTCTCATTCTCTCTGGGATGACTTGCCCTGAAGAAAGTCAAATGGCATGTGGGAGACAATGCATGAAGAGGCTGTGCCTGTGGAAGGACTGAGCCTCCTAGGACGCTTAGAGGCACATGTCTGTCCATCAGAAGATGAGCCTGTGGCTGGTGTTCGCACAAGGCTCTGACCTCGCCTCTCCATCTGGCCTAAAGAGGCTATGATTTCAGGGTCTCCCAAAAGGTCCAAGTGCAGACAGGTTCTCCGGAAGGCCCTCGCTGTATCCTCATGGCACCTTGGGGTCCGCCCTCTGAGGACCAGTGGCTTGCAGCTGAGCAGCTTAATCTGTATTAAGGTATTGCTGACCATCATTGGGCTCGGAGAACAGATTTACTATTTTTAGCAAAAGTCAAGGAGTGTGATAAATCCTGTTAGTCCACACAACTGAAGAGACGGGCTGCTAATTATGAAGAGTGGTTTTTCAAAAAAATTTAGTTCTGGCTGTCCTATAGGACCCTACCATGTCACCCCACTTATATGAGATATCCTGAGTAGACAGAAGTAGGCCAGTTGGAATGGTTTCTGTGTAAATGCTGAAATGTTACTCAGACACAAGTTAATTCATGTTCCCTGCCTGGACCCTGTGGAACTTCAAGTCTTTGGTTTCAGGGCCAGCTGAGAAACTGAGGCAGGAATAATGTAGCCTGCACTTTCCTATGTAGGCTCATCTTTGTGATTCTGATCTCTAACAGACCATTCCTCCTACTTGCCTTACATGGCTGCTATGACAACTTTAGGGACATCATAGCAACACCGCATAAGCTCTTAACACTCTTATGTGTAACCTCTGTGGTGGCTAGAACCCAAACCCGACAATAGCAAGTGTCAATGGAGATATTTGTGACTTGCTGGTAGGAGTAAAAACAGTGCAGCTGCATCAAGAAGTAGTTTGGTGGTTCCTCAAATGATTGCACAAAGAACTGACAGGTGACTCCATGACTCCCCTTCCAGGTATATTCCCCCAACAGAAAAAAGCTTGAGCACACAAAAACATGGATGCTCATAGCAGCCTTATTCCTAATAGCCCCCAAAGTGGAAGCAGCCCAGATGCCCACCAGATGTTTAATGGGTAAACAAAATGTGGTAGATCCATACAGTAGAATATTACACGGCCATAAAAAAGGAAACTGACATATGCTTCCACATGAAGGAAACTTGACAATATTACCCTCAGTGAAAGAAGCCAGACACAGAAGGCAGCATATTGGGTTACTTAGGTGAAATTTCTAGAATAGGCAAATCTAAAGAAACCCAAAGTAGATTACATTAGGGATTGCCCGGGGGCAGGGAGGAGGGGACCAGAAGTGACTGCTGATCTTATTTTTTGAGGAGGTAAAAAATGCTCCTGGAATTAGATATCTGTGATAGTATACCACCCTGGGAGCCAACTGGAAATCCCAGGACTGGGTAGAGAACATAGGCACAAGGGCTGGGATTCAGATCTCCAGAGCCCATGTAGGAGCTGCATAGATGCCATGATCACCTTCAATCCCAGAACTTGGAGAATAGGGGGGACAGAGATGGGAAGGCGCTCCCTAGGACAAGTCGGACTGCTGGACCAACTGAATGGCTGAGCTCCAATCTCAACCCCGCCTCAGTGAATTAGGTGGAGAGGGATGGAGGAGGACTCTGGATTTCAACTTTGAGCCTCCAGATATACATCACACACATATACACACATGTGAGAAGAAGAGGGAGGAAGAGGTGGAGGAGCAGACCACACAGACAGTCCCACACAACCGTGTAAATATGAGCAGACAATATTTTGACAGCCTATGGGGAGTAACATAAGGGAACAAAGTGAATCCGAGAATGTTATCCTGGTAACTTGCTTAAGCTCTTTAAGCCTCACCACTCCCATCTGTAAAGTGGGATTGCTCCCACTTTGTAGGGCTGAAGACTTGATGGGGTGATGTTTGTGTGTCTTCCTGCATCGGTAGGGCCCACAGAGTGGTGCCTGTGATGATTGTCCCCTGCTCTGTGCCCAGCACTAAGTTAGGTACCAGGTGGTGTTGAGGAGGGCGAAGCAGTGCTCAGATCCCACCTGTACCCAGAGTCAACTTGCAGGACTCTGGGCGTGCTTGGAAATGTGGCCACAGAACTTGTCTCATACTCTTTTGTACCACTGGAAGCAGATCCGTCAATCCGTGCTTGATAAAGAACCAGAAAGTGGCTCCACATCAGAGGCAGAGGCAGCAGGGCAGGCACCCTGCATGCCTGCTCCTGGCATCTGAGGGTGTATTAGCTCACATAATTGTCCAGGCAACTGTGGGGCATGCTGAAGCAGCCACCAGTGGATGATGCGTGTGATGAGTTCTTTAGAAACACTGGAGGGCACAAAGGAATTGAGGTGCACTGTGACCTGGATATAGGATTCTGGGCACTAAACCCATCTTCATGCTTTTCTGTCTTATATCCTGAAATTTTTACAGAGGAAAAAAAAATGTTTGTTTCAAGATAGAGTCTCATTATGTCGCCCTGGCTGGCCTGCTCACTATGTAGAGCAGGCTACCCTCAGACTTAGAGAGATTTGCTTCTGCCTCCCTAGTGGTGGGATTAAAGGTGTGCACCACCATGCCTGGTTCTTCATGTTTTGATGACCCTCAACTATAAAATTATTTTCATTGCTTACTTCATAACTGGAGTTTTGCTGCTGTTAGGAATCATAATGTAAGTAGCTGTGTTTTCCGGTGGTCTTAGGTGACCCCTGTGAAAGGGTTGTTTAACCCTCAGGTTCAGAACTGCTGGCCTAGAGGAAGCCAGGTCACATACAGGTCTCAGAGTCAGCTTGCTCACTCTGTGCCTGTGTGGAGCTTAGCAACAGGCCCAATGGAGTAGTCCCTGGGGCTCACAAGCCTCCTGAGGTGACTGAGTGTTGGCCCTTCTACTTTTGGAGCATCTGAGGCCCTGAGGCTCCTGCCAGGTTTCAAAATGGGGACACTGTCCTCTGTCTCATGGTGTGGAGTGTTCTTGGTTAATCCAGATTAAGACACTTGGATGATGTTCTTCTAAAGAGAAAAAAAATGGTGTGTGTGTGTGTGTGTGTGTGTGTGTGTGTGTGTGTGTGTGTGTGTGTGTGGTTACTATTGCTATGATGAAACACCATGGCCTACAAGTTGGGGAGGAAAGGGTTTATTCAGCTTACACTTCATATCACAGTCCATCACTGAAGGAAGTCCAGGAAGAAACTCAGAGCTGGAACCTGGAGGCAGGAGCTGATGCAGAACCATGGAGGGGTGCTGCTTACTGGCTTGCTCCTCATGGCTTGCTCCCCATGGCCTGCTCTGCCTGCTTTCTTATAGAACCCAGGACCACCAGTCCAGGGATGGCACCATCTACAAAGGGATGGGCGCTCCCACATCAATCATTAAGAAACTACCCTGCAGGCTTGCCTACAGTTAGATCATATGGAAACATTTTCTCAATTGAGGTTCCTTCCCTCCTCTCTGATGACTCTAGGTTGTGTCAAGTAGACATAAAACTAGCCAGCACAGAGTGTGTGTGTGTGTGTGCGCGCGTGTGCGTGTGTGTGTGTGTGTGTGTGTGTGTGTGTGTGTTTTCCCAAGATAACATCCAGCATCTTCCCTATCACTCTTGACTTTATGTCCCTCCTATCTGAGAATGAAATGGGAAGTGGTTGCCTTCCTGTCTCCCTCCAAGCTCCTTCAGTCAGTCATAGAACTGAGGATGCAGTTGAACACTTAACCAGCTGGGTGGCATTGCAGAATTTCTTAGTCTCACTGAGCCAGGTGTCCACACTTAAACAAGAGGGAACAAGGGTTCTTGGGCTGATTGTTCTCAGTGTAGCTTGGGACTCTGGCATGGAAGGTGAGGTAGGACAGTGTAGACCCTGTGCCAGAAGCTGTGTCGTGCATAGTGTTTCTGGAGTCTCTAGAAGAATGGTCCAGTTATTAATGTGCTTTCCATACTGGGTGACTCAGAACGTCCTTTACCATAGTAGAGGGTGAATTCAGAGGTCACTAGCAGCAGACACTGGCATACCCTACCCCCCAGAGGTAGTACTCCATGGGTATAGGAGAATGAGGCATTGAGGGGCCTGAACGAAAGGCACAGTCTGGAGGGGACAGAGCAGGTCTAACACAGGTCCGAGTTCTGCTCTCACATGCTAACTTCCTATGGTGATGGCCTCTCAGATTCTGGCTCACCACTCAGGCCTGGGGAGGGGCCTGCAGCTTGCTGAAGCACCAGGTCCCTGTCACCACACTCTGCTGGCCCTGTTCCCTGAAGAATCAGAGCTCTCCTGATCATACCACCCATGTCATGTGAACCTTGAACTCCTTCCCTCTGGGTTAAACCATCTCCCCTTGTAGAACATCTGTTCTCAATTCTAGATTCTTCATTGATGTGTAATCGATTTGGAATAAATTGCCTAGCATGGTCCACCAAGCCAAACTCTACATCATGCACCAGGGATTGGAGAACACACACACACACACACACACACACACACACACACACACACACACTTACTTCAGACCAGCTGTCCTGGGCAGTGTCTCCAACAACTCCCAAGTCCAGATTTGTAACAGAAGTCATGGCACAGGCTTGCCACTAGGTACCAGAGAGTTCCCTGGGGTCAGACTTGGCCATGATGGAAATTGGGAGCTTTGGAAACGGAGGGGTGGTATCTTGAAACAGAGACCCTCCCAAAGCCCTTAGGAGTGGAGTTCAAGGGTCCTTTATTATAAAACACCCCTGCCCATTGCAATTGGAAGGGGGTGTATAGGATTAGAGACAGTTCGTTCTTTGGTGAGAAACATTGAGAACTTGGCATTGATTAAGTGCTGGGTAGGTGGGGCCCAATTTAAAGCCTCTGTATGGTCCAACCTGCCATCAGTCAAGACTGGCCAGCCCCAGCTCCTGGACACAGCCCAAACAAGACTTAGTCCATGACCTTCTTTGGTCAGCCAATGGGAGAGTGTATGTGTAGATGACAAGGCCCCAGAACAAGAGTCACCAGCCTGGAGCATGGGAGAAGCCTCCCAGGGAGGCCTCCCAGGGAAGCCTGAGGCTTGCTCAGACCTCTCAGGACATCTTGCTGTTGACATGGGAGGGGCTCAGCTGAGTGTGTTCCAGGCACAAGGAACAGCCTGTGCTAAGGTGCCTGGGCCTTGGGGTTGGATCAAGGCATGCCTTAAGTGCCTTTCTGGGGGTCCCATCAATCTCTACTCCGGTTTTGTTTGTCTTCCTCCCCAGTTTTCCGTGTAAAGGGAGGTACAGTCTGTTCCTTGCCTAGCATGTTCCTGCCGCCATGCAAAAGTCTCTCTGTTCTGAGGCTGGAATCCAAGGCTGTGGCCTAGACATGGCGTTTATACTTCTCCGAGGTCTTCCCCACCCCCTACCCCCCCTTCTTAGAGAAAGGCCATGATGTGGAAGCAGGAACTTTAGAGATCGGCTGCCTTGCCTTTGAGGCTTGGGGCTCAGTGTGGAAGTTGGTGCCCTGCCACTGTGGCAAGAGCAGCCCTCCATGAAGCCACGAGTGTGGGGGTAGTTCTGCTTCCTGCCCCTGGCTCCTCTGTACTCTGGAAGCTGCTGAGACCACATGTCTGAATGGAGCCAGCCATACTAAAGCTGGTATGATCAGCAAGGGCTCTGCTGTCCCGGTATCAAAATGACTGTGGTAGTGGTTGCTAAGACTTCCCTGTGACCCAGGTAATTCAGGAAGCCACTGGACTGTGTGGGCTGTTAAGTTTCACTACTAGCCCTCTTACTGTAAATCTGCTCTGCAGCTGCACTTCCCCCATGCCCGCTAGGCTGCTGGGTAGGCTTAGCTCACCTCTGCTTTGCCCTCTACAGTTTAGAAGTCATGCTACCTTCAAAGGCAAGGGGCCCCAAGCATATAGTGGGTTGGGTCTGTAACTTGAGAACACTTCAAACTGACCTCAATTAAAGTCGGTTTAAAACCAGGTCTCTGATCTCCCTAGAATGTTACCCCCAAGACTAGGAACCCCACTAAGCAGGAGGACTGCCTTCCTATAGTGATCAGGGCAATTATCTTCTTCCATCAAAGCAAAGATAAGTATTGGACAGGAAGAAGGAAGAAGTGACTTGGGAGAAGGAGAGGATGGAGGGGGAGGGAGGGAGGAAAGAAAGGGGGGAGAGAGGGAAGGGGAGGGAGGAAAGGAAATGAGAAAGGGCGGGGAGATGGGAGGGGAGGAAGGGGAGGAGAGAAGAACCAAAGGAGAGCAGGAGGAGGGAGGAGGGGAGGAGGGAGAGTAATAAAAGGGGGAGGAGGAACAGGAGGGAGAGGGAGGGGGGGGGGGGCATTTTCTTTCCTAAAAGAAGAACTGGAGTTTGAGAATTTTAAGATTTATCTTATTATTTTAATTATGTGCCTGTCTTGTGTGTGGAAGTGCATTTGTGAGCATAGGTCCTGCAGAGGTCAGAGGGGCAGATTCTTCCAGAACTGGTTACAGGCAGTCGTGAGCTGCCAGCTGAAGGTGCCAGAAATCAAACCAGGGTCCTCTGCAAGTGCAGTGAGTGCTTCTAACTGCTGAGCCATCTCTCCAGCTAAATTATGTATATGTGCATATGAGTGTGTGTGCATACAAGTGTAGTGCCCTCAGAGGCCAGAGGAGGTCATAAGATCCCTTGTAACTGGAGTTCCAGGTAGCTGCCCCTGTGGGTTCTGGAGCCTGAATGGGGGCCTCTGCAGGGACAGCCAGTGCTCGTAACTGCTGGGCCATTGCTCTCGCTTGTCAGGCTGACAGTTTTAAAAGAAGAGGATGTTGCTCCCTTGCAATATTATTTGTCCCTCCCCTGCCTTTTGTGCCTTCCCTGTCAGAGACTCCCTTTCCCCTAAAGCACCCACACTAGCTGCACACAGAGGCCCACCCTGCCCCTATAACATACACACACACACACACACACACACACACACACACACACACACACACACACACATACACACACACACACACACACATATTTTGGCTAAAAAGGCACACCCTTCTGTCCCAGCTTTCTTCCAGGGACAAAACACCTGGTGGTAACTCAGACCGGCATGTGAAGAACCGAAAGCACCATTCATTGTCTGCCCCAAGATGAACAGTGGGTTTTGCAGCTTTCACTGTCTTGGGCCACAGACACTGGGTTGCATATGTCCATTGCTGGGCTTTCAGGGTCCAGCTGGAGCTGCATTGATCTAAAGTTGAATGGCAGAAGTAAACACAATTCTTGCAAAGGGACTTTTAGCTGGTTGTCTAGTGACATCCAAAAGCCTCCTGCTATTCTTTGGTGGACTGGGCTAAGAGAGAAGAGGGAGAACAGGAGGAAGAGGGGTCTATGTGAAGGCAGGCTGAGCATGTGGCTGGCTATGCTTTTCCTCTGTACATGACTCCTGTGCAAGGCTCTCCCCACCCCCACCCCCACCCCCACCCCCACCCCCACCCCCCACCCCCCACCCCCACCCCCACGGTCCTCTTGGAGATCTACACTGCTCTGCTTATGGGGACTCTGGGCTGGTTCTCCATAGGGAGGCTGTGTGGTACCCTGCAGGCATGCTACAAGGATGGAGTGTCTGCATGGAGCATCCTACCTGGCATATCTTCCTTGGAGAAACCTACATGGAGCGCAGAACCTGTTGTTTTATAACCAGTTCAGCTGTGGAAACCAGGGCTGAAGCTTCCCAAAAGCTAAACCAAATACAAACCAGGCAGCAGAGCCACATGAACAATTAAGTACCACAGTAAACTCACCACCCTGAGGCTTTGATCTCCCAGGCTCTTGTTCCTGCACACAGCACCAGGGGACATTGCCTTTGATGTTGACTCTAGCACAGCCATCTTGGGATCAGCTAAGCTGTCTGTCAGGGAGCGGTGGTGGTAGGTCTGAGCCAGGACTAATTATGTAACAGAGACTGGATCTCAGGCCCCTCCTGGGCAGGCCATTTGACAGTAAGGGAACCCAAATGCCTGGGATTGGCACAGAGCCTGTTTATTCAGGAAGTGAGAAAGGGCACACATCTGCTCAGTGGTGCAAAAGAAAGCCAAGTTCCTAAAGTCACCCAGCCATTGTCTTGGTGGAACTTCGGAATAGCTTCTTGGATGTCACTCTTTCAGGTCCTGAAATGGAACCCTGTGCAAAGAAATGAGAATAATGACCCAGGCATCTCAGCCCCCATTGTACCATCTGGTGGCTCAGAAATCTTTTATAATCAAATGAGTAAGGAGACTTCTCACACTTCACACTGTCTGTCTGCGTGCTCTTTCTCTTTCCCTCGCTCACATGCATGCATGCTGCACGCACTCAGACTCTGAAGCAACAGCCACCGGAACGTTTTGCTATGTTTTGGAGGCTTTTCTATGTAGCCTGGGTGGGTACACAGATGGTATGTTTAGCCAAAGCATGAGGGATAATTTGGAAATAAATGAAAATTTGAGTCTGTGGACACATCTGACAGGTTTGTGTGCTGTGCTCTCTGTGTGTGTGTGTGTGTGTGTGTGTGTGTCCCCATGTGACAGACAGCCAAAGCTTGTATGCCTTGGGGTCCTTAGGCCTCTGGGTTGGAACATGGCTGACATCCACCTGGCTGTCTTTGACCCTCTTGGAGGGAGGGAGGCCAGAAGAATAGTGACAGTGATCAGTAATGAGGACACAATGGCAGCTGTAGATTACATGGGACATGGCAAAAGAAACTTTAACCCCAGGAAGAGGTGGAAGGGGTCAGACCCAGCCTGCTTCAGGCTTTTTGAAGCCCACAGGCCTGTTCAGGGCTGGCCTGGATCCCTGGGGAGGTAATCCTTCATCTCCAAATTTGAACATGTCTGCCTATTTCCACCTCCACCCCTAATTGGTGCCAATTCTGTCCACTTGGCCATTTAAGCAAAACAAACCTCCAAGCAGCTTGGAGTCGACCCGACCCGACCCGACCCGTATCAGGAGCCTGTCAGGGTGTGAACGGGCTGTACCACTGGGCAGCTAGCCAGGTTAACAGCCTCACACTAGGACCGGTAGTGTGTCCTTGTGCTGGCAAATGCTAGTGTGACGTGCCCAGGACCTCACAGACTGGGTTTCCACCATGACAAGGGATGAAACCAGCACCCAGTCTCTCTTCCCTCTCCCCCTCTTCCCTCCTGCTTTCCTCTTACAGCTCTCATTCCGCTCCCCAGGCAGCCAGGCAGCCTCCCCTCCCTTCCCCCTCCTTCTGGTGGGGCTCAGGACCTCTCAGAGATGGGAGAGTTTAAACACGTGTTCTCTCCCTCTCTGCACCCCACCCACCTTTGGCTTGCAGACTGCTGCAAGCTGTTTTCCTCCCCAGAAGAACACTGCAGCAGTAAGCAGTAAATACTCAGGAGTCTCCCAAACACTCGCTCAACCGGCTAGAGCACAGCCACTCCGCTCTGGTAGCCGCTGCTCAGGTGAGTTTAGCTTCACGGGCAGTGTAGGCCACTCAGGGAACAGGTCTTTGGGTCTGGACACTGGACGAGAATGTTCTTCAGGACTTGAGTATCTGCTTCTTGCCTTTCACACTGCTGTGTGGGGCATGGTAGAACTTCTATAGGAATCCCATGGTGGTAGTGGAAGTCAGATGGGGAAGGTTTTTTCCTGAGCTGGTGAGTCATGAGAATTTCAGAGTGAAATATCCCTCCCTTTGCTTCACAGTGGTCCCCATAGCATTGCCCTTCTAACATTGGGTCTCAAGTGTGAACCACAGTGCTGCGCAAATGGTGACAGGGAGGAGGAGACATGGTTTAAAAACTATGCCTGCCGAGTCTGGAGAGATGCCTCCACAGTTAAAGGCTGGGCTCACAGCCAAAATGACAAAGCCTCAATGTCCACTGATCCACCAATCCTTCCTTTGAAGTGCCTCCCGTCACCCTGGGCTTCCAGGGCCTGATTTGGAAGAGTGGGAGTTGTCATCCCCAGTGAATACCTGCTCTTCTTCAGGCCTCCCCAGACTTTCTGCTAGCCCCTATCTTCACAGGTAACAGTGCATCTCTGTCTCCTCCATGTCAAGTGGCTTCTTATTCTGCACTGGGGACATGGAGGATCTGGGACCCCCCAGGCCTCCTCTGTGGTATTGCATACTACTAAGTACCTGGCAGAGGACACTGGCACGTCATCTTAACTTCCAGTCCCTAGGTTCCTCATCTCTGCCTCTCGGTTGATTCACACAAGGCTCAGTGTAGCAGTCTGGAGATGGGGAGGGAGGGGCAGCATCAGGGCCACCTCAGAGTCCAGCTTAGGGGTGACCTGGCATGTGTCCCTTCATGCTTTGATCTGGTTTTGAGATGTCTGCTGTACGTCTAGCTTGTGCAGGGGATGGAAAGGGGAAGGCTAAGGATTAAGAGCCAGCGAGGCAGACTCGTAGCCAGCAATTTTGTACACTCTAAGCAGCAACATTGGGTTTCTTTTTAAAGTAATCTGGATTTTGGCCGCCTCCCAGGAAATCCGGATGTGTGTGGCGTGATGTGGCTCACACCTGTTTGGTCTAGTAGCCCGGCTTCTTTGCCAAAAGCTCTCTGTGAAGTTCCCAGCAGCTGGACCATAGAGGTACATGAAGGGCCTATCCAAATTTCAGGCAAATCAAAGAATCTGTTTTCTCACTGGTATACTCCTGATGACAGCAGCTATACCCTGGATGCCCAGTCACTCGCTCATGTGACTCTGTTTGCGTCTTTCCTATGTATTTGCTATTACTGCACCCAGGAATTTTCTTGGCTCCTATGACGCAGCTGGCCATGGCAGTGGATGTTTCTGAATTTCTTCCCATTATTACTGTGTCAGAATGGAATGCAAATCTTAAAAAAGAAATTTTATCATGGTTTTCCACTACTATAAAAGCAATAACAAGCCAGACATGGTGACTCATGTCTATAATTCTGCTGTTCAGGAGGCTGAGACAGGAGGATTACTGTAAGTTCTAGGCCAGCCTGGCCTACAGTGTCTGACCTCCATCCTTAAAAACAGAAAAGCAGGGCTTTGGGATATGGCTTAGTTGGTAGAGTGCTTGCCTAGCAAACACAAGGCTCTGCATCCAAACCTTAGCCCCTCATGTACCAGTCTTGATGGCATATCCCTGTAATCCTAGAGCTTGGGAGGTAGAGGCAGGAGAATCAGAAGTTCAAAGTCTGCATGAAAAAAAGAATAAGGTTGGACACCCATTTCACGCTGTATAAAAGAATTAACTGAAAATATACCAAAAACCTAGCTAGAGTAGCTAAAACTAGAACCCTCCTAGGAACTAAATGAGCCAAGTCTTGACCTTGAATTAGGCCATCACTTCTTAGATTTGACTCAGAAAGAACAAACATGGAAAAGATAACACAGTTGCCTTTCAAGGGACACTGGCAAGAACTTGAAAGAGGCCGGAGAAGAGCTAGACTGCAAGGCACACACATTCTAGACTCGTACCTTGAATGTGAAAAGAGCTCTTACAATGCAGTAGCAAAAGAAAACATCAGGCAAGGTACTTGTGTTGGTACTTTTCTCATTGCTCTGACAAGGTGTTTACAAAAGGAGAAAAGAAGAAAGGATAGAGGCAGGAGCTTGAGGTGTCTGGTCACGTTGCTAATACAGTCAGGAAGGGGTGGGGCAATCCTGGTGCTCTGCTCTCTCTCTCCCTTTTATTCAATCCAAAATCCTAACCTACAGAACGGTGTTCCCCACAGTTAGGGTGGGTCTTCCCACCCTAGCTAACCCAATCTAGAAATTCCCTCACAGGCACATCTAGAGGTTGGTTTTCTAGGTGATTTAGATCCCATCAAGTTGACAATCAATGTTAGCCATTTCTTAAAGAATTCATGGAGGGACGATGAACACGTGAGTAGTGCCAAGAACCACCTGTCGTGAGAGCCATGCAGTCCGAGACCACCACAAAAGGCCCGCCATACCCACTGAGACTCTGAGAATGTCAGGCAGATGCAGGTGTAGGAGTGGATGTGGGGTCATTGGAACCCTTATCCACTGGTAAGAGCTGCTGAGAGAAGGAAGAAATCACGGGAGATGACAAGCTTGTGTCACCCCACTTCTGTGAAATCTTCAGAGCAAGGAACTCCACAGAGAGAGTGTGAGCGTGCACGGTTACCTGGGATGGTGGTCGGGGGAAATGGTGTGTGTGTGTGTGTGTGTGTGTGTGTGTGTTAAACATACTGTTGTCATACATATGGAGGTCAAGACAACTAGTGAGAGTCGGTAGGACTGAACTCAGGTTTCAGGCTTGGTATGCCAAGCACCTTCATCATAGAGGTGTCTCTCTGGCTCATGTGTGACATGTCTTAGAAGGAGACAAACATGTTCTGAAATGGATTGTGGTGATGACCACATGTACCTCTGAAACAATTGGGTTCCACACTTTGGACATGTGACGTATGTGCTGAGCATGTTATTCCTCAGTGGAGGTGTATGTTAGTCACACCTTGCTGTGACAAGACATCTGGCAAGAAGAGTTTCTAGACGGAAGAGTTTATTCTGGCTCACAGTTTAAGGGGACCCAGTCCCATAGCTATGGGGAAGCAGGAGACAGCTGATCATGTTACATCCACAGTCAGGAAGCATGGAGTTGAATACTATTATTTGGCTCATATTCGCCTTTTCATTCACTGTGGGGCTCCGTCTAGGTCAGTGGTTCTCAGTCTGGGGGTCAAACAACTCTTCACAGGAGTCATCCATCATCAGGAATATACAGATATTCACATTAGGATTCATAACAGTAGCAAGGAAAATAATTGTATGGTTGGGAGTCACCACACCATGAGGAACTATATTAAAGGGTCGCAGCGTTAGGGCGGATGAGAACCACTGATGTAGATCATGGGATGGTGGGTCTTCCCTCCTCAGTAAGCCTCTCTGGAAGCACCCTCATAGACATGCACCCAGGGCTTTGTCTCCTAGGCAATTCCAAACTCTGGTTGACAGTGAAGACTGACCAACACAGGCTACTATTTTAAAACCCCAAGGACTTAACACAGGAGCTCTGCTTCGTATTTCTCCTTCCCCAGCTCACAGCTCAGTGGGAAGAGCTTTTCCTCACGTGTCCTCCCCTCAGACCGTCTGGGACCTTCCTTTCCTTACTCCTGAGGTATCCACTCAGAAGGAACTTTGCACCCCACTCACATATCACTACAACATTTGCACTGCAGTCTTAACTCTCTTTAGCTTTCCCCACAGGCTGCTTTCCCACTGGTGCTTCTGTCTAGAACTGAACTAATTGTCCCAGAACTAGGTGACTATGTCTCCATTAACTGTCACCTATCAGAGGCTTTGCAAACTGGGGCAAGATCGAGGCCCATAGCTTCCTCTGCAGCCACAGCCATCCCAGAAGTTTATCCTTGTTATCAGGTGGGCAGGAAAACCGCCAGAAAACAGCCCAGGGTAGGAGCTGAAGAAGGGGAGCTCAGAGCCTGGTGCTTCCCCAGAAGGGGCCTCTGGAGTCTGTGGTCTTCTGTCCAGATGTCAATCATTACAGCCTTCTGTATATTAGAGCGAAACAAAAATAATCTGCTAGCCAGGGCGCTCTTTAACAGTGAATTCTGTTCCTCATCTGTGGAGTGGATTGGATCCTTTAGTGATTTTTGATCTGCACTGGTCAACAAGAAAGCAAACTTTGAAAGGGTATGCTGACTCTCTGAGGAAGCAGGTTGAGCTTTGAGCTAGGTTAGGATGAGGACAACCCTCATCGCAGCTCCTACTGCAGGGGTGACACTGACGACACATTTTCAACTCTGCTGTCCTAACAGACTTTGGAAGAGCCACCTATGCCTTCTACACCCACCCCTTCATCTCTCAAATGGGAAGGACCTCTGTCTTGCCCGTTTTGTGGCCAGAGAGCCCACAAGTGTTTCTGTGAGTTATGTGATCATGAGTCTTCTGCCTCATGCTCCAGATACCAAGGACTCTCTGAGGCTGTGTAGCTGGCTTGCCCTGGACTCCACAGAGATGGCCATGATTCCTAAATCAAGAATGGTCTCCAGGCATGCCAGGTGGGTACTTCATCAGCGAGGTTACCCCACATACCTGCCCTGCTCCTCAACAATTTTCTAGAGATTGAGTGAGAGCCAAAATACAATTAAAGGAAAAGAAACAGAACTGCGTTAGGTTACAGGGCCGGAACAAACTCCGAAGGATGGCTTCACTGTGGGACCCTGTGGCCCCACAAGGCATCTTCAGGAGAGTCTTGTTCCGTTTTGGGGATGGGAGCCCCTGGCTGAGGAGTTACAGCAGTGGTACTGGGCCCCTCTTGGAGAATATGTATGTGCCCTTGCCATGAGTCACGACACGTTCATTTACCCTTAGACCGCACAGAGAGTGGGATGGTATTGATTTGCGGGCCTTAAGGCAAAACTTGCTCTCTCCTAGCTGGCGAGAGAGCTGGTCTGCAAATATTCTGGGCAGGACTGGACTGCAGGGCCATAGATCAGGGCCACCCTTCGAGTGTGTGGGAGAGTGAGCCAGGGACAGATAGGAGGAGGTGTGAGAGAGACACTGAAGAAGGAGGGAGAGGAGGAGGAGGAAGAGAAAGAAGGCAGATGGGAGAAAAGCAGAAGGTGGGGAGGAAGGGGAGGGGGAGGAGGATAGTCCCAGCTATAGGGGCAGTAGCAGCAGCCCCCACTTGTGAAGTGAGAACTTGGCGTTTCTCTGCCCTTGAGAAGCAGTTTTGGTCTGCATAGGCATCCTGTCTGAGTTTTGTTTTTGTTTTTGTTTTAAATCTTTCCCAGCCCCCAGCCCCTGCTATTCTTTCGGGGACTGCATGGGCCTGTCCTCAACCAGCTTTGAGACTGCACCCATGCAATGCACTTGCTTAGGCACAGAGTCCTCCGGGGCCATCTGCAGCTCTGCTGGGCTGAGCACTGTGAGACTCAGAGCCTGGTTTCTGCTCCCTGGCAGAGCTTCTTAACATCCTGACTCCTTCCCTTCTAACTGTCCTCCCTCTGTGGAAGGCATACGCATTGCTCCCCGACCATGTGGGCATGGCCTCAATGTGTCATCCAACTGGCAGTGGGCACAAAGCTAACTAGTCACCAGCACTAGGAAATGCTCACTACTATCTACCAGACTCATCCATTCATTCACTCACTCATTCATTCATTTGTTCTTTAGTTCCAGTAACAACCCTATGAGACAGGTGTATCTTTCTCGTTTGATAAACTGATGCTCAGCAAGGTTAAACAACTTGCTTATGGGCACACAGCTCCTGAACTATTAAACCTCACACCTACCCAGAAGAGGAGACAGGATCCATGTGTAGGGCTCTTGAGTCTAGCACAGAAGCATCAGGCCCCAAGGAAGCCAACCCCATATGGAAAGGACCCATAGAGAAAGTCCTTGTGCTTAAAGGACCAGAGGCAGTGGCTGTGAAATAAGGCCTTGAAGGCTAGCTGAGGCCCCAGCAAGAAGAAAACCTTGACGGAGGCCAGAATGGGCCTTGGTAATAGAGCCAAGTGTCCAGGAGGACCGCTGTGAGCTGGGCACCAGTGGGGTATCACGCACACTGCTCTCTGCCCTGCAGCTCCTCTATAAGGCATGGCTTCCCTAACTTACTACTAAGGCCCCAAGGCCCAGGAGTAGGAAATATCCATCCAAGTATGAAAGCGGGATTTGCACCTGCCCGGTTTCATCAGGGCACTCTGTCTCCCCATCCCCCACCCCACCAGTCTGGAGACTGGAAATAGCATCCCTCAGCACTGGTTGAATACTAAGAAGCACTCCCCTGTAAGGGGTGCAGGCCCATCCACTCACCTCTAATCCCACTCTTGTCCTGGTATTTCCCACACCTCATCCTTGCAAACGTCACCCCATCTGACAGCATTAAAACTTGCACCCTCCCTCCCAGGCCATCATCCCCCAAAGCCTGACCACATGTCTTAAAAGGAGAATTAAGACAGTGGGGTCCTCCAGGAATGGGATGCACTCCAGCCATGTAGAAGGCTGAGGCAGGAGGATTATTTGAGGCCAGCTGGAGCACCTGTCTCAACCAATCATGGCAGCAGAGAAGAGTGTATGCTGCCCAGTCCAGGAGGAGAAATCAAACTAGGCCAGAATCAGCAGGTGACAGCCACCTGGCCAAGTTCCCAAGCTCCTGGTTTTGCTCTTCCTGGGTGCATATTTCCCAGTGTTTCCTTATCTTGCACCATTCTCTGCCTTGGGAGCTGTGTGACATGTGCCTGTGTGTCACATGGCCAGAAGGCTGTCGCAGATACCACTGAGCAGCCCAGAGAGGATGCCAAGGGGAAGAACCCCTGAGGTTAAGCACCCTCGGAATCTTCTCTGGTCCAGACATCCGTGATGACGTGCCTTTTAAAGCATGCTAGAAAGAGCAGAGAAGCCTCCGTATCTTTATTAGATCACCCTGCATTGATCCACAAGAAGCCAGTGTTCTTTTAAACATCACGATGCTTCCTCCATCCCCCCCACCCCGCCCCACTTCCTCCTCACTCCCTCTGAGGTATCTGCAGAACAATGTTATTTACCCCATTTGTTTTCTCTACCTGCTGTTTAGAGGGGGGGGAAAAATCAAGAGATAATGTTTTCCCTCCCTTCCTTATCTCATTCCAGCCTAACAATACGGCTATCTTTCTATGAGACAACAGCCTTCTCTGTGCAGAAAAAGGTATGTCTTGGCAGGAGAGAGAGATTATGAAGGAACAGCTGGGAGGGATGGAGAGGCATAGGAGAAGGCTGTTCACCCATTCAGGACCATGGTTGTGACTTGGGCCCCTGCACCTCCTGGACTGACTCTGAAAGGTGCTGAAGCCTCACCCTGCCTGGAAGCTCCTCTCACGTGCATACTTGACCCACCTTGCATGCCCATCTTGCATGCCCACCTTGTGTACCTTGTGGCATAGCACCCCCGGAAAGGGGCCCTTCTCCTATAGTAGGATTAGATGCTGGAAATGAGGAGAGTGTGCAAGGCCCTGTTTCTAGCCAAAACTATGGCCACCATTGCTGCTATTGCTGAATGTCTCTGGCCCCACCTTGGCCAGCAAAGGGTGGGTGCACAGTAGTAAGGTGTTGAGACAGCCCTGCTTCTTAATGGAGAACAGGGGTAAATTGACAGTGATGCAGACTCTCCTTGGTGGGCCCATGGTGGACAGCTGTGTGCAGGTGCTTGGGAAATGGGTGGAGGCATCAGGGCCCTCTGGATTCATGTCTGGCAGGACTTGGTGGGGTCCAACAGGCAGCCAGTTCTTTTGTAGAGACTGAGAAGGCATCGGACACCTTGAAGGTGCCAGACTTTGCCTTTTATTGGCAGGCTCTCCATTGCAGTGGCATGCCTCGGGCAGATGTGGGTCCTGTCACCATGGAGCATTAGCCTGTCAGCTTGGTGGCCTCCACTTTAGACTACTACTCAGGACCAGAAGGATGATTGTGTATGTGTGACTACCCCAGGGCATGGCACACTGACACAATATGGTGGTTCATGGCTTTCCATGGGCCCTTAAGGGGTAGCCAGCTCATAGGGAGACCTTGGTTAGTGACTATATAGGGGCTGGTCAGGACATGGTGGGTCTAACATGGAAACCAGCTAACTGGCTTTCACTCGGAGTCTACCACC
Organism: Uromys caudimaculatus; assembly: GCA_028551405.1. Taxonomy (NCBI): domain Eukaryota; kingdom Metazoa; phylum Chordata; class Mammalia; order Rodentia; family Muridae; genus Uromys; species Uromys caudimaculatus. The sequence goes on from CM052705.1 coordinate 34,893,557, forward strand.
TACTGAGAAAGCCACCAAGGGGTGGAACCCACTCGCTCCTCCTTTCCTTCCCCACCTTTTGTTTTGTTTCAGTTTGGTTTCTTGACAGAGTCTCATGTAGCCCAGGCTGGCTCTGAATTCTCTATGTAGCTAAGGATGGCCTTGAACTTCTGATCCACCTCCCTCTACCTCTCAAGTGCTGGGAGTACAGGCATGTATCAGCACACCTGGTTTATGTGGTGGTGGACGTGAGTTGAGCCATGAGCACACTACCCACTGAGGTGCACGCCTGACCTTTTCCCAGAATTTCAATCTGTGATCCTAATGGCCTTCAAATAATTGGAAGGGAGGAGTCCCAGAGAAGAGTCTGGGATAGCTCATCATCTGACTGAGCCCATTCTGCCTTCGGTCTTGAATGAATGATTCTTCGGGTCAGTGCTGGGACCGTGACGTCGGGAGGATCCATGCAAGTGTGGGACAAGTGTTCTAAGTCATCCGCTGGGAAATCTGGGAAAGGGGATGAATGCTGGAGTCCTGACTTCACAAGAGGCCAAACCTCAAGTTCCTTAGTGTCCTTTTCTATGGGCACACACAGGATGGGTGAGGACCAGAGAAAGGGAGAAGGGGGAGGTGTGGCGTTCCATTGTCCCGTGGCTCTGGAACTTACCAGTCTTTCAGCTTTCATTTGGTGAGAAGGTGATGCGATCTGGGAGCCTGCTCTGTGTGTGCCCTGACCTTTGGCCACTCTGCAGCCTGAGCAAAACCATCAGTCCCTGCACTTGTCAGCAGGGGTTAGCCGGTGTTGTCTGTGCATGATGGTTTGTTTACAGAGAGGCTTCTGGCCCCCTCCCCAGCCCAGACTCTGAAGCCACTGCCAGACCTCTGTTGACCAGAAGTACTGAGGGGTAAGGTCTTCTGAGCCTTCAGTTGGGCAAACCAGTCTGTGTTAGAGTGTGAGTCAGAGAACCCATGAGCCGGGAAGGGCTTTCAGGGCCATGTGCATGATGGGGAAATCTAAGGCCTAAAGAGAGAAACTGGTTTCCCAGAGTCACACAGTAACTCCCTCTGTGTGTGTGTGTGTGTGTGTGTGTGTGTGTGTGTGTGTGTGTGTGTGTGTGTGTCCCCATCCATCCTTAGTCTAACACACAGTATTTCTGAAGTGTGCGTTGGTGTATTGGGCTTTTTACTTTTCCAACTGTAATACTGAAAGAGTGTCAAAGATGTGGACCCCTCTGTGGTCATGTGACATCATGGCAAGGAAAGTATTTATGACTTGGGGAGCTCTATAGATAGATGGATGGGCAGGAGTCTTGGGGTTACCCTCTAAGCAGCCCTACATCAGTTGCCCTGATAACTCTGGGACTCCAGTAGCCCTGCTTGGGGGCTTCTAGAATGGGCTCCTTGGGAACTGTCTTAACGCTTTGCCACCTATGCCTTCTAAACATGGCTTTCCAGTACAGAGAAAACTGGGTGCTGGGGGGAGGCAGGGTGCTGGGAAACAGGTGCTGGGGACCTGGGTACAAAGTCCATCCTCCCAGATCTATCTATGAAGTCCTGGGTAGAGCCAGAATCTTCATTTCAAAAAAATATTTGGTTTTAGCTGACTTTAATCCCAGTAGTCCAGAGTCCAGCCTAGTCTACAAAGCAAGTTACAGAAAAAAAAAACAAAAAAACAAAAAAAACAAGCCAGGGCTACATAGAGCAACCTTGTCTCAAAAAAAGAACAAAAGAATTATTATTTTATTATTATTTTTAAAATTATGTATATGGGGGGGTGCACATGAGTATAGTACCCTCGTAGGCTGGTAGAGAGTGTCTGATCCCTGAAGCTGGACTACACTCAGTTGTGAGCTCCCCACCATGGGTACTAGGAACTGAACTTGGGTTCTCTTGAAGAGCAGGACCCATTCTCAACCACTGAGCCATCTCTCCAAGCCTGAGGATCTTTATTTGAAAGGAGCTGAGGTCAGCCCTGAGGTCAATCGCAGCTTGGACACCCTTGGCAAGGTCAAAGGGCTTGTTTACTCTCCTCGGTGACCCTCAATGCAGAGTGAATTGTTTCCTACCGCTGGACCTTGATCCTCTTGTCCATTAAACAGGGTGTCACCCTTTCCTGTTTGCTGGCTGTAGGGGTCACCTAGAGAATACAGTGCCCTGGCTGGCTCCCTGTGTGTGCTGGGTAGGTAGTGCCTATAGTGGGCTTGTGGAGTGATGGGCAGGGCAGGGCAGGGTGATTCATAGTACCAGGATGTGGGGAAGTTTGCTGGGAGGATGCCAGGCCAGGACCACAGGGCAGGCCCTCTGGGCGACTGATGTGTTTGAGTAGGAAGGAGGAGATTGCCTCAGAGCTTCAAGCCAGTCCAGAGATGGATCCTCCTACCCTCCCTGGGCACAGGCTCCCAGCACCCGACATGAGGAGCACACAGAGCCCAAGAACTGTAGCCTGGTTAGAATGCATCCCAGCAGGTGTGGGAGGTGGGCCTGGGGCTCCCAGGCTTGCCCCATCCCAAGGTAACTCCCTGAACATGATAGAGTCCATTGGGGCTCTGTACACAGGGGTTAGGGCAACACCCTCTTGCCCTCCTGGAGGTTTGTGGGTTCATTCAGGAGGCTGATGGGTTAGTTCTGGGAAAATGCAGGATGAGATTGATTGCTGATGAGACTCCTTTTAACCGTGAAAAGTCCTCTCCCAAAGTCGTCCCCTTGATGTCACCTCACCTATGAGTCTCCTCTTCTGTTCACACCCCTTTCTCCTCTGAGAGGGACCAAGCCCCGCCCCTGCCCCGCCCACCCCACCCCCACCTACCAGATGTCCTGATTCCTCTAAACACAACTTGAAAAAGACCCAAGGATTTATTTGTGTCTTAGCCTTTCGTGTGTCTGCCCTGCCATGTTGAGTTCTGGAAACTCAATCAGCCAGCTCGTCTACACAGGGAAGAGTGAGGTCTCCAGGAGTCTGGGTTTGGTATGGGATCCTCAGACAGTAGGGCCTGAGGTCATCTCAGGAGGTTCTGGGGTGGGGTGGGCTTGTAATGATAGGACTGGCAGAGTCCAGGTGAGGGACAGACAGCAGAGTCTTCATGGAAGACTGGGATGGAGCCAGGTGAAGGCCTTGTAAGGACAGGTAAGTCTTCCTTACAGGCTCTTTCTGGAGGCTGAATCCAGAGTGGTTGACCCTTTAGTGGTGGGGATGGTTGTCTTCCTCCAGCCACAGTGCTTGCCTTCTGCTCTTAGCTGCTGATAAACCTAGGCTCTAACAGTAGTTAACCTGCCGTCCTCACTTGGACTCACCAGCCTGGGCTGAGGTGGCCCTTCTGTGCTCTATTCATGAGCAGGGCTCCAGACCATGGCTCATAGTGGGTGTATGGTTGGTCTATTGCCCAGTTGAGGGTCTCTACATTCTAATTTCATTTTTTTCCCTCACTGTCTCTGTGTATATCTTCACTAGCTGGACGTGTTCTGTATCCTGAGAGCATCGCATCCTCAGGCTAGACTTGTATGTAGACCAGGATAGACATCTTGTGACAGAGGCACCATTGCCTGGTTCTAGAACAAGTCTTACATTAGCTCTAAGATTTGGTTTCTAAGCCCTGGCTCACTAATAGTCATCCCCAATGGTCTCCATCTGATCTTACCATGCCCAGCCCTTTGTGATCTGACTGCTTCTCCCCAGAGCCAATCATTTGTCTTTGCCCCTTCCTGCCTCATCAGCTCACTGTTCACTCTCAAAACTATAGAAACAACTTCAGGTGTTCTGTACCCCATGCTCCAACAGTCCTGAGCACCTGCACCCCGTCCTGTGACAACCCTGGCCATCCTGTATCCTGGGAGTCCACTGCTCCAGGATCTCACAGTCCTGGGCACCCTATATCCCAGCAGCCCTGGGCATCCATAGTCCCAGACATCTTGTATCCACGGTGCCCACAGCTCTGGGCTCTCACAGATCCAAACATCCTGCACCCAGGGCACACATAGTTCTGGGCTCCCCCAGCCCCATGCCTCAACAGCTCAGTTGTCCCAGGCCCTAGATAACTTGATGTTTGAACAGCCCATGACATCCTACTCCTTGATGTCCACAGACCCCTGGTACCCATAGCCCCTAGTGTCCACAGCCCAGGATCCCAGGTGTCCCAACATCACCTAGCATCTATAGCCATGAGCATCCTGCCCCTACCTATGGCACCCACAGCCCTAGACTCCCACAGTTCCATGCCCTGAAAACTCCCATGTGTCCTCTGTCCCCCGCACCAATCGCCTTTGCCTCCTAACAGCCTATGCCCAGAGCCCCGGGGGTCCTGTACCTCATGTCCTGACATCCCTGGGTATCCTGACCCCAAGTGCCTACATCTCTAGGTTCCAAGAGGCATGGACATCCTATCCCCATATCCCCACAGCCCTGGTCTCCTACACCCACAGGCTGCCTGTGTCACATGATGCCTTGACTTCTCGCCTCTTCACCACCCAGGTTGATGTGGTTTTCTTCTGTATCTGTCTTGGAGGAGAAAAAAAAAAACCTCATAATTGGGGTGCCTGATCTAAAGTCAAGGCAGCCTTGATTTTATCTACATGGGTGTAGAGGTTTCCTGCCATGGGAACAGTCAGCAGCCAGGTTGATGCTGAGTCCCTCAGTGTGAGAGGTTTGGTGGTGCTAAGAGAGGGTATGGGAGCCACATGGTAATTGACATGGCAGAGGAACCCAAGAGAAGGATTGAATGGTGCCCCTGAGGCACGGTAAGGAGGCATTTCTGAAGGAGAGTTCTAATTGCTTTTGTGGTGTGCTGTCATCTGAGGGTAACTGTGTGAGCGCACTGACCTCCTGACAGTTAGATATGAAATTATTATAGGATGTAAGTGAGCCGCTGGTTCTGCAAAAGGCATTTTATTAGCATTTTTAAACTAAAATTTAAATATTCTTATTGTGGAAAGACTCATAAATATCCAAAAGGAACCTGAAGAGTAAAAATATTAATAACCACCACAAGCTCACATGCATATTTAGAAGTAGATGTTAGACTTTCTGGTCAAAATTATTATAAGTTCTAGACAAGTCCTTGAGCCTCCCAGTGCCCTGACTGGTTCCCACGGAAAACCCTAGAACTGATATTACAGTGAACTCTGGGGGGAAGGAAGGGCTGGTGAAAGCAGAGTAGTTGTCACTGCAAACCAACCGTCCAATAAGCTGAGCTTTGACACTTATCTATGCCCCCCTTGGGAGACCTAGGCCCCCAAGGCATGCCAAGTTCCTTTCTTGGAACTTGGGGCAATTGGCTCACACGCTTCTTTGGCCAATATTTAGCCACCCTCCGTGAAGTGTCCTTCCTGTGCCAAGGGTTCCTTAGACCTCGTGACCTTGGCCGTCCATTCATAGTGTCCTGCCTAGCACAAGCCTGGGTTGAAGGTCGGTGTGTGCGCATGGGGGGCCCCCCGACAGAAGCATGTTTACTGAGCTGCTGTGTTCCCTGCACCCGCAGCTCCAAAATGACATTTCAGGAATTGAATTACCGACATTTCAGTACTTGCAGAATCCAGGAATAGATTATTTGATTATATCTGTTGGAAGTCATCCCCACAACCGGCTTTGCTTTCTCAGCCAACAGCTAAACCAAGTGAGGAGCAGGAGACAGCAGGGGGAGGCCGTAATTATGTGGTTCTCCCAAAAGCACATCTCTCAAGCTGGCAGCAGCTGGTGGCTTGTCCCTGGTCTGGGAAAGCCCCTGGACTCTGATACGTCAGGCCTGACCCAAACTGGCACTGAGTCCCAACAGGCACAACATCACCTGCTAGTGCGGGTCACACTGCTGGGCCTATGCAGACTAAAAATGCCATTTTGATGGCTGCTGCTGCAGCCAGAGGCACCTCCCTCCTGCTCTGTAGAGCCAGGAAGAAGTGGGCCATTTAGGTCTGCTAGGCAAAATCAGGGTATCTGTGGCCTGATTTCCGTGACAAGTCCTCTAGAGGTTTTTGGTCTTAGGGTTCCAATTTTTAGGGCTCAACAGCCATTGAGGAAATCTCGGATTTTCCTTAGCCTCAAGGTATCTACAGAATATATGAAGGTTCCAAGAGGTGTTTCCGGTTCCAAGAGGTGTTTCCGGGCTCAGCAACAATGTCTCCCTTTGGAGCTAGTAGCCCTGTAACAGTGTCCCCTTTGAAGCTTGAAGCTTGCCCAGCCTGGGATGGGAACATAGATACTTAGTGCTGCTGAGTTGAGGCACTGGCTTCCTGGTTGCATCATGGCTGGAACCCACTGAGGGCCACTCATACGCACTTACCCCGGGGTCAAGAGCAAGTTTTTGAGGTTCAAAAGAATGTGCCTCTCTCCTCAGGGCTCTCAGCACCCAGGCTGAGCCCTGGCAGGGTCTGACGGCAGTCTAAGCACAGTGAGGGGAACTTTGTCCCTTAAAAACTGTCACCATTTACCTATTAATCAAATAATAATTAATAGGTTGTGTTTAGCTCCACCAGGGAAAGATGAAATGAGCTCTACGAAGGCACGGGCTCAACCAGGCAAGGACTACTTAATTCAAAGGAAAAGGAAGGACCTGGCCTCATTAGGCCACCCCCAGTGTGTCCTTGAAATGTACTTCTTGGCGTCCTGGAAAAAACAACTCTCTTGTGCAGGCGCCTACCTGGACTACTTATCTCTAAAAAGGACAGAGTTAGGCCTCTGGAGTAGTTAGACTCAAATACAGTGCTGGCATTCCGCCCACACCGTCGTTTGTAGAGCCCTGGAAGCCCAGGCCCCTTTCTTATTTGTATCCTTTAAAGTCCTCTTCCTTTCAGTCCTGAGGAACTAACTTCCTGGTTACCCAACACCTCTGGTTTCAGCCTCTTCTAATCTGTTTCCCATCATTTCTGGAGAGGTCAGAATAGAGAGGCAGTGTGTCACAGGCAGGTGCCTAAGGGCAGGTGTGGAATGTGGCTGAGGGAGATGTGGGGATTCAGGTGTCTAGTCTGTCTTGACCTAGGATGTTTAGTGACTTTGTCCCCCGCTGTAAGACCCACGACTCCCCAGAGTTCCTCAGAAGAAATGCCAAGCAACAGAGGCAGGTGTATGCCAAGTTCCATTTTGTCTCATGTTCCAGGGCTTGGCACCTCAGGACTGAATGGTACCTGTGGGCTAGCTTTTGTTCAAGGCTAGTCAGTGAAATCTGGATACTCAGGGCAGGCTCTAGACATTGAGGTGAGCACTAGCCACGACCTGAGGAGCCTGACCAGGAGCCATGATCCAAGGGACCACTGGAGCCTAGCACTATTGAAAACTCCCAGCATGCTTTTCTGAGTTATGTGGTTCCTTGCCCCTGGGAATCATGTAGTAATGACGTTAGGGAAACATGTGCTCTGGCCGTCATCTCCTACCTCAGTTTCCTCATCTATAAAGGGAAAGTGGTCATCTATCTTAAGTCATTCCGAATAGAACCTGTCACTGGGCTATGACTTTGCTGTGGATCCAAGATAGACCGTGCATTCCAGACTGTAGAGCCCAGGCGGGAGCTGGCATACAGGAGACTCCGGGAGATCAGTGTACAGGCAGGGGAGGAAGTGACAGAGGCAAAGCCATACAAGTGGGAGGGGCCTGGTGGTTGACTAGCACTTAGCAGTGGTTGGTGGAGTCTTGGCATGGTGAGGTGGAAGGGTCATGGGAGTCTGGCTGGCTCTTCACTTGGAGAGAAGCTGGTCTGAATCACCAGCATCATGGAAGTGACCACAGCCTTTGAACCATGTGGAGAGTCCAGCTGGAGTCCACATCTGTCTCGCAACCTTGACCCGGTTTACAGTGCTCCCTGCAGCTTTTTTACCAAGTCATTTACCTTGTCACCTCGAGTTCTCTGTCCTCTGCACTCAGTTCCATCTGGGCTCAGAGGCCTGGGTAGCAGCTCACTTGGTTCTTGTACAGGAGGGAGACTTTCTGAGCTGCATAGCCCCATGTTGGGTGGATAGCTTAAGGCGTGGTCTCACCTAAGGGCCCCAACTGGAGTTTCCATGAAGCTAAGTCTTATTGCATTAAAGGATCAGTGGGCAGGGTGTGGGACTTCCATGTTCTCTCTGGGGCTGGGCAACACTGCAAGCTTTGACCTGAGCAGCTTTCCCTGGGACTTTTGTTTAATCCTATGTACATGGAGGCCTTCTCTTTACAGTCTTCTCCTCCTCTCCTGGAGGGCTCACCTGAACAGATATGAGAACAAGCCCAATGTGTGCCCCGGCAGCCTCTCCCTTGGATGGCGGTGGTAAGGAGACAGGGCATGCACAGGCCCTTGTGGGCCAGAGTTTCTCTGCTGCTGGGCTGGCTCTGGGTTCTTTTATAACCATTCAGAAGATATATGGCAGCAAAGCCACCTGCCCCTTCCAGAAGACACCCTCTTCAAGGATGAAAGAATGTGCATGGGTATTTCCTTGGCTCCTCGTCACTCCTGGGAACCTTGTTGTCACTGTTGGCCATAGAGTGAGGGTATAGCAGTCTCTCACCAACTGGTTCAGTTGTAGATTTGCTTTATATCTGATCCGTCTTCCAGTGATGAGAGAAATCAAAACCATCTGCTCCCTGTGGGCTGAAGCACGAGAGAAGCTGCGTAGTGCCGTGACTGTGTAGAGCTGACGTGAAGAGAAATCTATGAAAGAAAGTCTACTAGAGTGCAGCAGGGCCACTAGCATGTGTTCACCACACACCGTATGCATCCCTTCAGGTACTCAGCACATATTCTGTCTCGATCATGTATCCAGGGGGGCGGGTTCAGTACTGAGTGAGGTTTAAGCGCTTAGAGGCTCCCAGGTGGGAGGTAGATGATTGAGCAAATGCGTATGATCCAGGGGGACAAGCACTGTCATGAAGGCAGGGCTCAGTAATAAGTGCCACCTGCTGCTCAGGACGCCTGCACCTGGCAGGCTTCCTTCCCACCTGCCTGGATATCAGCATGGTTCCCTCACTCCCCAGCGTCTGTGTTGCCCCTCAGGTGGTGTCCATTTACAGTAGACACGAAGACAGCTCCCGTTCCCTACCTAGGGACTGAACTATAGGTGGATTCAGAGCCACTAGTCACAACTGTGTGACCCAGCAGCTGTGGCTTCCTGCTTTTTCCTGGCTCTATCACACCAGCGACCCTAAGAGGGAGCAATCCAGCGCTGGGGAGCCTCCTTCCACAGGCCTCTGTCTGCTCTCCCCAGCTGACCTGCTCTCAAACAGGGTGCAGTGTTAAGAGGCTCTAAGAACAGCCGGGCAGTGGTGGCACACGCCTTTAATCCCAGCACTTGGGAGGCAGAGGCAGGCGGATTTCTGAGTTCGAGACCAGCCTGGTCTACAGCATGAGTTCCAGGACAGCCAGGGCTACACAGAGAAACCCTGTCTTAAAAAACCAAAAAAAAAAAAAAAAAAAAGGCTCTAAGGAACATAGTGACAGGTGAGAGCAGCAAGCCCCAGAACTGATGGGATAATCAGAAGATGGCCCGTAGGTGCCTGGAAGAAGAATGGGGTGGGGTGGGATGGGAAACTGATTCCAGACATGCAGCGAGTGGAGCCAGATCTCTGGATGGGGATGAGGAGCTGATGGGGAAACTGAGGCATAATGTTGAGGAAGGTGTGACACAGACTCACGCCCGCCCCAGCAGGCTCTCTGCTTCTGACACCCATGCCTCCTCTCCATGAATAAAGCATGAGGGAGGAGGGGTGCTGTCATCATTATCGTCTGACTCCATAATAGAAAAATTAAAATTTAAAGTGATGGAAAGTGACGAGTGACAGCAATGTCCCTAGAAACTGGAGATTGTGCTCTGAGTGGCTCTCGGTGGAGATGACATCAGACACCCTGGTTCCCAGGAGTGGGTTTTTAATGTTTCAGTATTTGAAGCTGAGGACACAAGAGTCCTTTGTTCTCTGGGCCCCTGGGGGCCCTCAGTTCTTACCACCAGCCCCAAGAAGCAACCTCATCTCACCATGGTCCCTATGCTTTGTGATACAGGCCTTGTCGGGGGCCCTGGCCAAGCCCACCCATGCCACCTCTGGGGACCCATGTCATGCCAGAGGAAGCCCAGGCCACTAAAAGCCTTTCCAAATTGTCTCTAAAGTTCTTAGCCTAAATCCAATATTTGAACCCCAGGGTCCTTGGGAGTTTTGACTTGGCTGCAGGTCGGCATTGTGATGGATGCTGGCTACCAACTCTGGTTGATGTTAGTTGTTTTAATGTTTTAAAACCAGGTCTCCCTACAAAGCCAAACCGTCTTTAACTTTCTCTCGTTTTCCGGCCTCAGCCCAATCAGCGTTGGGAGTGCAGGTGTGCGTTGGGAGTGCAGCTGTGTGCCACTCTGTCCAGAACAAGGTCTGTTTTCCTACCAGGGCTCTAGGAAAATCTAAAATGTAGCCAAGTCCTTAGTCCTCACCCACTCCCAGAAGCTCAGAGCAACCTGGCTGGGCCTGCCCAGTTCCCAGGGCAACCACTTGTCTTCCGCTGGCCTGCTGGGCTCCAAATGCTACAGGGCTCCTTCCTGAAGAGCATTCCAAATCCTCCCCCCTGAGTCAAGCTGAGTCCTCAGGTCAGTGGGGCAGAATGCCAGAGCCCCAGGGACAACGGGCTGCACAAAACACTTACTTTAATTAGAATTATGTAAAACAGATCAGAAAGTTGGCAAAAATATAGGACAAAAAAGTCACTGAAGGCCACCTCCTGTCCCAGCCACTCATTTGCCCCACCCTCTGGTGCTTTCCTCACAGTGTTGGCTTGCACACCAGAGAGGCCACGTGTGGTCGGCCTTCTCGAGAAGTCTGAGGACTACGGGAGACACCCTCTTTCTCAGGGATGAGACATAGCTTGTTCACCTAGATGGAGGCAGTAAGTGGCCTCCCATCTGCAGACACTGATGTCCTGAGTTCAGATTCAAAACATGACAAATAGTAAATGACACAGTTGCACCAAGTGTAGTGGGAGTGAGCGGAACAACCGAGGTGGCTTCTTGTGGGGAGCAGGTGTGAGGTCCAGGGAGGAATTAGGAGAGAGGAGTTAGGCAGACATCTGGACCTGACTGCATGGACTCTGTGCCTAACCACCTCCTTCCTGCCGTCATCCCCCTCTTCAAATCTGGAATCTTCTTGATTATTGGTCTGTAACCTGCACATCCCCCCAGCCCCCAGGAGAGCTGAAGTTCTGTGAGGTGCGGATTTCTGGGACTTCACCACACAGAGCCCGACAATGCTGCTGCTGGGGGTGGGATAGAGAGGGAAACAGCAGGAGTCGTGAGGTGGATGGTCCCACAGGCCACAGAAGGTCTGCCAGAGTCCTGGGATGGAGAGGTGCTAAGCTCTCGCTCCCAATGAGCTGTTTATGATGAACCAAGAATGCTAGAAAATAGAGTAGGTGGAGAGGGGAGCGAGGAAAGGAGGATCCTTATTGTCTTAGCGGAGCTGGGGTCTGCCCTGTCCAAGGTCTCTCCAGTTGTGGGTGCTTACTCCTGGAGACCTTATCCCTTATCTTTTGCTTAAAGCCTGCCTTTTCATCTGGTAACATTGTATCCCTTCAGAGAATTCACTAAGCAAGAGGTGTTGGCTACAATCTGTCCTGTCTTCAGGCCTACACTGCCTCGGGAGGCTGAGGTAGATTTGAGGGTACTTGGGGGGCTTTGCTCAGAGGCCAGAGCTGAGGAATGGCAGTTGTCTGTGTGTGAGGAAGGCAGAAGGCATGGGTCCAGCATTCACTCCCATCTCATGCCTTTGAGACACTCAAGGCAAAGCGGTTAGGGAAGGACACGAATTATACAAGGACTTGTTTTTTGTGGTGTGGCTGTTAGGACAGATACAAATACGGAAGTGGAAATCAGACCTGAATCTTCCCCTTAGCAGCTGTCTGACCGTGGACAGTTATCCAATCTCCAGACTTTACTTTCTTCATAGGACTGGACAGGGTCGCTCCCTCCCACTGAGTCAAAGGGACAGCAATCCACAATCACCTATACAAAGCTACTGAGCACCTAGGCACCAAACCAGCTGTCTCCTGGTCTGCCTTGTTTTATATCTTTTTATATCTTGGAGAAAGAAAAGAGAGAATTGACTGGAAAACCAGCAATTAATAAAATAAGTCAGGAGAGTAATTGGTGAAGTGATAAATATTCATATTTGCTAAACTACTTATTAGCATAAATTTAAAAGATTCCTTTCTCCTACTAAAATTGTTTTGGGTAGTTACAGAGATGGGTACATTTGTCAAAACTAAATGGATTGTACACCTAGAAAGGATATAATTTATTGTAGGTAGATTCAATTTTTTTTTCTTAGCTGGGTATAGTGACACATGCCTGTAATCCCAGCAATGAGGGAGCCAAGGCAGGAGGATAATAACCTCTAGGCTGATATATATACATATGTGTGTATATACACATATATACACACACATATACACATATACATATATGAGTTCACAGAGATCCACCTGCCTTTGTCTCCAAAGTACTGGAACCAAAGGCAAAAGTCACCATGCCCAGCTTTGTAAACAGAACTTCTGAGGGCAAGTTTTAAAAATGTTTGGACTTAGATATGACTTAGTTCTTCCTATTCTCTGGAAGGCTACCCCTTATACCCCTCCCCAGAGCCGTCAGGACAGTAGACACCACCCTGATTCTCCTCATGGGACCTTCACGGAGGCTGCAGTGTGCAGACAGAAGCAACCCTGCCGTTTCCCAGAGATAACTGCTTCATCCTCCTTCCTGTTCCTAAAGCCCCTCATCTCATCACTTCTTTATCAAAAACATTGTGAAGATGAACAAAATGTGGCTCATGAGAGTTGCTTTGGAGAGAAGGGGTTTATAGCAATACGCACTGTCCTTGGCCCCATAAAGTGAGGGACTTGTGGTGAGACTCTAGAGGGCTGGCAGACTCAGGGGCCTCATAGTAAGCCTCCCTCTGGGCAATGGCTGGTCTTTCCTCAACGGCAGCTGAGCAGGGCTCAGTTAACGGCCTCACAGTGAGTACAGCAACCCCACCTATCTCTTGACTCTACATCGGTTCACGAGTGCTCTGTGGTTTTGCCTGGACCACATCAGCAATTTCAGCCTCTACCTCTACAACATGGCGTACTACTTCTCAGATTGGCTCAGGATAGGAGGAGGCTGGGGAGCTATTAAAATTCCAGAAACGTTGGTGGGTTGAGAAGATGAGACAGAAATGTGATAGGGCTAGTGGCAGACTTCTCACTGTGCTTTAAACATGTAGTCACCCATTCATGAGAGGACAGCTGTGAGAAAAATGAAGACCCCTGGAGACTTAGGGGACACTCAGAACCAACACTCTTTCTCAGCACATCTGTGCAGGCTGACTGTAGCCTTGAGCAGGAAGCCGAAGCTCCTGAAGCCAGGCCTCCCCAGAACAGGCATGCCCTCCTCATTATAAGGATGGACCTGCTGGCCCAAGTCAACCTAGAGGTCCAGACAGGAAGGATGCTTAGCTCAACCAAGCCCTGTGCATTTTCCCAATTGCATAAATGCCACTGCCCCAAAGAGCTGTTAATCAGGCTGACTGTGAGTCTCGCTGCTCTGCCCTTTTGCCACTGTAACTATACATTAAAATCTCCAGCTGTCACTCAGCAAGTGGCTTTGCTGCCTTTGGAGACATCCCAGCCCATGCTCTGGGGGTGGGGAGAAGATGTATGGGCAGACTGGTAGAAAAGCCACCTGTATGTCCTGAGAAATCTCTGGCTTAAGGTCTGGAGCAAACAGGGAGAACCTGCTGGGACTAGGCAGTCAGCGAGCTTTGCTCTTTGAGTCTGTGAAGTGAGGAGTACCTGGGCTTTTCATCTAGCTAGTCCTGCTGAGAAAAGCCAGTAGGTGCTGGGCCAGAGGCTACTACCGGCTGAGGTCTGTTTTAGCCCAGGAGCTGAGTACTGACCATAGCCGCCCACTGTCTGCTGTGTATCACAAGCTCCAGCCTCCCCAGAGGATGAGCAGCCTCCTGGTTGAGTGGAGTACTTCCTGGCAGGACTGCACCCTACACCCATCCCTCTCATATTCATAGTCACTTGCTGGCTCTTACCGGAGGCTCTGTTATTTGTCACATGCTCTGGAAAGCTCTCCTGGACTCTAGGCAAAGTTAGGCCTACCTCCATGGCTTCTTTTAGTATCTATCACCTACCCAGGGCCCATACCCTTTGACCCAGGAACTCATGTGGCCTTTGCAACGTGCACCATGAACTCTTTGGAAGCAAGAATCACCCTTGTTCTGTGTTACATTCCGGACACTTAGGACAGGGCCTGACACATGGCGGGCCCGTTAAATGTAATGTGTAAGACTGAAATCGCAAATGAGACTCCACCTCCTGCTCACAGACCATCACCCTGATGAAAGTTCAAATATGGTGGCATCTTTGGGTCCTCTGGGCCACTGCTTATGTGGGGCAGAGGAAGTCCCCAAGGTCTTGTAGGAGCAGAAAGGGTCCTCTGTGCTGGTTCTGTCTGAGCTATTCAGCAGCCCCATGTGGTGGCACTTCCAGGATGTACATGGAGCTGACACACCTGCCTAGTACCATCTGAGGCTGAACAGCCATCAGCCTGTCTCATGCTTCTTTCCCACTGGGAGACTTTTGCAAGTCTCCTTCTTTCTTAGGCCTGGATTTAACTGTGGAGACGTTGGGTGACATATAAATATGACCCTCATTCATGCAGAGATGATGGTTCAGTTTGCTTCATGATCAGCTAGATTGAGACTTTTAACATGTTAGATGGGACGTAGGCAACCAGATTGTTGGGCCTGAACAACTTGAGGTATCCTGATGTCCTCTGTGGCAACTCCTACACTGGTCCTCACTGCCACCAAGGCATGTTGTTACTGCAGTCCCAAGACAGTCTGTCTGGTCTACAGTAAAGATTGGTCTTAGGGTTGAATGTGCTCAAAGGACATTGTGTGGATATGTAATGTCCCAGTGGGGCCATTATGTTGTTCAGCTGATACACACTAAGGAAAGAGTAACACTGTCTCACTGTTACAACTTGTCTTTGTTTTGTTTTATTTTTAAAGACTAGTTCTGTCTGATGTAAAGTATGACGTAACAGCAAGCGTCATTAAAGAAACATAGATTAAAACGTTACCATGGTAAACCTGCTAGAATAGTCGGAGTCCAAATGTCCCTGGAAGACAGCTGGCAGTTTCTCACAAAACTAAACCTGTGCTCACTCTATGATCCAATAGTCACCCTCTTTCCTACTACCAAAGAGGTCCAAACATAGGCCCACAAAAACCTTACACACAAGGACCCCATGTCCAACTGCTATGACCCAAGTTGACCCTTTCAGTCACATGATCCCACTATAACCTGCCAAGTTGCCACAGGGCCAAAGCCACAGGGCCAAGCAACTGTAGATGAAACTTCTGAATCTGTGGCCAGGATAAACTTTTTCTGCACTTAAGACGATTGTCTCGGTGTCTTTTGATGGAAAGTTGGCGCAGATACAATTTTGTTGCTGGAATCTACAGTCTGTCAAAAGGAACACAAGAGCAGCAGCGGCTTATGGGGTCCAGCTCGTGTCCCAGCATCTCAGCTACAACACGGTTGATGTTTGGGGCTTCATAGTTCTTAAGCTGGTGTAGACTGTCATGTGTATGTACCCCATTCTCTTCACCCATTGCCACGTGTTTCCCTCTGAGAGGCACAACGTTACTTTTACTGAGAGCTGCTAACAATTTAAAAATATTTTATATATACATATATATATATATATATGCATACTTATCCATATGCGCACACATTTCCACCCACGTGCATGTGTACACATACACATAATACATGCCTTTTTAATGGTAGCTCTGAACTGGCATGTTTGCTTTATATCCAGAACCAGTTTCCTGAGATTTGCCCCAACCTGTAAGACACATTTCTTTCTCACATGTGAGCCACAGACAACTTTGGACCTCCACTCTTGAGAGAGAGACTGGCTGGAAGATCATTCCTTCAGTTACACACTTAAATCACTTCTCACACAAAGGGTGGGTATGAGACTGGATGTCAGCCAGTGTGGCTAAGGCAAAAGACCCCTTGTGGGAGCTTAGGGACAGAGAGGTGCAATCCTCCATGTGGATAAGATGGGTACAGGCTCCTAACCCTGGTGGGTGCCCAGTTCCCTGTGGGGTGTCCTCTCATGCCCCACCACTGCAAGGCAGAACTCTGACCTGTTCTGGACAGGTGAAAAGTGTGGCCTTCAGACTTAATCTCATTTGCTCTCTCTGTGCCCGGAGGGGTGCCAAGCAGGGGGCCCTGTCCTCTGTCTGCACTAGTACCTTGATGCAGGGCTACAGTTGCTAGCCCTAGACAGTTAATAGATGCCACCAGTGCCACCAGCGGCAGAGTAAGGTAAGGGGAAAGTGAACCTCATGATACAGTAGGAACCGGGTAGGGCAGCGGCTCTCAACCTGCAGATCTCAACCATCAGAAGATGGTCTTAGGAAAACCCCCCATTTATTTATTTTCACTGCTACTTCATAATTGTGATTTTGCTACTGAGTGTTGTCTCCGTTCCTAAGAACATCAGAAATACGTGTTTTCTGATGATTGCAACCTGCATGTTGAGAACTACTAGGGTGGTGGGGTCAGGTGCTTGGGGGCCTCCCTGGAGGGATCTCAAGACTGATCTGAAAGAGAATAGTTCATTGAGAAGTTGGGAAGTGTTCCGGGCAGAGGAAATAGTCCAACTGCATGCCAGAGCTTAAAGATGGTCAGTCTTGGTTAAAACATGAGAATTGTTTTATGAGTGAACTTCTCTTTCCACTACCTGCTGATCCCCCTAGGGTCCTGACCTAGGGCTGCCAGTGGTGCATGGGGTGACCCCAGGAGTGACCCCAGAACCCTCACACCTTCTACAGTGGCCTCAGCTCTTGCGGTTGGGAATCTACATGGGAACAAAGGGGCTCTATACCTCTTTCCTGGCAGGGGGCAATTGTGTGTTCTCAGCAGGCTCTGGATGCAGCTGATTCCAGGGAGATGCCGCCCTCCACAGGGAAGCTACCCCTGTGGCTTGAAGTTGGCCTGAGTAGGGACTATATTACCTGAGCCAGGCTGGTTGAATCTGTGATGCTGAACGTACAGTGTGGACAGATCCTGGGGAGCTGTCAAGATGGCGATGTCCAAATCCTGTGTCTGCCCACGCCTGAATGGCTGGGCAGTGTCACTAACAGGACTCCTGTCTTTGGGGTGCCTGTGGAGAAGCAGTTGTTGTGGGAATGTGAAGGCTCCTCATTTGAAGGGGATGAATAATTTATTTCTGTTTTCGCATGGCTTATCCCTTCATCGAAGCTGAGCCCCTGCGCATCCTGCAGGCTCCTGATTAAGGGGCTTTGGCAGCCTTAATCCCAGTCTTTGTGGTGTGTTTCCACGTGGTTGCTTCACAGGCTACATTTCAAGTGTGTCTGTTTTGGGTCTCTCTCTCTCTCTCTCTCTCTCTCTCTCTCCCTCCCTCCCTCCCTCCCTCCTTCTCCTCCCTTGCCCCCCCTCAAGAAAATAGTCCCTCTTTCACCTGTCCAGAGACTTTAATCCCAATAATTCTGCCTCACAGGTTGACTGTCTCTAGTGTTTGTGACGGCCACACTCACCCCAGATTGATTGTTACAAGGACCAATCTCAGCCTCTGCCTAGGTTGCTCACCTGTCTCCTTTGAACTCCCTCTGGACATTCATCCTGCCCAGGTTACCATCCTGACCCTCCTCCAAGTCCATCACTTAAGAATCCACAATGGCTCCCAACTGCTGAACACAATCTGAATTCTGATACTCAAAACTGATAATGAGCTACCCTGGTTACTCCTCTGAGCTGCCTGCTGATTCTTCATTCAGAGTTTGAGGAGGGTCTTCTTCATCCAGGAGGTATTTGGGAACTTGTGGGCCCAGGATTAAGATCCCACTGTCTGACTGCTCAACTCTAGGACAAGATCATCAGCACCAAGATGACAGGCAGGCCTGTCAGGTGGCCTGGCCCTGGGTGGGAACTGAGGGACAGCATAGAGCGTGTCATAGCATGTGCATGTGGAGTCCTGTGCACAGCAGGGTGGTACCGCCATCCTTTGCATAAATGCCCATGGGTTGAGAGGGTGTTTCTGTATAGGTTCATCGCCTCATGTGGTCTCATGGCTACCCAAGGAAGGACAGGGAGAAGAGATGGAGAAGGAAGCAGTTCCAGAGGGAGAGATGACTGTCCAGGGCCACCTGGTGACATACCAGAGTCCAGAATCAGCATGCTTTAGATTCCTTCCATGTTAGAGGGTTCACCCCCAACTCACCCATCACATTCCTGGTACTCTGAGAACCTGATGTCCTCAGCCACCTGGGGTGGACTCTGGACAGCCACTCTTAGGGACACTGTGGCCATTGTGCTCCCTCTCAGGCCATAATGATAATTTGTTCCAAACTGAATATCCGATTTCCTCCTTCTCCTCCAATTTCATTACTAATAAAACTGTTGGCATGTGTAATACCCGTGGCCCCGGTTCACGTGACAGGTGACCATTGAGTGGCCACAGGTAGTATCACAGGGACACTTAGAACCTTTTTTTCCACTGTCCGACAAATAAAAGCATCTGCTTCTCCCAGGAGTTTTGCTTGGTCATGCTGCCACACCTGGCCACACTGGCCTCGCCTGCCCACTTCTGGGTATATGGCCTGGCCACACCTGGCCATACTGGTCTTTCAGGTCCACTCCTGGCCATACACCTGGTCACACCTCGCTCTGATTTAGGACCAAGACTCTTCCCTCTTAGGATCCTTTGCACAACTGTAAAATGGGGCTTCAGGAGGGAAATTACATCAGAAAAGTAGGCCTCTCAAGATGGGATTCACTCCCTTATAAAGAGGAAGAGGGCCTTCTCCCTACCTCAGAAGAACCCGGTGGTGAGCCAGGAGAGAGACCTCACCAGAACCCATCCATACTGGCACCTTGGCCTTGGATTTGTCCCAGAGCTAGGAACTGAAAGTGTTAAGCTGCTCACTCTGTGGGCAGTTTATTATAGCAGGCCCCAAGACATGTGAACTCAAGACTCGAACTCTTGTGTCTGGCTTCTTCCTTCACCATTGTCTATGTGGTTAGGCATCTCCAAGGGGCATTCTGATGGCTTTTTAGTATTCTGTTGTGTGAAAACACAAAACTTACCTGGTGAAGTGTAGGTGGACGTTTGGGTAGTTTACAAGTTGGTGCCGGCACATGCCCCAGGGTGCATGCATATCCACCTGTCTCAGTGCATCCAGGAGCTAGACCCCTGCATCGAGGAGGATGTGACTAGCAAACCTCATCTTTCGAAGTGGGCGTAGACGGCAGGCTTTGTTGTCTATTTGCTTGTTTGTTTTTTTGGTCTCATGTATCCCACGGTGGCCTGAAACATGCTGTGTAGCTGAAGATGACCTTAAAAGTCTGATCCTCCTTCCTCGACCCACTGAGTACTGGAATTACAGGTGTACACAACTGTGTGGTCTGTTCAACAAAAGGGATTAAACCCAGTGCTTCATGAGTGCCAGGCAAGCATGCTAATAACTCAGCCACACAGGTTGTGGGAGTTCAAGCAAGCGCTGCAGTTAAGCACTGCGTAGGCTTTGGAGTTGGAAATCTTTATGTGCCAAATTTTAGTGCTCCCAGACTGAGGCTGGTAGCACTGGGCACTGGCCATGCCTGGCTCAGGGTTAGGTTCAGCTTAGTGTTAAGCCCAGCTGTCCTTCCACTCCGCCCTGTCTTGTGAGGTGGGCACCTGAGATTTGGCTGCCACTGTGTGCTGTGGAGTATAAGCCAATGACATCTGCGGGATCCATGGTTTCCTTCATGCCTCCATTGCTTTACTATTTATTATTAATATTACTATTGCTTTTTTTGTTTTTTGAGACAAGTCTTCCAACAGTGCTCAGACTGAGCTATGAACTGTATGGCTATACTGTATAGCCCAGGCTAGCCTGGAACTGACACCCCTCTCACCTTAGCTTTCCTACTCTAGGGTCACTGGTGTGACCTCATCATACCCAGCTCTGACTCAGTTTCCTGAGCTGTGCAATGAAAGAAATGCTTCTACAGAGAGAGGTCATTGTCTGGATAATATTTGAGGATATTCTGTGAGCCACTGTGCTTATTACCTGGGGACTGTGGTTGGATGAGTCATTTTTAAACCACATTTACTCAGGAGTAGTCATAATCCCAAACCATCCATCTTGGGCTTCAGAGCCCACAATATTTTTTCCCCCTGAGGGACTTTGCTTCCTAATTAAGTTGAGCTTCAGAATATATTAAGACAATTTGTCATCTCTTGAGCACATATCCGGTCTGTGGGAGCGGGCTGGAGAAGCCATTTCCGGGTTCTCTGCAGGTCTTGGAGGTAGTGTGAGATAGTGCCTGGACACGGGTTGTGATTGGGGGTCAGAGGGAGACTTCTCTAGCTGAAGGCAGGCACGAGGGGCCTTCCAGGTCAGGGTCATCAAGAGGCTCCTGCCACAGAAACAGCCAAGGCCTCCAAAAAGTCTTACGCTACAACTGCTGTGCTGTGGGTACAGCTGGGCTGTTCATGTGACTAATCTGAGAACTCCTCAGCTGGAGCCTCTTATGAACCATATATATCCTGACAACTGGCCCTCCACAGCAACCCCAGATCCTGGAGCACCCCTTGAATAAGGAGGATGCTGAGGGTATCCAACAGCATGCCTGGCATCAGGTATATATCCAAGTGAACCTACTGGATTGTGTGCTTCCCACAAACGTGGAGGTGGTCCTAGATGTAGTGTGCATGCTGGCCCTCAGCCTGGGTGCCAGCAGCTGGGGTTCCTAAGGTAATGTACTAGCTCAACCTAAAGTATGTTCCTTGGGCTGTGGCCTGGATGTGAAGCTACCTGTTCTCTCCAACAGCTGAATTGACACCTGCTCTCCTGTTCCTGTCTGTGAAGGATAGTGGTCCAGCACGAGGGAACCATGTGGTTTGTCTCCTTGTTCCCATGACTCTGTTCATTGTCTTTCTGCCCTCTGATATAGATATGTAGGACGACATCAGCTTAGATTCCCTTTTTGCTTTTGGTGGGTGTCTTAGTTGTTGGGCCGAGGCAGGGGGAGGAAGCGCAAGCGGGGACGGAGTCTCCTGGTCCTGGTCCCTGCAGCGGCCGCTTGGCCGTTGTTCTCACTCAGCACTCGCCGCCCTGCGCCAAGTCAGGTCCTGACCGCAGTGTGATCCCTGCG
Source organism: Uromys caudimaculatus (assembly GCA_028551405.1). Taxonomy (NCBI): domain Eukaryota; kingdom Metazoa; phylum Chordata; class Mammalia; order Rodentia; family Muridae; genus Uromys; species Uromys caudimaculatus. Next base: position 34,914,685 of record CM052705.1, read on the forward strand.
GGACCTGTCGCTGTCAGCGCACACCCTGTGTTGAGTCAGGTCCTGGCTGCAACGCAGTCCCGCAAGACCCGCGGCTGCTGTCAGTGCATGCCCCACCGCTCGGCCCAGAGAGCAGATCTCTTTTCGGGCCGAAAGTGTTACAACTGTTTGGACAAAAGGCTCCTAGATGCCGGAACAGTTTTGCACCTTTATTCCTAATGGCTGGCAAACGGCGGGTGCGGGCGGAAGCGGGCAGGGCAGGCAGGTGGAGCAGAAAGAGAGAGAGAGAGAGAGAGAACTACTCAGGTCGGGATGGTCTGATATATTGTTTGGGAGGGGTCAGGGGTTTGGTAACCGGTACTTTCCATTGGCTTGGTCTGGGGACTTTGTAGTGCCTCATTTGCTTGTGGGGGACTCAGAGTTGCTTTCTATGTGACAAATTTCACATGCCAGGCCTCTCTATATACAGCGGTTGTGAAAGCTGTAGCTGTTTTTACAGGAGTCTTCCGGGAGCATTGGCCAAAAACATAATCTGGTCCCTCGTGGAAATTTCACGGGGTCTCCCAGAATTTTTAGCCCGTGCTCAACTGGGTGTCAGATTGCCTGCCACAGACCACTGCCCCACACTTAGTCAAGGATACTGTTGCTGTGATGGTACCAAAAGCAAGTTGGGGAGGAAAAGGTTTCTTATCTTCCATATCACTGTTGGTCACCAAAGGAAGTCAGGGTAAGAACTCAAGCAGAGCAGGAACCTGGAGGCAGGAGCTGATGCAGAAGCCATGGAGGGGTGCTGCTTACTGGCTTACTCCTGGTGGCTTGCTCAGCCTGCTTCTTTTTAGAACCCAGACCACCGGCCCAGGATTGACCCCAACCACAAAGGGCTGAGCCTTTCCCCATCAATTTATTAAGAAAGTGCCCTACAGCTGGATGTTGTGGAAAGAGTTTCTCAATTAAGGTTCCCTTCTTCTAGATAACTCCAGCTATGTCAAGTTGACATAAAACTAGCCAACATACTGGGTTTTGAAGATGCGGTTCATATACCCTAAAATTTTACCATGTCATATACATAATGCATAGTAAATGTAGCATATATAATTCAGTTGCTGGTGGCCTTTTCACAAGTATTAGTCAGTTTTGGAGTGTTTCGTCACTCTAGAGCAGCTATTCTCAACCTGCATCCCCTTTGGGGGTCGAATGACCCTTTCACAGGGGCCACCTGAGACCATTGGAAAATACAGATATTTACCATTCATAACAATAGCAAAATTACAGCTATGAAGTAGCAGTGAAAATAATTTTATGGTTGGGGGTCACCACAGCATGAGGAACTGTATTGAAGGGTCACAGCATCAGGAAGGTTGAGAACCAGTGCTCTAGAAGAAACCTCACACTCCTAACTACACCCTTGTTTCCCCAGCTCCAAGAACCACTACCATGGCAGGTAAGATAGCTTGATGAGCAAAGGCTCTTGTATTACACCTGAACTTAATCCCTGGAACCCACATGGTGGAAGAGAGAACCAACTCCCAAAAAGTTGTCCTCTTGACGTACAAACACACACACACACACACGTCTCTCTTTCTCTCTCTCTCTCTCTCTCTCTCTCTCTCTCTCTCTCTCTCTCTCACACACACACACACACACACACACACACACACACTCATAAATAAATAATTTTATTTTAAAGAAAAGTTAGTCTTGCATGCCAGATGGTTTTGACATCCTTGTTAAACTGTATGTGTGGGTTCAGTTGATTGGCTTTTGAGGCACGGGACTGAACCTTAAGCTTTGCTCATGCTAGGAAGGTGCTCTGTCCCTGGGCTACATCCTGCAGCCCCAAATGTATGCATATATTTCTGGACTCTTGGTTCCATTTCTCTGTGTCTTTCCATGTGTCAGCACCATGCCACCCTGACTTTTAATGCCTTTTAGTAAGCTTTGCACTTGGGAGGTGTGGTAAGTAGGTGGCTCATATGACTTGCTGCACAACTGTAAGGACCAGAGTTCAGATCCCAGAACCCATATCAAATGTCAGTTGTGCGTGTTGGCTGTGACTCCAGTGCTCCGAAGGTTCAGATGGGATCCTGAGACAAGCTGGCTACCCAGACCAGCCTCATCAGTGAGCTCTATGTCCAGTTGAAAGCTCTAGTAATGAAGGAGGGTTCTTGATGCCAACCTCAGACTTCTCACACATGTGCCTTCACACATGCATGTATGTGTATGCGTATACAAACACTCGACACAGACAAAAGACAAGGAAGATTGGGAGGTATGAGTCCTACGATCTCCTCCTCCTCTTCCTCTTCTTCCTCCTCCTCTTCCTCCTCCTCCTTCTTCTTTTTTTGGTTTTTCGAGACAGGGTTTCTCTGTGTAGCCCTGGCTGTCCTGAAACTCACTCTGTAGACCAGGCTGGCCTGGAACTCAGAAATCCACCTGCCTCTGCCTCACAAGTGCTGAGATTAAAGGCGTGCGCCACCACTGCCTGGCTGATTTTCTTCTTTTTTTATAACTATTTTTTGCTACTTCAGGTCCTTTGCAATCCCTTATGAATTTTAAAATCAGTTTTTCATTTTCTACAAAGAAATAAAGCAGGATTCGGACAGGAATTGTATTAAGTCTGTGGCTCAGTTTGGAGTGTCCAGCTTAACGTTAAGTCTTGTGGTTTATAAATATACACTGTTTCCTGAGTTATTTAGCTCTTCCTTGGCACCTTTTAACCTTTTTTTGCTTCTTCCGAGTGTGGTAGTGCATGCCCGTAATCCCAGAACTTTGGAGGCTCAAGCCAGAGGATAGCTTCAAGTTTGAGGCCAGGCTGGACTACATAGCAGGTCCTAGGCTAGTGTGGACTATATAGTGGACCTTGTTTATTTGTTTGTTTGTTTTAATAATAGATAATTAATTAATTAAGCCCAAGCATTGTCTTGTTATTGCCAGGGCAGGAATTTTGCACTTTTTATTGAGTATTTTTTTCCCTTAGACTTTATTCTTTTTGATGCCCTTTGTTTGGAATTGCTTATTCTAATCCCTACTGTCATTATCTTCTTAACTTGATTTTTGAATTGCAAATTTCTAGTCATTTTTATCTATTGATCTTGCCTCTAGCAGCCTTGTTGAAAAATGTTATAATGGATCATCAAGGGTGCTAATTATCAAATAATAACAGCAGAAAATAGAAATGGTGTACTCCCTCCATAATCATAGTAAATATCTTTCATTTTTGGTGGGTTTTTTTTCTTACTTTATAACCCTGCTTAGAACCATATGATTTGGATAGATACGGCTGGGAGGTGGCTCTGTAGTTAAAGCACAAGGACCAGAGTTTGGATCCTCAGAACCCAAGTAAATGTCAAGTGGGCATCCTGGGCCCCCTGTAATGACAGTAAATAGAAAATAGAGACAGAGCAAGCTCGTTAGCAATGCTGGCTAGACAGATGTGGTGGTTTGAATATGTTTGACCCGGGGAGTGGCACTATTAGGAGGTGTGGCCCTGTTGGAGTAGGTGTGGCCTTGTTGGAGTAGGTGTGCCACAATGAACCCTCCTCCTAAGCATATGCCAGCCTGTCTTCTCCTAGCAGCCTCCAGAAGAAGATGTAGAACTCTCAGCTCCTCCTGCACCATGCCTGCTGGACGCTGCCATACTTATGCCTTGATGATAATGGACTGAACCTCTGGAACCTATAAGCCAGCCCCAATTAAATGTTGTCCTTATAAGAGTTGCCTTGGTCATGGTGTCTGTTCACAGCAGTAAAACCCTAACTGAGACAACAAGTGAGCTCTGGGTTCAGTGAGAGAGCCTGCCTTAACGAGTAAGGTAGAGAGTGGTGGAGGAAGACTCGGGACATCAGCCTTGGTCCTCCACACAGGTGCGCATGTACACACACACACACACACACACACACACACACACACACACACACACATGCAAACATGCACGCATGCATGGTGCACCACGTGCTCATGACGAGAAAGAAATGGCAATAATGAGCAGGCATCCTTCTATCAATCACGTTAGCTGTGACTTTTTGTTGTTTTTCACAGATGCCCTTCATCCAATGCAGAGTTCGCTTTTGTCCCATTATCCAGATGTAATGTTTCCATTATGTAAGGGCATGGGGTATTGTCAAGTGCTACTTCTAGATCTGTCTGGGTAAGCATGTGACTTTGGGTTGTTATTGATATAAATACTACATCAGAATATGTAGAGGTGCTTCAGGCAGCCTTTGTCCCACAGTGCACGTATTGGGTGCTCAGAACCAAGGCTGCTGTGAAGTCACACGATGTAACACATATGAGCCCTCCAGGAACACCTCAGATAGTACATGTTGATTCTGATTTATTTTTTGGTCATTGCATTTGGTTGTTGAAACCTTCTCTTGCCATTTTTTTTTTCAACCACCCTATTCAGTGGCTCCTTATGGGGTTGTTACATATGGTTTAAGGAGCTGGGTATTACAAGATGAGCCTACACGATTGTTCAGTGGGTAAAGATGCTTGCCACCAAGCCTGATAACCTGAGTTTGAGCCCTTGGATCTACATGGTTGGAGGAGATAACCAACTCCTCCAACTTGTTTTCTGACCTCTACACATACCTTGGTACACACATGCTTATGTGCATAGACACAGAGAGACAAAAAAAAAAAAAAAAAAAAAAAAAAAACAACCAAATTTAATAACAACAGCAACAACAAAAAACCCCTGATCATTAGGTCAGTTGATTTTCAGATGGTAGATAAACTAAGCTTGCATTCCTGGGATAAACTTCCCCTGGTCGTAGTGAATGACCCTTTTATGTGATGCTGTGTTTAGCAGGCTGTTTTGTGGTGGATTTTTGATCAGTATTCATAATGAGAATGGCTCAGGACTTTTACTCTCCTAGGAAGTGTTTCTCTGGTTCTGTGTTACTATCTCTTTGAATGTGTTGGGAAGTACACCCTTCTTTTCTGCCTCCTGGGGAACTGGTCAGTAAAGGACGTCACATCTTTGCAGAGCTCTGCCTCGAAGTCACTTGGGTGTGGAGTTTTCATTGCGGGTCATTTTTTCTTTGTTTATTCCACCTCTTCATTACTTGAGTCCATTTGTACCTTTTCTTTTCTTCTTGACAAATTATATTAACTACTTTTCTCATTGATGTGACCAAACAAATACTACTGTTTGAAGGGATACAGTGTATCCTAGCAGAGGAGGCACGGCTACCAGAGTTCCAGGAGCCTGCTCATCTGAATAGATCAGGAAGCAGAGAGAGATGAGTAGAAGGCTCCAGGCTATAACCTCAAGGCCTGCTGCCAGCAAGAAAGACCTCACTCCTAAAATTCTACAACCCAAAACAGGGCATCAGCTGGACAATGAGTTCAAACACGAGAGTGGGAGGGGAGAGGGTGTCCTGTCAGAATATTCCACCATCAAATCGGAATACTGGTCTTGTTTTGTAGCCTGAGCTGACCAGACTCACAGTCCTACCCCGAGTGCTGGGATGACAGGCCACCATACTTAGCTAAGAGTGTGCCTTTTCAGTTGGCTTAGATTCTCCTAAGCTTCTCCTTGCCCTTCCAGAGTTGGCATCATTGAGTTCTTCCTGTGTGCAGAGTTGTTTTGTTTTTTGGTTGGTTTTTTTGGTTGGTTGGTTGGTTTTGGTTTGGTTTGGTTTTTTGTTCTGGTTTTGGTTCACTAACTCATAATTTTAACAAAGTAGGAAGTGCCATTATTTTGTACATTTTACAAATATGTAGAGGGAAAAGGAGACATTGAGCAACAGATTGGGGTCACCGATCAGAGACAAAGTTCTGGCTGGCCAGAGGGCCATACTGCCCTCTCTGCCTGTCCCCTTCCCTTCCAGTTGTCCTCACAGATAGATGGGTCAGGCAGGCATGGCCACAGCCTACCTTAGGTCTGACAGACAAAAAAGGCTGGGCTCCAACAGAGAAGCAGAAGTTCAGAGAAGCACCCTGCAGGAGCCTGGGGCTTTGGTGCAGGGGCCCTGCCTGGCTATGCCTTTTGTACCAGCCCTAAGATGCTACACAACGCTCTTCCCTGCCTGGATGCCTATGCATCCTTGGAGCAGCAAGACCTTCGTCTCGGGCTCTGTATGACTCACCCATCTCTCCTCCAGAGGAAGAGACAATCTGTAAGACAATCGCAGACAGAAATCAGGATCCACCAGACATAGCTCAACATAATTATTCCCGCCTAATGACTTCTGCTCCTTAAGTCCGTCTCCAGCAATGACTGCAATCTTTATCTGCCATTGGAAAGCTGGTAGCCAGGGAGCCCCTGCGGCTGAGTGATAGGGCCAGGGAGAAATTTGCAATTCATGTTAATGGAGCATTCACAAGCAGCCTTGAGGGTCTCTGGAATGGAGGGCTCTCTTGCTAGGAAACCTAGGATCAGAGATGACTGTTGGGAATGGGAGCATGTCCTCCTCAGGGATTCATCTCACTTCCTTGGTTATGCTGTAACAGAGGACACAGCCAGCCAAGCCCCGTGTCTTGAGAGTTTCCTTTGTCCTGTAGGGACCTCTGTTCAGGTAAAGCCAGGTCTTTGATGTCCCCCAGAAAAGAATTTCAGGACAGGGCAGTATAGAAACAGATTTTGAGTTTATTAAAGGGAGTTTTTATTTTGTTTGTTTTCTTTTGAGACAGGATCTTGTGTGTCCCACACTGGCCCTGAATTTCTGATCTTCCTGCCTCCACTTGCCAAATGATGAGATTATGGGTGTGGGCCGCCCTGCCTGGTTTTAATGCAATGCTGAAAACTGAACTAAGGCCCAGTTGTGCATGTCAGGAAAGCCTGAGTGAGCTATATCCTCGGCTCTAACAAGAAATTTTAAACATAGATTTAAGAACCAGGGTCAATAGAAGGAGAAGCAGGGCTGTGGGGTTGGCCCAGTGGGTAGAGGGCTTGCTGCACCATCGTGAAGGCTGAGTTTGAATTCCCAGAACGAGTATGAAAAGCTAGATATAGTTGTGAGCATGCGTAATCCTAGTGTTCCAACGAGGAGACAGAAGAATCCCCCAACATCACAGGCCTTTGAGCCTGGCCTAATGTGAAGATTTCACCTCAAATAAGATGGAAGACAGGGACCCACCCTTAAGGGTGTTCTCTCACCTCCGCATGAGCACCATGGCACACACATGCCCATATCCACACATATGAATATACACACATGTACATGTGCTAAATAAGTAGGTTAGAAGGAGAAATGCTCAGGAAAAACAAAACACACTCCCTTAGCTTTGAGGAGTCTTCTGTATGATTTTGGTGGCCCTAAAGTTACATCTTTAAGGGATGTTGAGGATCCTGAGATGCACCAGACAGAATTACAGTCTGAGCAGGTGGCTCAGGTCAAAAAGGTTACCTGGACACTTAGGTCATTCTCATTGTAAGTTAGTAATCTTTAAAGAGAGGGTTTCTCTGTGTAGCTCTGGCTGTCCTGGTAATTACTTTGTAGACCAGGCTGGCTTCGAATTCACAGAAATCTACCCGCTTCTGCTTCCAAAGTGCAGGGATTAAAGGTGCGTGCCACCATGCCCAGTCTGAGAGTTAGTAATCTTGTTTCCTAAAACTATCCAGAGAGGAGCCAGGCCATGCTCAGGGTCATCGTGCTCATCCGCGCTCAGACCTTCGGCATGGTTCACTGCTGTTAGCGTTCTTAGGGGAAACATCTCTATAGAAAAGAAATAGTCTCTCTGTGTCAGAACCCCACAACAAGTGTTCATCACTCTGGAATTCTTGATTCAGAGCAGGGCAGAGGCTTCATCTGGACTCTCAGTAAAGGAGCCATTCCCTTCCCACAGCTCCATAGTTCTTTCTATCCTTCCTGTTACACATGGAGATCCTGACCATAGCTGAGGACACAGGGTGTGCCCAATGTGTGCCCAAGGTCACTTAGCTGCTGGGCAAGCTGGAAACAAGAACTTACCCTAGGCCCACCCCAGACCCAACAGGTCCCCTTTAAACCTGGGAACCTCTCTAGGGGACAGGGATGGCTGACCCCTAACTGCTTTCTTGGATGGTGTGGTCCCTGCACTCAGCTGGAATTAATGAGTGGTCCCCTGGTAGTCCTTAGAGCTGTTCCCAGAAGGCTGACATTGGGTTTTTGTAGCTGAACAGCCAAGGCACCTCTAGCTGGTTAGGCGCGGCTCTGTCTAGAGTACTGTTCTCAGTCTTCCTGATGCTGCAGCCCTTTAAGACAGTCCCCGTGCTGTGACACCCCTCCACCATAAAATTAGTTTTGTTGCTACTTCATAACTGTAAATTTGCTACTGTTATGAATTGTAATGTAAATATCTGTGTCTTCTGATGCTCTTAGGTGACCCTGTGAAAGGATCGTTCAACCCCCAAAGGGGTCGCAAGCCACAGGCTGAGAACCACCACTGCTCCAGAAGAACAGAACTGATAGAAAGGATTTATTAGACTGTTTTACACAGTAGGACAGTATAGTCTAGCAATGGCTGGCTAGATGCTAGAGAGACTGAGAACCCTGTATGATCAGTACACGAAGCTGCATACCTTAGCAGTCTCAGTGTGGTGCTGAAAGATGTTGGAGGCTCCTAGACAGCTACTGGTCTTGTGCCTGGGCTCTGATAGGTTAAAGCTGGAGGGAGCATCTGAGCTAGACTGCATGAACTCACCAGCAAGGAGGGAAGGCAGGCAGCCCTAAGCTGCCCACTCTCAGGGAGGTTGTTACTCCTTCAGTTAATCTTCCAGGAAATAACTCTTACAGACTCACCACTGCAAAGTGTGGTCCAGATCCAATCAAGTTGACAGCCAAGATTAGCATCACAGGCACCCATGGTACAGTGTCTCGGGATGATACTGAGAGATGGCAGGCTGGTGCTTACCTGCTCAACTCAGGGATGGGGAGACACCCCGCCTCACCCCACATCTACCCCCAGTGCATATTCATACCCCTAAAAGAAGGTGGGATGCTTGTTCTCTGAACCCAATGGGTTCTCTGTAAGAGCAGTACACACTCTTCACCACTGAGCTCACTCTCTAGTCCGAGTTTGTAAACTCCGTAGGTTAATATATAAAGTATTTGGTTTTCTCAAAGTGAGTTCAAGGTCACCATCATACTTAGTGCTACTTCTGTTGTTCTCATTTGTTCCCCTTCTCCTTCCCCCTCCCTTGGCCTCCTGCCCCCTCCAGCTGGTTCCCTTCCTCCCTAGCTTCATCCCTTCTGCTTTCATGTCATGTATATCCTGTTAGCTCTTCCTCCCGTAGGGTCCTTCCCTCTGGGGCTCCCCTTTCTATTCAACACACACACACATCATCCATCCATACACACACACACACACACACACACACACACACACACACACACACACACATACCATACATACATACATCACACACACATATACGCCACACATACACACACACACCACACACATATACATCACACACACACATATACACCACACACACATATACACCACATACACACACACCACACATATATACATACACACACACACATATACACACATACAGACACCACACATATACACACATACCATACATATATACACACACATACACACCACACATACACACACACACACACACACACACACACACATACCAAACACACACATACACACCACACACACACCTGTTTGAGTCTGGCTCATTTTGCTTAACAATGATTTCTAGTTCCTTCTGTTTCTGTGCAAGTATCTTGATTTCGCTTTTCTTCCTGATTACATGAAATCACGTCACATGTACACCCTGTGTTCAGTTTGGTTAACAACGGTGAATGCAGAAAGCAGGGCCTGAGCTGAGGGATTTGCATTTTGTGTGTTCCACTTAGTCAAGAGTGACATGGCATGTCCCAGAGTCTCTCCCCCCTCAGTGAGCCCCTTGGAGCATAGCTCTTGGCCAAGGTTTGGGGAAGGCAGGATGGGGAAATCAGTGGCTGACATTGTATAGCTACTTGCCTGGTGATTTCTGCTGCAACCATCATGCAGTGTGTTCTGATGATCTTCCATGGGGTTCCACCATCTGCCTGCACTTTGACCCCCTGGGTGTCAAATCAGAACTCCTGGAACCTATTGAGTCTGAGGGCTTTGAAACACCTTGAGAAAATACAGACAAGATGGAACACAGGGCATCCAAGGTCAGTGAAGCCTGTCTGTATACAACATTGTAGAAGACATGCATCTGTGAATCCGCAATACGCAGCTCTAAGCGTGAACACTGTGTAGGCTGTGGACCGAGTGAGGGCAATGGTACAGATGTCCCATTCTGGTGTAGGGTGTTGACCAGATGGGCCCAGGGGATGTTTCTGTGCCTCTCTCTCAGTTTTTATAAGAATCTAAAACTGTCCTAAAATAAAGTCTGTTAAAAATACATATGGGGACTGGTGGGATGGCTCAGTGCTTAAGAGATCTTACTGCTCTTTGAGAGGACCCTAGTTCAGTTCCTCCCATGTTGGGAGGCTCACAACCACAGGTAGCTCCAGCTCCGGGAGATCTGGTGCCCCCTTCTGGCCTCCACAGACACCTGCACTAATGTGCATACTCCCACACTAATGTGCACATATCTGGTAGGGAAGTGCATAGCTTTTCTAGTCCAGATCTTGGATTTTGGTCTGAGTCTAAATTCAGGGGCATTCCTTTGTAAAGCACTGAATATTGAGGCCTGCTTTGTGTCCAGCTCCTGGCTAGGCACTGGTGCAAGGTAATGAAGTGATGCACTCTTGACTTCATGGTGTCCAGTCAACCGATCCGAGTGGGAGGAAGGCAGACACACAGTCCCCACCCCTACCCCCAGTCTGCAGAGCAAGGAGAGCCCCTGGTCCTCCTGCTCTTTAGAATAGACCCTAGGGCAAACCAGTGTGTGGTGAGGTGAGCACATAGCAACTGTGATCATCACTGTGGATGGAAGGACTCTGCACCAGAAGGGTAAACTGAGACAGTGCTGTACCTGAGAAGGGAAGTTGTGCTCAGGTGACAGGACTTTCCTGTCCCATCCTGACTGACTCTTAGCTCTTGAGTCAGTTAGCAGCTTCCCTCTAGGCCCCAAGGAAATGGGAGTAACACTAGGCCTCCCTCCTTGGTCTGTCCTGAGTATCTCAAGGAACAAGGACAGCTTTTAGTGAGGTGCAAGACTATTTAGGAGCAGTCCTATAATGCTGTTCACTGGGAGGAGGCCACCAGTCCCCACGTGGGAAGCAGACAGGGAGGAAGAGATGGCCTTCAGAGCTGGCTCTACGGGGGGGGGGGGGGGGTAAGGTACCGTGATTCGTGACGTGACTGTGTCTCCTTGCCCGGATTAGTGAGGGCCTGTGCGCTGTCTCAGTTGGGGTGTGTTTTTACTCGATGTGTATATCTTCTATGTGCCATGCCCTGAGCCAGGGAGGCTTGGCTGGGCAATATGGACTTTTAAGAGGAAGCCTGGAGTCAGCCCCAATAAAGTCCAGAGCAGGGCCTTGGGTGCTCCTTTGAGCCTTCCTAAACCCTGTCTGGGTGCTCCACAAGCCTCCTCTTGACCAGAAGGGATAAAGAGCCAGGAACCACACGCAGCTGCATCTGGATGGTCCAGTCACCTAGTTGAGTTATAATTAATATTTTGAGTCCAGAGAGCCATAGCCGTGACCAGTGCCCACATTGGCTTTGTGATAATGTAATCTCAGCTGAGGGTGGCCAGTATCTCACCAGGCTTCTGTTAATCGGGGATAATAGGAATTACATGACACATACATACAGACATGTGCACATACATACATGCACATGTGGTACACACATGCATAGTCGAATAAGGACGCACACCCACTCAGCTTTGCTTGGGTGCTTGGGGCAAGTGAAGGGATGATGTGAGCTCATTCAGATGCCAGTGTCCCACATGACCTGTGGTCTTCTTTTCTAGGGGCATGGTCTAGCAGCTTGGTCAAGCCTGTGCATCGTCCTCCAGCAGTTCTGATCCCTGTTCTGCCTTGACCTCCGCATAGCCCTGGGTAAGTCACCCCGAGGCCAGTAGGCCTGCAGAGCATTAGGGCTGTGGACGGAAGGGATGGCTTTTACAGAGACTGTGGGGACAGCCTCCTCAGTGATCTCAGGAAACTGAGGCTGAGAGTTAAGAAGAACCCTGTAGGTTCCAGGTTCAGCTCTCTTCTTGGTCTCTCTGAGAACAGGTATGCCTGTGAACTTGTCCAGAGAGCAGAGTTGAGAGCTCAGTATAAAAGCACAGAGCAGAGATCAGGGCCATCTCTCTCCTGAGTTCCTTTCTTCTTCCATTCCCTTTGTGCCCCGCGTTCCAAGACTTCCCTTCTCCCTTGCCTTGCCCAAGGTCATACGTTGAAAGAGGGAGCAGCACCCAGATGAGAGGGGTCAATGTACCTTATCCCCAGGATGTGCCAGGCCTACTTAACCATGAGGCCAGCATTACCACCATTGTTTCAGAGGTTGTGCATGTGTCATGGTTCTTTCTAAACCCAGTGGCCACTACCTCAGGAGGTCTGTAAGATACAGAAGCAAATGTCAAGTGGTACTTTCATCTGTGGCTCTGGTAAATGCAGCTAGCTCCCTAGAGACTTAAACCAGCATCTCCCAGCAGACCTGGGTGTGGCTGGGTCCCCCCTCCCCACCCCTAGATACCCAAACTCCTACAGTGTTCATAGAGGGATTTCCAGGACACAGGGTGTCCTCAGGACTTCCTGTGGGTGGAGTACCTTTTCCTGCCTTCATCTTCCAGAGGGAGAGGATATCTCATGCTGCCTTGTTCTTCACTCCTCCACATTCCCTCAACATTCTGTCCAGGTTGTCAGTGAGTCTGAAGAAAATACCCAGAAAGGGGAAAGAGGGCCTTTGGGTCCCCTCAATAGAAAATAGGCATAATGGCATATGGAGAGCATTGCTGGGGTTAAAGAGAGAGCAGTTCCTGAGTCTACATGACTGAACACCACCTGCATGCATGCCTCCCAGTGCCAGGGTCCCGCACTCCAGCTGCCACAAGTGCACAAATGCGTGGTAGTGTCCGGCCAAGCTGGAAACTGATGGCTGGAAGCTGGAGCAGACAAAAAGGTCAAAGAAGTAGAAGTTGGAGTCTACGTGGTCTCTTCTCATCCTGAGGCCCTTGGATGCTTTGGGGTGCACCCAGTGAATCCTCAGTAGCCACACACATACCCCGGCACTGAATGAGGAGAGTCTGGGTCAGGTAGTTCTTTCTAATTTGATGTCAGGACTTTGCCATGGTGTCAGAGGTCAGGGGATGATGAATAGAAAGACCCTTCTGATGATGGGCACCTTCTCCATTCCCACTCACCTGCCCGTGGATGAAAGTATGTCCACCCTGGCAGGCAGTACGGCCGTGCTCAGCAGGTATTGAAAATATGCTTGGTCCCCAGGGAGGTTGAGGGCTCTGGTTTCTAATGGCAAAGAAAAGCAACGTGAAGCTTGGGCCCCTGCACTCATAATATGGAGACAAGTAGAGCTGGAAAGAGGTTAGGCTGAGAAGATTGCGTGGAGAGGCTTCCCCTTTGGATAAAGTATTCCAGGAATGCTAAGAGATGTGAGCAAGGAGAGAGCCTGAAGAAGGTGTGGGAGCAAAGGCCCGGTGGCAGCGGTAGGAATGGAGACAGAAGCAGTGCAGATCTTCCTGACCAGAGAGGATGGGAAGATGGGTCAGACAGATGGGGGTGCAATGAGTCACAGACTCGGCAAGGATAGCACAGCCTGCAGCTCAGAGCTCACCATGTACTGAATGGCAGCTCTGGGGTCTGTAGATAATGACTCTGCTTACAGGTCTCAAAGATCAGTGTTGCACAGAGGGCTGTTTGACTTATAGCGTCTTCCAGAATAGCAGCTCTCAACCTGTGGATCATGACCGCCATAAGGGTCGCATATCAGCTATCCTGCATATCAGATATTTACATTATGATTCTTAATAGTAGCAAAACTATGGTATAAAGTAGCAATGAAAATAATTATATGGTTGGGGGGGTCACCACAACATGAGGAATTGTATTAAATGGTCACAACATTAGGAAGGGTGAGAAACACAGCTCTAGAAAATTCTGGGTTAATGGCTGCAGATTGGGTGTGCTGTAGGAAAGAGCAGCCAAGCTGACCCACTCTGTAATGATCCCCAAGTAGAGATGACCAGCTTGGAAATTTTAGGTGGCATCTCAGGCAGCAGACCACCTGGCTTTCCTGGAGTAGATTCCCATGGGGACTGTCATGGTTAGAGGGTAGGGTATAGGGACGGGAAATCTTTCCTGTGTTGAAAGTCGGGGCTTATTTTTAGGACAACAATGACTTGGCAGTATCAATGTCCTCTCTAACTTTATCTTGGAAGGTTGTGCCTGGAAAGCAGGGTTAACAGTTGTGAGAACACACACACTACAGTGCACTTGGCCTTCTGGTCCACAGTGGAATTCTCAGAGGGAGGGGAACCACTGTCTTCACCCACTGTTGGGGAAACCTACCCTATCCCCTCTCGTGAGTACTTGCTTTAGATCAGGCTCGGTGTGAGCTGATGCCCTGGGCCAGTGGTAAGCAAAGCCAGCCTGGATCTTGGTTAGTTAGAGAACAATTTAACTGCCAGTCATCTGGGTTCTGTGACCCTAACAGGACAGAGCAAGGGACTGCTTTGAGAGCTAGTCCATACCTGTGGGAAAGAGGTCTGGATTCTCTCAGCCAGAGCTGAGCCAGCTCAGACACCTCCCACCTATATCCTGGCCTCTCCAGGTGGGGTCCACGGCAATCATTTTGTTCCCCATCCCCTGGCTCACCCTGGGTTGGCTCACCCTGGGTTGGCTCACCCTGGGTTGGCTCACCCTGGGTACAAGCTCCTGAGTTCCTGGGACAGCCCAGGTTTCCTATTTCTCTCCAGTTGATCTTTTGAATGGTCTTGGACTTCCCCAACCCAGTGTGTCAACTTTCAGGCTAGAAATACTGAAAACACAGGAGATCCTTAACAAATGTTTGACTGTTGGCAATTGCAGGAGTCTCCAGGTCTCCAAAAAGCCCCGCCCTTTTGCTGGGGTTAAGACTATGGTTTAGAAAGGATGGACTAGGAGCTGCGGGATGTAGCTCAGTTGGTGGAGTGTTTGCCTAGCATGCGTGAGGTTCTGGGTTCCATCCCTACCATGAACTGGTACACACACACACACACACACCCCTCAGGAGATGGAATCAGGAGTATCAGAAGTTCAAGACCAGCCTCAGCAACATTGCATATTGGAGGTCTGTCTAGGAAAAGTGAGGCCCTGGTTTTTGTTTTTGTTTTTAAAAAGGGGTGGGGGGGGGCAGGGGTTGGTGGAGCAGGCTGGACCAAGAGAGATGTGCAGAAGTAGGGGTGAGTGACAGGTACAGAAGCATGGCCGGGACAGCGCTTGTGGGCCACAGAGTCACTGTCACTAACTGGGTCTTCAGGGATCTAAAGGAGTGCCCCGGGCAGTCTGTTCTCTCCCTCCCTAACTTCCTTCCTCCCATGAAACAATTACTGTGGCCTTCCTGTGTATGTTAATTGGTCATGAGATCAGTCCCAGCTGTGCCCTAGGGAACTGGAAACCAGCCCTGTGCCCAGGAGGGGGGTGTGTGTGGAAGGGGAGCAGTTGGTTCATCTTGAAACTCAACCTCTATGCCCTCACTCTCGGCCCACCACCTGCTTAGACACTGCATTTGGCAGAATAGGCACAGGCTCTGTGTAGAAGGAAAGGACCCAGGCCTCTCTTGTGCAGCTAGCAGTGAGCATGCCCCTTGCTTTGCTCTGGGGCTTCACATAGTAGTTCTTCAATTAATGCTTGTTACTAGAGCTTCACTTCGTAGGCATTCAGTTATTGCCTGTCTCTGGGGCTTCTTCACATAGTAGGCATTCAGTCAGTGCCTGTCACTGGGGCTTCAGATAGTAGGTATTCAGTTAGTGTCTGTCACTGGAGCTTCAAATAGTAGGTATTCAGTTAATGTCTGTCATTGGGGCTTCATAGTTGGGTTTCTGCATGGTTCCAAGTCTCCATGCAGAACCTGTGACTTTTGGCTCTGTGATAGTGAAATTCAAAAAGGCCAAAGGTGGCTTTTCCGAGCTGCCCACACCATTCCTCATAAACATATTCCCGCCTGGACTCAAGACTGTAGCTGCTGGGCCACTGAGAGGCCATAGGCACATCAAATTCCCCTGCCTAGCGTTCTCTGCAAGGATGGGAGGGCAGGATGACGGCTTAATGAGCATGACTTACTGTTTTTATTTCTTCCCAAAGACATTAGCCATGAGTCAAATAGCTCGTGAGCGATTCCCCGGAGGTTTTCTTCTGAGCTTAAAGAAAGAAAAAAACTAATTTGTGGAGTGGGTAAGGGAGCTCTGCTTGCAGCCCCCGAATCCACAAGCTTCATTGGGGACCACCTATCACAGGGGTCCCTTGCCCTAAGGACAGATCCCTGTGTTAACACATAGACACCTCATCTAACATTTAAGGTGACATTTCTCTTGGTGGCTTTTGCCCAAGGCATATTATTAGAATGTGGCCAAAGCTCATTCACTGGGGGCACATGAATTCTATTGCTCCAGTTCACCGGGGAGCCATGAGGTGGGAATCTAGACATCATTCAGTCAGGGACCTGGGAAAAATAGAGCTTTATGCGCAGTGAACCTGCCAGCCCAGAGGGTGGGAAAGGAACATTCCTGTCTAGGAAGGGAAAGAGCCTTCTCATGTACCATAGCCCTGTGGAGGAGTCACAGTTCAGAGCTGGGATCTATCTGCTCAGGGCTGCATTGATCAAAAGCCTTTGGAAAAAGTACATATATCAGGAAGTGCCCTCCCAGGCCATTCTGAGGCTGGCAATGATCAGGATACCTGGGCTTGTGCGAGTGTTTTAATCCGGCATTATAAATGGGTATAGATCCATTCACCTCTGTTGCTTCAGGTTTTTAGTCTGGATTTCACCCAACTTGAACCAGCCTTTGAGAAGTGAATCTGAATTCCTTGGGTTTGATGGTATTCATTTCCTCTTTCTTTCCCTGACTTCCCTCCTGCCCACGCCCTACATTCATCCATTTATCTATTCCTCTCATACCATTTCTTACCGTCCGGACTCTTCCGTGTTGTTCAGCTCCAGTCTACACTGTTCTATTATTGTTGAGTAGTAGTGTGGGTTGTGAGTCACTCACCTTCCCCCTTAGTGTGCCTGGAGAGGTAACGGACCAGAGCTGGGTAGCAGAAACGGACTTGCTGATGGCGGTCGCCCGTAAAACCTGAGCCTATGAGCTCTTGAAACTTAGCCGCTGTGAGGGGCCTGAGTCTGACCCCGTGAACTGCCACCCCCGCCCCCAGGTAGATGTACCCCAGGTAACACATGTCCATGCTCTCTCTGTGTCCTAGCGACTCGCCTCTGAGCACACCGAGGCTCCCTCTGAGGATCCCTCTTCCCTGGCTGCCAGTCAGCATCTTCTCCATCTGCCCAAGGTTAGGACATTTGCCCAGCACATCTTTAAGCCAAGCCATGCACACTTGGTAAAGGTGTAAGCAGCGGTTGAAGGACTGGGTGGTTGAATGAATGAATGAATGAATGAATGAATGAATGAATGAATGAACAAACGGCTCGTCTTCTTGTGTGTAAGAATAGCGAGTTCCCGGGGGAATCTTCTGCAGTCCTATGTGGTGCTCTGAGGAGTCCTCCCTCTGACAGCTCTTCCTCCTGGGCTATCACTGGGGTCAGGAGGGATGGGAGCTTTTGCGTAGTCTATGAGGTAACACATCATGTGTTGGGGGAGGGGTGTTGGGGTGTGTGTGTGTGTGTGTGTGTGTGTGTGTGTGTGTGTGTGTGTGTGTATGTGTGTGTGTGTAAGTTATGCAACGTGTATGGCGTGAAGTGTGAGTCCACTGCCTGAGAGTCCCTACCCCTCACACTGCTATCCCCAAGCAGTAGGCATGGACTTCCTAGTATACATGCTGCCATGAGAGAAGGGGCCTTCCTCCTCCCGAAACCCCGCCCCTGTGTCAAGCAAGCCCTTGGTGCTTAGGCCCCTGTACTAGACCAACATGAACCTCTGCAGTCCCTGCCCTGATGTTTGCCTGACTACATCCTTCCTTCCCTCCCCTCATTTCCTCTTTGAAGTACAGGAGTTAGACTGTCACTGGCCCCACCCCAGGGATGTGTCCAGATCACTGTGATCCCAGGCTCTCTGCCAGCACAGGACACGGTTTTTAATGCACTGCACTAGGCATGACCTGCAAGAGAAGCTTTCCAGGTCTGTGGCTTCCCGCCTCACAGGGTGCAGTACTCTGAGGGAGCTCACTGAGGAAGCCTGGTGTCTTTCATAGTAAAAGTTCCCCAACTTCACCACCAAGCATTTGCCTGGAGTTTCACTTTGTCTCTGTCTCCTCATAGCTTCTGCTTCCCTTCCTTTCATAGAAATAGTTATGCTGTAAACTCAACACACAGAGGACCTTTACCCTCGGTTTACGGCTGGGGAGACAGGACTCAGAGAAGTTGAGCTAGCCAAAAACATACGGCTAGAAGGGAAGGCTGTAGGCAGGGATTGACCCAGGGACCACCAAATCTGCATGTCCCATTGTGGCCTGACACAGTAAACCACAGTTCCTTTTAGAGAGGAACACACAGAGGCTCAGTCAGGAGCAATGAGAGATATTCTACTCTGCTTGACGCTAGGCCTGGCTCAGCACCCTGGGGTTACTACTGGACTCTCCCGGGAGTGTTGGGTGCTGGCTACTGGCCAGGGCAGCCTGAGTTATTAACCATGCAGAACCAGTCCTAGAGGGCCCATGCTGTTCCCTTATCCACTGGGGAAAGGCCATTGCTGGCTTCTTGGCCTGCAGCATCAGAGCATAGTTGATATGAACTGTCATCCCACCCAGTCAGGAGCCCATGTGTGAGTGATTCCATAGCCGGCCCAGGAGCCCCAAAGAACCAGCTGCACCAAGCCTGGGGCCAGCGTGCCAACCTGAGCCTAGGTGCTGGGCAGTAAGGCAGAGAAGCCCATGCTGGCTCCATCCCACCAGGTCTGACTGCACAAGATGTCCATCTGGAGAGGGGCTGGGGGAACGAAATGGAGGTCTCTGCCCCTCTCCTGCTTGCAGTAATGTCTTACATACCCTTCAAAAGAGCACACAAGGCATGCTGTACTCCAGTAATTTCAGCAGACTGAGCAGTGTCCTGAGTGTAAGGCTAGCCTGAGCTGTATAGAAAGACTATCACAACCAGGTGGTGGTGGGGCACACCTTTAATCCCAATACTCAGGAGGCAGAGTGGACAGATCCCTGTGAGTTCCAGACCAGCCTGGTCTACAGAGCAAGTTCCAGGACAGCCAGGACTATACAGAGAAACCTTATCTTAAAAAAAAAAGACTCACAAAAAAAGGGGGGAGGGAGAGGAGGGAAGAAGGCTAGAGCTGGTGCTACAACTTTGGTAGAATGCTTGCCTAAGATTCACAGAACTCAAAAGTCTGTCCCTAAGTACTGCACAAAATGCATGCAGTGGTGCATGACTCTAATCCCAGTCCTTGGGAAATCGAGGCAGGAGGATCAGGAGTTCAGGGTCATCATCCTTTACATAATGAGTTCAGTGTCCAGATACATGAGACCCTGTCTCGAAAACACTGATTGTATACTCAGTCCACAGGAATAAGACTGTGTTTATATGACATAGGTGTTTGTTCCTCTGGCTCAGCCTTGAGCTTCTACTGGACAGTTGAGCATTGATTGTGTCCTGAGATTTTTGACTGGTTAATTCTCCAAGGTTTCTATAAAGGACATTTGGTGAGGGAAGTTAGGGACGGGACCTGACCTGCCTTTCATGTCTTTCCAGCTATCCCCATTACCAGTTCCTAGTGTGACTGGGTTGGTCATCTTAGTTGGTGCTCCGTGTTAGCTGGTCAGACCTGTCCCTGTGGGGATACTATCACTTCCTCATTGGGCAGCTGTTGTGTGCTGCAGGACAGTATGTTCTCCCTAGCTCTGGCCCTGGCACTCACTCACACACTGCTTTTTGCCTTCCCCTCCTCCACTGCAAAGGACTAGCTGCCCAGATGTTCTGCTAGTCCCATACAGAAGCAGAGGCCTGTAAAAGGTCTGGTGTGGTGATGTTTACTGTGGCAGCCCAGCCATCACCCAGAGCGTCTTTGATGATAATGACCTCTTAGGAAGGAACAGGAAGCCTTACTTGGGACCCCAAAGTCTGGTTGCTGTCCAAAAGGAGGGACATCAGCATCTGGCTAGTGGGCAGCCCCTAATGTGACACATTCCAGAGTAGCTCTGCTGTCACTATTGTGCCAGAATGGAGCTTTCTAGAAGACTAAGCCACCCACATCCCTTACAATCCCTCCTGAATCCCTGACCCTGAAGGTCACAGAGTGTTAGAGCCCTCAGGAAGGTAGGAAGAGTGTCCTGGGCCTCACACTGGGCCTTTGAAATGTCATATAGCCCTAACTCAAAGTTGTCAAACAGTTCATGTACGCTGCCCTGTTTGGGGGCACTGTGGAGTCACGGTGGCAAACTAATGGGAGGTAGTCATTAAATACAGAAATGCAGTCTGAAAGGTGGAGTGCTCGCTGTGTGTAAGCATAAGGACCTGGGTTCAGATCCCCAGCAGCCATGTAAAGAGCCATGTATGGCCCTGTGCCCTGTAGCCCCAGCACTGTGGGATGGAGACAGCAGGAACCAATCCCACAGTCTTTCTGGCCAGCCAGTCTAGACAAAATGGTGAATAGTACTTTCTGGGTTCAGAGAGAAACCCTGGCTCAAAAATGGGGTAGGATTCCAAGGCCTGGAGAGCTGGCTTTGTGCTTAAGCACAAGTAGCACTCTTCCAGAGGACCTGAGTTCAGTTCCCAGCACCCACATCTGGCTCTGTGAGCCACCAGTAACTCCAGCTCCAGGGCTTTGACTTTTTCCCGCCTCCCTAAGCCCATGGCATACAGACATACATGTGAATAGAAATTTTAAAAACAAGATTTTTTTTTTAAAGAAAAAGACAGCCAGGCAGTGGTAGCACACACCTTCAATCCCAGCACTCTGGAAGCAGAGGCAGGTGGATTTCTATGAATTTGAGGCCAGCCTGCTGAGTGAGTTCCAGGATAGCCAGGGCTACACAGAGAAACCCTGTCTTGGGAGAAGGGCAAAGTAAAGAGAAAAAAGAAGAAGAAGAGAAAGACATTCTCATGTCAACCTCTATATCCTGCATGGGCAAGCATGCATGTATGTATGTGCATAAGGGTGCATGTGTGCGTGCATGAGGGTGTGTGTGATGGTTTGTATGTGCTCGGCCCAGGGATTGGCACTGTTAGAAGGTATGGCCCTGTTGGAGTAGGTGTGGCCCTGTGGGAGTAGATGTGTCACTGTGGATGTGGGCTTTAAGACGCTCATCTTAGCTGCCTGGAAATCAGTATTCAGCCTTCAGATGAAGATTAGAACTCTCATTTCCTCCTGCACCATGCCTGCCTGGACGCTGCCATTTCCTGCCTTGATGATAATGGACTGAACCTCTGAACCTGTAAGCCAGCCCCAATTAAATGTTGTCTAAGACTTGCCTTGGTCATGGTGTCTGTTCACAGCAGTAAAACCCTAACTAAGACAGTGTGTAACACATACATGCATGCACACACACACACACACACACACACACACACACACACACACACAAAGAAAGGGGAGTTTGCCAGGCAGTGGTGGCGCACGCCTTTAATCCCAGCACTTGGGAGGCAGAGGCAGGTGGATTTCTGAGTTCGAGGCCAGCCTGGTCTACAGAGTGAGTTCCAGGACAGCCAGGTTTACACAGAGAAACCCTGTCTCAAAAAAAAAAAAAGAAAGAAAGAAAGAAAGGGGAGTTCAGTGCCTGATCTGAGGAAGTGCTCTGAAAAGACAGGACCAGAGTCTGAAGGTGGTTGTGAATTGATGCTGATCTTAGAGGCCTCTCCCAAGAGGAATGACCCTCTCAGCACAGACAGGAAGAAGGGCAGAGAGGTGGAGGATCTGCAGATGCAAAGGCCCTGGGGCTGAAACATGCTTACTAGGGTCCAATGAGGGGGAAACCAAAGGAACGATGTCCTAAAAGTGTAAGTCTTATAGACGGTCAGAAGTGCCATCAGGATATTGGGGAGAGTGACCATGGAGTCTGGGAAATCTGTCCCCCAAGGAGTGGTGGGATGTTGGTGTCTGAACAGGCTGTGGGGTGTGAGTAGGAGCTTTCTGGGTGACTGGAGTGGGTGTGACCCAGATGAGCCTAGCTTAGTGAGGAGAGCCACCCACATGGCCCCCTTCCTGTTACAATAGCAGTTTCCGGTAAGAAAGAAAGTTCTTGGGGGTTTCCTGTTCTTTTCTCCACCTTCTCCAGTTCCCCAACTCATGTGGGCCTTTCAGCCTTGGAAGAGAGCAAAGGGAGAGAGGTCGGGCGGTGCAGGGCGGGGCTTCCCATGCAGCCTTGCCAGCTGCACCTTTCTTTTTTTATGTTACACCTTTACTTTGTTGCTTAAGTTTTACATGTATGGATTAATTTGTGTGTGGTGGACAAGTGTCACAGTGTATGTAGGTCAGAGGACACAACTGATGGAATTCGGCTCTCTCCTACCATGTGAGTTCCCAGGCTTAAACTCAAGTCATCAGGGTTGGTGGCTGGTGCCTTTACCCGCAGAGTCATTTCAATGGCTCTGACGCCCCAATTTTTTTTTTTTTTTAACAGTCATTGAGGCTCTGGGGAGTGGCTTGGGAGCCAGGAAGGTTTTGCAGTGACTAGTGCTGTGACATGAGATCTGTGGCTCAGATGGCAGACTGAGTTTGCATGTGGGTACCCAGTAACACCCTAGCCTCCCTCCCGGAGATCTCACTGGGGGCTGGCTGTTGTCCCACTCAGAAGAGGAGGTAACTCTTACTGCAGCCTTCTGCCTTCCTGGCTAGGTCAGGCTTCAGGGCCCCTTACACCTGGCTTCTCCAGAGAGGTTCAAGGTAGCCCTGCAGGCTAGGTCTGTGGAACTGAGGAGGACTGTGGGATGGGAGCACATTATCTTTCACTCATGGTATCAGTGAGTAA
The DNA here is from genome assembly GCA_028551405.1 of Uromys caudimaculatus. Taxonomy (NCBI): domain Eukaryota; kingdom Metazoa; phylum Chordata; class Mammalia; order Rodentia; family Muridae; genus Uromys; species Uromys caudimaculatus. The sequence continues at coordinate 34,937,640 of CM052705.1, forward strand.
AATGAGCACAGGCTGCCATAGGGTGCTGATTGTCCTGAAGAGGATCCCCACTTGTTGGCATCAGCTCCGGAGTCCTTGGTACCACCCAGTGCTGTCCACCAGAAATATGATGACAGCTACATGCATATATTATATGAGATTTTCCTACAAGCACATGGAAAGAGGAAAGAGAAACAGAGGTGTGCAATGTCAACAGCCTGTTGGATTTAACCCATTGTACTCCAAAGGGGCCCAAATCCTGTGTATTTTACACTAAGGACTTACTTGAGTCTAGAGCAGTGGTTCTCTACCTTCCTAATGCTGTGACCCTTTAATACAGTTCCTCATGTCATAGTGACCCCCAACCATAAAATTATTTTCATTGCTACTTTACAACTGTAATTTTGTTACTGTTACAAATCATAATGTAAATAAATATGTGTTTTCTGATAGTCTTAGACGACCCCTATGAAGAGTCCTGTAACCCTCAAGGAGTTGGGACCCACCCATTGAGAAGCTCTGGTTTAGACCTATGATGCTTTCCTGCCTAGTTTAGAAATGGAAAGGAGTGTCAGTGGAGGGCTAGGGAATCTGCCAGTCTGCGCCCTCTAGTGTCCATCCAGCCTCAGTGCAGCTTGTGTGACTCCAAGTGCATCTCCTGCTACACTTACCAGGGCCGCTGACCGCCCTTCTGCAGAGGTCTGCACTGAAGTGCAGGCTGAGGCTGCTTGAGTCTCACCTACACATTTGGAGAAAAGCAGGACATGGGTCCAAGTTGGAAAATGCAGTCACACACCATCCCCCCAAGACAGGGTCTCAACAGCAGGAGGAGCAATCTTCTGCCGGTCACTGTGAGGAGAAGTAGTTGAGCCTGTTTCCCCCTGCCACCTTCTGTTCCACCTGACATGGAACTGGCTCTCCGTCAGCCAAGCCCAGATGGTCTGAAGTTCAAATTCACAGAGGACTCACCCAGTCTCTCCTGAGTCCAGGACTTCATCAGGATTTGGTACCCACATCTCCCACCACCTTCCCTCCAGGGTCTATATCTATGAGGCCTTGAGGTTTGACAGTCTGACTGATGAGATTGCTGTGTGGTGGGCTGAACTGGGCCACTCGTGTTTCTAGCCGGCGCTGAGCTGTTGTTAATGGGACATTGGAGTGCTGGGTTCCCAAGGGCCTCCCTGAGCGACAACAGAACAATGCTGCTTACCAAGGTTTTACTCACAGTACCAAGCTTGGGTTAAATATTTTCACAGAGCTCCCCAGCTACTTGTTTGCTCTTTCTTTCCTTTACAATTCAGTGTGTTAAGGACAATAAGAGCCTAACAGAGACCCAGGGAGAAGGCGTAGGAGCTGTAAGCTCCCTCCCCCAATTCCCATTACCGTGAAGTCACATGTCTTCGAGGCTCCGAGGCTGTTGTCTGTCTGATCTAAGCCCTGCTAGAATATGAAGTGTTTTAAGCCAAGTAGGAGGTGGCTCTGTTATCCCCAGGGACCCTCATTCCTCACCCCCTAAAAGATGAAAGTAGGGTTGTCTGAGCAATGAAGCCTGGGTTAGTCTGATTGCTGGAGCTAGGTGGGTATTTCTTCTGGGGAGCATGCACAGTGGTTTTTCTCTCCCTGCAAAAGCATTCATGTTTTGTCAGGTATTTTCCCAGACAGCTAAACATCAATAAGGCTGGCTCAGTTGCATTAATGAATAACAGAGAGGTCACGAGGTGTGCAGCACTGAAGCCCATCTCACATCTTTGCTACTGTCTCAGTGCCTCCAGGAGAGCTAAAATGAGGTCTTTCATATTAAATATTTTATCCAGGTCTCTGTTAGGCATCTGCGGGCGAGCGCTGGGAAGCATCTGTGAGACTGCCAGCATTTGTGGGCTCCACTTAGCAGTTTCATGAAAGTGACCATTAAGAGATCATTTTCCGACATGGCTATGACAGCCACTTTACTGGGCAGGAGCTTCTGTGGGTACCAGATAAGTGCACCTTAGAAACTCTTTTCCTCTCAGGATGTTAGCAGGAAAGGAGCCCATGATGGAGCACAACCCAGAGGACAGAGCCCAGCTCTAACCTGGATCTTCTGTCTTTCTCAATGGGACGATTCTGCTAACTCCTAGCTGAGCCAAGTGATACCCCGTACCAGTCCAGACAACCCCGGAGGCTCTATCATCTTCCATCATCCCCTCTTGCCCTTCCATTTTGACGCTAAATGCCGTCTTCCTAGGTGGACCACCTAGTTCTCCTGCCTAAGAATGTGTCATAGTTGTGCAGGGCACTCAAGAGTAGGGACCACAACCCAGTATGACTCAGAGATATACTTCAAGAGCCTAAGAGACTAGAAAACACTGGAGCAGGTCCTGACCACCTACTCAAATGTGGGCTTCTCCAGTAAGCCACCCTCCCAAGTGGTGGGGTGGATCTGTCAGCCCAAGCTTCTTCAGATGACCAGACGCATTCCCATTGGCACTACCCTTTCTTTGAACGCAGGAGCAGATCTTCAAGCCACTGCTCCTCTCAGAACCAGGTCCCGAGGCTCAGACCCTTCCTTTTCCCTTTCCTACATCCCATGAACCCTCGACGCCTCTGGCACAGCCCTGAACCATGGTTTGACAGCTCCCGGGTGGTCTCCATCCTCCTGATGCGTAAGCCTTGTTCTTTGCATCCAGAGAGGGTCACTCAGGATCTCCTTGGATGCTAGCCTAGTCAGAGTTCTTCCTGCCCCCAAATTAGTGGATCCTGGGAACAAGGGTGTGTGTGTGTGTGTGTGTGTGTGTGTGTGTGTGTGTGTGTGTGTGTGTACTATAACCACACAGCAAGAATGTCCTAAACCAACACAAAGCATGCATTCTGCCCAGCAGCCTGACACCACGGAGGAGGCAAAGGCTGGGCAGAGGCACAGCCCTGCATTCTGGAGCTCCTGCCTCTGAAATATTTGGTAAGGAGCTGGGAAATCAATCATCTCCTCCGGCAACACCAAGGCTCTCTGCACTGCAGCTTCCTCCCCGCAGATATCTGCAGAGCGGGTACGAGGAGTTTGATATTTTAGTAACATCTGTTCGATGATAAATCACAGACACGGCAGCGATGTGTGTTCAATGAGGTGAGTGGATGCTGCGTGCGTGAGCTGGAAACCAAGGGTCTGTGGCGAGGCTGTGGGGTGCAGGGCTGTCGATCATGAAGAGGAGCCACAAGCCCGGGGCTGGTTGTGTGGCGATGCAGCTTTCCTAGCTGCACAATCCCAAAGTCAGGCCACCTGGAGTCGTCCTGGCTCACTTAGGAGAGGTTCTGCAGCTCTCTGAGGGCCAGTTTTCTGGTTAGCAAGATGTATCGGGTGTGTGAAGTTTCTAAATGGACCCCAGTGGAGAGACACGTTGTAAGCCTCCCCACATGAACAGTTCAGTGGTGAGGGCCTTGGAGCTACACGGCTCCACCAGGTCTACACCCTTCTCTCTCCAATACTAGAATCTGAGCAGGGGGACCCCACCCCCAGTTTGGTCCAACCTGGCTTCTCTACCTCTCACCTCCTACCACCCCAACCTCTGCCTTGTTTTCTGGGGTCCCCTGCTCACCTTGTTTCACACAGCTGTATCACCAGCCTGGGGGCCTCCTGAGGGCCCAGCCACTGACAATGACATCCTCACAACCACCTTCCTGGCTCAGCTCAGTGTCCCTTCCTCTAGGTATTCCAGTTCCCTTTCCCCTCCCCCTCCCTCCTGTCTCCTCTCCCTCCCTCCTTCCCTCCCCCTCCTCCTTTCCTCTCTCCCTCTATCTTTCTTACTCTCCCTCCGCCTCCCCTTTCCCCTCCCCATCCCTTCTTCCTCCCTCCCTTCCTCCCTCTCTCCCTTCTCCCCCCCTCTCTTCCCTTCCCTCCTTCCTTCCTTTCTTCCCCATCAGTATTCCTGGAGGACCCCCAGACATCTCTTTTTGGACCTCTTGTGCTGCTACACTTAGGGATTCTCTGGACCAGCCATCGCCCGGTGTACCACACTCCCACTATTGGCTGCCCCATTCTCACCTCCACTTCCATGTTCCCAGTGTGGCTTCAATTTTACGTGTGTCTTGTTAATCGAGTTTCCAAAATGAATTATCTACAATAAAACTAGGGCATTTCTATCTCTTCCCAAAGAGTCATGACATGCTCTTACCCCATGTTGGGGTGTGGATTAGAGCACTGGGTAGTGCCCCTCTACCCCAGAGAGCAGCTAGCTCTTCATCTATGTGCTTATCCTAGGCCTGTGATGATCCCTCAGCCACCAGCAGTCACCTTTGTCCTCTTCGGACCGACTCTCTGTGGCTGGAGAAGTTGGCCTCGTAGGCTCCTGTTCAGAGCTGGATGTAGCTAGCTTCCAGGGGTACTTCCAGCTCGCACTGGCCACCCTGTTAAGTTCAATCTCCAGTGAGAAACTGAGCATCTGGCCAGGGAGATGTTGGCTGACTAGTGGTTTAAGCCCAGGCTGTAGAGGAAGCAGAAGGACACTGCAAACCTTGATAGCAAGGCCGTGAGATAGGAAGTGAGTATCACAAGAAAAGAGAGGATCTGGCCCAGGGGGACGCAAGAGGGCAGCACCTTAGTTCTGCCTTTTTGGTTTTGTTTTTCGATACAGGGTTCTCTCTGTAGACCAGGCTGGCCTGGAACTCGAAGTTGTCCGCCTGCCTCTGCCTTCTGAGTGCTGGATTAAAGCTGTGTACCACCACCAAGGCTCTGTCTCTACTTCTTGTTCCTGAAACCCCTCCCAGACAGGGCTTAGCCGACATTGTTCTATCAACTCACAGGTTCTTAGACATGCCACCAGTCGATAGATAGAGGCTAGGCCACTGTGATGTGGGTATGCTTCTTCTTTGAATAGAAAATAGAAACAAAGGGGATTGGGATCCTGGAGAGAGGGCTCTTGCTGTTCTTGCAGAGGACCCCAGTTCACTTCTATTCCCCATACCCACATGGTGGCTCACAACTTCCACAACTCCAGTTCCAGGGGATCCGACCTCCTATTCTGGCCTCTGCAGGTACAGGGCACACACATAGTGTGTTATATAACAAGAAAAACTCTGGGAACACACCATATAAGTAAATATTCTTAAAGCATTGAAGGGGGAAACAAAGGAAATGAACAGGTAGACACATTTCAACAATGTAAAATTGCAAATGAGCCAGGGATGGTGGCTCACACCTGTGACTGCCAGATGCGGAGGCAGGAAGGTAAGGGGTGCCGGTCATCGTCAGCTACGTAGTGAGTTTGAAGCCAGCCTGGGCTACATGAGACTCTATCTCAAAAAACTTAAATAAATAAACAAACAAAATTACAAAGGAAAACATGGCGAAAGGTCCTACAAGGTCCCTGTCCATCCAGCCATATCTCCCTTTCAGCCAACTTTACTGTTTCCAGTAAGTTCTTCCAGAGGAGGCCTCCACACACAAACTCATCTGACCCGTTCTCACAAATGGCAGCAATCACCACATGCCCTTTTGCATAATCTCCTTCCATATAAATATATATATATGTATGTATGGGTTTTTTTTGGGGGGGGGACAGGGTTTCTCTGTGTAGTCCTGGCTGTCCTAGAACTTTCTCTGTAGCCCAGGCTAGCCTTCCTTGAACTCCTATCTGTCTGCTCCTGCCACTGAGTGCTGGGGTTAAAGGCACACACCACTACTGCCCTTCTTGCTATCTCTCTCTTTTAATATAATTTTTTGAGACAGGGTCTCATGTAGCCCGGCTGGCCCGGAGCTTGCAGAATAGTCAAGGATGACTTTGAACTTCTAATCCTCCTGCCTCCACCCTCCAGTTCTGGAATTACAGATGTGTGGCACCAGGCTAGCTCAGCTGATGATTATTTCTGATCAGGATATTATGGACATTTGAGTTGGTTGTTTGTACAGGGGAGGATGTGTTTAGATAAGTAAATAAAACATGTGCATAGAAAGCTAACAGCCTGGGAAGGAGGTGAAGAAGAAAGAGGAGGAGCGAGTAATACTGAGTACCTGTCTCCTCTTCCTTAGCAGGAACCAGCACCTAATATTTTGAATTCATAAGCCTCCAAGCAGTTCAGAGTGGTTTCCTTTGGGACTTGGGTAGGGATCCCCACCCACACTCATTCTTCTACTTCAAAAATAACTGAGCTATGCACATGTGTTACTATGAAAGAAAGAAAACAAAATTGAGGTAGCGAAGTGAACGAGTATTAATGTCCAGTGGCAGATCACTGCAGGGTCTCACACATGGCCTTGTGGAGACTGACGTGGGGTGTGCTTTCCAATGGAGCACAGTCCTGGATTTCCATGGGGGCCTGTTTCAGCCGTTAACATTCATATCGACATTCACCAACCAATCGATGCTAATTCTAGATCATCTCTACCAGAGCAATATCTCAGAGGCACAGTAAGGATCGGGGACTCCCCAAAGGTTTCCAGGTGCCTCTCTTCTAGGGATAAAAACAGCATGATGTGTGCTGGTGACTTTTCCCCATCAATTATGTGAAGGGGGAAAGGGAGGTTTGGGGGGGGCCTGGAATCCCCCTGCCAATATGCTTCAAAGCTTTGTTAATACCTGGGTCCCCATAAAACCCTACTCTACCCAGATTTACCCAGAAATCTGGGTGGGAATGGGCTTGACAAATGTCATTTATAAAATTAGGATTGCTGATAAATGAAGTTAAACTTTGAAAGGCTAAAGCCATGTTCCTGTTCTCCGTCATCGTCCCTGAGTCCCCTCGGGATGGGTGTCAGTCTGCCTATAAATTTAACCAAGCTGTGCTCCGTAGGAACACGAACCACCAGCATCCACCTGCCCAAGCATGAGTTATTTACTATGCAACATCAGCAAATGTATCTGTGACATGAAAACAAACAAACAAACAAACACACCTGGTCTCCTAAGAGAAAAAGAATTAGCTGTTCAAAACAGAGTCTGGATTGGGTCCATGAGACCCCTTTACTCCAAGCTGATGAGCTGAGAGGTTTGTCTCAGTCCTGACTCTTGTTAAACCCTTACTGGACATTTGACAGTGCTTCATTCCACTGACTTTTAGCTTGCCCCTCCCTGTACCCTTATAGCACGATTCAGCATGCATGCTCCAAGTAGACCATGTCTAGCCATAAAACGATATTCCTTCTGTCTTTCTTAGAGTGTTGTGCTTTTTGCTGTGTTGTGTAGAACCATTTTGTGCCTCTTGACAAGAGTCATCCAGGACATGCTCAAAGTCAGAGCTTGCACTGTCATGGTCTTGAGTCCTTCTAGCCCAGCGGTTCTCAACCTGTGTGTCACACCCCTTTGGGGATGAATGACCCTTCAGATATTTACATTATGATCCATAACCGCAGCAAAATTACAATTATGAAGTAGCAACGAAAATAATTTTATGGTTGGGAGTTCACCGCAGCATGAGGAACTGTATGAAAGGGTTGCAGCATTAGGGAGATTAAGAATCACTGCTATAGCTGAAGGCACTGGACATACAGGGGACGCTACTTAGCCAGCGTGGTGGTAGGATGTGATAGGAAGCCAGGCCTTGGGTCCCAGGCATCCACAGCTCACCTTGTGTCTTTGTCTTGCAGGTTTAGTCTCCACTGCTAGCTACCATGGGCAAGCAGAACAGCAAGCTGCGGCCTGAGGTGCTGCAGGACCTGCGGGAACACACGGAGTTCACTGACCATGAGCTTCAGGAGTGGTATAAGGGCTTCCTCAAGGACTGTCCCACCGGCCACTTGACCGTGGACGAATTCAAGAAGATCTACGCCAACTTCTTCCCCTATGGCGATGCCTCTAAGTTTGCCGAGCACGTCTTCCGCACCTTTGACACCAACAGCGATGGCACCATCGACTTCCGGGAGTTCATCATTGCACTGAGCGTGACCTCTCGGGGCAAGCTGGAACAGAAGCTCAAGTGGGCCTTCAGCATGTATGACCTGGACGGCAATGGTTACATCAGCCGCAGTGAGATGCTGGAGATTGTGCAGGTACCGGCACTCGACAGGGCCAGGAACACAGGGAGCCAGGGGAGCCAGGACCCCCATGCCCAGTCCTGGACACCAGGTCATTCCTTGGCCCACTTGCTACCTGGTGTCATAGAAGACTGCAGGTCTTTGCAAAGAGTAACAATAAAAGCCAAGCATCTGTCGATTGCTTGCTAGACATCAGGCCCCAGCTGAGCTCACCCATCAGGTTTATTCCCACAATTCTGTAAAATGGGTCATTTTTTACTTTTAATGAGATCTGAGGCTCAGATAGGTGATTAAGAATTATCAGAGCAAGAATTGGGGAAATCAGTGGGTAAGAACACTTGATGCACAAGCATGCGGACCTGAGTTCTAATCCCAACACCCACATGAAAGCCAGGAGTGGGTGCGCATGCCTGAAGCCCTAGAACTAGGAGACAAGTGAGTCCCAGAAGCTTGCTGACCAGGCAGCCTAGCTAAAATGTGAGCTCTGGGTTCGGTGGGAGACAAAAGGAAGTACTGTGGACACCAGCATTCCTGTCTGGCTCTGCAAGGGTGTTCATCTGAACACACAGACACACACATTAGCTGTGTATAAGGCCTCCTATAGACATCAGAATGGTGGGGTAAAGTCCTTCATGGGAACGATGCTTATGTGCACTCTGCATTCGTCCCGCTCCGTGCTTTAAACCATCTCTGTATTTGGGCCAGTGAGATGACTCTGTGGGTAAAGGTGCTTGCTACCAAGCCTGGCAGCCCGGGGTTCAATCCCTAAGACCCACATGGTAAGAAAAGGGAACCAACCTCCACAAGTTGTCCTCTGAACTCCACGAGATCGCCCCCCCAAATAAATAAATAATTTCATACATACATAAGATAAGTAAAGTAGTTATATACAGTGCCTAATGCAGTGGCTATAGATGTTAATAATACTTTGTATCATTCGGGGAATACTAAGAAAAAGTCTGTGTACCTCCAGTTTCTTTTCTAGAATATTTCCCACCTATAGTCTGTTGAATCTGCAGATTTGGGACCCACAGGTGTGCAGGGCTCACTCTGTTTCCCCTTTGACCTTCCCTCTGGGCTTCCCAGCTCCCCACCAAAGATCCTTTGTACCTTTCGGACAGACACTATCCCCCCTGACCCCCACACTCCCAGCCCAAGAGCCCTCTGTTCTTCCACCGTTCCAGCTGTATCCTGTGCTCCCTTCACCCAGCACCTTGTCTGTGAGATTTGTTCTGAGGAGAGAAGGGTCCTGACACAGATGGGGAGCACTCTGCCCTGTCCGTGCTCCTTGGTGGGCTGAGTGAAGACCATCACCCATCCTCCATCCTCCCGAGCACACTCACAGATGCCCCTTTACAGGCCATCTACAAGATGGTGTCCTCCGTGATGAAGATGCCCGAGGACGAGTCCACACCCGAGAAGCGAACAGACAAGATCTTCAGGCAGATGGACACAAACAATGACGGTAGGAACATGGCGGGAGTGGGGGGGGGGGAGTGGAGGTAGGGGGAGGGGTTGAGGGTGGGGGAAGGGCACAGATGTGCCTGAGAAACTGTAATGGCACAGAGATGTTTGGGTACATCCTCTGCCCTGTGCAGCCCTGCCCCTTCCCAGCTCCCTTGATTCAGCTCTGCTGAAGGGAAACTAGACACTTGCCTGCGTCCTGCACCCTTCCTATGGCTTTATAGCCATGGGCATGTCATTAGACCCTCTGAGCTGTAAGCTTCATACATGTTGCTTTCGTTAAGGTTACCATTGCTGCGATGAAACACCATGACCACAAGCAACTTGCGGAGAAAGGGGTTTATTTACTCATAGTTTCCATATGACAGTCCCTCATCAAAACAGTAAGGGCAGGAACCTGGAGGCAGAATCTCATGCAGAGACCATGAAAGGGGTGCTGCTCACTGGCTTGCTTCCCGTGGCTTGCTCAGGACCACTAGCCCAGAGTTGTACCACCCACAGTGGGCTGGGCCCTCTCCATCAATCACTAATTAAGAAAATGCTCTTCTGGTCAGACAGGTGGCACATGTCTTTAATCCCAGCACTTAGGAGACAGGAGGCTCTCTGGGAGTTCAAGGCCAACCTGGTCTACAAAGTGAGTTCCAGGACAGCCAGGGCTGTTACACAGAGAGACCCTGTTTTGAAAAACAAAACGAGAGAGAGAGAGAGAGAGAGAGAGAAGAAAACACCTGATAGGCTTGCGTGCAGGCATTTTATAGAGGCATTTTCTCAATTAAGGCTCCCTCCTCTCTGATAACTATAGCTTGTGTCAAGCTGACATAAAATTAGCCAGCACACATGTTGATGGAGGGAGGAGTGGTCTTACTATTTCCACAAGTCTATTTGGGGAGGGGAGGCAGGTATACTGATAGCCAGAGAGCTGAGACACTGTGAATCAAAGGGATTTGAGTCTCGGGACCCTGAGAGGCTGGCCAGGCCATCATCCTGGGATGTGAGGCACCCCAGATATTCGTGGGGCTCCTCAAGCATAGAAGCCTCATCTGGCTGTGGTCACCACACGTAGGACTCGGAGGTCCTACCACAGCTGCGAAAAGGCAGGTCTCAGGAGGAGGCGAGGTGGTGAGAAGTCTCCAGGACATGCCCTGTGTCCTCCTGTGCCTTGGCTGAGTTTCTCATAGGACCTCAGCAAGGGTGAGGTAGCAGCATGGTGAGTTTATTCTGCCTGTCTGTGGCTTTGTAGAGCCAAGACTGATTGGCTTTTGTTCCAACAAGAAATGCAACATTAAGGAATGAAAAGGCTCCCCGGGTTGCGCTGAGATTAAATGTACGCTGATGCACGAGAAAGTGCACAAGAAGAGCCTCGAGTGCTCTGTACAGGTGAGGTGAGGACAGAGCTCAGCAGGACCCAAGGTTCCCGTGGAACTGCAGACAGCAAAAAGCTTTCCAGACAGCAAGGGAATGATTTTCAAAACATGTCCACACACAAAGCAAGACAGCCTCTTGCCTAGCACTGCCTTTCAACCTATTTCAAAGGTATTCTTTACTCTCTTGTGTATCGTGACATCGAGGCTTGGGTTCTGACAGACCATACTGAGGCTTGGCCACTTCCCAGGCTTGGCTTCCTTCTCCGTGAAACATAGATGAACCCACTTGTGTGGGCGTGAGGCTAAAGTAGTACCGTGCTGGTGGCACACTTAACATGGAGGGCTGTTGTTTCTGATTGTCAAAGCCAGGAGCCTCACCAACTTAAGCGTGGAGACTGCGTCCCCACAGTGCACTTGTCCAGTTGATTGTGTCTCGCTATGGAGGCCACTGAGCACATAATCTGCTCTATAAGCCAGGGACCACTTGCTAGCATTCAAGAAAGGAGAAGGTAGGGCTTTCAGAGAAGCTGGTACAGACAGGATCAAGAATAGGAAGACAGCAAAGGTGGATAGCTCTCATTCCCCAGAGCTGGCAAGATCTACACTAAGAAGCACTGATAGTTTTAACTGTCAACTTGACTCAGTTTAGAATCACTTCAGGAGTCTTTTTTTTTTTTTTTTTTTAAGGTTTAGTATGTATTTTGTACATGAGTGTTTGCCTGAATGTATGTTTGTGTAATACTTTAGAGACCAGAGAAGGACACTGGGTCCCCCTGGAACCAGAGTTATAACTGGTTGGGAGCCGCCCTGTGGATGCTGGGAACTGAACCCAGGATCCTCTGCTGAGCCATCTCACCAGCCCTAGAAGAGAGTCTGTTTTGCTTGGGGTTTTTTTGTTGTTGTTGTTTTGTTTTGTTTTGCTTTGCTTTATGGTTTGTTTTAGAGACAAGGTTTCTCTGTGTAGCTCTGGCTGTCCTGGAACTTGCTGTTTAGACCATGCTGGCCTCCAACTCAGAGATCCACCATCCTCTGCCTCCTGAGTACTGGGATTAAAGATGTGTGCCATCACTGCTCAGCCCAGAAGAGTCTTAATGAAAAATTATCTAGATCAGTGGTTCTCAACCTATGGGTCCCAACCCCTTTGGGGAATCAAACAAGCTTTTCCCAGGGGTTGCCTGAGGCCATTGGAAAACACAGATATTTACATTCTGATTCATAACAGTAGCATAATTACAGTTATGAAATAGCAATGAAAATAATCTTATGGTTGGGGGTTACTACAACACAAGGAACTGTATTAAAGGGTCAGAGCATTAGGAGGACTGAGAACCATTGATCATGGCAGCCTATGAGCATGCTTGTTGGGGGTCGTGTTGGTGGTTAATTGGTATGAGAAGGCCCATTGCAGTTCTTGGGGGGGGGGGAGACTGAACAGTATAATAAAGGAAAAAGCAGAGTATCAGCAAACAGCCACGCACCCATACATCCATTCTCTCTGCCCTGTGACATTTTAAAGTTGCTGCCTTGACTCCCTGCAGTGATGGATTGTAACCTAGAACTAAACCATAGAAAACTTCCTCCCTTAAGTTGCTCTTGGTCAGGGGATTTTTATCACAGTAACAGAAATGGAACTTGACCAGCTCCCATAGTTTGCCCTATCTCCCCAGCTGCCCCAGATCATGGTAGCTCTCCAGGCCTCATGGTGGGGCTGGCAGCTTACTTCTGGCCACAGAGTTCATTACCAAACCTCATGACTTGTGCTCAATCCCCACAACCTACATGGTGAAAGGAAAACCAGCTCTTATAAGTTGTCCTCTGACCACATATGTGCCTCAATGTGGCATATGTGTCCATACACACACACACACACACACACACACAGAGTAAATAAATGTGTGTACACTCATATGTAAAAAGAATTGTAACTGCCCTAGAAGTGATTGGAGACTAGACATTGTCTATTTTCCAGAGGGTTCCAAACTTTAACCAGAGCACTGGCTAATCCTACGTCTACCATTTCCATCCCTCAGGCAAACTGTCCCTGGAAGAATTCATCAAAGGTGCCAAGAGTGACCCGTCCATTGTCCGGTTGCTGCAGTGTGATCCCAGCAGTGCTAGCCAGTTCTGAGGGGAATGGGCTTTTGGACAGTTGTGAGAAACACAGGCTTGACCTGCCATCTTCAGCTTTGCTTGCAAAAGTGGATTCCTCCGTGATCTCTCCTGCTCTCCCGGGACCTGGGTCCAGGCAGCACATCACACTCACCTGGCCTGGCTGGCTGTGGCTCCCTCTTCTATCTGATCGTTTGATGTCCCTCCCCTCCAGTCCAGGCTGGTTCCTTCCTTGCAAGGGTTCAAGTGTTCTCGGCTGTAGGGCTCCTCCCTGCACACAGAGGGCCCGGAGGCCCGTAAGGACACCAGGCAGAACTTTGCAGTATCTTACCGAGACCAGTTGATTTATTCTATGATCCCAGGTGACTTTGTGGGGATGAAGAAGATGGAGAGTAGACAGGCAAGCCCTTCCTATGCATGGCTCCACCTCCCTTGTTCATTTTCTCTGACCAAAGCCGCTTGCACGTATATACCGTGGTTTCCTTACTTTTAATATATGAGTTATGTGTACGGTGAAATGGACTATAACGTTTAGCCCCTGTATTTAATGCCTCTGACTGCCTTTGAAGCATGGTCCCCTATGGCCTGTGATTCCCCCCACCCCCAAGTCTGGCTGTGCTGTGGTATTTATGCATTCATGATTTGCCTGATTCCACAGGAGATACATGCATGCCCAGGGCTGTGGACATCTGCCCTTCGTGCTGCAAATACAGGTGTTTCTGTGTGCTCCGTCCTTCCTACTGATTGGTCTGGCATATTAAAATGATCAAATAAACCAAAGTCTGTGAGTTTTCTTTGTTGCCGCAAGCACCCTGTTTGTGGTTCTGCCCCTCTCCAATCCTTAGCACAAGTGAGTCCTTGGCATCCAGCTGTTATTGGTAAACACAGTCCCTGGGGTACCCTTCTAACTGGCACTGTGTCTACACACATTCTATGCCTGTTCCGCAATAACTGCCTAATGCCAAGAAAGACTTGTGAAAATAAAGGATGACTGTTCTTGGCAGGTCTGACTGGGACATGCCGCCAACCCCCCCCCCCCCCGTGGTTTAATCAGCAAGGTAGCAGGAAAGCCACCTTCAAGAGAACAGGTGCAGGGCTCATCAGCGATAAGGGGGCAGACCTGGGCTCTCATTATCTTCTTCTGGTACAGTCCTTATGTCTGGTCCCTGGAAGTGCTTCCATCATGGAGATGTTTACCTCTTGTGCCCAGAAGTCATCAGGGACCAATATGTTTCTCCTGCCTTCCATGTCCCCCATGTCTTAGTTAAGGTTACTATTGCTGTGATGAGACACCACGAGCACAAGCAAGTTGGGGAAGACAGGGTTTATTTCCCTCACAGTTCATGTAACAGTACATCTGTCATTAATCAAGAGAATGCCCTCACAGACTTGCCTACGTGCCAGTCTGCTGGGGGCATTTTCTCTGGAGTTTGTGTGGTTGGTTTTGGATTTTTATTTTTTATTTTTTTTTCAGACAGGCTTTCGCTGCAGGCTTGGATGGTTTGAAGGTCAGTATGTAGATGAAGCTGGCCTCAGACTCACAGAGATCCACCTGTGGAGGCTTCTCTCAACTGGGGTTCCCTCTACCCAGATGACTCCAGGCTGTGTCAAACTGACAAAAAAACAACCAGTAGAATTGACTCTTTGTCAACTTAACACATAAATACATCACTATTAAACCATAAATGTCCCTTTTTTATTCCCAAGATCTTGTGTTAATATCCATATCACAATATAAAACACATTCCAACAATTAAAAGTTCCAATAATCTTTAACACTTTAAACACTTTAAATGTCCAAGTTCTCTTTTAAAATCCCAAATGTGTTACCTGTAGGTTCTTATAAGTAAAAAACAAGTTAAATACTTTCTTACTCCAAGAGGGAAGAAGCAGGCACAGTCACAGCCTAAGCAAAGCAAAACCCAAGTCCTGATGTTTAAATACCTCAATCTCTACCATCTGGAGCTCACAATTTTCTAGGCTCTAAAGGGTTTAGACAGCTCCAATCCTAGTTTTTCCCTCCACAGGATACAAACAACTTCTCTCATGGGCTCAGGCTGGGTCCACTCCACATCTGCCTGTCCTTGGCAGACATCCTACAGTCCAATATGTATCTCCAATATGCTGGGGTCACCACTGCAATGAGGCTGCACCTTTTCCAATGGCCTCCTGGCCTCTCTTCAGGGACTCCGATCCTGCTACATGGTGCCAAGCCTCAGTTTCTCTTTATGACACCCCCGACTCTGCAGCTTTCATGCTGCCAAAAACCACTACAGTATGGGAAACACATAACCAAGTTCAGCTACCAGCATGAGATGCAGCCTCACCCCTCTCCGGAACCTAGCTTCTTCATGCTTGACCCTGGAGAAGTGCTTCCCAGAGAAGGTCACCTCAGTCAATGACGCTACTCTCTCCTAAGTCATGACCCCAGCTGACCAGTATTGTCCCAGGAAAACAAAAGTTTACTTCAGTAGTGCTAGTCTCTTGTTAATCATAGCTGGTTCTTCAGTCCCAGCTGAACCACAAGTTCTGAACACAAAGTAGCATCACACAAATGGCCTGGTAGTCGTTGCTTCCCTCTGAAACTTCATAAGCTGGGCCTCTACTGTCTCCATACACATGAATGCATGCCTACACATACATACACATATGCACACATAACTACACATACTAACTGATCAATTTTTAAGAAGAAAATGTTGGCCAGGCAGTGGTGGCATGCACCTTTAATTCCAGCACTCAGGAGACAAAGGCAGGTGGATCTCTGTGAGTTCGAGGCCAACCTGGTCTACAGAGTGAGTTCCAGGACAACCAGGGCTCCACAGAGAAACTCTGTTTCAAAAAAGAAGGGGTGTGGGGGGAATCTGCACTGGGCTAGACTGGCAGGCAGCCATAGCTTGCACAGACAGTCCGGAGGCAGAAGTTGAAGAACCCTGAACCTCTCCAGTGAGTATGGGGATAAAGCAGGGGAAGAGATAGACATGGGGAGAGGCCTTGAATGTATGGAACAGCTGAGAATTTAGTCAGAGAGAAGTCAGCCTTTCCCCACAATGGGCTCCACGCGCAGCAGATGCCTTTGGCCCACTTGCTTAAAGTCACAGAGCCTGTAGGCTGAGCCCCAGACAAAGCAGTCTGAGGGAGTTCAGGGAGCACCCGTTGAGTACCTGTCCTGGGTGAGCACTGGAGACTGAGATTGGCCAGATAGTAAGTAGCTTTGCTCCCACCTCACCTCAAGGAGAAAGGGGCTGTTGGCCCAGAGGTGTTTTAAATATTGGATAGAAACAGATTATCAGGATCAAACAGGGGGTGTGCCTTGGCTAAGGTCACACAGCAAGTTCAGGTTCACTTATCCAAACAATGGGGAGTAAGAGGATGGGTGGATGGATGGATGGATGGATGGATGGATGGATGGATGGATGGATGGATGGGTGGGTGGATGGATGGGTGGGTGGGTGGGTGGGTGGGTGGGTGGATGGATGGGTGGGTGGATGGGTGGATGGATGGATGGATGGATGGATGGATGGATGGATGGATGGATGGATGTGTCAGCACAGTTAGGGAGACTTCTCAAATGGGAAACCCAAAGATACACAGGATGTGAGAGAGCAGTGAGGGGTGGAAATAGGAGCATGGAAATGGGAAGGCTGAGACAGGGAAGTCATGAGTTCTAGGACACCTGGGCTCCATAGTGAGACCCCATCTCAAAAATCCAAAAACAGAGACCAAGTCTGATCTCCCGGACCCACATGGTGAAAGGGAAGAACCAACTCCCATAAATTGTCCTGCAGCCCCCACCTGCACTTCCAATCCCAGTGCTCAGGATCTGACAGTAGAATCAGGAGTTCAAGGTCATTCCTAGCTACATATTGGGTTTGAGGCCAGTCAAGGGTCCATAGTGAGACCCTGTCTCAAAAACAAAACCTGGCAATTATCATAGAAAGTACTAATTTGGGCTTTGCAATTAAGAGCACTGGTGGCTCTTCAGAGGTCCTGAGTTCAATTCCCAAGCACTCCCATGACAACTTACAACTGTCTGTAACTCCAATTCCAGGGGATCTGGCACCCCTCACACAGACACATACAAGCAAAACACCAATGCCCATAAAATAAGATTAGATATATCTTTAAAAAGAAAAGGAAGAACTAATTCAAGGAAGAAGCCATCTCATGGCCAAGCCCTGAGCTAGCCTTCTCCATGGACCCCAGAACACCCACACGATGACTAGATGGAAGTGAAGGTGCTAATCAGCTTTTCTTAGGGTTGGGGTGCTGTGGTGATTTGAATATGCTTGGCCCATGGGAAATGGCACTATTAGGAGGTGTGGCCTTGTTGGAGTGGGTGTGGCCTTGTTGGAGTAGGTGTGGCCTTGTTGAAGGAAGTGCATCACCATGGGGATGGGCTTTGAGGTCTTATGCTCAAGCTCTGCCCGGTTCGAAGGAGAGCCCCCTAGCTGCCTGCAGAAGACAGTCTCCTTCTGCTGCCTTCAGATCAAGATGTAGAATTCTCAGTTCTTCCAGCACCATGTCTGCCTGGATGCTGCCATGCTTCCCACCATGATGATAATTGACTGAACCTCTAAAACTGTAAGCTAGCCCCAGTTAAATGTTTTCCTTAGTTGTGGTGTCTCTTCACAGCTATAAAACCCTGTCTACAACAGGTGTCAAGGTTAGAGTCAGCCTATTTAGTCCCAGCTGGGCCCTGACCCACTCAAGCTTAAGGGGAGACGCTAAACTGAGCCTAGAACAACCAGGCTTTGCCTAGAGCCCTGCTCAGGGCCATAGACCAAGCTGCTGCTTGTTACTCAAATTTAAATTAACATAATGAGTTCAAGAGGCCCAATTACTCCAGACACAGAAAATGAAATTAGTGAGCACAGGCCACTACAATTGTATCCTAATCTGTCCCATGCTTTCCCCCATGAGGCAGGTTAGAAGAGGGTGCTGTCCCAGGGCCAGCTTTACGTAAACTACTTAGTCATGGTCCAGATGAAAGGGTAGTGGTCCAGGGAAAACAAGGGGCTCAGGGCTGCCATCATGCTCCGCCCCGGGAGAGAAGGCAAGCAGCAAGGGGCAGTGCAAGCTATGGTGGGATTATCAGGACATGCAAGTTCAAATCCTAGCCAGGTCACTTACAACCTTTGCAAACACAAACCTTAAGAAGGAGACAGAGCCAGTGGCAGGGTCTCCGAAGCCTTTAATCCCAGCTTCAGGAGGCAGAGGCAGGAGGACCTCTGTGAGTTCAGAGCCAGTCTGGTCTACAGAGTGAGCTCCAACAGCCAGGGCTACATATGGAAACTCTGTCTTAGAAAAGGAGGAAGAGGAGGAGGAAGAAGGGGAGGAGGAGGAGGAGGAGGAGGAGGAGGAGGAGGAGGAGGAGGAGGAGGAGGAGGAGGAGGAGGAGGAGGGGGAAGTTTTCCTATGCCAGGGCCATGCTGACTGCTCTCTCTCCAAGTGAATTGCTGAGGCTTTCTCTCCACCACCTGCTGAGCTCTGTCACTACCTAGTTCAAGTGGGCGGGGTTGGGAGGAGGAAGATGAGTGCTTGGGTATCAAATGACCCACAGTATCTGAGCCTGGGGGAGGCTGCTGTGACTGATAGATCTGCCTCTGCTTCCTGAGTGCTGAGACTAAAGGTTGTGCCTACAACAGCATTATTTCCAGTTTCTAGAGATGGCTTTTGAGGCAGTCTTGATGTGTAGCCCAGGCTGACCTTGAACCCACAGTCCTCCTATTCTCACCTTCTGAGTTCTGGGATCGCATGTACGAACCTGCTGGTGCTAGGGGTTTTTTTTTTTTCTTTTTTTAATATTGTATGTGTGGATGGGGTACACATGTCAAGAGTGCACGAGTGTGAACACACTTGTGGAAAACAGAGTCAACTTGAGTGTCAGTCTTCAGGTTCCATCTGCTTTGTTTTAGAAACCAGGTCTCTCAATGCAGTGCCTGGAACTCGCCAAGTAGGCTAGGCTGGCTGGCTAGAAAACCCAAGGATGCCCAGCTCTGCTTCCTCAGTACTGAAATCCCAAGTGTGTGCCACCAAACCTGGTTTTTCTCATAGCTTTTGAAGGATCTAACTCAGGTCCTCACACTTACACAGTAAGCACTTCATGGACTGAGCCATCTCTCCAGGTCCTAGGACTTGGCTTCAGTGATGCTTGTAATAAATAAATAAATAAATAAATAAATAAATAAATAAATAAATAAATAACAAAGAACAAAGCAGCTGACCCAGGTAAAACAGTGCTCTTCCCAGAATACACTACTCTTCCACTCACTTGTCCAGTCAGCCCTTCCTGAACTCACTTCCTTGTCTATGAAGATGAACAGGCCAGCTGTGATGCTGAGATCCCAGCAAAGGCACTGAAAGTCCCATTAAAGTTTTCTACTGGAGGATGAAGGTCAGTGAATGGAGTACTTACCCACCATACACAAAACCCCACAAGCCAGATGTGGGTGTTATAATTCCAGAACTAATGAGGTGAAGGTGGGAAGATCAAAAGTTCAAGGCTATCCTCAGTTATATAGAGAGTCTGGAGTCAGTCTAGGCTAAATCCTCCCACCATCATCTGCAAGATAGATTGGATGGATGGATGGATACATAGATAGTGAATAGATGATGATAGGTAAGTAGATAGATACATAGATGATATATACATTTATACATAGATATGATAGATAAATAGTTGATAGATTGATACATAAGTTACAGTTACATAGATACATAAATTATAGATAGGTGCATAGATAATAGTTACATAAATACATAGATGATAGATATATAGATACATAGGTGATAGATACATAGATGATAAATAGATAGATAAATGATAGACAGACAGATAAGGCTGCAGTGCCTTTGCCTTCTACAAACTGAAGTGGCTGCAAGGCAGAGTTGTCCCTGAGAGTAAGACTGAGCCATCAGCTCCCTTTAAGAGGATTATTCATGAGTCTAAAAATAGAAATGCCACCGAAGTGGAGGGAGAGTAGGCAAAGCAATTGTGGCCTACGCATGCAATGGAGCACTCTCAGAGCCTGAACAAAGACAGTCACTTCCAGCAACACTCAGCTGCCCACTGAGCCTCACCTCTCAGTGAGGAGTCCACGAGCCCCAGCATGAAGTGCTATGATGCCATTGTCTGAAGTTTAGGGCCAGGCGAAGCTCATCTTTGTGGATGGGCATCAGGGCATCAGGTTGGTGGCACTGAAGAGGGCGGGGCTACAGGTAGGATGCTGTGGGCACAGGTCGCCCTCTCTTGCTGTCTGGAACTGGCTTCCACTGGTGCACTTTCTATGAGAAAGGAGTTGAACTATTAGGCTCCTACAGTGTGTATGCTTTCCTAATTTATGATGCCTGTTTAAAAGGTTCGGTGGTGCATACCTGTAATCCCAGCTGAGGAGAGAGGATTGCGAGCTCAAGGGTGACTGAGCTGCAGAAAAAGTTCAAGGCCAAACTGAGCAGCCAGCCCAGCAAGACCTTGTCTCCACATAAAAAGAAAGAAAATGGTTGGTGACATAGCTCAGGGGTAAAATGTTTGCCTAGTGTGCACGAGACCCTGGGCTCCAACCCTCAGTACCCCCCATGAGGAAGAAGAGTGTTGAGGAAGGCTGTGAGTTACCATGTAGGTACTGGGAATCAAACCCGGGTCTTCAGCAAGAGCAACAAGTGTCCTTAACTGCCGAGCCATCTCCCTAGTCCCCTTTATAGATCTTGGCTGCCCCCTCTCTCTTCTCAGCATCCAGGAGTTCGGAGACTGCCTCCAAGTGCTTTCCCTGTAGCAACCATTCTTCCCAAGCAGCCTTTCCAACGTACTGGCTTGCTCCCCATGCCTTGCTTTCTTATAGAACCCAGGACCACCAGCCCAGGGATGGCCCCACCCACCCTGGCCTGGGCCCTCCTCCATCAATCACTAATTGAGAAAATTCCCCACAGCCCAATCTTATGGAAGTATTTTCTCAATTGTGGCTCCCTCCTCTCAGATGACTCTAGTTTGTGTCAAGTTGACATAAAACTAGCCAGGGCAACAGTAATAGCAATTCTGAAGGAAAGCCCACATGAGGGGACCATGAAAATGTGGAGTCTGACTCCAAAGCTACATGACTTTATTTCATGGACCTGTATTTTAACACACACCTAGCTACACTGCCACTGGGTGCTGAAACTACCACCGTGTGGGACAGGGCAAAGAGCAGTACAACAGAGACAGACAGGTAAGACCACTGCTCCTCACCCTGCTACCCACAGGGCTGGGTCTCTGGCCAGCCTCATCCTTCTAGATGCTGAAGGCCCCAAGGGCAAGAACCAGGTTGACTTATCTCTGCTCCACACAGAGCTCAGGCCAACATCCTGTAGCCTACACATAGCACCAGCCTTAGGAAGTGACTGGACACACACACATTTAGGCTAACATCCTGCACCCTGCAGATAGCCTTAGGACATGGCTAGAGATATATACATAGAGCGCGCACACACACACACACACACCACACACACACACACACACACACACACACACACACACGGAGCACTGGCCCAGTACCTTTAAGCATGCCTCCTCATCTCACACAGAGGAGAGCCCTGGGGGTATGAATTCTCCTTTCCGTCTCCCTGGCTATATCATGACCCCAGCCAGAGTCACCACTAGCACAAAACCAGGTCAGAGAGCATGTTGGAATAACTGGAATTCTTCAGGCTTTTCACAGTGGGAACCTCATCACCTTTGCACCAGAACTGAGCGTGACCTTTCCCTCACTGAGCTGTCAATGACTCAGTTCCAGGGTCCTAAGGCAGCACTCACCCCTCAGCTGACCCCAACTCAGAAACACTGCCGTGTCGGAACTAGCTGTACTGATTCGGCCTGCCGGGAAGACACACATTAGACAAGCTAAGCATGGGGATACATAAATGAGAACCCACTTTCTCATTGCTATTGAGTGATTATATGGTGATCAGCACCAGTTGACTTTCTCCTTGACATTTGTCACCCTAGGCCCCTTTCTGGACAGTGTCCCAGGGCACCAGGTCCAGTGGAACATGAGCCTCCTCTTCAGTTCCTTGCAGTGGTGTGGGCTGTCCCTGCTGCCTAGACACAGTGCCCAGGCTCTTGTCTCTTCCCTTCCGCTGCAGCCCCTGGTTCTGGGACTTTGGGAAAACTCAAAGCCAGATGAGCCAGTAAGCCCGGAGGCTGCTCCCTTTGACATGTTGCTGTGCCTTCCAGCATCTGGAGCAGCTCTGCCTACACGGTCCAGGCTCAGGAAGGAGCAGGTGGACCAGAAGCACCTGGTTCTCTTCTTGCTTGTGAACAGCAGGCCCTGGGGGTGTCTTCCCCAGCTCTCCAGAAGACTCGCAGAGAACCCTGAAGCCCTTTCTCCCTTGCTCACAGAACCAAAGCAGCACCTACCGGCTCACCCAGGCCTAGAAATTGTTCTCTCCTTCTGGAGGCTGTTAGAATGGGGGGTGGGAGGGAGAAGGTGGCTCAGCCTGTAGAGTGTTTGCTTATAATGCCGAAGTCCTGGGTCCAATTCCCTGCATTGAATAAACAGAGGGTCGTGGTGCAGGCTTGGAATCCCATCAGAAGTTCAAGGTGATCCTTTGCTACACAGTGAGTTTGAAACCAGGCTGGGCTACATAAAACCCCATCTCAGAAACAAACAAGACCATGGTTATGCAGACAGGTAGACACAGCCCCTTACAGACTACCATAGTGTCATAAAGCACATGGCTGCATAACTATTGGCTTAGTCAGGAAACACCATGATGAAAGCAAGGTGAGGAGGAAAGGGTTTATTCAGCTTTCACTTCCACAGCAGAGTCCATCACTGAAGGAAGTCAGGGCAGGAAATGACAGGGCAGGAACTTGGGGACATGAGCTGATACAAAGACCATAGAAGAGTGACTGGCTTGCTCATAGCTTGCTCGGCCTGCTTTCTTATAGAACCCAGAACCACCAGCCTAGGGATGACCCTACACACTATGGACTGGGCCCACCACCATAAAGCACTAATTTAGAAAATACTCTACAGGCTTGCCTACAGCCCAATTTTTGGGAGGTATTTTCTCAATTAAAGTTCTGTACTCTGATGACTCTAGCTTGTGTCAAGTTGACATAAAACTAGCCAGTACACTTTAATACATATATTCATACAGTACTTTAGGTCTATACCAATTTTTGTGCACCCACATATGTGTGTTTGTACTGCCATGCACGTACACGTGTACAAATGCACTTATAAGAATGTAGGTATGTGTATGTGTATACATCCATTGAACTAGTAGCTATGACATGTATGTGAACAAACTTGTGTGCATATAATTGGTGCTCTATCTCTGCTTGGGAGTACACATCCAAACAGAATGGGTTTAGATGGACCCCACACCCTCTAGCTCCCAGTCCCTGTTTTGTCTCACACTGTCCTCTGAGCTTTTGTATCTGTGTTGGTACTGGCCCCACAGCGCCACCTGTTGACCATCTTGTTTCTAAAGGCAGAGAGAGATACATGATACATAGTTGATGCACAGATGATAGTTACATAGATACATAGATGATAGATAGATAGATAGATAGATAGATACATACATACATACATATATACATACATACATACATACATATACACATACATACATCCATGATGCATAGATGCATAGATCGTTACATAGATACATAAATGTCACTATGCATCAGAGAGCAGCATGCATCGGAGGAGGAATTACAGAAGCAGATGGACTCCTGAGCCCCCCTGGGAGTTCCAGACAAACTCACCTGCTCTACTTCGCTCGGTGGATTTTGAAGATTTATTTTATTATTTCAATTGTGGGCATGTGTGTGAGAGAGAGAGACTACATGCATGTACATTGCAGGTGCCTGTGGAGGCCCAGAACAGGACATTGGATCTCCTGAAGCTGGAGTTACAGGCAGTTGTGAGCCCTGGTCCATGGATGCTAGGAACGAAACTCTGGTCCCTGCAGAAGCAGTAAGTGCTCTAACCACTGAGCTCTCTCCAGCCCATCTTACTCACTTTAAGCTTAGACCAAACTCAATGGGATGTCCTAAGTGCAGTGTGACACTTATTAAAATGCCTTTGTACACATGGTTCCTGCTTCCGGGCTGCCCTTCCCCCTTGGAATGGAAAATTCCTACTCATCCTATAAAACCTCATCCCTGTGTCTCATTTGTGCAGCCTTCCCTGTCCGCCATACCTCTTTCTTAGTCTTACTAGTTATTAGTCAGTAAGAGCTATAATTACCTTCCATTTGGTGGAGCTACTGTGTTCCTCATGGTTCACATTTTTTAATGGCCAGGCTGGTCTAACTAGGGTCAGATCACTAGTCCTGTTTCCTACTATGTATTAAAAACATGAGCCTCCAGAAGTTTAAGTAATCCAGTCACGATGGTTCACCCTTATGATCCCAGCACTAGAGAAACTAAAGCAGGAGAGTCTCAAATTTGAGGCCATCTTTGGCTCCCCAGGAAAGCCCTGTCTCATAGAATGAATGAAGACACCTAAGTAGTTTGTTCTAGGTCCAGTAACTGACAAGGGACAGACTCAGAACTCAAACCCTGTGCTGCCCGACCCAGAGCCCCTAGATACTGTCACCATTGCTTGGCTCTGCCCCCTTCCAAAGAATGTAGGAAGCCTTGTCAGCTTCATCTCGGGGTCCTCTTGACCCCTATCTTCTCTACACTAGACTGCCTTTAGTCTGGGGGCCATTGAAGTTGACTGAACTGCTCCCATTGGAAGGCGAAGGAACAGACTAACAAGGCTCAATTCCAAGATATTCAAGAGCCACCCTAGGGTGCAACACTAAAAATAACCAGTAGATGGCGCTGCTGCACTACTCCAGTTGCAGCTTCTGCAGCCTGCAAGGCTGTTTTTCCATTGGGTGTGTCTGGGGGCTTCGATTTTCAGCCCTCCAACATCAGAGCTAATGGATGGAAGAATCCATGTGCTAGTGAGTGAACCAAAATATGTAGAGCATAAAAATTATATCAAGGAGAAAGGGTGTTTCCTTTCCCGTGCTTTCGTAGGCGTTCACTTGCTAGGTTTCTCAGAGAGTGTCTCACTCAGTAAGGAAAGATACCTCAGTGTAGAATTTAGCCAAAAACAAGAAACACCCCATTGGTGTCACTTGTGCATGAATCTGTGCTTTAACCTCATGGCATGGACTTCAGGGTCACTCCAGCATTAGCTGCAGCTGTTCAATGTTATCGACAAATCATGCAAGTATATTTTCTTTTACTCAAGCCAAAATTAACACAAGGCCCTGCAAAGCCTTCTAGACACGTAGCCTTCTAGACATGTAGCCTTTTCTGGTAAATGCAGCTTAGGCACTAGTCAGTTGTCATTTCTAAACTGGTTATTTATGGATGGACTACGGGGGAGGGTACAAAAGCTACAGAGCCAAGGATGGGGCAGGAAGGCTCATTATTAGGAGAACCTGGGGTCGTCTCCCCACAGAAGCTTCTCTGCCATTTTCTAACCATATTGACACAGGAAGAACCATAGGTGATGGTGACAACACAGATCTACACATGGACTGAAACTACATCAAATTACACACACACACACACACACACACACACACACACACACACACACACACGAGATATGACCAAGCTGTGCAGACAGTACCAGTGTTCCTATCCCTGACTTCAATGTCACTTTAGTTTTCAAGACAGGACCAGGGACTGAAACTGAAAGACAGACGCACGGACCCAGCTGCAGCTTCCCTTGAGTCTGTCATTACTCAAACATGAAAACTTACCTTGTTTTTTAAAAAAGGGCTGTGGGGAGATGATGGCTTAGTGCATAAAACACTTGGTGTGTAGGCATGAAGACCGGAATTCAGATCTCTAGAACGTTGTAAAAGCTGGCAGGTCTGGCAGTTACCTGTAATCCCAGCATCTGACATCATCTGAGGTACCCTCAGGGCAGGCCGCCTGACTGGCCTAATCAGCAAGCTCCAGTTCAGAAGGAGACCTGGCCTCAATAAATACAGTGGAGAGTGGTATAGGAAGACACCCAATGTCTACCTTGAGCTGCCCACAGATACACACGTGCCCACACATGCCCAGTGCGTATGCACACACGTGCAAAAACATGAAAATAAGAAGTCTGTGGAGTCTGTGAGCCTGTGTGTGTGTGACTGGCCCATTCTTCTGACCTCAAGCTGAGGCGTGTAAATCCAATCCTTTCCTCTCTACATGTGCCCCAGCTTTCCCAGACTAGCTTGGCTGAAGGAAATCCATCACTGCCTTGGCCCTGAATTCCAGAGGAACTCCATGCTAGAAACTGGGGTCCTCCTTAGCATCTCCTTCTACAGCCACTTAAACCAGTGGTTCTCAACCTTCCTAATGCTGCAACCCTTTAATACAGTTCCTCATGCTGCGGTGACCCCCAACCATAAAATTATTTTCCTTGTTACTTCGTAACTGTAATTTTGTTGCTGTTATGAATTCTAATATAAATATTTTTGGAGATAGAGGCGTGCCGAAGCGGTCATAACCCTCGGGTTGAGAACTGATAAATCTGCCTTGTTCCTGTTGGGGCCTGTTTCTCCATCTTTAGCCCTGTCAGAGTCCAGGCTTTCCATCTTGAACAATTGTCACTGAGGATAGATCCAAGTCCAGACCCTATCACCCAGGCCAGAAACCTTTCCAGGTACAAAAGTCACCTGGCATTTTGCCCTGTGGGCAGGGCACCTGCTTTACATGGTAGCCCTATGGTGGACACAGGGTTTGTCTCAGTAGGCAATGTCCTCTTCTTTTGTGGAAATTTTAGATAAACTCGGTGTCTGAAGCAAAAGACATGCAGGCTTAAGGAGAGCCTCAAGCTGACAAGACAAGCAGTCTCTAGAGAGACCGGGTCCTAACCGGTCAGAGCCAACTAGTCAAACCTGATTCTCTGGTTCCAGAGCCAGGGCTGGCTCCGAAAGTCTACTCAGCAACTCTTGGGCTCTAGGCACCAGATACAAGGCCTGGAGCAAGCTTCCAAGGAAGCAGGTGGCCATGTGATAGCGGGACTGAGGAATTTAAGACATTTGTATCTCAGCTGCTTCCCCCACCCCCACCTGTGTGACGTATGTGTGAGTCCACGAGTCACACAACTTCCCAAACCTCTGCCTCTTCCTTTGTAAAGTGAGACTAACTAAACACGTGCAGTACTAAAATCCCTCCTCTTGGAGAGACAAAACCTTACTTTTCCCCCTAAGGTCCCCATGTCAAACGGAAACAAGATTTGCCAAGATTCATTCTGTAAAACCAATGAGTTTATTGAGCTTCCTTACAGAAAAGAGGCAGGGGGTGGGTTGCTTGCAGGAGTGTGGGTGCTCTTCCCCCAACAGGCTGCACCTAGAAAGCCTTTATCCTGCAGGGACCAGTTCTTCCCCATAGCTGCGTAGACGGAGCTCCCCCCCCCCCCCTTGTCTTCCCAGCTGTCCTGGCTCATTTTATTTCAACTAAGCTACAGTCCTCTGAAATGAGGAAACCTCAACTGAGAAAATGCCTCCATAAGAACCAACTGTAAGCTATTTTCCTAGTGAGCTATCAATGGGAGAGAGCTCAGCCCATGGTGGGTGGTGCCATCCCTGGCCTGGTGGTCCTGGGCTCTATAAGAAAGCAGGCTGAGCAAGCCAGGAGGAACAAGTCAGTAAGCAGCACCCCTCTGTGGCCTCTGCATCAGCTCCTGCCTCCAGGATCTTGCCCTGCTGGAGTTCCTGTCCTGACTTCCTTCTATGATGACAGGTGATATTGAAGTATAAGCCAAATAAACCCTTTCCTCCACAAGTTGCTTTGATCATGGTGTTTCATTGCAACAATGGTAACCCTCACTAGGGCACCAGCCACAAGCTCTATTGCCCTCAGAGTCTGACTCATCAGCTCAAAGATGTGGGAAGGAAACCCGTCACTGCCCTTGGCCCTGAATTCCAGAGGAACTCCATGCTAGAAACTGGGGTCCCATCAGCCTGGCAGGGCAAAGTCACATGCTGGCCCACAGATGTCTGCTTCTGTCAGGGCTTCATGGACAGCTGCTGTCCCATTCTTTTCTCTCCATTGCCTATTGGGCCTGGAAAAAAACAACAACAAAGAAACAAACAAAACCCACTATTCCATATTGTCCTTTCTCTAGCCTGATAAGACTCCCATGGCTTGCTCCTCGGCCCATACCTTGGTCACACATTCCTCCATATGCCCTGACTGTTACAATGTAAAAATTGAGGTGTCCACTGGTCACAACGCCAGCTTCATGTGGCTCCCAGTCACATGATGGTGGAAGAAAGAAATGCTAAGGTGGAGTCCTCACAGTCATTACTACTGAGTCTCTTGGGCCATTGCCTGTGGAGGGGGCCATCCTGGAGGATGTTTTGAAGCCAAGATGGGCTAGTCTTCCTCAAACCCACAGATGTGCAGGCTGGGGTGCAGGAGATAGAGAGCAAGCAGGGGCCGACCATACCCTAACTCTCATCTGTGTTTGCAGCTCTATATTCTATTGGTGCACAGACAAACCCAACAAGTTTGGATTTTAGTTGATTCCAGATGTAGTCAAGATAACTGACCAAGATCAGTCATCATAGGGGTAAAAAGAGGCTGGGCAGCACTTCCTTTACTGTGGCCCATTGGACACTAACTAGGATGAAGTTTGTTAAGCCTGGAATGGTGCCAGCACAAAAGAGGTGCACAGTAAGGGTTAACTGTGGTGAGAACTTGGGTAGGAGATCAGCAGAGAAGACAATCAGTCTATTCAACAGATACTGTGCTCAGGGGCCAGTCATGGCCAAAGCCATTGGTACTACAATGGCCGCTCTTGTCAGGAGTTTAGGCTCCACTGTGGAAATGGGCATCGGAGGTCAGAGGTTGACTGTAATATGAAACTATAGCCTGCAAAGTCTTGTGGGAAGGTGCTTGGGACTAGGCTCCTCATGCCACTCGAGTCCACACTTGGTCCTTCACTGAGCCACTTCCGACATCCCCTAGGGCAGGTTTCTTCAAAGCCAGTTCCTCAACTCAAAGTGGCTGAGCAATGCAGCCAGAGCTGGGAAGGTGTGCTGATTTCTTCTCTGGTATCTGTGACCTTTAAAAAAGCAATTTATGGGATGAGGAGTTTCTATGGCAGATGGTTTAAAAGGTTGCAGTCTATCATGGCAGCAGGAAGCACAGAGAGATTAATACTGGTACTCAGCTGGCTTTCTCCTGTTTATGCTCCCTGGAACCCCAGTCGGGGGAATATTGCTGCCCATATTTAAGGTGGGTGGCTCTTCCCATTTCAATTAACCTAACTGACAATCCCTGAAGACAAAACCTGAGTCATATTTCTTTGCTGATTCTAGATCAGTGGTTCTCAACCTGTGGGTCTCAACCCCTTGGGGGGGGGTGTCACATATCAGCTATTTACATTACAATGCATAACAGTATAAAAATAAAGTTATGAAGTAGCAACAAATAACTATGGTTCAGGGTCACCACAGCATGAGGAGCTGTATTAAAGGGTCACAGCATTAGGAAGGTTGGTAACTGGTGCTCTAGATCCTTTCAAATCAATAACTAATGTTAACCAACCAGAGAGCGTCAATCCCAAATCTCTTCCAATGGAGTTCATCTGCCCCATTGAGCCTCACTATGCTGATTCTTAGAATTTAGGTAGAAGAAAAGTTGCCACCAATGTGTCTCCCCAGTGGACACAGACTAATGACAGGGAGACAGATGGCTTTCCTGGTCCCCAGCAGCCACTGTGAGCATGGCTTGTCAGGGGTCTTGGAGTGAGGAAGACCAACACTAGGGTCTAGGGAAAGATCAGCAGCAGGCACTATTGCTCAGAGTGGAGAGGGATCGCCCCTTCAGGTCTTAGGGCTGAACAGAAGTCCTTGTCAGAGGACCAAAGCAGGAAGAAACACTCGGCCGTGCCCAGGGCTGCATGGAAAAGGAAGGGAGATCAGAGAGCCACAGTGCAGAGATGCAATTGCACCGCACAAATACTTAGAATTGACTGCTCCCTGAGTTTGTCTCCAGCCGTGAAAGGCAACTCTGTTAACAGCAGTGTTAATGTTCAAAGTGTGGTTAATCCATTATTCCTGCACTAGCTGTCAGAGCATGGCGGCTAAAGCCAGGACTGTGCGAGGCTTCCATTCAGAGTTTCGGCTGATACCTGCTAGCAGAGAGCTCCCAGGCCCAGAACGACAGACACACTAGGTAGTCCTTAAGTAGCCTCCAAGTTCCAGATGGAACCCTGTGCAGGTCACAGTGGGATGTGGATGAGAGATGCCCAGTCTGACCTGGAATATTCACACAGATTGCCTGAAGCTGGTAAGGGGAGTTATGAAGTGCTTAGCCTGCAGGCAAGGGCGGCCTAGGGAAGAAAGGGAAGCATAAGACAGAGATGAGATGCTTGATGGGAAAGGGGAGGGGAGGGGAGAGAGGGGAGGGGAGGGGAGACAACTTCCTGTGCCTTGCTGGTGCTTGTAAAGAAGCGATGCCAGGGTGTAGGTCAGTTAGAGGTGAGAGGGAGGGAGGAAGGAGACAAGACTGAAATCAGGACTTTCTTCCACAGACATGACTGGCAAACACTCACTAGAACATTCTATGTCATAAGAACTGAACTTCAATCCGGAGAGATGCAGTCAAGCAATTTTGGGGCATGGAGTGCAATATGCAGAATGTGTGATACACATGCATATGCACATAGTTACAAGACTAAGATATGTCTAAATAGCCACATGGAAAAGCTTAGCATGCTCCTGTATATAAGAATAAGACGCCAGGCAGTGGTGGAGCAAGAAGCAAGCTGTAGCTGAATCTCTGAGTTCGAGGCCAGCCTGATCTACAGAGTGAGTTCCAGGACAGCCAAAGCTACCCAGAGAAACCGTGTCTCAAATAAAGGAAGGAAGGAAGGAAGGAAGGA
>CM052705.1:34968485-34999502 GCA_028551405.1 Uromys caudimaculatus
CAGGCAGTGGTGGAGCAAGAAGCAAGCTGTAGCTGAATCTCTGAGTTCGAGGCCAGCCTGATCTACAGAGTGAGTTCCAGGACAGCCAAAGCTACCCAGAGAAACCGTGTCTCAAATAAAGGAAGGAAGGAAGGAAGGAAGGAAGGAAGGAAGGAAGGAAGGAAGGAAGGAAGGAAGGAAGGAAGGAAGGAAGAAGGAAAGGAGGGAGATGAGAGGCAACCTCCTTAGGGGTCCCCAAGGGTCCCAACCTCAAGCTACAGGTGATTTCTAAGATTTGGGGATAAAACAGGTGCCTGAGTTGGTCTCTATCAACCTAGTCCCTGCTCACTATGAGGGAGGCCACCTGCCAGTGTGAGTTGCCAGGTAGCAACAGCCTACAGGAACCTGGGGCCTGCCACCAGCCACCCAAAAACATGCAGAGAGGAAGCTGTTCTGGCTACAGCCCAGATCCTGAGCCAGCTGAGCTACTGCATTCCTGAACCACAGGATTGCTGGGAGAGTAAATGCTAAGAGTTTAAAGGTAACTGTGGGAGGACTCCCACT
Source organism: Uromys caudimaculatus (assembly GCA_028551405.1). Taxonomy (NCBI): domain Eukaryota; kingdom Metazoa; phylum Chordata; class Mammalia; order Rodentia; family Muridae; genus Uromys; species Uromys caudimaculatus. The sequence goes on from CM052705.1 coordinate 34,969,029, forward strand.
GTCTGAAGGCACACCTGGGACTGTGGGGGATATGACTGCTTCCTGAATAGTGCTGGGCTGCTGACAGTCGCTAAGAGCTGTTCAACAGTCACAGACATCATTTAAAACAGAAAAAAACAGGCTGGAGAGATGGTTCGGTGACTCAGAGCACTGGCTGCTCTTGCAGACAACCCCATTCTGTTCCCAGCACCCACACAGCAGCTCACAACTGTCAGTTTCTCCAGTGACTCCCTCTTCTGGTCTTCAGAGGTACTGCACTCCTGTGGTACATATACATACACGAAGACCAACGCTTACACACATAAAATAAAACGAATAGACCTTTTTTAAAAAACAAAGCAGAGGCCAGGCATGATGGCACACACCTTTAATCCAGGCACTCAAAGATACAGGTGGATTGTGGGGCAGTGATCTGTGACAGGCAATCTGGCACCCCGTTGAGCACAGGCGTAAAATCTGGGCGACCCAGTGGAACAATCCACAAGGGACTAGAAAACTTTATGCCAATGCTCCCAGGAGGCTTTTGGCTCTAGTCAAGGTCATGTAACACCCTTCCTCAGGTAGAGGCATGGCCACACAGCCCCAATCCATCCCCATGTTAATGAGACACCTAGAGGCTTAGTCACACCCCTTCCCAGTTACTATATCTGCCTCGACTCTCCCAGAAAGGGGAGGGGTACAATTCAATCCATGCTACTCCACACGATGAAAATAAACGTTAGAATTATGGACTGTGTCTTCATCTGGACCTCCGTGGAAAGCGAGGGATCCGGCCCTTGATTAAGGAGCAGCATCTAATCTCTCACCGAAGGCTTTCCAGAGCTCCCAGACGGTACCCATTCACTCAAGCCTAAGCAGCTAGCCCGGCACCCCAAGCCACTAAAACCGGTCTCAGCGGGAACCCCAGCTGCGCTTTGGCTAGCCCGTCTGCTGCACCCTGCGGCGACTGCGGTGTCCCGGGCTAGAGAACCCATAGAGACGGCTGCTGCGCATTCCCCGAGAATGGCCCCCTCCCCCACCCTTGGGCAGGGCCCACAAAGGCTTCCTACAGCCCCCACCTGCCCATGGCACTGTGTGGGAAGACTCGTGGCCACTTCCCGAATGTCTCCTGTCCCACCCAGAGCCACAACACCCGGAACGGGCACGTGGGGCTTCTTTCCACAGAGCCAAGTTTGTTCCAACAGTGGATCTCTTTGAGTTCAAGGCCAACCTGGTCTACATAGTGAGTTCTAGGACAGCCAAAGCTACGTTATAGAGAGACTGTCTCCATTAAGAAAGAAAAAAAGAAATAAGAAAGAAAGGAAGAAAGAATAGAAGGAAGGAAGGAAGGAAAGAAGGAAAGCAAGCATTAGATCTTTTTCTATATTGAGTGGCTGAAGTAAGGGAATGGCTCACTCCATCCCGTCCTATCCCCCACCACACCCAATGCTGGTCTCCAATACAGACTGGCTAGCAAGTAACGGAGGGAGAATTAGTCCTAGAGTTTCTCAAGACACACTGAGATAGGTGCTGTGTTCTCTCAGCGCTCTCTCTCTCTTTCACACACACACAGAGAGAGAGAGAGAGAGAGAGAGAGAGAGAGAGAGAGAGAGAGAGAGAGAGAGAGAAGAACACGTCTCACTGCCATCTCTGCCCACTTGCCTATTCCAGAGCTGTTAGTGAGGTGGGCCTGCCTGTCTGAGAGCTGGGATCGGTAAGGAAGCACAGTGATTGCCTGTCTGCGGGTTTTGTATGTATGAGAAAAGAGAAACTTTTGGTCTCAGAAAGGATGTCATTGCTGGGAGACTGGGGGTGGGTGGGAGTGGGTGGGTTCCCATCCTGGCAGGGACTATGAGGAAGTCACCTCCCTCTGGGTGGGGAGAGGGCTCTTTGGGGACTTAGTTGTCCCTCTGCTGTGTGCTCTGAGGCCCATTTGGAATTTAGGAGAGTCTAACCCACCTTTTACCTGCTTTAAAAGGTCTTCTGATTTGTATGGGATATCTTTTCTCCTGGCAAAATATAGACCTAATACATCAATATGAGTTAAACTGTCTCTTTACCGAGGGAGAGACACCTAGAGACCTCATGGAGGGGCCACGATGTTCCTGAGCTTCTACTCCATCCCAGACACCCTTGCCCTGTCTTGGTCCTCAGAGGCAGACCTTTAATGAGTCCCACGTAGAAGGCTCTGTAGCAGTGACATTACATAAGACCATCCTACAGGTCAACTGTTATCTCTTTGTGTAGAAGAGGACCCAGGAGCTTTAAATAGACTGGGAGTCACAGTGAGACTCTCCCTGCCACCAAGACTGTGCTGTCCCCTATCTCCGGAAGACAGCCTGGTGAGTCATACAGAAACATGAAGACTGTCCCCTGGGGCAGGGTCCCCATGCCTCTTCCTGGCCCCTGCAGCTTTCCGGTTTCATCAATACCAAGAATGTGTTTTAATGAATGGACTTCCCACAGCAGTTCATCAATTAGTTTAAAATCGCACCAGATCCACCCCCTACACACCTGGCTGAGGCCACTTCTCGAAAAAGAGCATTGGCTGTCCTCTCGCGTCTGTCTCCTCTGCTGGCAACGACTTGTCAAAGGATAAAGGAAAACACAGCATCTAAAGTTAGGAAGAAGAAATGCCTTTCGTGTCACCAAACTCCATTCTGTCCATGTATTTGTTTTCATAGCAACAAATCAAATGTTTTAAAACAGAAACTAAAATTAACATGAAGCAGTTTCATCACCTGTTTCCCACAGTGCAATCAGCGCCTACGTATCAAGTCCCGAGTGTCACATCCTTTCTCCTTTGTGGGCTTCTGTTCGACATAGTTTTCTCTTGAGCTACTCTCTCTTGAGGCTGAGAAAGAACCTTTCTTCCATAGTAACAAGACCCAGAAGTGGGTAATCTAAGACAGCAACATGTCCTTGTTGCAGTCATCAGAAAAGAGCCAGGCCCCCTTCCACCACACAAAGTGACATAGACCTAGGAAATTCCCAGCTCCCACTTTCCCCACAAAACAAGCTCAGTGACATTTCCCAAGTGAGGAGGCAGGAGAGGAGGGACTGTCAGTCTAGAATAGACTGATGAATAGGCTTCCTCATCACACCCATGGCAGCCCATGGCATGTGTGGACACTGACAAGTGGGGCCGTTCCTTGACTTTGCCCCAGAAGACACAAACCCCACCGAGGCTCATCCAACAGCTTACGTATAACTAAAGGTAAACTAACTCTCTTCCTGACTCACAGAGACAGCTCAGTCCTGGGCAGAGCAAACATGCTCATGGGAATTCAGAAGGGGAAACTGTTAGCAGTGAGGTGGGTCCATTCTTCCTGGTGACAGTATTCAGGCAGGGCAACCTTTGAAGAACAAACATGTCATGTTTGTGCGTCAAGGAGAGGCCTGGCCCTGATAGAGCAAAAGAGGAGGAGAGAGGACAGGGAAGATCAACAAGAGACCTGTAGATGGGAGAGAACAGGGACACCAGCAGCTGATACATCTTCCAGCATCAGATACATCTTCCAACAGCCAGGGCTTCGAGAGAGAAGTGAAGGCAAAGAACAAGTACAGGTGCCTACAGTTCTTGAAATATAGGCATCCTTGGGGCCTTTGAGGCTGCAGGTGACTCTCAGAAACCATGTGGCACCAACCCAGGTGGAGGTCGAAGTTGTTAGGTAGAAATTTAGAAGTCCTCATTTGCAATGGAAGTTCCTGCCTTCTCCCTACCCCTCGGCAGCTCAAGAAAGGAGCTCTTCGGGCTCCAGCTTAGTAAGGCTTAAGCAACTGCTACAGATATGAAGAGGTTTATTTTTAAAGCAAAATCTCCCTTGTAGTTACAAAAATAAATCATATTCAGGCTGAGGATGTAGCAAAGTTGGTCGAGGACTTGCCTGACTTTCATAACATCCTGGGTGAGGTCCTCAGTGCTATATAAAACTGGGCATGTTTGCATACATCTATAGTCCCAGAACTCAGAAGTGGAGGCAGGAGGATCATAAATTTAAAGTCAACATCTTCTATATAGAAAGTGTGAAGTCGTTGGGGCTATATGAAAATAAACAAACAAATCATACTTGTAAAATTTTAAATAAAATGAATATAAAAATAAGAATTCACTTTAGATTGAATACATCAAAAGAGACTAGCAGGATGACAAGCAGGTTCAGGTAGTAAACGTCTCGCCAAAGAAGCCTGATGACCTGAATGTGGCCTCAAACCCACATGGTGGAAGAACAGACCCCTGAAAGTTCTCCTCTTACCTCTCCTTGCACACAGTGGCACAGAAGCATGCACACATACAATAACAACAACAACAATATATAAAATAAGAAATTTAAAGTAACTAGCAACTGCTTGGTTCTTGCCCCTTCAAACACTTGCTTTGCACAGAAGCATATCAGCATATGCTGCCGATAGTAGCTTTCTCTCTTTTTGTTCTGTTTTTGTTTGTTTGTTTCTTCCTTTTTTAAGACTGAATGTACTGGCTGGTTTTGTGTGTCAACTTAACACAAGCTGGAGTTATCCCAGAGAAAGGTGCTTCAGTTGAGAAAATGCCTCCATGAGATCCAGATGTAAGGCATTTTCTCAATTAGTGATCAAGGGGGGAGGGCCCCTTGTGGGTGGTACCATCTGTGGGCTGGTAGTCTTGGGCTCTATAAGAAAGCAGGCTGAACAAGCCAGGAGAAGCAAGCAAGCCAGTAAGGAACATCCCTCCATGGCCTCTGCATCAGCTCCTGCTTCCTGACCTGCTTGAGTTCCAGTCCTGACTTCCTCTGGTGATGAACAGCAGTGTGGAAGTGTAAGCCGAATAAACCCTTTCCTCCCCAACTTGCTTCTTGGTCATGATGTTTGTGCAAGAATAGAAACCCTGACTAAGACACTGGGTTTCTCTGGATAGCCCTTGCCTGAAATTCAATCTGTGAACCAGGCTGGCTTTAAATTCACAGAGATCTGCCTGCCTCTGCCTCCCAAGTACTGGGATTAAAGGCCTGTGACTCTACACTGGTGCTTTCTTAATGACCACCTGTCCCCAGTCATCCACCCCCCTTGCATTCATTTGTGTGGGTAAAGGGGTGGGTGTGTCTGTGGGTGTAACTGTGGGTGTGGGTGAGGGTGTGTCTGTGAGCATGTGTTGCATTCTATGCCTTTCTCTTCTTTCTTTTCACATATGTGCAAATGGAATTAAGACTCCAGATGGTTCCAGCACCCACAGAGCCTCCCGTTGCCCTTTAATAATCATTACCCCCCCCCTCTTTCTCTCTCTTCCTTTTCAGGATTTTTTTTCACTCTGTAGAATTTCTAGAGAGTCACCCAAGTGGTGTGTTTGAGGCTTTGTTGGCTCATGGCTAAGCTGCATTCCACAGCACTCATGCATGGCAGCTGGTTCAGCAAGTCACCACTGAAGGACATCTGGACAGCTGCTTCTGGCCATTACACATGCAACCATTGTGAACACTTACGAAAAGGTGAACACGAGTTTCCATGTCTCCAAAATAACTGCCAGGGAACGCGACAGTTGGACCTCACAGCAAATGTATGCTCAGTATTTGTCTTTAAATTGTATTCATTTACTTATCTCATGTGTGGGGTGTATGCATGTGGAGGTCAGAGGACAACTTGTGGGAGTCAGTTCTCTTTTGCTAAATTGGTGCTGGGTTTTGACCTCGGGTCATCAAGCACCTTGACCCACTTAGCCATCTTACCAGCCTGTGTGCTGTGTTTTGTTTCTTACAAAACAGCTGAACTGTTTTCTAGAATGGTGCATTAGGAGAACGGAACTGATAGAGCGAATCTATATAGAGACATAAAAGGGGGATTTATCAGAGTGGCTTATAGGCTGTGGTCCACCTAGTCCAACAATGGTTGTCTACTGGTCCAAGAATCCAGGAGTTTTTCAGTTCATGTAGCTGGGCATCTCGGCTGGTCTTCAGTAGACACTGGAATCCCGAAGAAGTAGACTCCAGTGACAGCGAAGGAATGAACTTGCCAGTGAGAGCAAGGGCAAGTAGGCAAAGAGTAAAGGCTTCTTTTTTCCATGTTCTTTATATAAGTTGCCACAAGAAGGTGTAGCCCAGATTAAAGGTGGACCCTCCCACCTCAAATGATCTAGATTACGGGTTGGTCTTTCCACCTTGAAAAACCTGGATTAAAAGTGGGTCTTCTCACTTCAAAAGAAAAAAAAAATCCTCACAGGTATACTCAGCAGCTTAGGTTTTATTTAATTCCAGATGTAGTCAAGTTGACAACCAAAAGTAGCCATCATAGGTGGCTGGGAAAGTTTACATTCCCACTCACAATTTATGAGAAATTCAGTCTCTGTGAACCTTTGCCAGTGTTTGGTGTGGTCACTGTTTTTATTTTAATCATTTTGACAGATAAGCAATGATATTTCACTGTGGAGTTTATTTGATTTAAAAACAAGAGAGGGGCTAGAGTGATGGCTCAGTGGTTAAGAGCATTTGATGCTCTTCCAGAGGACCAGAATTCAGTTCTCAGCAGCCACATCAGGCAGCTCCCAACCAAATAGAACTCCAACTCCAGAGAACCAACCCCCTCTTTACCTCCCATGGGCACTGCATGCGCACGCGCGCGCACACACACACACACACACACACACACACCCCTACTTAATTAAAATAAAGTATTATGTAAATTTTAAATGAAACATTTAAGTAAAACTTATGTAAAATGCACTGGGGAACAATTTTTATGCATTCATGTGAGAGGTGTACAGTACATGTGTGTCTGGTGCCTGTGAAGGTCAGAAGAGAACATCAACCCCGCCCCCTTACCTGGAACTGCAGTTACCATGGCTGTGAGCCACCATGCAGGTGCTGGGAATCAAACCTGGGTCCCCTGCAAGAATAACAAGTACTCTCCTTGAGCCATCTCTCTTGACCCAGAAAGTTTGTTGGTTTTTGTTTGTTTGTTTGGATTTTGTTGTTGTTGTTGTTGTTTGTTTTTATTTTTTGGTTGTTTGTTTGGTTAGTTGGTTGGGTTTTGGTTTTTTAAGACAGGGTTTCTCTGTGTAATCCTGGCTGTCTTGGAACGCACTCTGTAGACCAGGCTGGCCTCAAATTTAGAGATCCTCCTGCCTCTCCCAAGTGCTGGGATTAAAGGAGAGGGCAGCCACTACCATCACCACAGCCTGGCTGGAAAGTTTGTCTTTAATCTGCGCGCTCAGGTGCTAAGAACACCTCTCTTTAGTTTTCTTAGTTTATTTAGTTTTCTTTAGTTTTGTTCGTTTTTAGGATAGACCTAACTTTCTGTCTTTAGGCCCCAGTCCTCTGAGGTGTAGGGAGTGAAGTCCTGCCAATTCAAGACATTTCTCAGTTGACTCATGATAAAACTAGACCATCTCTGTTCATCTGCTCCCCACTTTCTCCTCAGAGTTGTTGCTGATCTCCCTGGAGACAGTTTTAGCTTTAAGACGTGAGAGAGGCATATAGTTGCCCTGAGCTGGCGCCCTCAGGACACCCACATGGTCATGTGTGGATCTATGGAGGATACCCCCCACCACAGTATTAACTGAACACAGTTCTTCATGGTTCCCAAATGCCAAAAAAAGCAACTTTCTAACTCACTGACCTACTTTGCTTCCTATTGCTGCATTAAACGCTAGATCAGAAGCAACTAGGGGAGGAAAGATTTTATTTCATTTGGCTGCTTATGAAGGAAAAGAAGGCAGAAACTCAAATAGGGCAGGAACAAGAGGCAGGAACTGAAGCAGAGGCCATGGAGGAGTGCTGCTTATGGTCTCACAATGTGCTCAGCTTGCCTTTTTTTTTTTTTTCTTCTTTTAAGATGTATTTATTTTTAGCGTAATGATTGTTTGCTTAAGATGTGCATGCTATGTCCAAAGTGACCACAAGAGGGCTCCAGATCCCCTGGAAGTGGAACTATAGAGTGAGCTACCATGTGAATTCAGGAAATTGCAACCCTGTCCTCTAGAAGAGTAGCCAGTGTTAACCACTGAGCCTTTCTCCATCTTCTCAGATAGCTTTTTAAATATAACCCAGGACCACTAACCACAGCTGGCTGGGCCCTTCCACATCAATTATTAATCAACAAAATGTCCCTACAGATCATCTGATAGAGGCATTTTCTCAACTGAAGTTCTTTCTTCTCAGATGACTCTAACTTATGTTAAGTTGACAAAACCACTAACCAACACAGCCCCTAGAAAACAGCTAACTTGTTTTTCAGGTGAGCATGCCGGAACCTCTAAAGGGTGTTGCAGCTTACCCAGCATCACAGACCAAATATCAATGGAGGTGGGGATCTCAGAATGTGTGTCTGTGGTATGACTGACACGTTCTATCTGTCCAGTCGTCTGTCCAGTCTATCCGGCCACCACTTCCAAGGTCCAGATCACAAGTTTCTTCTACAAGGACTCTCCGTGATCACTGATTTGAGTATCCAGACTGACCTTGTCTCAGTCAATCAAGGAAAAACCTTTAGCTGTTCCTGGTGCCCGGGGATGTAGTAAATTCTGTTAAGCCCAGTCAGATCCAGCTAGAGGGAAACTAAATAGCTCTCCCTGGCTTCTGTTTGGACCTGGGGCTCAGGCAGAGAAATGCAAAGACAGGCCCACCCCCATGTCCCTTCTCAGGCACCCTCCCTGGCTGACTCCCCAGTCCCTACTCCTCTAATCCTTCTTCCTGAGTGAGCACTGGCATCATATATTTTCACGCTGAGACACAATGACTCCCAGCCCTGATGCAAGCTAAGATTAGTTGAGTAAAATGTTGAAGAATATTCATGTAGGCCTGGCAAGATGGCTTAGTGGGCAAAGGAGCTTGTCACCAAGCTTAATGACCTAAGTTTGATCCTGTGGACAAATGTGGAAGGAGAGAACAGACTCTAGCAAGTTGCCCTCTGACCATGCATGCCACTCCTGTATACAAATACATAAACAAAGTATAAAAACAAAAACAAAAACAAAAACAACATATCCATGGGCAGGCCCCAGCTCCCGAGATTCTGATTCAATCCACGGATGCTGGGAATGTTTAAATCTTTTGGGTGATTCTAATATGGCTTCAAGGATGAAAATCAACTTCACAATCTGAATGAAAAAGTAAATAATAGGAGAGGGGCATAACTACTCCTAAAGCATGGGCAAGAGTTTTAGTGTGGCTATAAAGGAAGAAAGCAGATGGAGGAAAGAGTCCAGACTGAACATGCTGGCAGACCAAACCATGAGAGAAGAGAAGAGTCCCTGACCAAGAAAGGTGGCCAGGGCCAAGAGGACAGCATACCCAAAATGGCTGAGTTATACAGGAATCAGGCTTAGAAAAGGGAATCCGAAGTCTAGCCCCCAGGAGAGAGAGATTTAGGGTAGGAATGGGGTGAGAAGTGCTAGGGGAGCCACAGATACTGAAGGATGCTGGGAGAGCTAGGAGGAGCCACCGGCCCTAACATTTGTCCTGGGTTTCCTAGAGACCTGACACAATCAAAAACCTAAGTCTTGGTTGGTGTGCTTATGTCTCCACGCTGCAACATGGAGGCCTGGCCTCTGGAAGGTAGATGCTGCTGTCTAAGGAGGTGGAAGGGTTATTGGCAGGCTTTCTTTGGCCCTATAAAGCAGAAGTTTCTGTACCTGTATCTGCCCACCCCGACTCTTCCTTTAAGCACAGCCCCCTCTGCTTTTAAAGACTGAAATGCCAGAACTACTGTCCCAGCCTCCTTGCACAGTGCTGAGTCCTGGCCCTGGTCCTGAACTGGATTTTATTGTGAAAAGGAGATGAGAATCCTCTCTGGGGTGACAGACATCAGCAGACATCTAACGGCCTCTCTCCACCATCATAGCATGTCTAGAAGACACAGCTGGGCAGCGGAGTCCTGAGAGGACTCTCACCACTGTACAGCTGACATGTGGTCCTGGCTGCATAGCGCCTGACCTAGTCTGTGCCCCTCTGGAGGTCCTAGAAGTCACCCAGAGCTCACAAATAAACTCCCTTACTACTTCCATTAGCCAAATTAGGATTCTGGTTCCTTGGAATAAAGAGCCTATTGGCTGTGAAGTCAGAGAAAGGAGCAAGAAAACAAAACATAACAAAAAGCTTGTCCTTCATGGGACCAGCCAGTCTGAAGAGCGGCTCAGATAGGCAGGCTCTTCCCTCAAGCCATCTGCTGGCCTCTCAGGCTTGTCAGTCTTCAGCAGCCAGAGAGGCAGCAATGTGCCTGAGGTTGTGTCTCCCAGAATACAGCTTCTTGGGCCTGGCCCCAGGCCAGTAGCATCACCGTACTGGGGTGTGGCACCTGGATTCCTGCACCTCTCCTGAGGCAGATCCTTTAGGAACTGAAGTTTGAGAGCCCTCAATGCAAGCCTGGAGCAGCCCTTGAGAAGGCAGGACTCTCCTGAAGAAAGAGACTGAAGTCTCCCAACATAAAACCCTTCATTTTTCAACAAGAAAACTGAAGCTGAGGAACCAAGTGATTTACTCAAGAGCCATTGACTCATGAGGGTGGGAGAGGGGACCAGAGGGTTCTAGAAGAAAGACATGGAACATTGTTCTGAGGAGAAGGAACCCATGGCAGTCACTCTAGATTGCAGCCCACCAGAAGAGCACAGAGGTCATTATGTAGATCAGATTGGACAGCAGGAAGACACTATGACATCCTGGCAGGACCAAAGCTATTCTAAAGACACACATGTGTCCCTCCCTTCAGCTACCTGAGGACTGTGACAATGGACCCCAAGGAACTGGAATTTCTGCCAGGAATCTCACACTAGGAAAAGGAAAGGGCTGGGACCCTGACACTATCCAGAGCAGGAGTCTGTCTCCACTGCTGACAGCCAGCAGAACAGACATGAGGAAGGGTTGTGTGTTGAGCAGAGACAAGGACCAGTCAACGATGAGCTGAATCTTGACCAAGATTCCTTAGTGTCTTTCCAAAGCTAAACACATCTGTAGTCAGGAAGCAGAGAGAGAGATGGATGCTGGTGCTCAGCCTGCTTTCTCCTTTTTCTTCAGACCAGGACCCCAACCTATGGAAGAGTGGTACCACCACTTAGGGTGAGTCTTTCCTTTTGTATTGCGCTATCTAGAAATTCCCCTGCAGATGTGTCCATAGGTTTATCATCTAGGTGATTCTAGATTTCATCAAGTTGACAATCATTCTTCACCATCACAGAGCCATCAGTGAGTAAGTGTTGACCCACATTAGAGCTGAGCTCTAGACTGGAAGTCAAGAGGCCTTGTTCTTACAATGGCCTCGCTGCTAATCATACTTGTAGAAAACAGCTTAACACTGGTGTCCTTACTGCTTGGCCCTGGGTTCCAGCACCATATAAAAATGGGTGTGGTGGTACATGCCAGTGATGCTAGTACTTGTAAGCAGTTTGTTATTGTTGGTTGTGAGACAGGATTTCTCCGTGTAGCCCTGGCTGTCTGGAACTTACTCTGTAGACCAAGCTGGCTTCAAATTCAGAGATTCAGCTGCCTCTGCCTCCTGAGTGTTGGGATTAAAGTTGTGCACCATCACCACCCAGTTCAAGATTATCTTTATCTTCAGACCAGCATGAGACTCTGTCTCAAAAGACAACAAAAAGACACAAAAAACCCAGTGTATCCCATAGCAGCAGTTAGTTTAAGGTGATTGTACCATCCATCAATGTCTTCTTCACTTCCTGAGGCTATTGTAAAGAAGGTTAACACTTAGGGTGACTCGCCTGGGAATTGATCATCCTGGCATTCTAGATGCTAACAGCTGAGATCAAGGTGTTGAACAGGCCGAACTTTGCCCAAGCATCTCTTTGCCTTGTATGTAACCATCTTCCTCCTTCATTCGTAATTGCCTCTGTGACAGAGTTTCCTTTCCTAGGAAAGAAACGGAGCAAACGTCCTTGCAGACTGGAGTGAGGACACCGTGGACAGAGTGCTTGATTTGTGAGCTTGAGGACCCAGATCCTTTTCCCAGTACCAGCATAAAAAGCCAGGAGTGGCTGGCTACATGCCCTGTAAGCCCAGCACTGTGGTGGGTGGAGACAGGAGGATCACTAGGAGCACTGCCTAGTACCAAGTTCAGTGAGATACCTCCCCAACACACTCTCTCTCTCTCTCTCTCTCTCTCACTCACACACACACACACACACACACACACACACACACACACACACACACATAAAAAAAAAAAAAAACAACTACTTTTTAACCTTGATTGTAATGGCTTTTAATCCAAACTAGAATTGAAAAGGGAGAAAGGCAAATTTCTCTTCTCAGGACATGGGTGCTATTGGAACAGATGCACCGTGCTCACTTCAGCCACGATCTTATTTCTAAATAAAGCCACATACTGAAGAACTAGGGCCTACTTCCACATAGCTCTTCTCTGGGGAATACAGGATGTTAAATGACTTCCGGGTGTAAGCACAGAGTGCGTGCAGGGAGCCCAGATTACAGTGACAGGCCTAGAGCCTAAGTTTCAGTTCTGCACTGTTTGAACGAGCTGCTGACAAGGGGAACCGGGACCTGCACTCACTGGTTGTCGGTCACTGTCTTCCAAAGGCTTTCTAGAGTTTGGGCAGGAGGAGCATGCAGCAGGCGTAAGATGGCAAGGGGCTGTTATCCCTGATTTGTGTGATTTCTCAGTTCCTCTTCACTGGACCAAGGCTATACAAGAAGTACTTGGTAACTATATCTGTCTGTCTGTCTATCTGTCTATCTTTGATCTATCTTCATGTCTGTCTATCCATATCTGTTTGTCTCTGTCTATCTATCTATCATCTATCTTTATGTCTGCCTATCTAAATCTATATCATCTATCTATCATCTATCTTTATCTATGTCTATCTCTGTTTGCCTATTTCTATCTATCTATCTACCTACCTACCTATTTATATCTACCTACCTACATATCTATCTGTCTGTCTATCCATATCTGTTTGTCTCTGTCTGTCTATCTATCTATCATCTATCTTTATGTCTGCCTATCTAAATCTATATCATCTATCTATCATCTATCTTTATCTATGTCTATCTCTGTTTGCCTATTTCTATCTATCTATCTACCTACCTACCTATTTATATCTACCTACCTACATATCTATCTGTCTGTCTGTCCATCTGCCCATCTGTCCATCCATCCATCTATCTATCTATCGACAGAGTCAGTGTAACCCAGACTGGCCTTGAAATCCCAGTCTGACTTTGACCTTCTGATCCTCCTGTCTCTACCTTCTGAGTTTTATAGCTACAGCCATGTGTCACTATGCCCAATCAATGCAGTGCTGAGGGTAGAGGTCAGAGCCTCAGGTGTGCTCAGCATGCACTCCACTGAGCTACATTCTGAATCCCTTTCAATAATTGATTTTTTTTTCTTTCTGAGACAGGTTCTCTCTGTATAACCTTGACTAGCCTGAAGCTTACTCTGTAAGCCAGACTGGCCTGGAACTCACAGAGATCTGCCTGCCTCTGCTTCTCAAGTGCTGGGATTAAAAGCATGAGCCATAATACAGGGCCCAAGAATTGAATTTAAAACATGTGAATGTTTCTATTATTACCAATAAGAAGTATCAAATAAGCATCCTCTCCCTAACTCTGAGTTTTCAAGGCCATTTAAATATTTGTTTTATTACTATTAGTGTGTGATTTCTTTGTACATGTGCATGCACACATGTGTGCACACATGTACTATGGTACATTGAAGATAAGAGGACAACTTTCAGGTGTAGGTTCCCTCCTTCTGGAACTTAGGATGTCAGGTCTGTGCAGCAAGTACCTTTATCTCTGGGCCATCTCACAGGCTCTACAGGGCCTTTTTTTCTTAAGGCAAAACATAGAAACATCAAGCAGGAAGAGGGGACCGAGCCCCAGAGTTCTAATGGGACAACTGTACAAAGCAGCAGTGTCATATTATCCAAGCTCAATCAGTGAATGGTCCCAGCCCAGGGCTTCTCTATCTCACATAACAGATCCCACATAACAGCTCAGGAAGCTCCATCAAGTACCCAGTGGCTTTTCTAGCCAAACTCCTTCCACAATCCTTCCCAAAACATGGGGCCAGCTCTTAACAATACCCCACTCCTGGTACCAATTTCTGTCTTAGTTACTTTTCTGTTGGTATGATAAAACACTGACCCCCCCCCCAAAAAAAATGTGAGGACAGAGTGTTTATTTCAGCTTACAGTTTATGGGCCATCTAGAAGGAAAGTCAGGACACCAACCCAAGGCAGGAATCTGGAAGTTTGTTACCTAGAGGAACATTGATTCCTGGTTACTTCCCCCTAGGTTTCTTAGTTTGGTTTTTTATGTTCCCCAGGATCACATCAATTGTCAATCAAGAAAATGCTGGAAAGTTTTGCCTATAGTAGGAAGTCTGATAGAGGCATTTTCTCAATTGAGGCTCCCTTTTCAAGTAGACAAAAAACAACAAACATAGCAGACAGGGATTCTGTCACACATATTACAATAATAATAAATGTATAAAAATGTATTTTTAAAAAGCCATCAAGTAGTAGGGACTTAGTGAGCTGTTCTGTGGTAGCCTGGAAGAGAAAACTGAGAGCAATACAAACAATGGAGGCCTGGCTTGTGGAGTTTCAGAGGGAAGTTTGAGAATCCCTTAAAGACTCTATCAGGGAAGTTTGTATGATATATTTGAATTAAGAATCTGTAGATTTGGTCAATTGGAGTTGAAGAATCCACTGTGATTAATAAGAAACTAGTACCACTAAACTGAAACCTTTGCTTTACTGGGAAAATGGAGAACTGACCAAAAACATCTGGAACTGAGAAATTAGTGGTGATTAAGAAGAGCCCAGCATTATTGAGGTGAGGTCTGAGAATGTTTCCTTAGAGTAAGCACACTAAAGCCATTATCCAGAGGGAGCCAAGCCTACAACCCAAGCTGGTAGTCAAACTCAGTAATGTGTCAGAGTCTCTCACATCTAACTGGTTTTGAAGACACAAAGAGGTTATGGAGAACAGCTGAAGCTCGGCACTCTGAGAGGCCAGCAGAGGTCATTGGTGAAAGTGCAGCCTCAGCTGTGGTGGGATCCCCAAGATTGAAGGGGTCATGGAGGGAGGCTGAGGCTTGGCACCATGTGTCAGGGTCAGAGTCCCTGAAGAGAGACCAGGAGGCTACATGATGGTGCCTTCAGCATATTGGAGATGGCAGGATGGTGGGACCACTGCCAATGATAGCAGAGGCTGTAGAGTGGAACTGGCCTGAGCCTATGAGTTGAGTTGAATTGGGTTAGAAATGGCAGAGCCCGAGAAGTAGAGCCGCATAGGATCTCTGGAACCCAGAAGATCATGAGTACCAGGCATTGGTGACTGAGTTATTTGTATGGTTGGAGTTTGGCTTTGCTTTGTTCAGATGGTTACTGTGACCTGGTTCTTCCCTTATGAAATGAGAAAATATTAACTTCTTTTTTTTTTCACAAGAGTCCACAGTTCAGAGACTTTGAACTTTTAAAAAGATGTTGAATTTTTAAAGAGACTTTGGACTAAAAGTCTTGAAAATTTTAAAGATGGTGGGACTTTTAAAGTTATTTATGCTGGGATATTGATATTAATATGAAATATTGAGAATAAACAAGAAAGGAAGAGTTCTGGCTTAATAGTAGTGTATGTCAACTTGGTGTGTCAAGTTGACAAAGGCCAACTGTTCTGATTGACATAAGCTAGAGTTATCTGGGAAGGGAGACCTCAGTCGAAAAGATGCCCCCAACAGATTGCCTGTGACAAGTCTGTGAGGTGTTTTCTTGATTGATGATTGATTGGAAGGCCCCACAGTGCCATCCCTAGACAGATGGTCCTGGGATGTATAAGAAGTCAAACTAAGCACCAAAGGGAGAAAGCCAGTAAGCAGCATTCCTCCACAGTCTCCACTTCAGTTTCTCCCCCAGGTTCCTGCCTTGAGTTCCTACTCTGACCGACCTTCAAGATGAAGTATAAACTGTAGACTGAATGAACCCTTCCCTCCTTAAGTTGTTATTGGTCCATGTTTTATCACAGTAATTAAAAAGTAACTAAGACATTGTCCTCTTAAGTCATGACCCCGTTTCCCCATTTGACACTCCAGTTGAAGACCACTTCCTTTTCATCCCTACAAAGGACTCTCCTATGCTGACATCATCCAGACACATCTTCACAGATACTTTCCTTTGACAAGTCTCCCTTTTAAAAAGGAAGTGCTCTGAAGAATCATGTCACGATAATGACCCAAGCTGCTATGACCATTTTTCAAAAATGGAAACTAATTAAAAACCTGCCATGGATAAATGGGACCTAGATCCATCTTGGGGCTCTTAATTCAGCGTTGGGGAGGGTGGGCTTCAGAGCTGCAGCCATGCAGATGCCCAAAGAGACACATGACTCATCTGAGGCCAAGTGCATCCACTGTGCTAGGCCAGGCATGGCAGCTAGATTGATTGCATCTGGAGACTGGCAGAGGCATGCTTCGTTCCCTAGTCTGTTTCCTCACTGTAAGACAGGGACAAAATATGAGACAGAAACTGCTAATTATCTCTCTCTCTCTCTCTCTCTCTCTCTCTCTCTCTCTATATATATATATATATATATATATATATATATATATATATATGTGTGTGTGTGTGTGTGTGTGTGTGTGTGTGTGTGTGTGTGTGTGTCTCTCTCTCTCTCTCTCCTTTTTCTTTTTTAAAAGAAAAAACCCCTTTATGTGTCTGTGTGTTTTGCCTGCACATATGTATGGGCACCATGTGTGTGCCTGATGCCTGTGGGGGCCAGAAGAGCACATCTGATCCTCAGAGCTGGAATGGCAAACAGTTGTGAGCTGCCATGTGGATGTAGGAACTGAACTCAGCTCCTCTACAAGAGAAAAAAAAAAAGTCTCCTTACTGCTGAGCCATCTCTCCAGCCCTCTCTGCCTCTCTGCCTGTCTTTAAACATTAGCTTTCACTTCAAATGTACACTCTCATCTAAGTCATCTGAATGTTGTCAGCATAGGAGAATCCCTTGCAGGGACGAAAAGGAAGTGTTCCTCGCTGTGAGCAATCTGGACTGTCAAATGGGGAACCAGGGCCATGACCGCTTAGGGGAAGAAGACAGTGCCTTAGTCTCTTTGCTATTGCCGAGATAATACACTGACAAGATGAGTAAGTGTACATGTAGAATTAAATGTCTAAGAACAGGCAGAGATGGCTGGAGAGGTGGCTGGAGAGGTGGATGCAGAGATGAATGGAGAGATGGCTGGAGAGATGAATAGAGAGATGGCTGGAGAGATGGCTGGAGAGATGGCTGGAGAGATGGCTGGGATGATCAGAGCTCAAAGGCAGCTGCTTACCTTTCATTTAAGGCAGTGGTTCTCAAGCTGTGGGTCATGACCCCCAATCAGATATCCTGCATATCAGATACTTACATCAAGATTCATAACATAGCAAAATCACAGTTATGAAGCAGCAACAGAGTAATTTTATGGTTGGGGGTCACCAAAACGTGAGGAGCTGCATTAAAGGGTTGCATCATTGAGAACCACCACTCCAAGGTGAAGTTGCTGCTTCTACATAACTCTATTTACACCTCGGGGTTTACTGCTTGCAGATGCATAAGAAAATCATGGACTCAGAGTCACAAGCACAAGGATGTAAATAGGATCAGAGTGAGCAGTGGCCCTTGGTGAGCACCATGCTTGGCTCTCAGGAGCTGAGTGACAGCAGCCTTGGGGACAGGACATTTGCTAGAGGAAGGAGGGCCCACCTGCCACAGCACCCAAGGGGAACAGCAAGTTGTTGCCATTACATGTACTTTGCATGTATGTTTTCTCTTACTTCATGGGACCCTTGATCCATGCTACAGAAAAGGAAGTTGAAATTCAAGCCCTTGTCTTTTTGTGGTCTCAGGAAATGAATGCATAGCCTCATGTGCACTAGGCAAGTACACTACCCCCGAGCTATACTCTCATACTTGTTTTTATATTTATCTTGAGACAAGAACTCACTACGTTGCCTAGGCAGGCCTTGAACTTGCAATCGTCCTGCATCAGCCTTCCATCAGCTACACATCAAGATGCACAACCCCTCCAGAGCACAGGGAGATGTGGTGGGCAGGGATTCCAGGGCTCTTTTGTTAACTTTAGATCTTACTCTCTTCTCTGGGCACTCCTACTCTGCAGAGATGAAGGTAGACAGGCCCCAGAGTTTGTGCAGTGTCTTGTCAATGCCAATAGATTCTCCAGGCTTCATCTTTTTCTTTTTTCTTGAAACAGAGTCTCACTTTTTAGCCCAGGTGAGGCTAGCATGGACTTCCTCATGTAGCCTAGGCTGACTTTGAAGTTGTGACAGTGCTCCTGCTTCAGGTTCCCAAGTGTTGAGACTGCAGGTGCAAGTCACTGCTCCTGGCTCTGGTGCTTTCTACAGGCCTTAGTTAAGTTTCTATTATCGTGCTACACACCATGACCAAGACTGGTTCCAGAGGGTTGAGTCTGGGCTGGTAGAGGTGCGCATAGAGTGAAGGGATGGCGACAGGCCACTGAGGCAGCTGCTGAGATATCACATCTTGCTTTGCAAGTAGGGGGGCAAAGAAGAAACACTGGGAATCGCAGGGGTCTTCTGAAACTCAAAGCCCACCCCCATAACACACCTCCTCCAACAAAGGCCACACCTCCTAATCCTTCCCAAGCAATTTCACCAACTGGAGCACCAGTATTCCAATATATGAGACTACGAGAGCCATTCTCATTCAAACCACCACACTAGGATTGGCTGCAGATATGGAGAACCCTATTTTAAAATACAGGTGATTCCAGGAGTCCCTTTCTCGTCAGGACTTGTTCATTGAGACATCTGTGCCTAGGCTTTTAAACTACTGAATAGTTTGAATATCACACTGGTTTGCCTAACAACAAATCCCCAACAAACTGCATTTCTCAAGAGGGATCCAGAGAAATTAACAAAAACTGAGTCCAAGGCTGAATTTAATTGCTCCTTAAGATTAGAGTTAGCCGGAACAAACAGGATAACCAGTAGTGAACAAGCTTGGTGCCCCCAGACCACTTAGCCATTGGGCCAGTAATTCCTGAGAACAGAACTCTCCTTACAATGGCCTGTATAGCTCCCAGGATCCAGACACCAGTGAGACAGTCCCTTCCCCCCAGGGATTTCACAGTCTGGTAGAGACAGACAAGAGACCAAGGAAAACATGAGGAAGCAAGCAATGAAAGATTCTATAGTAGGCTGGGTGAGCTTCCGAGGCCGTGGACCATGGTGAGGATGAGGGAGCAAAGGCCAGTAAGGCTGCCAGAGCCAGCAAGAGTCAATAAGGAAGACACTTATGCCAAATAGAGAGCACAGACTAGAGTGCTTTAGTCCCTGGATGAGATATGGAAGACTGGGGAGTCAATGGGCAACCCCAGAACTGCAGGACACTCTCTAAGAGGTCCCTGGGATCCTGGCTCAGCCTCCATCCAGGTCATTTTTGCTGGTTACCACCCTGCTCCCGCCGTCTCCCATCCTATTAAGAACAGTTCATCCTTTAGAATATGTCGCCTCAGCTCTAAGAGGCAGACATAGGGACTTTCCATAGCTCTGTTGCCTTGGGTGAACACAGTGCCTGGAATGCAATGGTCTCTCCATGTTCTGTAGTGTTGTGAACAAATGCATAAGTAAGTGAGAGAACGAGCCAGTGGATCAGAGAACGGAAGGTATGGTAAGCTATGCGCACACACTTATGCTATTGTCCCGAGGGGTTTAGGGAGATGAGGTCACATGTTGTTCTGGTTAGGACTGCTGTGATAAAGCACCATGACCAAAAGCAACTAAAGAAAAGGGTTTATTTGACTTACACTTCCACATGTAGTTGTGTCATCATTAGAGGAAGTCAGGACAGGCACTCAAGCAGAGCTGGACTCTGGAGGCAGGAGCTGATGCAGAGGCCATGGAGGAGTGCTGCTTACTGGCTTGCTCATCATGGCTTGCTCAGCCTGCTTTCTTTCTTTCTTTCTTTCTTTCTTTCTTTCTTTCTTTCTTTCTTTCTTTCTTTCTTTCTTTTTTTTTTTTTTTGTTTTTTTGTTTTTTTGTTTTTTCGAGACAGGGTTTCTCTGTGCAGCTCTGGCTGTCCTGGGACTCACTCTGTAGACCAGGCTGGCCTTGAACTCAGAAATCTGCCTGCCTCTGCCTCCCAAGTGCTGGGATTAAAGGCGTGTGCCACCATGGCCTGGCCAGCCTGCTTTCTTACAGAACCCAGGAGCACCAGCCCTGGGGAAGCTACAATGGGCTGGGCCCTCCTCCATCAATCACTAAGAAAATGCCTTACAGATGGATCTTATGGAGGCATTTTCTCAATGGAGGTGTGCCCCAGCCCCCAGATGACTCTAGCTTGTGTCAAGTTGACATAAGGTAACCAGCATACACATGAATTTAGGGAGCAGAGAATGGGTTTGAATTGCTAAGAACAGAAGAAAGAAATTGTGTGGTGGCGGTGGCGGCAGCCAGGACAAAGCTTGCTCTCTTGAGAACAGCATGTAACCTCTGTTCTGGGCTTATTCTGTATCAGAATAGGGGCTGTGCTTTCCATGAAACCGTGAAACAGGGTCTGATCACAAGGTCAGTGAGAAAAGCCAGCACCCAACTTATGCTCTTGACTTCTGGGCTCTCCCAGATGATACACAATTGAGTGGAGTATGGAACGTGTATACAGGGAACCCACAACTGGAAGCCTGCTTGAGATATAGGGTGAAGATATCAGAGGCCCAGGGGACAGACTGGAGGTTATGCTATCTCTCCTCTCATTCCATCTGCCTTAAGTGTCTTTATTAATCTCTTGGGGACTGAGTGGGAGAGTTGCCCCCCAAAAGAGTGGAGAGCCTGATGCTCCAGCAGTGAGCTAGCCTGGGGAAACACATTGTGTCTTTCTTCCCTGACAGAACAAGCAGACTGCCTATGACTGCTTCCCTGCCAGATGACATCTGTGAGTAAAGGATGCTGAGAATTCTGATGTCACCTGTGTAATGCGCTGTCAGGACAGCCATTGCTCTCAGGTGCTTCTGGGAATCTCTGGGGCATGTTTTCAGATCTTAAAAGATTCTGTGCACCCACGCTGTTGAAGCTGAGTTCCCATGGAAGTTGCAGACTGAGACGTCTTTGTTCCTGTTAAATGACTCATGGATGCCCTTTAAAAGAGAACGAAACAGACATGTTTTGATGGGGGAAATACATGAAGAATGCAGTTGTTTTTCCCAAAAAGCCATCAGTTCATCTAATATAGGCCAATGAGGGGAAGCGCACCAAAAACTCCCAGCTGACCTTCCCCGTGAGGCTCTGGCATCCTGGTCCTGGGCCCAGGGTGGGGGTGGAAGGGTAAAGAGCCTGGCCCTCATGGGGAAGGGAAACAGCTTTCCCAGGGCTGTTTGGAAAAGATGCTGTGTCTACAGTCGCTTGTGTTTCTAGGCAAGTCACTTTCTGTAGCAGTATAATAGATCACCATGAGTCCTTTTATAAAACATTTACTATATGTACAACCCAGTTCTGTGTGTTGTACATTCAAGTTTTCTACTCTCGCAAAGGAAGAACTGGGGCTCAGAAAGAGTTAGCGACTTGCCAAGGTCACATAGAGGATGTCTCTGCGGGGACAACCAGGCAGCTAGATTTAGTGTCTATTTAGAGTAGCAGGTCTCAACCTGTGGGTCATAACCCCTTTGGCAAACCTCTATCTCCAAAAATATTTACAATTTGCCACAGCAGAAAAATTAGTTATTAAATAGTAACAAATAAAGTTGGGGGTCACCACCACATAAGGAACTGTATTTAAGGGAAGAACTGTATTTAAAGATCGCAGCATTAGGACGGTTGAGAACCACTGCTCCAGACTGTATCTGATTGATACAAATGTTCTTAAATTTTATTTATTTTATGTGGATGGGTATCTTGTTTGCATATATGCTCCACATGAGTGCCTGCCACTGGGGTCAGAAGAAGGCATAGGATCCCCCTGGACCTGGAGTTTACAGATGGTTGTGAGGTGCCATGCAGTTGCTGGGACTCAAGCCTGGGGTCCTCCCCACGGAGCCATCCCTCCAGACTTCTGGAAGAGTACTTCTATGGAGCCAGAAAGCCTGGGTTAGAACCTATGTTCTGTGTAACCTTGGAGAGTCGCTTACCCTTTATTTTTAAAAGACTTGTTTATTTTTGATTTATGTGTATGAGTGTTTTGCCTGCATGTATGTACATGTATCATGTGCATGTCTGAAGAGGTCATACAAGGGCATTGGATCGCCTGGAGCTGGAGTTACAGGCAGTTATGAACTGCCATGCAGGTGCTTAGAATTGAACCCAGGCCCTCTGAAAGAACAGTTAGTGTTTCTGACAGCTGAGCCTTCTTTCTGGCCCTTCTCTTAACCTCCTAAGCCTTGGCTTCCTACTCTGCAGTAGGAGGTGGATGGTACTGTTGTTGGAGGAGACAGTCAGTAAACTTGAGCTGATCTGAATCCTGTTGAGTTCTACATGTCTGCCCCAGGCCTTATCCGATTCACTCATGCTTTGAGCCCTCTGTGTGCAATGTGGGGTGGAGATGCGGAGGAGGCAGCCAAGGTTTCTATGGGCCTCCAGCATATCCTGATCTGTTGTTACAAAAACCGCCTGGATGAACAGTGATGGCAAATGTGTCCCTCATATACACAGAGCCAACAGGAACCCATCCGCTGTGAACCCAGTACTCCCTGCCAAGCACGGACAAACGCCGGCAGCAGTTCCTGCGGCTGTCAACCTTGGTTTCATCAATTGCCCTGGGTTTTCAGGGAGTTTCCAGGAAATTCGGCTGGTTTGCATCAACATCTTTGAATGGGGGAAATTCCATGTTGACAAAGGGGGAAGCAACAACAAATCACAGTGAAGACGCAGGAAGCAGCTCTCTGTTTTCTAACCCCCCCCCCCCCCCCCCCCCAGTGTAAGTTATCCAGGGCGGCTCTGGTCCTGAAGCTTACTCCCTGACTCCTTAACAGGAAGGAAATGATATCCACACGGAGGACTGGGTCCTTGTAAAATGACTTGCTCTCTTATTGGCGGTGTTTCCCTCTCTCCTCACCCTAACTAGGGATGTTGTATAGAAAGCCCTTAACACCAACTAGGGGGCCACCCACGAAGGCAGCCATAGGCTGCCCTGCCTGCACATGTGGCCATGGCATCAAAGCCAGAGCTCAGGACAATCCGGGCCGCACCTTCAATCATTCTGCCTCTTCGATGCCCCTGTGACTGTGTATACCTTCTAGATCTTGCCTCAGGAAGCCAGGCATTTGGTAGCGCCCCTGTGACTCCCCTGTCAATACTCCTTACATTAGCTGGTAGGCATGAAAGCCAATCATCATTTGTTTCTGTAATTAAGTCCCTTAGAATCAGGCTTTGATCTCAGAACAGAAAGAGCCCTGACTAAAACGGAGGGATTTTAGACAGTATGTGGAATGCCAAGCTGAGCAGTGTGAACACTGATTTGGTAGGAAGAGGAGAATCCTGGAAGGTGTTGGGGCATAGAGGGACACCCTCCTATGTGTTCTGTCAGCCAGCACATCTCCTAGGTACTCCTATGACTGTGTCCCTGTGTTGTGTCTCTATTCCAAGTGCGGTCCTTTCTAGGAAACACCCTCTAATCCTCAGTTGTTAACTGCTGATTATGTGTAAGACACTGTGTGAAGTCCTTATCCACATAGGTGCTTAGAGCAACACAGAGGCAAAACCTCTATTGTTAGAAAAATCAGGCTGGTTGAACCAGCTTCAGAAGTCTGAATGGAGATATAAATGCCCTTTTGGGTGGTTCTGAAAGCCCAGCTGTGAGGCTGGAAAGTGACAGGAAGGACAGGCAGGGTGGTCTGGTGTCTCACTAAGCTTGGGAGAAAACAGGTATCTTAGTCAGGGTTTCTATTCCTGCACAAACATCACAACCAAGAAGCAAGTTGGGGATGAAAGGGTTTATCCAGCTTACATTTCCACACTGCTGTCCATCACTAATGGAAGTCAGGACTGGAACTCAAGCAGGTCAGGAAGCAGGAGCTGATGCAGAGGTCATGGAGGGATGTTCCTTACTGGCTTGCTTCTCCTGGCTTGCTCAGCCTGCTTTCTTATAGAACCCAAGACTACCAGCCCACAGATGGTACCACCCACAAGGGGCCCTCCCCCCTTGATCACTAATTGAGAAAACGCCTTACCCCTGGATCTCATGGAGGCATTTTTCTCAACTGAAACTCCTTTCTCTGTGATAACTTCAGCTTGTGTCAAGTTGACGCACAAAACTAGCCAGTACAACAGGAGAGACCCACTAAGCATAAAGGAAGATGGGGGTCTGCTTGGGGACAACTTGATTGGCCACACTATGAGCAGCAGTGCATTACAGGAGAGGCCTAAGACAAACGTTGAGGATAATGGGCAGGTAGCTGTGTCACATGACCCTTGAACATCAGGTAGAGAGGCAGGGGAAATGCCTCCCTGTGTGCTGAACTGGGCTGAATTGGGGCACAGTGTCTAGGCAGTGTTTGAGAACCGAAAGATGAGGTCAAGTCCAGCTTTGCTCTGGAATAGTGAGTGTGCCCTTTCGGCTTTCTCAACTTCAGAGGAGACATTAGTGCCCCCTCTGTTGTGGAAAGCCCTGGGGCTTTTTGTATTCTAATTCTGCCCTCCTGGGAGGGGTTTCAGACAAGGAGTGAGTTACACCTGTGACTTCTTGTGAACCAATCCCCTAATGAATAAAAGAGCCAATTACTGGGCATGTAGGGAGACTTCTGGGTTGGAGAGGAGAAGAGAGGAGGAGGAGGAGGAGAGAGAGAGATGCCTTTTGGAATGGGGACAGCATGTAGTAGGTAAGATGTAGCTAGTAGAGTCTCCTGGTATCATGGTGGATACGAAAGGATTCGCCACCAGAGGAATCAGACTTTGATAAGGTTTACAAGATTAGGTTTTGGTTGATGCGCCCAGAGATTGAGTTATCATTGTTCCTGAGCTAAGTTTGTGTTGCGTTTTCCTTCATGCAGCGGCTCGTCTGGGTTCAAGAGAGAACGGTACAGTGGCAAAGTGTGGGTTTGCCTGATGTGCACCACAGAGGCCATGGGGGTATTGAAGCATGGGGCAGGCATGGTAGTGACCTGCCAGTGGGAACCTAGTGAGCTGGGTGGAGAGATTGTGGAGCTCTGACTCAGAGCTCCATGAGATGAAAGCTGGTCGTCCATTGCCTGCCAATGCATTGCTGGCCAGCCCACCAGGGATGAGAGAACCAGGGCGTAGTGCGGGGACATGCTGCTACATTCCATCTTTTTAAATAATTCCTGCAACAACCCCTCCCCCCCATTTTGTCTACCTACAGGTAGCCCAGATAAAATCTTGTCACTCATTGCATGCCATTTACATATCTGTTATCAGGGCAGCAATAAAAATGTACAAAATGTATAAGCACATTTTAATAAAAAAAAAAACAACCTGAAAATATAAGTAATAGCAATTTGCGGACTGGAATGTGGGGATCATTAAGTTTTCTGGAGATGACTATAAAGACAGATGGAGTTTGGGGTCTAAATGATGGAAATAACCTTGCAGGTCTAAGCTAGACCCCGGCCCCAGAATGGAGTGAGAGTTTGGGTATGCTTTCCCTCCTGCATGCATGCTGCTGTCCCAAGGCAAAGCCTGTCACTCAGGAAGCGAGGCATTGTAAAACTTCATCTGTCACACGGGAAGTCAATTATCTCTTCCCAGACATTGCCTTCCCTGGGTGATAGATCGGAGCTATTAGTGTGCCCTTGGCAAAGCCCTTGCTATGTTTTAATTCTGTCTTCCTGGCTGGACTGTCCCTGGCCCAGACCCTTCTGGGGACCCAAGTCTGGAATCTGCCAACTCTGTGGAAGCTTCCCAAACTCACTTAGACCCCCGAAGTCTCCGCTGTGGGCCGTTGAGGGACCTCAGTGCCCTTGGCTCTTGTTACTCTTATATGTGGCTTTTGTTAAATCATCTGTGATCAGATGATTTACATGATTAACAAGAACTTTAACAGCAGGAGATGAAAAAATACCTCCCTGATGTGGGCAGAACCCTATGCTGGCCCCTTTTTTTGCAGAGCATCCCTGACCATCTTCACCTTGTGAACGTGAAGATGGAGCAAGCTGGTGGCTGAGACCTATTTGAGATCACATTCTATTTTAGTCAGTTCAGGCAGACAGCTGTGAATAGTCTCAGTGGGATTGACTGACCATCCAACTTCCACTGAGAAATCCTTAATGCTGAAGCTACAGAGAGGGGGGTGGTCAGGGTGCAAGGCCACGCCCACTCCTGGCTTTTTCTCTGGGAGAAGTAACATTTTGGTATCAGTACCCTCCGTCTTGGTCAAATGACCAGGGCAGTAAGGAAGACTCTGAAGTAGCATCTCCAAGAGCAGGTTGGCTTCTGGCATGTTCCTCCCATGGACAAGCCAAGCACAGCCATCTCTTCTCCTTTCTGATTTAGGAGACTTGTTTTTATTCCCTTGCCAAGAAAGCTGCAATATGCAGCTAGCTTAGTTTGAAACCTAAAGGGACACATTCCTGTAGCTTGGGTTACACACCACCGCATGGACCCTGATCCTTAGAGGCTGACTTATATAGAACATTCACAGAAGGCCAACCAGACAGCAGGGAAGCTCGTCGGCTTACAGATGGGCCAACACCACTTTGAAGTGATGTTAGCTCACAGAGCCAGCTGAATTGTTTATAAGATGTGCATGGAGAGCCTACCTCACAGTTAAAATGGTGAAGTACAACAGAACGCACTCCGTGCTTCCTTTCTGTGGTGGTCTGAAATAGCTGTATCCCCCACAACAATGGTTCTCAACCTTCCTGATGTTGTGACCCTTTAATACAGTTCCTCATGTTGTGGTGACCCCCAACCATAAAATTATTTCGTTGCTACTTCATAACTGTAATTTTGCTACTGTAATGAATCATAATGTAAATATATGTGACCCCTGTGAAAAGGTCATTCGACTCCCCCGAGGGGTCGTGGCCCATGGGTTGAGAACCACTGCCCTATAGGCGCAGGGATTTGAACAGCAAATTCTCAGTTGGTGGTGCTATCAGAGGAAGTTCAGGAGGTATGGCTTTGCTGGGGGAAGCACAGCTAGGGGTGGGCTTTCAGAGTTTATAGATGCTCCCCACTTCCAGTCCACTTTTGCTCTTCTCTTCCTGAAGGAACTGGAGATGTGATCTTTCAGCCTCCTGTTCCTCCCTCTCTATGCCTGCCATTTGCTTCTGTGCCTTCCTGTCCCATGACAGACTCTTATCCCACTGTTGCTGTGAGCTAAAACAAACTCTGTCTTCCATAAGTTGTTTTTGATCAGGGGGTTTGTCACAGCAACAGAAAAGTAACAAACACACGTTCCCTTTCTATTGTCTCAAAGTATCTGCTTTCTAAGGAATCAATGGGGAGAAAACATGAAGCAGATTTTGCTTCTATGAGGCTCAGTGTGCCAGCTTAGCTGCTGTCTTGGAGATTCCTCCTTCTTGCTCTATGGCTAGCTATGCAATGATAGGCCTTGGTTTCTCTCTGGAGAAACATAAACAGCATCTACTCCCTCCTCCTAAGATCCCAGTGACAAACCAAAATATGATTCTACTGAGGGTCACCCAGGGGAACCAATGAATTTACTGAGGTTATGTCCTGGTTAGTTTTTTCTCAACTTGACACAAGCTGGAGTCAAACAGAAAGAACCACAACTGAGAAAATGCCTCCATCAGATTTACTGTAGGCAAATCTGTAGGGTTATTTTCTTGACTGCTAAATGATAGAGAAAAACCCAGTCCACCATGGGTGGTGTTCCCCTAAGCATGTGCTCTTGAACAGCATAAGAGGGTGAGCAATCCATGGGAGCAAGCCAGTAAGCAGCATTCTTCCATGGCTTCTGTTTCAGTCCCTGCTTCCAGGTTCCTGCCTTTAGCTCCTGCCTTGACTTCCTGACATGATGGACTACAAGCTATTAGATGAAATAAACCCTTTCCATTTCAAGTCACTTCTGGTCATGGCAGTCTATCCTAGCAATAGAAAGCAGACTAAGCAAACAGTTTCCTTACAGTGTGGGGGTGAGGAGTTACAAGCAGGTACGTGGGTGAACCCTAAGCAGCCACACTGGAAAGTCTTCACATAGCACATCTGATACAGCCCATCTAACTATATACCCTCTACAGCCTTTGTGCACTAGTAGTTCCTAAGCCCTCAGGCCAAGTACAATTAGGGCAGAATTGAATCAAATGCCTGCAAGAAGCTGGAGTCTCAGCTAAGGATCCAGGGACTCCTTTTCGGAGGGAATGTCAGCATTCCACTGGCTGCTCCTGATGGCCTCTTGAAAGAATGTATGGCTGATCTGATAAAGGTGATGTCTGTTTTGGTCAGAGGACTGAGTTCTACAACAGCATCCACCTGCTAACAGGCCCTCTGGCCAGCATTCCAGTGCAATGATCCCTGCTATTCAGCTTAGTCCCTGGGTTCCAGCCCTCTGGGTTACGGTTAGAGATTAGCTCCATACCCAGGAGAATAGTAGTAACAGGTGTGGGATTGAATGACCCAGGTCTATCTTCTGAAGGGTCCTTTGTACTTCTCATGCCAACTGTTCTTCCATCTTTGAGTCCAGCCCTTAAGTAATCCTGAAGACAGAGGCTTGAACACCAGTGTTTTAGCACCAAAAAATGTTCTCACCCAGCAATCCTGTCTGGTTTTTGTTTATTTGTTTGTTTGTTTTTCTGGGTACTTGTGTTCCAGACCTGGAAAACTTAGCATTACTCTATACAAGGACTGTTCCTTGTAAGAGGCTGTTTATGATGAAGGAATAATCACCAGACTACATACTATAATTATTTTACATATGCTAAACTCTGTTCAAAAGATGCCTATGAAATTATAAGGTTGAAAGCAATCCCATCTGCCAAGTATTTTTGAAAGCATAATAAATTTGAATGGTAGCAAACCCTATAGACATGAACAACATAGACATAAAGCATCCATAACAGTAGAGACCCTAGGGTAACAGGGTTCATGTAAAACAGAACCCTAAGGACTAGGGGGTACTTCCCAGGGGAGTCCTGGAATGTAATATAGATACAAACTTTGTTTGTTTATAATAATAGGACCTCAATGTAACTATGGCTGACCTCCAATTTACTACGTGAAGGAAAATGGCTTTGAACTTAGACCTTGCCTCCACCCTCCAAGGGCTGGCATGACAGACATGTACCTCCACATCCATTTTATGCAGCACTGGGACTTGAAGCCAGGGCTGAGCAAGCACTCTACCCACCGAGCTATAATGCCAGTCAGTCAGACAGGCATTGGTTTGCTGATCTTGTTAAAAGAGCCCAGATACCAAGTGCTCCCTCTACTGTGAGCTTCACTGTTCTGAAGGAATTTCCTCTTACATCCACAGCCTTCTCCAGCTCCAGGGACGCAGGCTCAGTGGTAAGCAGAGCTATAATAACTGACATGCTATAAAACTCCAAAAGAATTAGGGAAAGCCCACAGTCTGCCTCTCTCCTTGCTGCCAAAGAATGTGCTTCGAGTTTTATTGCCTAGGAAGGCAAAATCGAATGTGGCATCAGATCTGGAGATTGCTCTGCTAATTTGCAGCCCTCCTACCTTGTGTGCGCTTGGGCAGCATAGGGCCCCTCCTTAGCCTCTTAAATTGCTGGTGGATCACTGGAGCAGAGGCTGTGGCTTTTCAAAGGTGAGTGCCAAAGGGGGAGCTTGCATAACTCAGTCCCTCTAACGCTCTGTTTTCAACACCTCCTGATGCTTGCACCCTCCCAGGATGGTAGAGCTTGAGAACAACCAGGGCTGCAGGAGATCACTTGCTTTGTGATCTCATGCCCTTCTCTACATCTCTAAATTCTATCGATGCCAAGAAGCAGCCTCACATGCTGGCAGTCAGAAAGGCCCTTTCTGCAGCCAGGGAGATGACTCAAGGATCAATGAGAGGTGACTCAGCAATTAAGATCTACTGCCCCTTCAGAAGATCTGGGTTCAGTTCCCAGCATTCCCATCTGGGGATCACACTCTCTTTTCTGGCTTCTATGTGTAAGGAGCGGTTAGAGTATTCGCCATTAGATGGCGCTGACTTCCGCTGTCGCTCTGAGGAAACTTACGGATAGCGCGCGAAAACCCCGAAGCGCATTATGGGTGTACATGGCTAATCACCGCCCACTCCCGGGGCGCGCCAACCAATGGGGGGACACGCTGCCTCGGGGCTATATAACAGCGCCATTCTGGGGCCCCGGGGTCTTTTCCTCTTTTCATCATGCAATAAACGCATTGCTGCAGAAGGATCCATGTGTCCGCGTGGGTTCTTGCTGGCGAGACCAAACAGCGCACGGGACAAATGGTGCCGAAACCCGGGAACGTAGCGACTTCATCATCGCTGGCGCCGGAGGAGACCCTCCGCTTCTGCGGAGTAGATTCAGAACTGCAGGACTGAAGGCAAGCTCTGAGAGGTATGTCTGTCCGCGACCTTTTCCCCCACTTTCCTCCACAATCGGCTGACGTGATAGAAGCTATCCTTATAGTATCGGCCGTACTCGTCCTCTTTA
>CM052705.1:35000002-35034347 GCA_028551405.1 Uromys caudimaculatus
GGGACACGCTGCCTCGGAGCTATATAACACCGCCATGTTGGGGCCCGCGCGGTTCTCTCGCTATCAACGGCGACAATAAAGCTGAACTGTAGACGGAGCCTACTGCGTTGCGTGATTTCTTGCCGGCGAGAGGCGCGC
This sequence comes from Uromys caudimaculatus, assembly GCA_028551405.1. NCBI lineage: Eukaryota > Metazoa > Chordata > Mammalia > Rodentia > Muridae > Uromys > Uromys caudimaculatus. The sequence continues at coordinate 35,000,141 of CM052705.1, forward strand.
GCGCAGGACATCTATGGGAAAGTGCACTCATATGAATGGACACACACACACACACACACACACACACACACACACTCAAAAATAAGAAAAAATCATAGTGTATAGTAGCACTTTAATCCCAGCACTTTGGGAGGCAGAGGTAGGCAGATTCTTGTGAGTTTGAGACCAGCCTAGTCTGTTTAGTGAGTACAAGGATAGGACCTTCTATTGTAGGTTATGGGTATTTCCCCAAATGCTTCAGTTCTTGAAGGGAGAGGGTCCAGACTGAAACCCTACATTATGTCCTAAACTAAGCACACTTGTTTAGCTTTGTAAGTAGCACAGTGGCAACTATAATAGATGCACTACAGAGGCTTTGTGAGAATAAACTGTGCAGAGTCATTGCTAGGCACAAAAGTGATGCTTGGACCAGTGACATGGCTCAGTAGGTAACAGTGCCTGCATGCAAGTCTGACATCTTGAGTTCAATCCCTGGAACCCACAGTAGAAGGAGAAAACTGACTCTTGAAAGTGGTTCCCTGACTTTTGCATGTATACTGTGGCATGTGTGTGTGTATGTGTGCCATAAACAGAATAATAATGATAAAAGTGATAATAAAATAATAATTTTTAAAGTGTTAAATAAAATAAAAATATTAGAAAAGTCCTTCATGAACATGTTGAGTGGATGAATGAATGAATCTCAGTTTTTAAGGATTTGTACACAGAAATCAGCTTACCATTTCAGCAAAGATGTTAGGTGCACTCTGAGTTCCAGAGTCCCAACCTGCTTCTTCCTAAACTGGTTAATCTCAAGTAAAGACTGATAAGATTTACTCACACGTAACAAAAACAGTCAAGCTTCTCACCCCAATACTCCTGCAAACCTCACAAGCTTTACTGCTTCTAGTCCATGCCGAGCTGCTTGCATACGGTACCTATTCCTCTCATTTCCGATGTCACCATGGCCATGGAGCCCAGGAAATCTGCAGGTCAATCTTGCCAATTGTGAAGGACAAGAGACCCCCCCCCATAACTCCACATCACACAGTCTGCATGACCTTCTGCCCTGCTTCACTGAAGCCTATTGTGAGTTTACACCTCCCAGGCAGGCCTGTGTCCAAGAGACTTCCATTCCAAATCATGCTATATTGGGAGAATGCTCAAAATCCTCCTCCTTGGGCTGAGGAACAGCTCAATGGCAGAGTGCTTGTCTTGCAAGCTTAAGACCCTGGGTTTGACCCTCCGGGACAACACCAACAACCACAACAACAAAAGCCAAGCCAAACCAAACCAAACAAAAAAATAAACCCTCCTCCCCTTTCTTCTAGAAGCCTCTTTGTGGAAACATGATGCATGCAACATACAGGGCCCACCCATCCCTAATAAGATTCCTGGGTCTTGGATGGACAGGGTCCTCCAGTAGAGAAAGACTATGAATAAAGGCATTATCTATAATTCAAAGGAGGACCTTTCTGTACTCCCGGCACACACACACACACACACACACACACACACACACACACACACACACCAGTATAAATGTATCTATTCAAAGGATACAATTAAAGCAAGTGCTGGGTTTTAGGGGCATAAAAGCTGAAAGGATCAAATATACCTGATCTCCTGCAAACTCATCTAGTGACTAAGACAGACCTGTGAGTGTAAAGTGCTGTGTGTCACTCACTTTTACATCACTGTGACAAAATGAAAGAATCCATTTAGAAGGAAAGGGTTATTTTTTGGCTCATGGTTTCAGTCCATGGTTGTTTGGCCCTGTAGCTTTGGGCATGTAGCAATTTACTGCATCATGGTAGCAGCATGTAGCAGGTTTACCTCATGTCAGAGAAGAGGGGGAGGGGAAGGGGAGCAAAGTCCCAACATTCCCTCAAGGCATGCTCCCAATGACCTCACTTTCTTTCCCAGGCCCCACCTAGGGAACAAGCCTTCAAAATATGTCTTTGGAAGACATTTCACATCTAAACTACCGCATGCTATAACAGAACAAGGTGCAATGAGAAGTGTTGAAGATGTGCTCAACTCAGCCAGGGAAGAAGGGAAGGGATACTCTTGAATTTTAAAGCTTACAAGCTGAGTTTTGGACCGTGGGAATGAATTCACCAGGTAGACCGAGGTGGAAGGCAGCCCTAGTGGATGAAAGGTTTATTGGCTTATGTTAAGCGCAGAAGACCATGTAGTAATCTGTGAAGCTATATGTAGTTCAAGGCATTCTTTTTGTTTTTTGTTTTCCTGAGATAGAGTCTCACTATTATAGCCCTGGTTGACCTGGAACTCATTATGGAGACTAGGCTGGCCTCAAACTCACAGAGATGTACCTGCCTCTGCCTCCCAAGTACTGGGATTAAAGGCATGTACCACTATGCCTGGCTTTCAAAATGTTCTTTCATTTACATCCAGGGAGATAGTTTGAAAGAGCAAATCTTCTTGAAGTGGTTTGGTGGCTTTCCACGAGCAGACAACCTGAGTTTGATCCCATGACCCACATCATGGGAAGATAGAACAACCAATTCCTGCAAGTTGCCCTCTGACCTCACTCCAGGGCACATACACACTCCCTTACCTGTGTGCACTGACCCCTCAACCCCCAAACACTAATTGTGTAATGATAAATAACGCAGGAACCAAATGAGGAAATGCCTGAGTCAAATGACCATGGTTCAGTCTCTGGATACAAGCAAGGTTGGAGGAGAAATGAGGCAGCACAGGCAGTCTGGGCCATGAGGATCTCTGAGAGCATACTGAAGAATTTAGGGTTGATTCATAGACTGTAGGGAGCCGCTGGAAGCTTTTGAACCACTTAAAACTACATTTGCTTTTTAGAAGGATCACTGTGGGAAAGATTCTGGCACCCAGTAAAAAGGGTGATTGGAGATTTGACTAACCCAGAGATGGGAAGATTTATTGTAAAGTAGCATTTGCAGATGAGGAGAGACCTAAATGGATAAGGGGCACAGTGGAAAATGAGGGCTCAGGACCACAGTGCCTGTGGATAATAAATCAAAATATCCAATCCAATGACAACTGGATAGTTGGATGAGGAGGAAGAGGCCCCAAAGTGGGCTGAAGCTTCCGCCCAGACAATTAGAGGGGAAAGAACAAAGACAATGAACAATGGGCAAGAGAATCGTCCATTCCCTATGGGTTGGCATCCACTGGAATCTCCATGAAAGTGAGCTGTGTTTCTACTGCCCCAGGTAGTTAATCTGAGCAAGGGATCTGTCATAGTCAGAGTTACCATGGCTGTGATGAAACACTATGACCAAAGCAACTCGAGGAGGAAAGGGTTTATCTGGCTTTCACTTCCACCTCACAGTTCATCATCAAAGGAAGTCAGGACAGGAACTTAAACAGAGCAGGGACCCGGAGGCAGGAGCTGATGCAGAGGCCATGGAGGAGTGATACTGGTTTGCTCCTCGTGGCATTCTCAGCCTGCTTTCTTATAGAGCCCAGGACCACCAGCCCAGGGATGACACCACCCACAGTTGGCTGGGTCCTCCCCCATCTAATTAAGAAATTGCCTTAATTTCTTCATTAAGAAAATGCCTTACAGCTGGATCTTATGGAGGCATTTTCTAAATCTAGATTTCCCCTCTCAGATAACTCTAGCTTGTGTTAAGTTGACATAAAACTGGCCAGGACAGGATCTGTAGAGTCTTTTGCTCTGTTGAGATCAGACTTCAGAAAAGTGAGAACCCTGCTTATGAGGGCTTTGAGTCCCCTGAGACATGAAGGATGAAGGTTATCCTGGCTTTACATCACTGCTCTGCCTGGCTCACAGTGGTAAGGAGTGTCTTCCAGGGGTGCTGCTTGCTCCTAAGAGCTTCAGGCTGGATTGCTGTGTCATCTTTACTGGAGCAAGGCACAAAGACCGCATTGATCAGCTGGCAACCCCGCCGTCAAACCCCTTGGTCTTTGCCTTGCTGGGCTCCCATCTTCAGCTAATTACTCAGAGGGACCCAGAGTGCCTGCCCAACCAGCCATTTCTACAGGTCTGGCCCAGGCAGGAACCTTCTTTGCCACACTCAGGGGTTCTGCCCAGGGGAGGGTTCAGGGCATGACCCTGGGGAGGCTGGGAGCCCCTAGGAAACTTTGACCAGGACAGGAACTAGCTGTTGCTGTGTTCACTTCTTGGCACTTGTAAGTGGGACTCACCAAAATGCAATGCAGAGTCAGCCAGTGAGGTCAGCATTGGCTGTGAACCCCAAGCTGAGTGGGAGAGGCCAGGAGAGAGAGGAGAGGAGTGCTGGGACAAACAGAATCAGAATGTAACCCTGTTTTTTAAGCACCAATAGAAAAGGGAACATTTTGGGGCAAAGTGCCTGGCTTCCCCCTGTTGTCTGGGGGGCTAATGCCCAACCCTCAGGCTGCCAGAGGTAGTTTTCCAAGCAAATCAAAAAGCCTCAGGAAAACAATCTATAAGCATTTTGCAAAGAAAGCCCCCCCCCCCCCCAGCATCAGACACTAGGAATTCCACTGCACTGAGAAAGCAGTCTGTAGAGACTAGGTCTGCTCTGTGATTTGGGCAGTGCTTCCACTTACAGGCAACTCAGAATCCTACAAGCCAATCCCTCTGCCCTAGACACATACCAGGAGGGTGAAGGCATGATCTAAGCATGGATATTAGATACTTACACATCCATTGGGAACCCTTTTGGTCTTAAAAATGGTTTTTTTATTTCATTTGTGTGAGCATGCACTTATGGGTAAATCAGAGGACACTCTGCAGGAGTTGGCTTTCTCTTCTACCATGTTGGTTCCAAGAACTAGACTTAGGTCATAGGCCTTGGTGGCAAGTGCTTTTCCCCACTTGTTGGCCCATGTTTATTCTTGAGTCATTATTTTGTAGATGGATGCTTAGAAGTTTGCTGGCTTGTGGGCTCTGGAATGGGCGCACTGCTCACTTACCTTCAGGAATGCCTGCATACCCTCATAAAGAAATTCCCAACACTTTGGCTTTGAGCTTCTCCATCTAAATGCCACATAAAGCTACAGAATTTTGTTTGATGGAAAATCCTGGAAGCACTATTAAGCATACAAAATACCTCTCAGTTATGAAGACTAACTTTATAGGTCTAAGTAAGGCCTCTCAGAATCTAGATTTTGAAAATGAGGCCTGGGCAGATGATTCAGCAGGCAAGTGTACTTACTGCGCAAGCATGACTTGAGTTCAAAACCTAGCACACATGTGTAGAGGAATTTTAATTCAGCAACATGGCAGCTCTGGCAAGGAATCATATCCAAAGATATGATCTGGCCAGAATGCAGATATGCCCTTGATTACAGTATGATTTAACTAGAATACAGACATACCCTTAGTGCACACCTTTAATCACCTAACTTTGAAGATAAAGTTAGTTTATAGAAGCCATGTTTGAAGGTGACATCTAATTGAGGGGCAGACAAAGTGATGAATCAGAGAAAGATTTGACAGAATGAGTCAGAGATAGAATACACCCAACTTTCATGAGAAAAGCAGTGGAAGAAAGGCTACTTAAGATCAGGGAGAGAGAAAAAAAGTTGTGTGTGTGTGTGTGTGTGTGTGTGTGTGTGTGTGTGTGTGTGTGTGTGACAGTTTTACCAGGGCAGTTTTACAGAAACAAGTTAACAAGTTACAGAAAAAACAAACTAAACACAGGTGAAGACAGAATGAGCCAGAGAATGAGAAAAAGCCAGAAGATTAGAACATATTGCTAAAGTTAGTACGAGGCCAAGGAGAGCAATTCAGTCAGAAGCCCAGAGAAACCAGATTGAATCAGTCAGCTTGGAAGATTAGATTGTACAGAGGCTAGAAGCTTCCAGGCATAGGCCTAGGGATGGTTAGAACAGAGAAGGAAACAGCCCAAGCCATATATTTACACAGTGTAAGCATGGCTCTCGCCTCATCATTCCATCTGCAGAGTTGCTGGCTGCCAATCAAGCTTTATATTCAATGAGAGACCTTGTCTCAAGGAAATAGAGTGTATGACAGAGCGGACACTCAATATCCTCCTCTGGCCTTTCCATATGTGTATGGGTGTACATATACCAGAGAGAGAGAGAGAGAGAGAGAGAGAGAGAGAGAGAGAGTTTAAGAAAGAAGTAGGCTGAAAAGATGGTTCTGTAGTCAAGAGCATCCATGTTAGGTATCAGGGCATTCAGTGCCCTCTACTGGACTCTCGAGTACCTGCATGCCCATGTCTACATACAGATTCACACATATACAGATAATTAAAAGTAAAATAAATCTAGAAAGTAAGCAAGCAAAAGCATTCCTAGAACTTGTGATTAGGAGAGAGCCACAATACTTCTGAACTGAGGGGCATGAGTGGCCACCTGGGCTTTGACCATGGTCATTGCAACCACAGCCCCAGTAGGTGAGAAAAGATGCTGAGGTCTGTGCCTATGGGGACCCGGGAGTGGAGAGGCCTAGGCTAGCCATGAGGAAAGATACAGCATTCTGAACAGGTGGGGAGGTGAGGTTTTGCTGGACTATTCTGTGCATTGGAGTTTATAGCCCATCCCTGGACACTACTTTTGAAATAACAAAGGGCTGCTGTTGACGGAATAATGAATCTTGAGGTGAGCACCCACGTGTCTGTAACTCTAGCCCGAGGAGATCAGACATCCTAACACAGACATTCATGCAGGTGAAACACCAGTGCACTAAAATGAAAATAAATATTTAAAAAATAAAGGAAAGAAAGAAAGAAAAATATTGTGGGGGAAAAAAAGAAAAAAAAAGTGAGTTCTCAGCTTCTGGTCATGGTGTCTCTTTCCTCAGCAACAGGACATAACTAACGTGGCTGCTGTCCTTATGAAAGGAGACGTGAATGCGTGCCCAGTTCCAGTTAGGCTGTTCTCTCACTCTGAGGTCTAAGGATCGCTCATGCGCCCTTCCCGTACATTCGCTCCACCATCATTTACTTACCCATCTAATCTTACTGTCTAGTCTCGGTTCTGTTAACTACGGTTCTCATGTATAATGATCGATCTCTGTGATACCGTCTTCTATGATCTAGACCTGTCATCTAGTTATCTATCTTTTGTTTTTTGTTTTAGTTTTTCAAGACAGGCTTTCTCTGAATAGCCCTGCCTGTCCTAGAACTCACTATTTAGATCAGGCTGGCCTTGAACTCAGAGATCCTACTGACTCTGCCCCCGCGTGCTGCGAATAAAGACTCATGCTACCATGCCCAGCTATTTCATCTATCTACTGTCTTTATTTAGCTACCTAGCGCTGTTGTCTCTTTTATCTGTTCATCCACCTGTCATCTACCTATCATTTTCTATCATCTATAGATCTTATCTATCACCCATCTCTCTTCTACTGTCTTTTTACCTATCTCCTATATCATTTTTTGAACGTCTTCTATTATCTTAAGTATCATCTATCTATCAAGTCACCTGTCTTCTATTATCTACCACTATCACCTGTAATCGATATTTGTCAACCATTATCTACTTAGCTTCCTAGTTTGTGGTATAGGGAATAAAACCAAGGTTTCCTGGGTACATTTATTTATTTATTTACTTCTCTCTTTTTGTGTGTGAACTTGACACAAGCTGGGATTATCTAAGAAGAGAGAACCACAATTTTTAAAGAAATGCCTCCATAAAATTGACCTGTCGGCAGGTTTATAGGGCATTTTCTTAATTAGTGTTTGCTAAGGGCAGGTCCTCCCATTTGGGCACTTCTGGGCAGGTGGTCCTGAAATGTATAAGCAGACTGAGCAACTCATGAGGAACAAGCCAGTAAGTGGCCCACCTCAATGGCCTCTGCTTTGGTACCTGCCTTGAGTTTCTGTCCCCACTTCCTTTGATGATAGTGATGTGGAAGCAGAAGATGAAATTAACCCTTTCTTCCCCAAGCTGCTTTCGTTCTTTGGTGTTTGTTTTTGTTTTTTGTTTGTTTTGAGACAGAAACTGATTTCTCCATGTAGCCCTGGCTGTCCCAGAACCTCCTCTGTATACCAGGCTGGCCTCAAACTCAGAGATCTGCCTGCCTCTGCCTCCCAAGTGCTGGATTAAAGGTGTGTACCACCACCGGCTTCGGTCCTGGTGTTTTATCTCAGCAATAGGAATCCTAACTCAGACACAAGGCTTGTTGCATGCTAAACAGTCTACAGTTCCCACTGAACTCTACTCTGAATTTTAGTCATTCTTAATTTTTTAAAGTTATACCCCAACCCAGTTGATTTACGATTTTAACTGTGATATTTATAGATAGATATACACATATATTCATATATATATATATGTCTAGATATATATTCTCTAGCTATCCAAATCATATACTTTATATGACCTGTAGGCAAATTTGTAGGGCATTTTCTTAATCGGTGAGTAATTAGTTAGTGATTAATTAATTAGTGATTAACATGTAGTTGACTATGCCAGCTATTTTTCAACAAAGCTTTTAGGAAGTCACAGATTGTTTTTGGAGGAGGCACATGATGAGAATTAAGAATCCAGTGGGGCCGGGCAGTGGTGGCGCACGACTTTAATCCCAGCACTTGAGAGGCAGAGGCAGGCGGATTTCTGAGTTCGAGGCCAGCCTGGTCTACAGAGGGAGTTCCAGGACAGCCAGGGCTACACAGAGAAACCCTGTCTCGAAAAACCAAAAAAAAAAAAAAAGAATCCAGTGGGGACTGGAGAGATGGCTCAGTGGTTAAGAGCACTGACTACTTTTCCAGAGGTCCTGAGTTCAATTCTCAGCAACCACATGATGGTTCTACAGCTACAGTGTACTCATATACATAAAAAATAAATAAATGAATCTTAAAAAAAAAAATCCAATGAAAAGTTAATGCATGGTCAGGAGGGATTCTTCCAGAGCTCTGATAGGCTCCTAAAACTCAGTTCAGGCTCCAACAAAAGTTCCTAATTCCCTCCCCCCCTTTTTTTTCCAGACAGGGTTTCTCTGTGTAGCCCTGGCTGTCCTCGAACTCACTCTGTAGACAAGGCTGGACTCGAACTCAGAAATCCACCTGCCTCTGCCTCCCAAGTGCTGGGATTAAAGGCGTGTGCCACCACTGCCTGGCAAGTTCCTAATTCCTATGGCATTCTGGGGCCTGTAGCTCATCACAATGCCCACCTCCACTGCTTGCTTAGCAGCAGGCAGTGAAGTCAGCACTGCCTGAAGCCCCCTTTATCTGGAGCCCACTGTGGCTCCTTCCTTTACTTTCTTGATGTGTGCTGACGAAGCACACGCATGTTTAATTTGATAATGAACCCCGTTATTTTGTACAAATAACATAAGCTAATTTCTTTAAAAGGTGGATGTAATCCAACTTTCTATTAGTAATTAGTGCTTTACCATCTGTTCTGGCTCCACCCTTACCCTTGTAATCATTTCTCCACAAGCAGCCAAAGGAGTAGTGTGTGTGTGTGTGTGTGTGTGTGTGTGTGTGTGTGTGTGTGTGTGTGTGTGTGTGTGGTGTATGCATGTGTGCTCATGGATGTGTATCTGGAGAACAGAGTCGACACTGGATTGTTGGGTAGCTCCCTTGCTGCCTTCATTGCTCCCCCACCCTTTTGTCTTGTTTGCTCAACTTGGAGCTCACCAATTGGCTACAGTGCCGGGCAGCGAGCCCGTGGGATCCTCCCACCTCTGCCAACCAACACTGAGATGAAAAACTGTCACACCCAGTTTGTACTCCAGTGTTAGGGGTCCCCATGCTGGAGCAGTGGCCACTTTACCTGCTGAGCCATCTCCCCTGAGTCCAGTCTTCTTGGTTTTTAAAGTGAAAGGCCAGCTGTGTTAGTTGCATACATGAAAACCACATTCTAGAAGATTCTAGGGCCCTGTGTAATCAGTGACTGCCCATGTCTGCAGCACCAGCTTTCTTTTCCTTTGGGGGCAGGGCTCTAACCCAGGTAAGGCCTTCTTTCTCACAGCTAACAAGTTCCCACCTCAGGGCCTTGGCTCCCGACATTCCTTTGTAGGACTCTCCCCAGTCACTTAGGCTCAGCCGGTCCTTCTCTTCATCCCAGACTTAGCTCGACAGTTACCTCTAGGAAGCCTTTTCTGACTGCCACCTCTAACTCCTTATCCTAACCCAGTTATTATTGCATCACCCTATTTTGTTTCTCTCAGTAGGACTCACATGAGGACTGAAGATGCAGCTCAGTTATAGAGTGCTTCTCCAGTGTGCACAAAACTCTGGATTGCAACTCCCCTAAGCCCCCACCCCTGAACAAAATAAACTGTGCATATACTGTAATCCTACATTTGAGAGGTAAAGGCAGGAGGCTCAGGAGTTCAAGATTATCTTTAGCTATGTATCAATTTAGAAGTCAATCTGGGGGATACATGAGCCTACTAAACACACACATACACACACACACACACACACGCAGAGAGAGAGAGGAAGAGAGAGAAAGAGAGAGAGAGAGACACACACACACACACACAAAACTTCAAAATGACACATACAAATGATAGAGACCCAAACCCCTGATTTTTTTAGATTAAATCCCAGCAGTACAATAGAGTTCACATACTTTGAAATATTAACCTTCTGACAGGATGAGAAAACAAAGTCCTTGTTTTTGGTGTATCCTTTGTGTAAGCTAGAAAAAATGTCTCTCAAAGGTTAAGCGCAAACAAGTTAGCTAGAGGTCTCCTCCAGTCTTGGTAGGGGTGAGTTCTTGTGGTTCTACCAAGCTCCCAGGCTGCTGCTGCTCGCCAGACCACAGTCTGCACACCACAGGTTGAGGAGGCAGGAGTTCCTTTGTTCATATGGAATTGGTTCATGGCTGTCATGAGCCTTCCAACGTGGAGGAGGAGGCTTAAAAGTTACTGTGTTTAATTGAGGGAGGGGGGTTCGGGGGAGAAAGGTGGCCCAGTCCGATCACCACCCTCCCAACCAGCATGTTCATTCCTAAGTGAATATGTTTCCCAGACTACTTGAGCAGCTCCCCTAACCTATCGTGGGTGAAGACCCCACTCTGTCTGGGCAGATGACTTTTCCAATAAAGATTTCATGTTGCTTTCATTCTGCCTTCCAAAAGCTAAGTAGTGCCGTGCAATTAGTTTTCTGGTAACATTTAGGGAGTCCATAGAGAGACCCAATCTCAAAAAACCAAACAAAATTTATGGAGGTCCTACTGTGTGTCTGCCTCGTTTTAGAGCTTCCCAGAAGCTGAGTCAAAGAGGTGAGCTGAGGAAGCAGATGCTCTAGTGACAAATGCGAATTGTTCTATAATGGACGCTTCTAGAACAGAGTGAGGTTGGGATGGATCATAAGTTCAGTGAAATGAGTGCTCTCATCTTGTCTGACTCAATATTTGGCCAAAAAACAATCACTTCACATGTCAGTGAGGATGGAGACAGGGAGAGAAAAGAGCAGTAGGTGTCTTACTGTGCACGAAGATCTATTATTATTATTATTATTATTATTATTATTATTATTTAATATTTTTTTACAGTCCGGTCGTTATCCCCCTCCCAGTCTACCCTCTAACAGTTCCTCATCCCATTCTTCCTCCCTGCCTCCATGCACCAAGATCTTAGTGCTGTGCTCTGTTCTGTTTCTTCTCAGCAGCCTTACAGATTCTCTGTCTAATGCTTCGAGGAAGGAGAGTGGACAACACCACCAATTTTGCCCAGAAGGGCTGAGAAATAATTGAAAAAAGCTTGACCCTCAGACTCAGGTTTGCAGTTGATTCTGAAAGATGACCAACATGCTTTCCAAGCAGTCAAGGAAAAGAAAGTGTTCTAGGCCAAGGATTTGGTACGAAGCATGAAAGTGTGTGCGGATGAGGAAGCTCACAAAACGTTCCAGGATCAGCAGCTAGCAAGTCCTACAGGAAGCTGATGAGGAGCAGAGGTGCATTCAGTGGGGAGACACTGAGGGGCGCTGTGAGCTGGGGAAAGGGCAGCTTGAAGGGCCAAGGATGTGGCTGACACTCTGCTGAGCAGGTCTAGTGTACTGCATATGCTTTAGTGTGGGGCTCTTGGGTGAGTGTTGCAAATTCTCAACTCTCTACAGGGGAATGAATGGTGTGGTCGTGAAAGTTTCTCAGTCATTCAAGGCTGAGTCCCTCAGAACTGTCACCTGTCAAAGTCATTCTTAGTGGAGGGCCACTACAAACGCAGGCAGGGTTCGGAGGTGCTTAGAGGTCACCTGTGTCAGAAGTTAGCTAGGAGAAGGATTGAGGGAAGGGCTAGAATAGGGCCAAGGAGCTTCACTTGTATTTCATAGACAGTAGGAAACCACTAGAGAGATTGCTACCCCTTCTAAAGGAGCAGGAGAGGGATTTTTTTTGTTTTGTTTTGTTTTCTAGACACAGGATCTCACTATGTCTGGCTTCCAATTGGCTCTGTCGCCCAGAATTTGTTGCTTCAAATTCCTAAGCTTCCCACTTCAGCCTCCCAGGTGCTGGGATTACAGGCATGTACAGCCACCCCCAGCTATGAAGAGAGCGATGTGATTTAAGAAAAAAAGAAATTATTGCAAGCACCCTTCAAAAGCTTTAGCAAAAGCTATTTGCATATGGAGTGCTAATTAAACTCTTTTGGGGGGGGGTTGTTTTTGCTTTCCCATGAAAACAAACTCCGCCCTTCCCTGGCTCTTGTTTGTATTATTTTAAGTACTTGAAAACAACAAATGGCATTCCCTTAATTGCTGTAAGACAAATAATATTTATTAACACAAGTTGTGTTTGCTTGCATAAAACAGTGTATCAGGGCTTTAATCCTATATGTATTTAATTCCAGGAGCATGACTCAGAGTTGGGAGGGCCACTGCTCTCTCTGCCTGTTGGCAGGGAAGATAGAATTATATTCAAAGTGGGCTGGTAAATACTGAAAGCCTAGTCTCTGAAAATAGATGTGTGTGTATATATACATAAATACACTTATTTTATGTTTGCTGACTTAAAGGCTGTACAGCACACGGCCTGCAAAGCATTCTGAGATATCTGCTACTCTATATCGAATCCCGTGTAGCTAATTGATTCTGATAGACGCTTCCATTGATTTTTGCCAAGTGCTTGCATCAATACCCAGTCTGCAGTTTAACCATGCCTGGACAAAATAAGATGTGGAAGAAATGCTTATTACCTAACTCAGTCAGCAAAGAAGCTGCTGTTGTCATTGACAGATGAGTCTAGTTCCAACATCAATGCCAGTTGGCATTTGTTTATGTTAATGAGCAAGCAAGGCTGGTAAAGATGTGTGTTGTAACTTCATCTGCCCATGACACGCGTGGCCTCCTTGCTAAAACATAAAGTATTGGCAGCATTTTCCCTCAAACATCTTCTCCACTCACACTGCAGTGGCTGCCGATGTGCCCGCTCTGAGTGTAGTCCCCAACAGTCACAACACTCCGCTGTTTTGTTTGGCTTAGACAGTCAATTAAGCAGTAAGTCCGGTCATGATTAGCGGGTGCCCATTTCTCGGGTGTAAATACTCCTACGAAGCAATTCCAGACTGTGGAATTGGGAAGAGATGCACAGTGACACACCACCATATAATATTTCTACCAAAACCATGAATTCCCAAGCTCAGCCTTCCTGACTGTGTGGCAGAAGCTCACCTGATTTAGCCCTCACAGACCCCAGTTTAAAGCTCCTTTATCTAGGACTGCCTCCTGTATTTCAGCACGGAGAGTCTACAGACTTTTTATTAAGATGACAAAATGAACAGTCCTTGTGTGCCATTCTATGAAATAAGCTGAGAATAAATCTGCTTGTCATCCATTCTCTAAAGTCAGTTGTAGGGGTAATCCAGAATACACCTATTTTCCAATGTTTAGGCCTAAGCTGGGCATGGTCCCAGAACTCAGGAATGCAGAGGCAGGCAAATCTCTGTGAGTCTGAGGCCAGCCTGGTCTACAAGAAAATTCCAGGCTACAAAGTAGACCCTGTCTCAAAAAATAAAAACAAACACAAGTGTCTAGACCCAAGGATGAGCTTCTAAGCAGTAACACGTCCTTTATGGTATTTTCTTTCTTTGTAGAAACAAACACAAAGCATGGGTAATGGGATCGTGAACACTAGAGCAGAGCCGTGGTGTGGGTATGAGCACATCTAGGGAATAGCTCAGTGGAAGAATGCCTTCTAAAGGAAGGATGGTTTATCTGTTAAGAGCAGGTTCAATTCCCAGCACAGAAGTTTACAACATCCGTAATCCCAGTTCCAGGGGATGTGATGCCCTCTCAGGTCTCTGAGGGTACTGCATGCATGTGGTACACAGACATATGTGAAAGTAAAACAGACACATACAGTAATGACAAAAACTTAAAAATGTGTGTGTGCATATGTGTGTGCGCGCATGTGTATGTGTGCATGTGTGCACATATGTGTGTGTGTGCATGTGTGGGTGTGTGCATGTGTATGTGTGCATGTGTGCACATGTGTGCGTGTGTGCATGTGCGGGTGTGTGCATGTGTATGTGTGCATGTGTGTATGTGTGTGCATACAAATATATTTTAAAGCTGGGGGGGCGTGCTGGGGAAATGATGACTCAGCAATTAAAAGTACTTGTTGTTCCTCCAGAGGAATGGGGGTTCAGTTCCCAGTACCCACAACTATCTGTAACTCCAGTTCAAGGGAATCTGACACTCTCTCTGGTCTTCAGGCACACCAGTCACACACATGGTACACATACATCCACACACATGAATAAAAATAAACATAAGTAAATTTTGCTTTAAAGTAAAGCTAATGTAAGCTTCTGCTGTTATTTTACATATGGATTAATTGAAGCTCAAGGAAGCTGATTTACTCAGCAAAAAATGACCCCCAGATCTAAATTTCCATTTGTGTTATAATTGTGTGCTGTCAAATCCTTCCCTGCCTCTGGCCCCAAAGCATAAACGGTGAGGTGAGTGTCCCATACCTGTGGTCGTCTTCCACCTTAGGGGTTTGAATGGGTCCCTTTTGCAACATTATTTTGGGGCAAGTACTCTATGAGGTGGAGGAGTGACTTTCCCTGTCCACATCAAGGGTCCTTGTGGGTGTTCCTATTTTATGTCGTTGTTTACCACATAGTGCCTTTCAGGCTCAGATCTATGCATCCAAGAGTAATCATTTACAAGTTAACTGCAAGCAAACTGGAAATGTCTGTGCTAAACCAGCCAAGCCTTCAGAAAAATCCGGAGCTGAGAACATTACTTTTTCCCTTGACTGGACAGTGAGAAATCTCAGGGTCTTGGGAATTACTCGAGGCAGAACATTCCTCTGGAAAACAGGCTGTTTGTCAATCTTAGTGGGCGCCAGGCATGAGTTTTTCTCTCCTTCTTCATTTTGGTTTCCTGAGATGAATCAAGTTAAGGATGAAGGTTTATGTTGGCTCACAGGATCAGAGGTTTCTGTGCACTATCCCTTGGCCCTGCTGGTTTGAGGCCTGTAGGTGAGGCAAGATATCCTGGTGGAAGAATGCAGGGGAGGGGAGATCTTCACAGCGTGACAGAGGGGAATCAGGGAGAGGGCTGAAGCCAGACCCCCAGTTTTCTCTTCCAGAGCAGGCCTTCAGGGATCTAGTAACACTTCTGCCAACAAAGGCCTGTCTGCTAACTTCCATTCCTTCCCAGAAGCACTGTCAAGAGGATGCTGATGATGTCATCAGAGGCCTACATGTCTTTATGCAAAACTTTTTAACTCTTCAAAGTCTCAAAAGGAATCGACTTGTTTCTGAGAGAGGGTCTCACTGTGTCACTCAGGTTAGTCACAGCCTAAGAGTCACAGCCTACCCATTTCTTTCTTCAGAGTGCCGGGATTAAAGGTATGGCCACCATACCTGGCAAGGATCTAGTTTTTAAAAATAATTCTCAGTGGTAAAACTGATCTGAAACAAACTTGTATGAATTTACGAAGAGTTCTTGCTTATCCCAGCTTCTGTGATAACAAACCCTTTCTCTCTCTGCCACTGTTCTGATGTGTTTTGTTCCCTAATGGTTCACTTACTGGAGCCTTGGTGTTGTGGTGGGGCTGAGGTGGGGCTTAGGAGGAGTCAGGGCATTGAGGGTACTATCCTTGGAAGCAATTAAGGAAGTTTTCTTGGGATTTCCATTAGTTCTCATTAAAGAGAGTTCTAAAATACAGAGTTTGATGTCTGTCTCTCTGGCTTCCAGCCTGTGATCAATCTTACACATAAATAATTTTAACATTATGCTATCACCTACCATGAAGCCACATGGAAGGGGCTGCTTGATCCTAGACTATACACCTCTGTCCTTGTTTGTTTCCTGTTGCTGTGATAAAACACTGATTAAAAAGAACTCAAGAAAGGAAAGGGCTTACCTGGGCTGTAGGTTATAGACCATCATTCAGGAAAGCCAAGGCAGGAACTGGAGGCAGGAGCTGGAGCAGACACCATGGAGGAATGATGCTTACTGGCTCGCCTTCCCTCTTTCTTTCACGGCTCAGGCCTAGGGATGGTGCCGCCCACAGTGGATTGGGCCTACCTACATCAATTAATAGTTACCGAAATGTCATACAGACATGTCTGCATCCCAATCTGACAGAAACAATTCCTCAATTGAGATTCCCTTTCCAGTTATATCTAGGTTTGTGTCAAGCTGACTAAACTAACCAGAATAGCCTCCAAAGCCACTAGCTAAATTCCCCCTCCCTTCCTTCCCCTTTTTCTCCCAGTGTGAGAGATGAAGCCACAGGCTCTATATACTCCAGACAAGCACTAGTAACCTACCACTGGGCGACATACCAGTCAACCTTCTTTTCTTCATAAAATTTCCAACCTCAGGTATATTATAGCAATAAAAACAGACCAATACACCCAAGGTTAAAAGAAAAAGAGTACTATAGTCTTTTATATATGAAAATATAGGCTAAAATACATATGGATTTGTAATTTCTCAGATTTTAAAATGTAACATAAAACGTAACATAACATGATATACATTTTGAACCAACCCCTAATGGGTCTAGAATAATACTGTATGATCAAATGAATTTATATTTTACAACAAAATGTAAATGTTTGTATGGTATGGGATAAATGAGATTGTATATTGCCTCAATTCAGTTTCAGGACAATTTTATCATTAAGAATTATTATATATTTTTCGAGACAGGGTTTCTCTGTGTAGAGCCCTGGCTGTCCTGGAACTCACCTTGTAGACCAGGCTGTCCTTGAAATCACAGAGTTCACCTGCCTCTGATTCCTGAGTGCTTGAGTTAAAGGTGTGTGACACCATGCCCAGCAAGAATTATTTTTAAAAATAGATATTTTCAGGTATTTCTTTAGAAATAAACTTAGTGGTGTCCAGGCCTCTAATAATAATATCAGCATCTTCTTCTTTTGATGCATTAAAAATATGTAAATGAGGACTGGGGAAGTAGTTCATTGGTGGAGTACTTGCCTACAGGTTCAAGGCCTTGGATTCAATCCTCAGTACCACACACAAAGGAGTGGGTGGAGTTTTGACTCATGTTCAACATTTAAACTTTAAATTATATTTGGGTTTGTGTGTGTGTGTGTCTATGTGTGTGTGTGTCTGTGTGTCTCAGTGTGTCTGTGTGTGTGTCTGTGTGTGAGTCTGTGTGTCTCAGTGTGTCTGTGTGTGTCTCTCTG
Organism: Uromys caudimaculatus; assembly: GCA_028551405.1. Taxonomy (NCBI): domain Eukaryota; kingdom Metazoa; phylum Chordata; class Mammalia; order Rodentia; family Muridae; genus Uromys; species Uromys caudimaculatus. The sequence goes on from CM052705.1 coordinate 35,017,662, forward strand.
TGTGTATCTCTGTGTGTGTATGTGTGTTAGACACATCCATCAGTTTGACTGGTACTATATTAGATGTCAGGGAAAAACACTACTTTCTTTTAACGTCCCAAGGCATCACAGAGACCAGGCCTCCAAAAATAAAACCTTGAAAAGTTACAGGGAATATTCTTCAACTTCAGAGAAGAACAAAAGGACTTATAGGTGGGAAAAGAGGCAAGAGGGATCAGAAAATTGTCTACTGCAGGAGAGTGTGCACTATAACACAATACCCTCGAGTTATACACGCTGAGATCGGTGTGTTCCTGAGACACTAAATGGATGGAAGTTCACACCGGTAGAAAGCAGCAGAGAGATGCGGAGTTTTGGGATTGCAATTTATTGCCTAGTGCAGGAATAAAAGCTACCCACTGGCACAGCTATTTTTGAAGGCTGAACTTATTCACACGCAGTGCTAGTAAAATACCAGAAGCCATACATAATGTCTGACCCCAGCTGCCACCTCATACAGCAAATTTGTACAGGGGACCCTTAAAAAGATTGACTGGTCTACTGTCCTATGGCAGCAGGAGACCACTTTTATCTCCCATGTTGGGTTTACAATGTCTCTCACACTCCCTCCTTTTCAGACACACAAAAGGTTTTTGTAAAGTTTCTCTAGGCTGTATTGTTGGCAGCAGCAGTAACCATGCTTCATGCCTCAGGGAGTTATAAGAGTGATTTTTGACTAGTGTCTTCAGAACCTCTGGGTTTTAAAATACAGCTGAGAATTTCTGAATGAGATATAGACGAAAATGTCCTAATTCATTTGATTTATTGGCCCAGTTTTGTCTGTGATCGGCCAGCTGCGGGATGGAGTATTCTCTGAGAACCATGAGGTATAATAACCCCCCTCTTCTCATGCTCTACCTCTGGTTCTCGTGGGTACCCCCCACTTCCGATAGCAACATCAGTGCGTTCTGTGATCTTCTCAGGGTAAAGCCTGGCCTAGCACCCTAAAACTGTTTACTAGTAACTGGGAGTATCCCTAATTGTACAAGTTTAAGGAACACGATGTTTACTAGGGGCTGGAGTATTCTTCCAAGTCGAAGGTCATGGGTTTGAATTCCCATTCGGCCTATACCATGTGATCTCTAGTCAAGTCGCTATGCAAAATACCCGTCTTCACCCCTGGCTTCTTAAGGCTGTGTGAAAGTGCACAGACAGAACATGGTCCCTATCATTGCATCCCAAACTGTCCTTACCACTAGTCCCGCTAGGGTGCCCTGCAGTATTTCACCGTCCTGTAGGGGGCGAGCTTCCCACACTGTCTTCACTGGCCCTTCCCTGATGTTCTGGTGGGGGAATTCAGGGGTTTCTAAGCCCAGAGGTGGAATTGGGGAGCAAAAGGGTGGGCTCCCGTCCAGCCGGTGTCCCCGGTTCCAGTCGTTCCAGTCCACACTGTCTGGGTAATGTGGCTCACGGCAGGTACGGGTGGAGGCCGGGCACCGCAGCCCGGGATAGGGCGCGCCCTCGAACCCCTGCACGTCCCGAAGGCAGACACAATGCGGCGGCCCGCAGCGGCTGACGGGCTGGGAGCGCACACCGCCCTCCTTCCTGCGGCCTTCGCTTCCCGGCGGCGCGGTGGCGGCGAACGCGCCGATTGGCGGCCGGGCCTGCGCCCCGCCCCGCCCCGCCGGCCACCGCCCCCTCCCCAGCCGGGACCCGCCCCTCTCCGCGGGAGGCGTCGGGGCCAGCGGCTGGGTGGCGGGCAGTTCCCGCCGGCTGTGCGCGCCCGCGTCTGGGCTCGCTCGGAGAGGACGCGGCGGCGGCGGCGGCGGCTCCCGGAGCACAGTGGGCAGAGCTGCGGGCTGCGCGCGCCTCTGCTCCCACCGGGCGTCCCGCGGTGGCTCCCGCGCCCTGCGGCGGCTCCCGCGCCCCGCGCTCCCCTTTGTCCGCGGCCCGGAGCGGCGGCGGCGGCGGGGTCGGAGCCCGTGCCCTGGGCGACTGAGGCGGCGGCAGTCCGCGCCCCGGCGCCGCGGCGATGCCGGACCAGATCTCCGTGTCGGAATTCGTGGCCGAGACCCATGAGGACTACAAGGCGCCCACGGCCTCTAGCTTCACCACGCGCACGGCCCAGTGCCGGAACACCGTGGCGGCCATCGAGGAGGTGAGCGGTAGCCTCGGCGGCGCGGGGCGGGAGGCTAGGGCCGCGGGGATCGCGCTGCGCCCTGGGGACCCGCTAGGCTTCCTCTCCTGGTGCCCGATGCCCAGTGCCAGCCGCCTGCGCCCACACCCGGGAAAAGTTTCTGGTTCTCCAGAGCCGGACGCGGCCGGGCCACCAGTGCCCGACATAGAAGCCCTTTGTTCCCTGAGAGGTGGCTCTGGGGAGAGGCTGCTTGGCCACCTTGGGCCTTTTTTGGGAACCCTCCCGTCTGCTCCCATTTTCCTCGCAGGGTTTCAGGTCTTTTGCTTTCATCCTCGGAGAGGTCAACTTCGGCTGCAGAGTCCGTGGCAACTGCGAGCCGGGGACCCCTGCGAGCTCTGCGGCCCCGAAGTGATGGGTCCCCCTGCGCGGACCTCTCCAACTTGTTCCAGAAGTGGCCCGGCGGGGGCAGCTGTGCGTTCTGAGCCAACAAGCAGAATAGATCCAGGGAACCCCGAAGCTGCTTAGGCAGGGGTGTCCATCCCAGCTTGGGAGGCCTGGCAGTTCCCACTGCGTGCCGCAGAGCAGCGCTGCCGAGGGATGTGAAGAACCGGCGCTTTGAGGTCCAAAAGGCCCTTGGTGGCCGCTTCTGGGCTACCTGTGTGTTGCCTTTTGACAGTATGGTCAGCTCCTTTGCTCTTAACCTGGAAAAGGCCTGATTTTAGTAAGGGCTTTCAAGGTGCATAGTCATCGTATTGAGTGGCTAAGCAGCGAGCTCTCCAGATCCCGGGGAAGAGGGTCTTTAAGAACGAAGCAGCTTGGGTTGAAAATTGAAGCAGGCTTGGAAGAGGCTGTGTGAGTCCAGGGACCACGGCTGGCCGTGGCTTGGGCTAGCCTCACTTCCATCATTTTCTTTAAAGAATTTAGAGTTGCATGCTTCGGCTCTGTAGGCTTTGTGCATCCAGCTGGACTCCCAGTAGTGAACCGATGATTACATTTCCTTTGGCCAGAATTTTAAGTTCGGGGTAGATATTTTAAAACACTTGTGCCAGAGATTGGTCTTCAGAGAGCTTTTAAATTAAGCTATGTCATTACATCCTTTCCTCTTGCTTGAACAAAGCATTCGCTTGGAAAAAAAAATCTAGACTATTTTTCTTTCGTGTAAAATATTTTTCTTTGTAGACATACACAGTCAAGACTAGACTCAATGAAAAACTCTAGGTTCAGCATCCTGCTGTGGGAAGTATAGCAAGGATATCTATCCACTCTTCTCCTCGGGCTCCCTCTCTTTCTTCTCTCTCACCCTCTTCCAAAAGATCTGCTCGTAAATCTTTTGTGGTGAGTTCAGTGAGTGCAGATTGCTTTAGTCTACTTTTGTCAGCATGGCCTTTAGATGTCAGTGATGCCTTTAGATGAGGCAGGTGGGGGGATGAGGCATGGGGAGCCCCTCCCCCATGATGAGTTGAGTTGAAAAGCACTAGGAAAATAGTCACAGTGTTTTGAAAATACATCATTAATGCTTATGAAAATGAGTTCATTCAAAAAGGTAGGGAGCCTTCTGTGGAAAGGGCCCTTTGTGTGTGATGTCCTTAAAAGAAAGCTCCTGTTTATAAAGTTATGATGCTTCTCTCACTGTATTTTATCAGTTAAGCATCATCAACACTGGCAGATGTTGGAAAGCCAGGCAGATAGGAGTTACAGTTAAAGTTGGCATAGCCTCTCTCTGATTGATTTTAGTTTATAACGGATGAACCCAAAGCTGCTTTTGTAGGCAGTGCAGGAGATTACCCCAGAGCTCAGTTACTGAGGAGATTAAAGAGAGACTGGATTTGGTCATTTTGTTAAATTGCAGGCTTGCTTCACTCGGCCTCCTAAGCAGAAAATGGATTCGAGTTGGAAACAGGGAAAAATTGAAATCATTGCAGGCTTATCTCATTTTAAGTAAACCCAGCATCCACTCTAGGATAATAGTGTGTATGAACTTAGAGTTGGAACTAATTTGAAGGGTGAAAGGACTCAGCATGGATTACTTAAAATAATGCTTTCTTTCCCCTCCTAGATTATTTAATGTTCACTTCCATTATAAGAAGTTGTTCTCTGTCTAATGTAATAACACACCATGTTCACAATACTTGTATTTTAAGCAAACATCTTTTTATGGTGAGATGAGACATTAGAGTGGGTTTTGTGACATACAAAAAGTTACACATTTTATAGAAATATGACTAAAAAATATAAGTCCCTGGTCTTCTACTTAAATGAGTTATGGAATTAGGAAACTTGTCTGATTAACTTTGGCAAATCTGTTTGCCTCCAGTGGAGGATATGTCTGGCCATGGTCATCTTCTGACTGAAATAGGCTTTCTTGGTTTGCATACCTATAGCTAGAATGTCAGTAGTTAGCCAGTGCCTGGCCTGTATTACAGGTATCATTCTGTTGTGTTTAATCTCTATCCCTGATTTGTAGATGAGGAATTTGAGGCTAGGAGATTAGTTCAGGTTATAGACCCAGCAAGTGGAGTTTGAACTTGGCTGGATGCTGCTTTCACAAACTGCATGGCTTTATGTAATGCTTGGTGATGGTGTGTTCTGGAAACTGCCCCTCGTTAGACCAGGCACCTCCAAGTCAGGCTCCATCACTTTCTGGGACGAGACCCTCCCCCAACCCTCTTTTCCATTTCCAGTCCAGTTCACAGTCTAGATAATTCTGTCTATTTCTGAAGGTTCTGGTACAGTACCCAACAGACATCTGACTTACTAAATGGTAGCTGCTTTACCAGATTACACGGTAGTTAATATATAGACCCTAGAATGAGACTGGATCAAGGGAGAAGGAAGTGGATAAGTGGATAAAGGGGTATATATAAATGGTAACTGTTGCCCCCCCCCAGGCGTTCGTGTGTGCCCATGCTTGTGTGTGTGGTGCTTCAGTGCTGACCAAGGCCAGAGGTTGACATTGCGATGTTTTCCTGAATCAATTCTCCACTGCCTGTCTCTGTTCCCCCTGAATCCTGGGGATCCCCACTCAGGTTCACAAGCTTGTGTAGCAAGCACCGGACCCCCTAAGCTGTCTTCCCAGCCCCCACGCATTCTCTCTAAGGAGCTTATTGTCTTGGTAACAGGTGAGAGTGTAGCTGGTTTGAAACTTTTCACTCCGTGATGACTTTCTCTGGGTGAGGTAATTATTTTGCACAGTTTTAGCAGACCTTGCAAAGTGCAGAGTGCAACTGGCATCAGCTTTGTGCTTTTGGGAATAAGGGAGAAAATAAGTAGCTGTGGCATAAATCTGAAAACTGAGCTGCCTCCCCCACCTCCCGCTTTGTTTTTGTATCTTAGTTTATTTGAGCCTCTGGTTACTTCAAAATACTCTTGAAATAGAGAAAAACTGTGTACATTCTTGGGATATTCGGGTTGTTAGTTAGGGCTTCTTCATAGCTCCATTCACTCTGCTTTGCTTATTTGGCATTGATGTAGTTTTAAAAATAAATTTGATATTGACTCTTAAGTATTAAAATTTAATCTTCTTCCTTCCGGGGTCACGGGACTTTTATTCTGTTGTCCTTGGTTACCTTGGAAATCACTCTGCTGTTCTAACTGCAAAAGGAGAATGAACATCTGGACTGTACAGACTCCCAGGGGCCCGTGGTCCATGGGGCCAGGCTCCACCCAGCAGTTCCAGTGGGAACTGGCCTTGCATTTGATTCTGAGCTGTAGTCCTTTGTGACTTGTTTGTAAACCAGCTCCTTCGGAATACTAGGCTAACAGATTTTGGATCTATGGTCAGAAGGACGCCATCTCTTTCTCTGAGTGTTTATATCTTTGGAAGGGATTAGGTTAACAGGCCATCATTTTATGCTGCCCCGAAATCTGAGTTGGTTATCTGGAACATTTTGAATCAGTTAGGGTGGGATTGATTTTCCTCCAGCTGAATTCAATTTCTCTTTTATGATTAGTAGTAGTACAAGAATTATGATACCACTCCTCGTGCATCCCAGCTTTCCCTGCGGTTCATTCGGGACCTGTTGTGTGTTAGGTGAAGGGATTAGAGCCTGTGGTTCCATGGGGGAGAAACGGATTCTCCAGGCAGATCAGTGCACTTAGATGATGTGAGGCCATGTCTGCGAGAGCATCTATGGCGGTAATATGGAGACCAGGAAGACTGGGACTGCTTCCATGTGGTCAGGGATGTGGATGGAGAGGGCTTTGAATAGAAGCCTGTTGTAAGAGGCACCAAGGTGGTTTAATCCAGTCTTCCATATCTGTGTCCCTACCTTAGGGAAATATTTATTCACTCTTGAGCTGGTGATCAACTAGGCCTTTGGTGAGATTTTCATATTCTTCCAGGCTGCAGAAGGCTGCTGAATTTATAGAGAATTTATAGAGGCCTTCATGGTGGGGCACATACATTCCTGTGCTTTTGGCTTTTGGTCAGCGTAGTAGCCTAAGAATGAAGTCAGCTCCTTACAGTCATTACTCTGTTTCAGATGCTTGGTGGCCACATGGTTGGTGGCCACTCTATTGAATGATATAGATTCAAGACTTAGTTCTACATACTTGTAGGAAGTCCTGTTGAGGAGCACAGTTTTAGACCCTTGCAACTCCGGAATGCTTCACCAGACAGTACCAGTCAGCATGGTGTGGGACTTGCAGAGCCTCAGATCCCGTGGTAGAGCTGTGGACTCAGAGTCTGCATTTTAACAGCACTCTCAGGAGCAGTGTGTGCACCAGGGTTTGAAAGTACTGTTGTAGGCTGCCCTGAGTCCTGGCTGTGCTTCAGAGCTGGCTGGTGGGGGAGGGGGTTTCTGTGCACCGGAAGAACCTAGTTCTGCTCTCCTGAATTCTGATCTTGTATGATTTGGGTGAAGCCTGGAGCTTCCATATTTTGAAAAGGCTCCTCCCTAGGTGATAATCTCGGATAGACAGGTGATTATGTAATGTGTGCCAGGTAGTGAGAAGTAAGGTTATGCATAGGGTGGGGATAGGATGTGGTTTTGGAGGAGAGGAAACTGAAATCAGGACAGGCCTCTCTGCAGAGGTGACCTTTGAGTCTGGAATGTAGAGGCTGCCTGCTTGGAAAGACCTGGGCATAGAGGAGCCCTGGAAAAGGCCTGAGATGTGAGTATTAAGGCCGCAGAAGGCCTGTGATCAGAGGTGAGGGAGAGAGGGGAGGGGCCTGTGTGGAGGGGTGGCTTAGGGCCAGATCACACTGGACTTTACCTTAGGGAGGGAATTTGCACTTTTGCTGTGGAGTGGAGCGAAGCTGTTAGAGAGTTTGGGGCTCAGACTATCATGGTCTGATTTCCTCTTTAGGATTTATTTTTTAATTGATATGTATCTGTATGTGACATGCATGTGCAGGCGCCCTCAGAGACTAGAGCTTACGGAGCTGGTGGTGTAGGCAGTGGTGAATTGCCTGGGCGTGGGTGCTGGGAATGAAACTTGGAACCTCTGGAAAAGCAGGGAGTTCTCTTAGAATAAGCCATTTCTCCAGCCACCAGCTTACATTTTAAAGACGTTTCAGTGGTTGCTCCTAGGCCTAGGAGAAAAGTGAGGAGACCAGCAAAGGGGTAGGGATTCATTGCCGTCATTTGGGTGCTGAGGAGGTGGCAGTGCAGAAGGCCAAGTGTCCTTTGACCTGGGTGTGGCATGCTCTGACACCTGAAGCATCAGCCTTCCATCAGCCCCAAGGCAAGGCCGGCACTGTCCAGCATGCCTTAGTGGCAGAGGCCAGGCCTACTGTGAAGATTGGCTGGCTGGAGGACTTGTATTGGAACCAGTCTTACTGAAGATTCTGAGCAGGGTGTGGAGGGGCTGAGGGACCCTTTGCTGCTGCTGTGTTTGGGCAGATGTTAATCGATGATACTTGTTCCTTGGCACACTCTCTCCTTTCCAGCTCCTCAAACTCTCCTCTCTGTACTGAAATGAGATGAGCTCATTTAGACATGATTCCCTAATTCGACCCCATGACTGGGCCTTCAAAGTAGACGGCTTTCTGCTTTCTGCCTGTGTGGTTTTAGCGTGTCTGTGATGCTGCACGATAAAGGGATCGCCACTTGGAACTGGAATGCCGAGCCTGCGTTTCTATGATGATGCTTGTTCTTCCAAAGGAATTTGGTTGAGTTTTTCTCTTCATATATATATTTAGGTACCTGTCATATAGTGTCGCTGTCAAATGCCCAGGCTGTGAAAGAGGACAGGCCTGTTGAGGACTGACGCTCAGGTTGTGTATGAAGTTTTAATTTTTTCCTTCTGTGCCCTGCTTCTCTTTGACAGCATCCCCCTTTTTAGAAGGACTGTATACTTCTCTTGTTCTTTCCAGCTTGCCATGTAGCCCAGGCTGGCCTTCAGTACTCCCTTTCAACCTCTGAGTGCTGGGAGTATTACAGGTACCCTTCAGAAAGAGGTTAATATGTAGATAAAATTAAGATTTCAAATGGAACCAATTATACCGAATTCAGTTTGTAAAACATTTAAAAAAAGATATGCATACCGACATGTGTTTTGTTTTTTTTTAATGATGTCAGGATTTATTATTGGGTTGAATAGGTACTTCAGTTGTGGAGTACTATGAATGTAAATAATACGGTGTGACATTGCTAATAATTACAATGTGGGATTGTGGCACCTTTTATCTGAGGCCCGGGTAACAGTAGCACTAATTGGGACGTGTTGCTTTCCTTCACAGTTGAAGAAAGGTTGGGTTTCAGAAGTTAGATGCTAATGGTGTGTACACACATACCTTTTTTTCCTTCATCCAAGCAGCATACGGACCCCTTAAATTCAGACTAAAGATTCCAGGTTTGATGGGACCATGTCTCGAATTTGACTTTGGATGGCTGGTTCTTTGCAAATTCTATAAAACAGACTGTATAGTTATCGTCAGTGTCATGAACCGGTTCTAGGAATCTAGCTGGGAACAGTCACACGCTGAGCCAGTGTGCTGAGCCACTGCTAGCTGCTGAGGTAGTAGAGGTGTTTAGAAGAGCCGGGCGTGGGGGGTGCTGCCTAACTTTTTTGTCACCAGGATAACCCTTGCTGCTCCATGGTGAGGTCTTGGGCTGTTTCTCTGGCACGTTAGTATGCTTCTGAGTTTAGCAGGCCTACAGCTGTACCTCAGAGTCTAGTAGTTGGAATCAGAAGTTGGTGGTCTCTGCATGCCAGCTCTACTGTTTGTATTTTGTTTGTTTGTCTAACATGTTATTACATGCTGGCCTTGATGTAGGACAAGCTTCAGTGGGAAATGATAGTAGCTTCCCAGGCATCTTCCACCCAAGGGATCAAGGAAGCCTTGATGGACATTGTTCTTCCGATAAGGTTATGTAACAAGCTCACTGCTGCAGCAGAGCGTGCTGGATGTTGGGTTTTCCCTCCTGTCTTCCTGTATTTGTTGGGCATTATTGAGTACCAGACATCTTTCAATATAACATGGTTGTTACTGAAGCCATAGAGAAGATCAGTCACCTTATTGACTTCACAGAGCTGGGCTGAGTCGGAGCCAGGATTTGGACCAAGATTTTTTTTTCCTCCATGTACATATGTGTTCACTTGTGTGTGTAGAGGCCTGAGGCTGACATCAGGCATCTCCTTTGATCATGTTCTACCTTACTAATTGAGGAAGAGCTCACAATTGAATTTAGAGCTCACAGATACAGGCGAGGCTACTTGCTCCTAGGGTCTCCCATTTCTACCTTCCAAGCCCTGGATTACAGGCCGGCTGCCATGTCCACCCAACAGTTGTATGGGTTCTGAGATCTGAACTCTGTCCTCACCTTTGCATGACATCTCCCCAGAACTCAGATCAAGCCTTTGGCATCAGTGTCTGCTGTTTCTGCAGCTGCCTGTTCTGTAGAGCTGGTGCCTAAGGAAACCTTTGATGCACTGATGCTTTTGAGTCAAGGCCGTCGCTTTTGCTGCTGCTGGTTTTAGTGCGTGGGCTCTGGTGCTTTTCTTGAGTGGGAACTCTGGTAGATCTCTGGGGCTGCTCTGTGTCCTCCCTTCCTCCCTGGAGAAGCTCTTTCCTTTTCCTCTCCTGCCCAGCCCAGCTCTGCAGAGACGTGGTTAGTCATTGCTTACACTCTGGCAGGAGGCTGCTCTGCCAAGGGTGTTATTAGTGATGTCATCTTTCTACTGGATGCTGGTGATGGCTATGCTGATAACATCAGGTGGTCGATGAAGGCAGTGTCTTCAAATGATGGGTTCCCTTGACATAGAATTTTAACAAATCAGCAGGCTTTTAGGGCCCCTCTGCCTAATTTCTCAGAAGAAATCTTGTGTTTTTGTTTTTCAAGACAATGACAATAACCAGTATTTTTATGGCTTTAATTCTATGTTAAGAAATGTGCTTATGCCCATTGGTTACCTAATATCAAATGGTCAGCACTGAAGCCATACATAAAAATAATATTATACAGATTGAGCAGGTTGTGTTTATGTATTTAGGAATATACATATGTGTATAAAATAACAATGAAAAGAGGTTATGAATTTGAAAGAGAGCAAGTAGGGATATATGGGGTGGTTTGGAGGGGACAAATGAGATTATATTAGAATTTCAAAAAGTAAAGAAAATAATTGAAAAGCAAGAAAACATTAAATGTGCTTTTTAAAGATTAATCCTTTTTTGAGAGAGGTCATATTTCTTTTTCATAGTTAAAGGAATTGAGGCACAGTGGAGTCATATGACTCTGGGTTTTAGCAGTTGTCAGAACAGGAGTCCTGACCACTCAAGAATTAGAGCTAGGGCCTTGTTGTTTCTTTAATGTCCTTTCACTGTACAGAGGGGGGTTTCCTCACTGCAAGTTGGTGCCCATTGAGTCTCTACAGGCCAGCCTCCATTATTGTCAACTTAGAGGAGCCAGGATTGACACCTCTAGGGCTATCAAGTGCTAACCCCTGGGGAGACACTTAGCATCAGAGACCCTTTTAGAAGCTTGTTTTTTCTTGTTTACTTTTGAGGCAGGGTCTCAGGGTGGCCTTGAACTCTATATACCAAAAATGACCTTGGATTTCTGATCCTCTTACCTTTGCTTCTGTCTTTGAGGGCTGCAATTACAGCATGTGTCATCATGCCTGGCCTATAGGGTGCCAGGGATCAAACCCTGGGCCTCTCAAATGCCAGGCAAACATTCTACCAACTGAGCAGCCTCCATAGCCTCTAGGGGCGTTTACTGAGAGGCCTTCACTGCCACACAGTGAGTTGTCAAATAATACACCTGGTCCCTTAGGGCTGTGGGTTCCAGGAAACAATCTGCATTGTGTATATAAAGGCCTCATAGTGAACGGACTCAGAGTGTGCCTTCCAGGCCAGCAGATCTGTGTGTGGTGAGGTGACCCTGAAGGATGTCTCAGGGATGTACAGGTCCAGGCAGAACCTAACACCCGCTGTCTGTTAGGGGACTTGGGAGAGATGTGTGCTATATTCCCTTGAAGCTCCTCATCTGTTACTAAGAAGCTTTTGGGTCTGAACGGGTGACCACTGGCTACGCCTGTAATAACAGAGAGCTGGAAGAAAAGACATTTTACTCTCAGTGACCCTTTTCTCTCCTATCTTTCTCCATCAGTTGGCTGTTTTGTAGTTGTACTTTTCGAGAAGTTGGAGGTCAAAATGAGCTTGACTTCCTCTGTTCCCCACTGTAAAGAGTTCCTCCCCAGATATCCAGATACCTCTCCAGTCACCATGACAGTTGTCACATGATCTGGAGTTCTGTTGGCTTCACTGGTGGCTGAAATTTGGGACAAGCAGGGCTGTGTTGCCTGTGGTTCTTTTGCAATCATGGACCACATTGCATTGGTCTCTTGATTCTGCTTTGTTCTGTGTCTCTCTGGCAAAAGGCAGGTTGTATTAATGATCACAAGGTTTTGTGGTCACTAATGTGGGCTACTAAATGTTGAATGAATATTGGCTTTCTTTCGAAAGTTACTTATTCATTTATTTGTTTACTTATGGCGTATATGTGTGAGAGAGTGGGTCGCTGTGCATCATGTGCTTGCAGGAGCCTGAGGAGGCTGAAATAGGCATCAGAGCTAGAACTGGGGCATGTAGGTGGTTAGGAGCCCCCATGTGGGTCCTGGGAACTACACATGGTTTCTCTGCAAAATCTCTGAGCCATCTGTCCAGCCCTCTGACTTTCGTATATTGAGATTTTACATGGAGAATGGTGTGCTCACCCTTGGAAGATGTGATGTCTCACGTAGCATCAGTTTTCATGGTTCTTGGTTGTTTGTGTTGTGGTGGGGTGATATTAGTAGCCAAGGAATTAGGTGGGCTGGGGTCCAGTTTTGACTGAGCCTCTGTTTTACTGTGTGCCTTTGAATTCCCCCCAGAAAGTCTGCCCTCTAGCATGAACGGTTTAGCTGATCTATGACCACCTTCTCCAGCCTGAAATCCCCGTAGTTTTCTGTGTCACATATATTGAATTTAGATAGGAATAAATAGCAGCAACAAACAGCTACTCTGTAGTACTGAAAAGGCAGGGGAGGCGTTTAACCATCTATCTTCAAGTTTAATTATTTACATTAAGATTGTATCTTTGTCTTCTTGTGGTACTTTTTATTTTTGCTTTAAGAAAAATCAAAATATAACACGTGTATTATAAAATTGTTCAGGCATGGTAATACATAGAATCCTGTTACTGAGGCCGGGTGGACACTTCAAGTTTAAGGTCAGCCTAGTCTCTTGACTTAGTGAGTTACAGGCCAGCTATGTCTACAGAGAAAGACTTTGTTTCCCTCTCATTATCCCCCCAGCCCCCGTCCTTGTAAAGCACTGGTTCTCAACCTTCCTAGTGCTGTGGCCTTTAATACAGTTCTTCACGTTGTGTCGACCCCCAATCATAAAATTATTTTCATTGCTACCTCATAACTGTAATTTTGCTACTGTTATGAATTATAATATAAAAATTTTGGAGATAGAGGTTTGCCAAAGGGGTTGAGACCCACAGGTTGAAAAGCATTGCTTCAAAGTATCCGACTCTGTGAGTTTAGTATATCCCCAGAGTCGTCACCCCCCCCCCCATTCAATCCTAGAACTTTTTTTTTTTCAAATAGGAAACATCACACCTGTTATCAGTCTCTCCATTTCCCCCTTTCCCCTCACCCTGGGCCTCTATTGATCTGCTTTTGGCCTCTGAATTTCCTTACTGTGGACATCTCATATATGGGATTAGACACTTTATGGCTTTTTGTGTTGTCTTCTTTTACGTAACTGGTGTTTGCAAGGTTCATTCATGTTGTAGCAAGAAACCGCCCTTTGCTCCTTTTAATGGCTGAATAGTATTTTATTGTGTGTGGCAACACAGTAATTTCTGCTTTTTGGCTACTATGAATGATGCACTGATTTTTTTTTTTTTTTTTTTTTTTTTTTTTGCCAAGCTTCTGTGCAGATATATACTCTCACTTCTCTTGGAGCAGAATTGCTAAGTCATAGGGTGACTCTGTATTGAAGTTTTTGAGGAACGAGGAACTGCCAGACTTTAAAATGGATATATCACTTTATATTCCCTCCAGCCATGTGTAAGCCTTCCAACTTCTCCACATCCTTGTCAACGCTAATTACTGTCTGTCTTTTTTGATTATGTCCATTCTCACGAGCGTGAAGTTGTATCTCACTGTGAGTTATTTGATTTGCATTTCCTGGATGGATAGGTGGCTAATGATGTCAAGCTATGTTTAATGTGCCTGTGGCTGTTCATATTTATGATTTTTGGAGGTCTAACTTTTCAAATTCTTTGCCCATTTTTATTTTGGCTTGTCTTTTTATTAGTGTACACACACATCGTACACTCTGGGCACTAGACAGTAATTTATATCCTGCAGATGCTCCCAGTTTTGGATTGTCATTTCATTCACGCCATGGTATCCTTTGAAACAAAACATTTAAATTTTTTATTTAAAAAAAATTGAATTATGCGTGTATGTATGTGTGACTGCATGCATGAGTGCAGTGCCCAGACTTCTGAAGAGCCCTGCATTTGGAGTTACAGGCAGTTGTAAGCTGCCTGATTTGGGTACTGGGAGCCAAACCTAGTTATCTGCAAATAGGGAACCTCACCCGAGGAATTGCCTATGTCAGAATGACCTGTAAGAAAGTCCATGGGGCATTTTCCTCATTTGTAATTGATGTGGGAGGGCCCAGCCCACGGCAGCAGGGCCATCCCTGGGCAGGTGGTCCTGGGCTAGATAAGAAAGCCACAGAGAGCAAGCCAGTAAGCTGTGTTCTTCCAGAGTCTCTGCTTCAGTTCCAGTCCCCAGGTTCCTGCCTTGTTTTCCCTTGGAGATGGACTGTGAGCTGAAAGATGAAGTCGCTTTTGGTCCTTGTCTGTATCACAGTAATAGAAAGAGCAAACCAGGACATGCTCTTAACTGCTGCGCCACCTCTGCAGTCCCGAGACACACATTTACAAATGTGGATGGACATCTATGACCTCTCCCTCCATCCCATTGCCCACTCTGTAGACCACACAGGCTCCGTTGCTTTCGAGTTAGGGTTCAAATGAGGAAGTATGAGTCTTAACTATTCCTCTCTAAGACTGCTTCAGTCTTCTGGATCCCTGGCAGTTCCGTGAAGCCTGTTCAACATCTGCAAATAAGCCCGCTAAGACTCTTGGGGAGTTGTATGGAGGAGTCTAGACACCAGTAAACCATCCTTGTATCTCTTTATCTCTGTACTTGGGATGTTTTCCCATTGACGTTTTTATTTAATTTAACAATGTTTTATGGTTTTTGCTGTATTATACATCTTTGCATTACTTTGTTTAAATTTGTTCTTAAATATTTTATTCTTCTGATGCTGTTGTGAATGGAATTGTTTTCTTAACTTCGTTTCTAGGTTATCATTAGTGTATGGAAATACAGCTGATGTTTGTATACTAAATATAAGCTGAACCTCGATGGGTTTATTTACTGGTTCTTACTGTGTTGTGTGTGTAGTCTTAGGATTTTCTGTAGCACGACAACATAGAGATGTACAATGAGCTGGCTGCTTTATTTCTTTTTCTTGCCTAATTGCTGGATCAAGTCTTAATCATATAAAAATATCCTTTGGTTTCCAGAATGATAATTTTCTGAATGATTGATTTAGATATATTTTTAAAGCTTATTTATTAATTGTATGTGTGCACACACGCATCGTGGTACACATGTCATGCATACATGTAGAGGTTAAGGACAACCTTAAGAAGTCTGTTCTTATGCCGGATGTGGCGGTGCACACCTTTAGTCCCCGCACTTGGGAAGCAGAGGCAGGTAGATCTTTGTGAATCTGAGGCCAGTCTACAGAGTGAGTTCCAGGATAGCCAAAGGGTATGTAGAGAAAACCTTTTCCAAAACAAGTCTGTTTTCACCCTCATTATGTGGGCCCTGGGGATTGAGCTGAGATGGTCAGGCATGGCTGCAGGCACTTCTACTGACTGAAGCATCTTTCCAGCCCCGACTTTAATATTAAAATAACTATTTTTTTTAATATGTGACTGAAATTGCTTCTATATAATTGGATTCATCTTCCTTCTCATTTGGTTTTTCTGTGTACTGAAAAACTGGGAAGGCTCAGAAGCCTGGAGTTTGGTTGCAAAGGAAAATAGCAGGGGTGTCTCTGTCTGATTCTTAGGAGATACCTCATTTGGCGGTGGTGTTTGCAAGTTACCCAGTTTCTGGTTCAGTAGGAACCAGGGCTGTGTGCTCTCTGCAACATCCAGTTCTGTATCCCCCCCCCCTGTTAATGGGTCTGTCCTGCAAGGTCATCTTTCCAGGAGCATCTCCTTGACTTGTTCTTTCAGGGCAGCCACTCTTCTTCACTGAGGTCAAGGTTGCTGGTCCTTGTCACACTGTACACTCTCCCGTTTGTTCCTTTTTGGAAATGAATGGTACCGGTTTATTCCTGTCGCAGTCAGGTTGTCAGAACCTGTAGATTTTGTTTGCCTCAGCCAAAGCTTGTCCAGGCACTGCCTTGCCATTTGGAAGATCTAAACGGTTCTGCTGGATTTGTTTGCTAGTGGCAGAGAGAGCCCTCAGGGAAGCACAGCTTTCTGTCTCTGCACAGAATCGCCCTTCAGGATGCTTAGGCTGCAGTGTCTGAAGCCTGGGTTTGTCTCTTCTTTTTCCTGATGTATTTGTTGACCCCCTGGACTTGTGTTGCCTACCATATGGTGGTCTGGGATGAAACTGTAGCTTGGGATTTCCGGCAGCGAGACCCCTGCATCTGTCCACTCCCCGAGCAGTGACAGGGAACACGGGTTTCCTTTCCTACTGCTCTTCCTCCTCACAACCTTCCAGAGCTGAGGCATATTGCTCTATCTTTTCAAACGATTTATTATCTTCGATAGCCATATTGGAGCTTAATTTTTAGAGTGCACAATTTCTTTATGGTCAAAGTAAGAGAGGGCTTGATTGATCCTAGGACAAGATGGCTTTAGTTGTCGCTAATATAAAATCCCTTAAGGGCCCCTGTTTCATTTGCTCTTTTAATTTATGAGCCTTCTCGGATCCTTCATGCATCTATATACTGGCCAGGAAGGCCCTAGCCTGTCTCATTCTGAGCTTAAGAACAGCAAGGACTGTTGTACTCAGTGTGTAGCTGA
>CM052705.1:35034447-35116593 GCA_028551405.1 Uromys caudimaculatus
CCCCCCCCCCCCCCCCGTGTTCCCTTAGCAGAGGCCAGTGGGAAGGAGAATGAGGATTAGACCAGAACAGAAGGGCAAGACTACTCCCTGCTCCAGGGATCCCAGGGAAGATCTCACTCAGCCATAGCCAGCGTACCCTGATCTGTGCGGATTCTCATTAAGATGACCTGAGATCAGAGACTGGGAGAAGACACTAGAGGACAGCTTGCTTGATGCAGATGAAGCCCTGGTGTTGGTCCCTAATGCTTCAAAGCAGTTCTCGCTCCCCAAACTAGAACTACAGAAACTGAGCCCAAATCAGGGAAAGTCTGCCTCAGTGGCTGAGAACCATGTAATCCCTCAAGGAAAGTTGCTGTGAAAATAGGTTATACATTTTTGCTGTGTAATTTATGAGCTCATGTTCACTGAGAAAATTTATCTATGTGAACAGCTCCTTCCTGTGGTGTTGACTCAAAGGCACTTTCGGGTCTCTTTGAGGGTGGTATTTATTCAATGGCGGAATGATATGTGATCTGTGATATGTGGACAGGCTTCGTTCAGCCTGTGGGTGCCCGTGTCAAGTAGGAGAAGAAACTCTTCCTATGAGGGAGTGTGCCAGTGTGTGCTTCTGTCTCTGTCCTCACGCCCAGGGTAAAGGGTAAGTTTTAATGGTGTCCCAGGCAGTCCCCCATAAAAGGCTTGTTGCAGTTGACATAATCAAGGTTGTCATGGCACATTTTGAAACAATTAGAGGAGCATGAAAGTATTTAAAAAATTATTGAAGTCTCTGCTCCCTATAGTATTTTAATTAATACCTAATTTCTTCACTGAAAAATATTGATCCTCTCCCCTGTAACTCTTCCTTAATCCTTGCATCTATTAGAACCATTTTCTTCTCTTTTATTTTTTTCTTTATTTTTCTTTTCTTTTTCCTTCCTCTCTTCCTCCCTTCCTTCCTTTCTGCGCCTCTCTCTCTCTTTCTCTCGCTCTTGCTCTCTCTCTCTCTCTCTCTCTCTCTCTCTCTCTGGTTTTTGAGATGTAGTTTCTTTATGTAGCCCTGGCTCTCTCAAGGTAGACCATGCTGGTCTCAGATTCAGAGATCTTTCTGAATTCTTATTCTTTGATGTATTTGGGTAGGTTTTTTTTTTTTTTTTTTTTGTCCATCCACCCATCGTCTCTTTTCTGTCATCCATGCAAGGTTCTATCATGGAGACTGACCTAAAATGGCTGTACTCAGAGTCACAAAGTCCTGTGAGGTGTAGTTCAGGTGCTCCTCTGAGCTGGGAGTGTGTCCTGGCTTCTCTGTCTTGTAGCATGGGAATCTCAGAGGAGGAGACAGACTTCTTAGCTTGAGGTGAGGCCTCATGCAGGCTGGTTTGGGACACACAGACTACATCCTGCAGCTTGCTTTCTTATGTACTTGCAGTGGTCCATGTCACTCACGGACCTCTCTTTAAATGCTTGCCTGCTGCAGTGACCAGGTGTTTATCCGCCCATAGAAGCAGCCATTTCTACCCTTGGAAGTTTGTGGTCAGTGAAAGCAAGTGCTTTTGCCCTCTTTACTTCTGATTTTACCTCTTAAGATCATACGTAAGCCTGGGGACTCGTGGGTCAGAGCTGGGTTATGGAGGGCTGAGTTTGACCTTTGGAAATGGACTCAGGAGTTTGTGGGACTTAAGGAAGATCATGCTGGGATGCAGAGGAGAAAGGCCAGAGGCAGGGAGTCTTATAGAAGACTTAGCCATTGTAAGGTGGTTGAGGGGCCTGTGCTGAGGAAGGAATATGTGACTCACTCACTGTCAGGCCTATCACATGTCACTGGAGTTGTTGGGCTGTGGTTGGCTTGTTCGGGCCTTTTTTCTCTCCTTCATTGCAGCTTTGTAGAGGCCTCAGATGCCCAGAGCCCCTGCCTTCCAGGAGCTCCTGAGCTGGGTGCAGGAGAAGCAGTGGTCTACAGGGGGACGGGGGATGAAGCAAGGACTTCCTTTGCTTTCATGCACCCAAATGTGTCTTTCTGATCCGCTTGCATTGGAGAGGAACGGAGACGCTTGAGTAGGCTCAGGTAGCTGAATATGTAGAGATTAAGGCTGTGTACTAGAAGTCAGTGATGGTAGTAAGAATATTAAAATATCATCTGGTCCCTACTCTTAAGGAACCTGATTAAAAATCCTTTCTCAGCACCTTATTTAGTTATACGAAGCCTGTTGTAGACTGTGTATGCTGGGGGCAGGGTTTTCCCTGGAGGCCACAGTAGGGACCAGTCTGCAAGTTGTTTTTTCCCCCCAAATACCATGTGTCTGTTTCTTGATCTGAGACTCTTGGGCAGTGACTTCAAATGCATTTTCCAGCCTGGGGAATCTGTGTTTTGACGAGTTCAGCTCCCTGCCACTGCAGAAGGGCTCTGTAGAAGAGAGGAGAGCAGAGTTGTTAGGCTGGATGCTGCCTCCTGCCTAAAGCTTATCCCTCGCCATCACACGTGACCACTCCTTGTCACTTCTTCCTGCCTAGGCACAGGGCTGTTTATGAGTAGAAGACTCAGGGAGCTGGCCTTAGGGTGCTTGGGGAGATAACCCATCCAGGGAAAGTGCCAGCAGGCCATATGCTTGGCTCAGACCATCTTTAGCATCACTGGTATGTGTGGGCTGCTCCAGCTTTCACCAGGGAAAAGCAGTCCTTAGATACAGGAGTAATAAATAGTAGAGGTGTCTTAAGCCAGCCCCACCTTCCTGCAGTGTGGGCATTAGAGTTCCCTATGGAGGCTCACCAGGGGCACTGAGACAGGGGAGAGGGGTGTGTGTCAGCTAGGATGGGGGAGTGGTGCTCTGACCACACCCTCTAGTGAGTCTGGATCCCCTCATTTTCCTCCCAGCATTCCCAGTCTTCCTGTATCTGAGGTGTTTGTGCTGTTCCCGAGCAGCTTCCATGTCCAATAGCCTGCATTTTTTAGGGTGCATGACCCCTGTTGTTCCCGTCAGCCCCCAGCTGTAAGGGTAGATGTTTTAGGGGGAAATGCCACCATGTCCAGTGGTGCTGCCCACACGAGCATTGTCGGCCCTCCCTGGGCATTCCCGAGTGTCTGTCCTCCTACAGAACGGTACCCACCCCACTCACACTGCAGCCCGGCTTCCTAAATTTGTTCTCAGTTCCTGAAACCAACCATAGATTCCTGACCAAGAGAGCTCATTTTTCTTTTCTTTGTAAAATAAACTCTTGGTTTTACATTGACTCGGTTATTTTCAAAACACTGTTTGGATAGAATAAAACTTTTACAAGCTTTGCAGACAAGTAGATGCCCTCTGATAGCCTTTAATGATTTATTTGGGCCTCAGTTTTTTTGTTTGTTTTTTTTTTTTGTTTTTTGGTTTTTGTTTTTTTTGAGACAGGTTTCTCTGTATAACCCTGGCTGTCCTGGAACTCACTCTGTAGACCAGGCTGGCCTCGAACTCAGAAATCTGCCTGCCTCTGCCTCCCAAGTGCTGGGACTAAAGTTACGTGCCACCACTGCTAAGTAAGATATGAGTCAGAGTTGTCCCAGAGTCTGGAACTGGGACCTTATAGTGGGCCTTGTCCAGTGAGTGACCACATTGTTTTCCAGAACCAACTGAGTGTCTGAGAGTCCTCAGTAATGACTTTGTAGGGTTAGTGAGTACACAGGTATACACACACACACACATTACAGGCTCACACACCAGTAATTAAAAAGTTCTCCGAGAGGTAATACAGGACGCTAATGAGGATCTGAGGATCGCCATGACTTTCAGGTCAGCCTATTCTACAGAGCAAAATAACAAAGCAAAAAGCCCCAAAAGCATAAAAACAACAAGAACAAAAATCACAAAAGTGTTACTACCAAGTCAGTATGTGGGCGCCCTCACGTGCACGTCTCTGTCCGGGCTCTGAGAAGGGATTTCATGTACAGTGTGTGCACTGATTGTTAGTGCTGGTTACTATTAATACCGGCCGTGTTAGCTGTTCTGGGAAGAGGTGCTGCTTATTCATAATACCCAGATAATTGCTGTAGACTGGGAGAGTAGACCATACGGCGTTATGAGTGGAAGAGTAATTACAACTTAAAGGCAATGGGGTGAATCTTTTAATGAGAGGCATTAGGAATGCTAACGTCTTCCTGTAAGGGGCAGTGCGTGGTGTGTATTTGATAAGGAGGCATGCTTAGCCACACAACCCCGAGGAAGTCCTAATCTGGAGTTGTTTGCCACGGGAACAGAGCATCCCGAGAGCCCCTCACCCTCCCTCAGCGTTGACAATATGCTCATGTCATCTGCTGTAGTGGGTATTCATTCCCATTCAATGTGTATTTCCGTCTCTGCTTCCTGCCCACTCACTCAGTGTTATTCTTGAGAAGAGAAAGGGATTCAGGATGAGAGCTAAGTGGTACCCAGTCTTTGAGGCTAGTGTGATGCCCTCCACCACCTTTTCATGTTCTCACCTGTTTGCTATGGTCTCATACGTGGTCTCTGACCTGTCTGAGGAGAATGGTGAGTTGGGTGGTTGATGAGGGAGTGAGTCTACCTGGGGCTGGTAGCAGGAATTGCTTTGTTCAGGGTGACAGCACCCTTCCTGTGTGAGGTAGACAGAATGGTCTCTTCCCCTCTGACTGTCACAGAGACAAGAACAGTACTGCCCTTGGGACACTGAACTTTTCAGACTCAGGAAACAGCATTTGTGTATATATAGGCCCTGGGCTACTCCAATGCAAATTCTTTCTGTTGGTACTGAATATATGCAAATTTATGCTGCTTAGTTGACAATGACATTATGCAACATAAATGAAATTTCAGCTTTCTTCACTTCGATATTCAGGTGTGTTGGGAGTCCCGTTTCTGGTGGAATTTTTGTGATATTCCTGCAGCTCAGAAGGCTGCTGTCAAAGACACTGTGGCTGTGGAGTAGGGTCAGCATCTGGATTGAATGGTGCTTGGCTCCTTTCAGAAGGCTCTGATGGTTTTCACAGAACATAGGAGCCCTGCAGAAAGAGGGGTGTGGTGCAGAGAGGGGAAGGCTGCCCTGTGGGAAGAAGGCAATGTGCCCCGCCCACCCTCATCATTTCACGGTCAGAGATGGAACCCAGCAGATTTGGAGACACGATAGGTTGTGGGCGAGGCAGTGTGTGCTGGAGGGTTCTATTCTGTCTATGAGGCTTCTAGGATGTGCTTTGCTCTTGCTCTGGAGACTGGCCACTGGGTCAAGACAGTACTTGGTGGCTTCCATAGGGCAAGCATTGGCCTCACCTCTGCTGCTCACAGTCCCTGAGAGCTCTATTGTCTGAGCATGTATACCCAAGCCCTTACTAAGCTGGGTAGCAGGGGAGTCCAAAGCATGTAGGAGATCTGTACCTAGCCCAGCGGGAGAGGCCCCGAGAGTCTAGAGCAAGGTGGGATAGCATTGCTGGCTGGGAACTGGCTGGTGTCCAGTAGGAGCCTGAAGCTGTATTACAGGGCCAGCAAAGATGACAATCGTGTTCAGTAGTCCTGAATCACCTGCACATAACACCACTGGAGGCCACATGAGGAGTATACAGATTTCTAGGAAGGGACAGGTTACATAGCCCAAGGCTGTGTGTTGGAGAAGAGATGGATTTGGTAGCAGCAGTGAGGAGAGGTCCGACTTGCTCCAGAGGGTAAGAAAGACGCTGACTGAGAATAGCTTCATAATTCTTGCAAAAGGGATTGTCATGTCTGTCTCTGCACAGAAGAGTCTGCTGTAGTCCTTCACTTGACAGCCTGTCTGTCCTCTCCAGGCATGACACCAATGTGAATAGAGGCCAGGATTTCTGTGAGGTCACTTTCAGAATAAACAGACACATAACCGATGATGACAGACAACAGGGGCAGTTGCTATGACAACAAGACATTCATCATAACAACCTGTGGGAATGGACAGGGTCTGGCAGGAGATCCAAAGGACCAGTGATGGTGACATGTGCAGACTGTCATAGGCCAGCACCAACTGGGCTGGCATGTTTACCATATAGAGGCGTGTAGGAACTCTGGGCTGAGCTCAGGACCTGGGGTGGAGTTGGAACCTGCAGAACTCTGAGCTCTCTCTCCCTAGAGGGCAAGCCCACAGCTGTTTGCAAGTGGTGACTGGGAGACTGATCTCCTAAGGGAGCGCTGGAGGGAGAGAACTGTGTCCACACGTGTATGAGGGCTCTGCTGCTGCTGGGAGTGGAGATGCTAAATATAGTGCTTGCAGCTTCTGAGCTACCTGCATACATCAGTAAGGAAGGGAAGCTTAATTTTCTCTGAAGTGAAGACTGTCAGGCAGATGCCTGCCTTGCTAATCAGGAGGGTTCTGGCAAGGGCATTGAGGACAGCAGCGGTGTCCACAGTGGTAGCAGAGCCAGGTGCAGTGTTCACTGTCTCACCGAAAGCATAGGGCGGGGCCTGTGGCAGGAGGGATGTCTTTGGCTTACTCCATGGTGGATGCTGGGCCAGCTTGCTTCCTGGCAGCATAGTCTCTCCCTGCCGGCTTGGCGATGGCTGGTTTGTGGTTCTAGGTCGGTGACTTTCCTTGAGCCACTTCCTTTCTTTTTCATCCTGTGCCCGAATGTGCAGGAGGAATTTCCTCTTCCTACCAGCAAAATGGAAAGAAAGGAAGGGAAGGCAGCGTTGCTCACTTCTGTCTGCTGCTGAGAATCCCTGGCTAAATAAAGACTGCGTCTCTTCCAGGCCACAGGTGACAGTTTCCTTCAGCTTCTCAGTGGGGTTTCTGGCTCTGCCTTCTCTGACCTTGGCCAAGAGGAGTCTGCTGAAGGACTTAATGTCAGGCCACTTCTCAACAGGCACCTGGTATGGCGGTGGTAGGGCTTAGTCACCCTGTGGTTTTCTTCTGGTGTGGCGGGGGCTGGGCTTGGTCACCATGTGGTTTTCTTAGCAAGATGCCAGGGAACACCTGTCACTATGATATGCAGCTCCCGCCTCCTCTACAGCTCCAGGTCAGATCCTGGCTCCTGCCCAGCTAGGCCTCACTGCCTCGATCCCAGCTTCTCCATAGGCCTGCCTGGTGTTTGGGAGTCTCTGGCATCCACACTCTGTCTCCACACTCAAGCTGTTGTTTGGAGCATCTCCGCCTCCCCTTCTGGGTGGAGATGTGCCTTCCTTGGGCTTTCCCTTGCAGGCCTTGAGGGTCAGGTGCCCTTCTTGCGGTAGGTAGGTAAGGGATTCTTCTTCCTAACCATTACTGCCCTTTCTGGAAGTAATATCTGTAGCCAGCACCTTTGGCCTCCTGTTGTATCTCCTAGTCTGTGAATTACCCTGCCGCTTTAATTTTCATTGACCTCCCCTGCAGCCTAGTTCACAGCCCTGCCATTATCAGCCAGACTCTTCAAAAGCCGGTCTCCACTGACGTTCAGGACTTGACCTTAGTTAGAACCCGAGTCTGACCCCATCTCTCCTAAAACAGCATCTGCTTTCTTTTCTCCTGGTCATCTGAGATACACCTTCAGCCCTTTCACTAGAAAGAAGTCACTGGCTTCAGCCAGAAAAAATTTATATTTTTCTATCTCTCTTTACCTTATTAAATCATAAATTTTATGGGGACAAGGACCAGCGAGCATGTCCTCAGCACTCCAGATTGTGCCTGGGACATCACACATGCTTAAGAAATATTTGTGATTTGGTGTGGCGGCTCACCCTTGTAATTCCAGCACCCCGGGAGTTGACAGGAGGGATTCTCAACCAGAAACCAACAAGAGATAAGAAAGTATTTGTAAATACATAAAACTAACCAACAAATCCAGCTTAGGTGGCAGGGGGTGGAGCACCCTTCCTGAGAGTTGTGGAGTTACTGGTTCTAGGAAAGCTTGCAGTTTAAAAGTTGAATTCGGAGCTGGGGCTTTAAACCGACACATGCCTTTAAACCCAGCTCTCGGGAGGAAGAGGCAGTCGGATCTCTGTGAGTTTGAGGCTAGCCTGGTCTACAAAGAGAGTTCCAGAATCAAAAATAAATAAATAAATAAATAAATAAATAAATAAATAAATAAATAGAGTTGGATTTGTTAAACACAGCAAGAGGCTGTTTGCATGAGCCAGTTTCACCCTGTGGGGGAGGAGGGGGAGGAAGAAATTCCAGGTTAAACACTCCCAGCTGCAGGTTGTTCCAGACCCACGGCTAGCAGAGCTCTAAATTGCTGCCCATGAGGGCGGGAAAATGCCGCCGGTCTGCACTCCGGGTTTCTTTTACTCAGTGGGACCAAGCTGCTCTGTGTTAGGAGATTGAGAGATAGGGCTTTGAAAGGGTCTGATTCATCCCAGCTTTGTTCCGGAGGACTGGGAGGTTAACTCTGGCAGTAGCTTCTGATAGGGATCTGCAGCTATAATGGAGACCTGTATTGTGCTAGGGCTTTGAAGCGTCTGTGGAGCAGCGATGCACCGGCACCACCCACGTTCCCACCCTGCTCTCCTGCCCTTCATATTGTCTTGTGGCAATGAGGACCGCAGTACAGGTTACATTGACGAGAGGCTTTTTACTAAATGATCCTTGTTTTTTTGTAGGTCCAGTAGCTATTTAGTGTTTGTGACTCCACCCCCATACCCACCCCCGCCCAAAGAAGGGGCTTTTTATAAATTCTTCAGATTTCACTTTAGTGATACTTATGGGCACGGTGGGCTGGGATTACTATGTTTTTCAAGAAAATGCAGAGAAAGGGTACAGTTGGCCTGTTTTCTACAGAGCTTGTGCTCTGCCTCAGCCTGAACAGTGATCAGAGACATCTGTCTATCTGCCTTGAAGCCTGCTGGACCTGAGCTCAAGTCGCCGGCTTCCCCAGCTGACACTGTTGTGGCCCCAGGCAAATGCCTCATTGACTTGCTTAAGAAACACTTATATTGCACTTACTGCATACCTGGCATGTTAAGGATGCTCAGTGAGTGTTAAACACAGTCTGTAGGTGTTGTCATCTGGTCCACATTTAGAGACAAAAGGATGAATCAGACCCCCAAGAGATATTGCAAAGCCAGAGTTGCAGGCCAGCTCAGCCTTGGGTTCCCACTTTGTCCTGACACTGTCCCACCTTTCATCTCTCTGGGTTTGAACTTTGAATCTGTAAGATTAGAGACACTCGTAGCTTGGCTGCCCTGAGTCAGAACTGCTGTAAGAATAGTTGGCCCACAAGCCCTGTTTAATGGTAAGAGTATCTCAAAGTTACACGAGGAGCCGGAAGCTGTTGGGACACTTGGGAAGCCAACCTGTGGGGCTGGACGAGACACTCAGATCCCGACCAAAGTCTCCAAAGCAGGCTCTGCCCATGGTGTGAATCTAGGAGCTGGAATTCTCATTCCAAGCCCTAGGGCTGGTAGAACTGAGGAGGAGGAAGGTGGACCTGCCTGGCACCAGATGACTGTATTGTTGAGTTGGACACATCTGGGGTAGCCAAGCATACAGGCTGATCAGCCAGCCGCTGTGGGGCTCTTTGCAAAGGCCCAGCCAGCGGCCACTTCCGGCCCTGCAAATTCCTGATTAGCTTTCCATATTGTCTTTTTGTTCATTCTCTTTAGAAATTCGCTCCCACACCTTCCTTCCATTGCATTTCTAGAAATACCCCGCTTTTCATGACTCACTGATTGAACATATCCTGTTTGGGGAAGTGTTCAGAGGAATTTCAGAGCGGGCATGTTGACTGCCAGTGATAAGTGATGCAGACAGGAGCCTGGGAGGCAGCTCTCCCAGCCTCCTCCAAGGCCCCAGACAAGGAGTGCAGCTCCTGCTTTCACCTGACACGCCCACTGCAGTTTTTTCTTCAGGCTGTGAGTAGGGATCTGATGTGGCCAGAGTGACTGATGGTTTGCTGAATCAAATCAGAGATGGTGCCTGGAGTTTGAACCTGGCTGGGTGGGATGACCTTTTGAACCACACAGATGCCCTGTCTTCCTGGTACCAGGATTATATCACGGAGTAGGGAGGGGCTGTGTCCCTGGAGACACAGTTGCTCCCGGAGCCTCAAGTATGAGGAGAGGCCAGGAGGCCTTGCCAGGATGGCAGTATTGCACAGAATGCCAGCCTTGTCTTTGGATGCTCCGATTTTGCCCATGGCCTTGCTGTTATTTCACAAGCTGGAATGTTGCTCCCGGTCTCCAAGGCTGGGTGTGTAACTCATGCCAAAGCAATTCTCTTTTGTATAGCCAAAGGCCCTTGGCAGGCTTACACTGTGACAGGGAACAGGCACTGAAGTAAGAGGAAGAAAAAGCTGGGGCAGTCTCAGGCACAGCGGAGGCCATGATGTGCTGGAGATGTAGGTTGAGAAGTAGCTGGATGCTGAGATGCTGGTCCTGCTGAGTGGCAGTGTAGCCAGCTAGGCTGTGAGGATGGTGTTGAGGCTGCCGTCAGCCATTCTTGTAAGGTGCTTTGAATCCAAAGGTGCCTGAAGATGCAGAAAATGGTTGAAAGGCAAGCTGCGGAGGACTCCCAGTGAATGGCGAAGGTGGTGGGACAAGAGAGGTGCTGCTGAGTCTGGGCAGCCGTGATTCAGAGGGCTTCATGGCAAGGTCTGAAGACATGTTTGGGGGCTCAGGGCTCAGGGTGCTTCTGGCATCTGGTGGGTAAAGCCAAAGGTAAACCAAATGTCCCACAGTGCATGAGAATGTCTGGGCCACAGAGAACACTACCGTTCTAAGTGGTGTTAATTCTGAGGCCCAAAGACCTCAAGCTGTGTGGTCCCAGATACCTGGAGAAGAGAGGAGGGTCTGAGTGTGTGTGTGTGTGTGTGTGTGTGTGTGTGTGTGTGTGTGTGTGTGTGTGTGTATTTGAGTGTGCGGTGTACGCATGTGTATATGTTTGGTGTGCACATGTGGAGGCTGAGGCTGATAGGTGTCTTCCTTGATTACCGTCTCTCACTGATTTGGTGAGACTAGCCAACTGGCAAGCTCCAGGGACTCACCCATCTCTGTCTTCCCAGCATTCGCCACTGTACCTGGAGTTTCATGTGGATGCTGGAGATCCAGACTCAGATCCTATGCTTTAGTGGTGGGCATGTTACCAACTGAGCATCTCTCCAAATTTGTATAAGCTGAAGTTTATAAGTAATTAAGCACCATGAGACAAAGACCATGTTTTCAGGACACTTGGTGACATTAAGTCTGAGGAGACCTTCAAAGAGATGGATTAAAGTGATGATTCTCCTAGACTCCTGACATAGCTCCATCTTATTTATGATGACATTTCATTTATTTGTGTGTGTGTGAACATGTACCTGGATCCACTGAGCCGCCCTGCTCACTCCTATAGCCTCATTTTTTGCACTATTATTATTATTATTATTATTATTATTATTATTATTATATCTTTTAAATTTGAAATGTGCCCAATACCAAATGTATTTTGGAGAGTATGTTTTGATACCTTCCTTTTGTGTTAAGAAGATTAATAAAACTAAAGTGGTATAAACATTCTTAATTCAGTGTTTATTAAATAGGAGGACTTTATTAAAGAGCCAAGGGGAATTTAAAGTTTAAAGATTGGTGGAATTAATTTAAAATATTAAAAGCCAGTACATGGTTGTATGTGCCTCTCCTCTCCCCTCCCCTCCTCTCCCCCCCCGCCCCCCCCCCCATTCTGGGAGATACACAGTGTATTCTCTTCCTCCTCCTCCTCCTCCTCCTCCTCCTCCTCCTCCTCCTCTTCCTATTCCTTTTTTGAGACAGGGTCTCTGTAACCTAGGTTGGTTTCAAATTCTCAACACCCCCCCCCCCCAAGCTAGAATCACAGACATGCATCACCACACCTGGGCACAGTTAATTATTATTATTTGCGTTCTTTTCTTAGAATTAAAAAAGGCGTGTTTTGCCTGTGAGTATGTATGTGTACTGAATTTGTGCTTGGAGCCCGCAGAGGTCAGAAGAGGGTGTCAGGAGCTTGGATTGAAAACCAAACTAGGGTCCTCTGCAAGAGCAAGCAGTACCTTAACCACTGAGCCATCTCTCCAGCCCTTAATTATTGTTTTCTTTAGTCTCTTTGTCTTTGCCGGGGAACGGGTTTATTTGCTTCTAAGTACACACTGACTGCTCCTGGTCTACTTTTCCATTAACGCTGTGTTAACCTGAAAGAGCTTAGGCTATGTCCTCTTCTGAGAGAGCTGTGGAGGACTTTTGAGACAGACCTGAGTGTCAGCAAGATCTCTCTGAGCCAGTGTGGGTGCAGATGGGGCTGGGGTGGGAGATGGAGAGGTGTCTGGCCAGAGGGGAGGAAGGGAGGGACAGTGTGGACAAGAGGAACAGCCTGACCTCAGGCTGTGGGGGCTGAGGAAGGGATGGAGTCCAGGAAAAACCCCTTTCTGGTTTGAGTGGGTGGACAACTTAAAATTGTTAAGAAAGAGGAAAAAGTCTGTTTTTAGTGTGCTTTGATAGTTAATGCTGCCCCGGGACTTTTGCTTTTCAAACAGTCAGTGAAAATGAGAAGTTTGAACAGACTAGATTAGGACATTTCCCATTGTTGTAAATTTTAAATGAAAACATACTTGATACTTTTGGCCAGGCGAAGCCAATTCTGCTTGTTTCTAGACTCTAGGAAGCTTCAGCTTGGTCTCCACTGTAGCTAGGTTCGATGATGAGTCCCCAGGAGCGAGGCCGCTTTTGCTGCTGGCCTGGTGCTCTATGTGTTTGCTCACAGCGCGCACCCATTCCAAAGTGGTGGGTATAGTAATGGTGCTGAACGTAAGGCTCAGGGTCTAGCCTACGGTTCCATGTGTGCAGTTCTTCAGGCAAGTATGTGCCTCTGATGCAGGATTCCTCCTTCCATCTGCAGAGGGAGGAGTCACACAGCTCTGCTGGGATTATATGGATCAGTTTGTTAGTTGTGTATATAAATTGCCAACCAAATTATATGCAGTTTTGTATTTGTTCGATCTCAACAGTCGCTGTCTGATCTTTGGCAGAAATTTGTTTGTATGTTGGGCAAGTCATTTTCTCTGCTGGAGCCACCTCAGTTTCCTGTGACATCACAGAGCTAGGCTTAGGGAAGCCCCTCCGTGTGTCAGTTGGACTTCTAACACTGCATTTCTGTGTTCTTATTAGGGCTAATCTGTACATTTTGGTTTTTCACACTGGGTCTCCTTCTTGAGACAGTCACCCTGCCTTAGCCTCCATCTGTGTATTGAAGATTAGAGATTGAAGAGACACTTGATGGCTCACAGCTGGAGTGCGCTGCAGCCATTCACTTCAGATGGCCTGTGTGGAGCCCCAGCAGGCTTGTGTAGCCTCAGGAAGCTGCAAGCCTCACATCTCTTATATTATTGCAAATGCTTTCCTCAGGACCTCTTCTGACTCACAGGTCCCCAGTCAGGAAGCTGGCCTGGTTGGGGGACACTCTACTGCCTCCTGCTGCATTGCAGGAGTAAGTTCACTCTACAGTGCCTGGGGAAGACCTAGGGGCTGCAGCATATTGGCTGCGGAGTAGTAAGACATTTGTTTCCTTTCCCACAACCCTTTATTTTGTGGTATAATTTATATGCATTAAAATTCACCAGTTTTTGATTTGAGAGTGCTCTTTGGGACTCACTACCATAATTATGCTATAGCCGTGTCCTTTAAGAGCCCTCTTGTTGGTTTGGTGGTTTCCATAGCGATTTGTAGATTGCTGGGTGTTTTCCATGTTCAAGATCAATGCCTTTCTTAGACACCATGTTTGACTCCTTCCGTTCCCATATGTTTACCCTTTTTCTTTCCCTCTTGCTGCCCTGAATTTCTGTAGGACCTGGTATGGGGGAGAGGGGATCGCCACTGCTTTGGTTCTGGGTCTTCCACTGCTCCCCTGTCTTAGCTGCAGGGCTCCCGTGGCTGTGTGCTTCAGAGGGTTCCTTTTCTTGCTGGAGGGCTGGGATTTTGTCATGAATGGGTGTTTCATTTTGTCAGATGCTACTTTTGCACCAGCTGAGCTGACCATATGGTTTTCCCCTTTTAGCTTGTGAGTGTGGTGAGATGTATTTCTAGAAGCTACCGACTCTGCTTCACTATGAAAGCCTTATGCGGAGGGTAAGCATGGAGTCCGGTGTCGTGTTGGTACTTGGGGATTCTTCAGCTATATAGCACATTCAGAGTTACTGACATAGGCTGTGCCATGGGAATCTGAGCATTATGATTGTTGCTGTTTTGCCACTTCAGTATATTTTAAGTGAAATGGCAGGTGTGTGTGTGTGTGCGTTTGTGCTTGTGTATGTGTGTGTACATGTGTACAGATGAAGAAACTGAAGTCCTGCTCCTTGGAAGATTAGAGAATCCTATCTCCTCTACGGTAACTGTATACCATTAAAGCACCAACCATTTTGACTCATGTGAGTAGCACCAAAATCACTAGTGATTGTGTCTTTACATTAACAGAGTGAACTGACCAGAGGCTACGTAACCTTCCCAGGCTTTAGAGCTGTGGAGACACAGGGCTCCTGTTGCTGAGCTGTGTTCTTTGCCATGGCCCTGCTGTCACTGGAAGGATTGTGGAAAGGAACTGCGTCAGGATAAAAAACAAACCAGATGGTCTCCTAGCATGATTCAGACAAAGTTTTCATAGTTAGTCCCTGTAGACTTACCTAACTATATTTATCAGAAAAAGTGCAAAATCACATTCCAGAGCAAACTATTATGAGCTCATGTATTTATCTTTTAGGACAGCAGTCTTAATTCAGTCATATTCCAGAAGGGACTGTCTCCATATCAAGTAATGATTCTGCAGAATTTTGGCTGGACCATGTTGATCTTTGTGTTTGTGGTTGCTTTGAGTGACAGGTTCTCTGCAGAGTGGTTATCCAGTTGCTGTTTTGCGTGCCAGGCAACGGGTAATTCTGAGATGCTTGTATGGAGTTAGAATATATGCATCTATACCTGGAAGCAAAGTTGATTCCTTTAAATCAATGTTTGTGCATAAAAATACTGTAGGTGTCCTATTGTGGACACGTGAATTTTCAACTCAGCCCACAAATAGTAGTAAGCACCTACATAGGTTAGTCACTGTAGAATCCAGGCAAGAGAGGAGACAGACAGGAATGACATTTTGATGTAGACCACAGAGGACGATCCTATGGGCAGAAAACAGGCGGAGGTACAGGACTTTTATCACCGGATGGATGTTAGTGAATTTCAAATATGTTGCTGCTGTTGGGTAGCTCTGTACTCCTGGGTCAGGTGCCTCCTTTAGCTTGAATTTTCTCATAGACACAGAGCTGAAGGTCTGTGTGTCCTTCAAAGGCATCTGGTGAGAATGCATTCCTGTTTCAGAAATGAGGCTGAAGGTCTGGGCTCTGTGCTGGAATGACACGTTCGTCCTGGCCAGACAGCAGGGTGGGTGGGTAGTGTTTGGACTGTGGCCTTCTGGGAGCATAATTGGTGGTTCACAGATGGAAATCTGGCCTGAGCCCCAGGAGGCACAGACTCAGGGCCTTCTGACTGTCAGCTACCCTCCCCGTGCTTCACCCAGTGCTGACACGGTAGTAGTGTTTGGTCACAGTTTGTAGACTAGTAAACTGGGGCTACAGGAACCTGTGACAGTCTGCTTCTAGGGTCACACATTGGGGAACTGGGTGCTGAGGACTGTGAATAGACCCAGAATCCTGCAGCAGGGTGTCCAGTTTGATGGTGAAGCAACTGTCTGGTGCTGGGACAGTGTGGTTCTCTGTAAGGGAGGAGAACTGGTGACCAGATGGTTCACTGTTAGACCCAAACTCAACACCCGTGGCTCCTCTGAATGCCAGGCAAACCCCAGGAGAGAATCTTTGGTTGATAACCATTGTAATCACCTTTTCTGTTTCTTCTGCTCCAACTGTTTCTTTTCTCTCTCTCTTCATTTATGGTGGGAATTTACGCCCTTTGGGCAGCATGATGCTAAGAAGGTAGACTTTGGTTGTGTGAGTGCTCATTAGAAGCTGTCGAATTGGTGTGAGACCATTGCGCTTATTAGCTCCTGCCTGAATAGGACAGACTCAAAGCAAGTAGCGAAGAATAGAATTTTGTTCTAAAAATAAAACAGGCATCGAAACACGATTGTATGCATGTATAGAAATGTTTCCGCCAAAACCCACTAATTTGTACAATTAATATGATTGAATAATTGTAGTTTAGAAACCAGGGAAGAAAAGGAGGCATACGTGGCTTGTGTGCCTGTTTCATCAGGGGCTGCCCTCAATGGTGGCTGCAACATTGCTGAGAGAATGTGTCTGTGGGTTGGTCCCATTATGTAATGGTTAGCACTCTGGACCGAGAGGGTGGGTATGATTTAACAGAAGTCTTTCCTTGGTTTCCATGAATAGGAATGCTTTGCCCTTAGTGAACTTTAGAGTTTGGGGGTAAGGCACAAATTATAATCACTGTTGGTATAGGAACTCAGCTGGAAAATGTGACTCAATCAGGGAAGTAGCTGTTAAAAGTCATATTTTATTTAAAAAGTAGCTGCTTGCTGTGTGTCATGACGCAGATGAATTTAATTAAAATACTTCCTAGCTCTAGGTTGGTAGAAGACCAAAGATGTGAGTATGTCTTAGTAAAAGATGTGGGGAGTGGGGCTAAGTTGAAGCTTGTTTTGGTATTTCATCCAGATTATAAGTAGGTCACCAGGGCATGTATTCCTCACTCATTCTGTCCTTGTATGTTTGTTTATTCATGAGGCAATCTGGATTATGACCCCAGTCACCCAGGATTCTAAATCTGTATCCCCTAGTGCTCACAGTCTAGCGTTGAGAGAGAAGTTGAAGTAGCAAATCATTTGACGAGCTTATTGGGGAATTTTGGCCGCCTCTCCCCTTCCTCAGTGAGAAGCAGGGATGTATGCTTTTATGAAGTAACTGTATATACACTTTTCTGTGGTAATTGGTGGAAAACTACTTTTATAATAAATACGTTGTTAAACAAATTGTAGTACATTGAAATTTTATATACTGAGGACCATAGTGACCCATGAAGACAGGGATCCAGGTAAAAGGCTTGTCTTTGCAAGGTGAATGCTAACTTACACAGGGGCAATGGGTTTTGTCAAATCCATGAATGAAATTCTAGGCTTTCCTGATGCATAGTAGACAGATAATTGGAGAAGGAAACACAGGCACATGTACACACCTTGCACACACTCATTCAGACACGCATGCACAAGCACACACATGCAGCTTGCAGAGAAGTTGGTAACAGTGAGCACTCACAAGTGCCTAACACGCTACATACCAAATGGAATTAAGAACGTTCACATGAAACACTTCTGTGAGAGCCAGGGTTCTTGGTATTTGCTATGTCTGGGGACAGAATTACTCACTTGGGCTGTCACTGCAGTTAAAGCACAGTGTCAACAGTGCCTGTGCCTGCCAGTTACCACTCAGGTGTGTTAATGGGCAGAGTAGGTAGTGGGTTCATAGTTTAAGAACATATGACATTAGGCTGGGCATGGTGGCACACATCTTTAATCCTTTGATTCTAGCTGTTGGAGGCAGAGGCAGGTGGATCTGTGAGTTTGAGGCCAGCCTGGTCTGCATAGTGTTCTAGGGAAAACCTTTTCCCTATGCCCTTTAGGAGGCGTCATATAAATAGTGTGCTTGCATACAATTCTTGTTTTACAGAATGCTTTGTGGCACATTTTACCAGTACCAATTGGACCCATACCAGGATAGGAGTGGTTCATGGTTCATACAGCTCTAGGTCAGATGTGAGCTTTCATCTGTGGCCAGGGATAAGTCTCTGTTGGATTAGGGGGCAGGGATCCATGTAGTGATGAATGTAGTTCCCAGTAGGTATCCATGGAGGGTAGGCCATGGAGGGTGTTAATGATGGTATTTCTAACAGGAGCTCGGCACACTGGCATATGAGTTTTTCCTGGGTCTGAGGAAGACTTGTCCTCGAGTTGAGCACTGTGCTTTTCCAGATCCAGCGAGTGATGGTGTGGAACTGTCATTGCTGGGCTCTGGAGACACTCGAGGTGAATTTGGGGTCCCTGAAACGCGGCCAGGCTGCATAGCTATGGTCTTATCTGTGCTTCCTCAGGCTATTTACTGTGCTGGGTGTGGAGCTCTGCAAACAAACCCTAAACCCATTAGTCATATATTTATTTCTGGTTGTTTGTCAAGTGATAACGGTTCCCCTCTGTAACCTAAACTTACTTTCCAAGTCTTTTTTTTTTTTTTTTTCTTCTTGCCCAGTAACATTCTCATTCATTCCTGAGTCACCAAATGCCTTCTGGGTGTTGCTGTTACCC
Organism: Uromys caudimaculatus; assembly: GCA_028551405.1. NCBI lineage: Eukaryota > Metazoa > Chordata > Mammalia > Rodentia > Muridae > Uromys > Uromys caudimaculatus. The sequence continues at coordinate 35,052,598 of CM052705.1, forward strand.
TAGTGACTGGAGCCCACAGAGAGCCCTCCTGGCAGGCTGGCCATGTCTGCCTTTGTCCCTCCAACCTGCCACTATCCACCATGTGGTTGTTGGTCCATGGTCTCTTCACTGGAATGACACTTGTTGCACCTTGTGGGTCAGAGCCTTGGCTTCCTGTGCCTCAGATGCTTCCACCCCGAATAGTGCCTGAGGCAGAGCTCTGTCACAGTGGATGTTTGCTGTGGGGATGTTTTGGAGCCAGGTGCAAGAAAACAGACCCCCGTGCTTGACTGTGCAATCACTAAAATATGAGCTCTAAGCCCAGGGAAGCCGTGAGCATCAAAAGGATAGAGAGGAGTGTGGCCTCAGACGAGGGAGGAGTCTGTGCAGAAGACAAGAGAGACCTGGTTTGGGGCTTTGGCTTTGTCCCTAGTAAAGCCAATTGATTAGAAGCAGGTCTTTTTTACATTTACCCCACTCCCCACCCCCAAAGGTAGATTTTTTAAAGATCTCTTCAAAGCAGTCAGACTAGATCTTTTAAAAAAAGATTTATTATTTTTATTATATGTGTAATGAGTGTTTTTCGGGCATGTATGTATGTGCACCACATGCGTGCCTGGTGCTTGCAGAGCCCAGGAGAGGGTGCTGGATCCCCTGACATGGAAGTGTGGATGGTTGTAAGCTGCCGTGTGGTGATGGAAACCAAATCAAGGTCCTCTGCAGGAGCAACAAGTGTTCTTAACTGAGCCATCTCTCCAGCCCCATACTTGACTTTTAAAAAACCATCTTGTTTGCTGTTGTTTTTGATGAGGTGCCGGGTCTAGAGCCTACAGCTTTCTGCCTGCTAGGATCAGAGGTTGGTGTGCAATGTCAAGATAGTCACTCTCCACGTTATTGTCTTTTGAGATGTGGCCTCTCTCTTACCTCTCGGGCCCCACTGGCTGGCTGGCAAGGCCTGGGTATCTTCCTGTCTCTGCCTCCCCAGCACTGAGCTTACAGATGTGCACCCTTTTTAGCATCAGCAGGGGAATGGAAGTCAAGCCTTTATACTTGTGTGGAAAGCACTTTACTGGACCATATCTCCAGCTCAAAATAGCTATACTACACAGAGCTGGTGAAGATATGTGCTGTTTTATTCATTCTGTTGTATGTAAGGTTTCATCCTGTCTCCAGAATAAAAAGAATCATGGGACGTCTTCAGCACAGCCTTTCCGCCTTCAGCACAGCAAACCTTTCTTGTGTTTCTCTTCGTGATGCTCTGGATGCTGTTTGCCTCCAAATCGTCAGCCCATCCTTGTTCCTCATGAGATGGTTTCCACACAAGGCTGCTTACCCTGGGTCTGTCAGCTCCAGATTTCTGAGGCACAGGCTGTACAGATCTGATGCTGGGGTGGCAGCATGAACTCTCTGCACTTCAATTAAGGGGGCCAACTTGCCCTTCACCAGAATGGCCGCCATCTTGGATGAATTTCAAGCCACCAGATGCTTTGGGAGTCTCAGATGGCGTGCACTCCTCATTTGCACAGGGGCGGATCAGTTTAGCAATTTGCCTGCCTAATAGGATATTGGCCTTGAGACCTCATCGCCTCATGAGCTGTTTCCTGCCACAGCTTATAGCCTTTTGATTTGAATGTTTTGTGGCTGTGTTCTGTTCTAACAGAAGGAACATAGATGCCCAGCACATCAGCTCATGTGTCTGGATTTAAAAGTTCCTCTGGTCCCAGATTCCTCACGCTGAGTTTGAGGATGCTACTAACTCATTGGTGTAATGAATGTGGCTTGGGCAACACGTAGGCCAGCACCAGGCCCAGGATAGGTACTCAGTGCCTGGAGCGGTTTTCCCTGTTAGCTCCTCCGTACATGCTAACAGCTCTCTTAGATTTAAAATCTGGTACTTAGCTGGGTGGAACCAGGAAGCTGTCACTCTTGTCCTCATCCTCTCTTCTGCCCTCACCCCACTCTGATAACCTCTCTATAATGTGTGTCCTCCAAGCTCTTAGTCATAATTATGCTCCACTTATCCAGAGGTCAGACTTTTAGCAACCTCTGCCATCTGGAACGCATCCATGAACCAGACAGAAAAGGCCTGTGAGCTCAGCTGCCCTGGAGTCGCACCCTGGCTGATGGGGGGATATCCAGTTGACACCGGTGAGAGGTGGCAGGAGGTGAAGAAGGTGAACACCAGAGTGGACTGTTTATGCGCCCCACCGTAACAGTGAGACCAAACCAGTAGCCTTCCACGTGAGAACCCTTGGTGTCCTCTACTGTCCAGGGTATTGAGACAGTACTGAAACCTTCTGACTTCTACAGACACACAGAGAGTACACAGGTGTGCATGCAGGCAAAATACCCATACAAATAAAATAAACAAATCTCAGAAAGGAAAGAAAGAAAATAGGAGATAGTAAGTTTGATTTCTCTTGGATTTCCAGTTACTTTAAAAAAACAAAAAACAAAAAACAAAAAAACAGATCCATTAATGGGGCTTGGAGATGGTCAGTGGGTAAAAGGATTTGCTGTGCAAGTCTGATAAATTGAGTTCAGATCCCCAGGCCCCACCTAAAAAGCTGGATGCAACAGCTTGCATCTTTTATCTTGGCATCCCTACAGTGAGATGGAAAGTGGACACAAGAAAATTGCTCTGGAGTTCATGGCCAGCTAGCCTGGCATATACGTGATGCTGACATGGTCAAAATGATAAGAGAGACCCAGTCTCCAAAAGGTGGAGGAGGAGAATCAATTCTCTAAAGTTTACCACTGACCTCCACATGTGCCCTGCCCCCACCCTCTTCCCCCACCTCCCACCCCAAAAGCCTTTTGGTATTTTGCTATCACTTTATCTGGATAATTAGTTCAGTTTTTAAGTACAGGCAAAGACAGTAGGATATGGAAGACAGGCAGGTGTGAGGGGCACTTACCCTACCGTTGCTGGTTAGCTGCCTACTGAACGCTAGCCCTTTGGGCCTCGGCTCTCCCATCTGGGCATCCATTTCTGTGCTTCCTCCAGGGCCACTGGGTGGAAACTTTCAGGGTGCAAGCCTATCTGGTTCAGGAACCCCTTCTACTTCTTCTTGCTCTGCTTATTGCTTCCACTCATGTCTCCTGGTCAGATCCTTGGTAAACTGTCTTAGTGTGGACTTGTAGGTTAAATGCAGTATTGAGTGACAGTAGGGATGGCCTTTATGTACTCCTGTCACAGAGACTTCTCCGTGGCCCTGAACCCAAAGGGACATGTATGCTAAAGAGTACAATTCCACCTGTCTGTTGGCATCTTGAATGCCTAGAATTTTAGGCTTCAGGGGATTCCGTTTTGTATTCTCATGGACAGATTGCATGTTCTGGGCCCCTGTAAGGGCTAAGAGGTCGTCACTTGGCCAAGGTCATACAAGTGGACCCAGGCTGGTCCTTAGGTTTGGGTCTACTTTGCTAGAGTGCTTTTCTTTGCTCTGTGTCTAATGCAGTCTTTCCTTGCTACAAGGCTTCAGTGCCACCCTTACCTGCTGAGGCCTCTTAAGTATAGAGTGATCTTAGAGTGGAGTTGATCTCATACCACGGCCTGGGCCTCAGCCCTGTCCTTGGCCCCTCCCTCCTCCCGCCTCCTTCTGCCCTCATATCTCCAAGGGAACAGCACTGCCACCCTTGTACAGCAACTTTCATTTCTGTGATGGCTCTGTGTCTGATGGTTTCATACTTACAAATGCAAATCACACATTAGGGTTTAATCTTGTGTTCAGGTGGAGTGTGATTTGTGGGGATTCGTAAGGCAGAGTCTGCCATAAACATTCCCCGAGAGCCGGCCAAACTGGTTCTAGAGCAGTGGTTTTCTACCTGTGGGTCTAGACCCTCTCGGGGGTCAACTAAGACCATTAGAAAACACAGATATTTACATAAAAATTCACATCAGTAACAAAATCACAGTTATGAAGTAGCAATGAACACCATATTATGGTTGGGGGTCAGCCCGTGATCAGCATTAAAGGTTGCAGCACTAGGAAAGTTGAGAGCCATTGTTCTAGAGGAAAGCGCTGCAGAGATCACAGATGACTCTCTCGGAGGAAATGGCAGGTGGACTCCTCCTCTGGGTTGTTGTCTGATTTACCAGAGTGGGGCAGTATAGGTGGCAGGCAGAGGAAAGGTCACAGAAATTGCCAGCACCTGGCAAAGTCTTGTTTGTCCCTGCAGGCTAGTGTTCTGAGATTAGCTGAAGTAGCCTGGCTCACACTGGCATTTCCAGCAGAGGCAAAGTGCTGTAGGCATCATGCAGGTGTGTGGCCAGGCAGGGGTTATCCTGCAACAATGCTGTGTTCCCAGGTTTTGGTGTAGGTTGGACCTGTTTAGGACCAACGAGGACTCAGGGATATTAGGCTGCCACCTGAGCCATCAAAAGACCGTGGGTCATGGCAGAAGAAGACAGACGGCAAGATTTGACATCCAATATGGATTGACACCTATTAATTGGGAAGTTTACTTATATTTTAAGATTTATTTTTAAGTGTGTGTGTGAGTGTGTGTGTGTGTCTCTGTGTGTGTCTGTGTATGGATATGTGCACATGAGCACAGGTGTCCATGGAGGCCAGTGTTGCACAGGTAGTTGTGAGCTGCCCAGCATGGGTGCTGGGAGCCTAGGTGTGGTCTTCTGCAAGAGCAGTCTGTGCCTTTAGCCACTGAGATGTCTATCCAGACCTGCAAGCTTACTTATCTTGAGCCTCGCTTTCCCTCAAAAGTGAGAATCCTGCTACAACTGCCTTGAACATCTGTTACGAAGCTGTTGTAATGCACATGACCTTGGGCGTAGAAACACTGCCTTCCTTACCATCTAACACCCAGCCTGACACACAAAGGGCATTTCATATTTTGACTTTTTAAAAATCTTTTATTTTTACATATATGTTATGTGTTCTTGAATTAGTTTATATGCACCATATGTGTGCAGAAGCCTGTGGAGGCCAGAACAGGGCTGTGTGTACTGGGAGTCAAACCTGTATCCTCTGTATAGAAGTCAAAGGGCAACTTGGAGTTAGTCCCTTCTACTGTAGGGCTTGGAGCTCAGGAAGTCAGGCTTAGAGGAGTGAATTTACTCACTGAGTCATCTCGCTGGCCCTGTCTTTATTTTGTAATAAATCAGGTACATTTTAGGAAGTACTGACTAATGGGAAGGAATTAGGGTGTCTGCAGGCAGAACTCTACACAAGAGATTAGGGCTTCCTTAGTGCCGAGAAACCTGCCGTATGGATGCTGACAGATGTCCTGTGGAGAGACGTCAGAGGGGCCAAACCAGGTAGCATGTGTTGAGGGTCTCTGATATTGGAGTCACATGACCAACCAGGGCGAGGTCCATTGAAGGAACTGACAGATCAGTATTCGGGAAACATCTAACAAGTCTAAGTAAGACACTAAGAATTCAGGAATGCATGCGGCTGGTGTGTGCCAGTCTTTAGCCCTGTGCTAAGTGCCTTGACTTTTAATAGTTCATAACTTCCTACCCTTCATCCCAGCTTGTCCTGAGGTGCCAAAGAAATCAAAGTTGTTTTTGAGAGTTAAAATAGAATGGCTTGACAGGGATATGTTCCACATACAATGTAACGTGTCCGATTTAAGTGTGCATTCATTGAACTTGCTTAAGTGTCTCCTTGTGTAGCCACCTCTATAGTGTACATCACACACACAGATGCTACACTCATACTGTACATGATACACGTGTGGTCATCTTGGAACGTCCCCTCTGCTCCACTGGAAATGAACCCCTACTCCTGCCCCTGGTGGCCGCTGTCTTTTGGTTTTGTTTTGTTTTGTTTTGTTTTGTTTTGTTTTGTTTTGTTTTGTTTTAGAGTTTTATTCAAGGAAACCATGGTATATAGCCCCATCAGTGAACTTAATACATTGTAGCCCTCCGTTTATGTTGCTTGAATTCTCAGAACACTCTGCTTAATTGCTGAGCACTGTTACATGGAAATGCCATAATTTTAAAGTCAGTTTTATTAGATAATGAACAGTTGAGTTTTCCCCAGGTTTTGGTTGTAATGAATAAGAGCCACTAGGAACACCCCACCCTAGCTCAAATCTTTGTGCAAACAGATGTTTCTTCTTTTCTTTTTTGAGACAGGAGCTGGCCTTGAACTTGTGGCTCTCCTGCCTTTTACTCCTGAGTTTTGACCCACATGTGTGCACTGCCATGTCCAGGAGATGTTTTCTTGTTGACTTGGGTAAACACTTAGGAGCAAGATTGGTGCTGGGTAGGTTTGTGTTTGTCAGATTCTGCCATTCTGTTTTCTCAGGCTGTGGTAGCACTTTCAATTTATTTGTAACAGGCAAGAGTCCCAGTCACTCGGCCTCTGCCTCAACAGTCGGCATTATCAGCCCGTTTTGTCATTTTAGGAGTGTGCTGTGGAATCTCATTGGGATTTAGCTTACATATCCCTGGTAACCATGGTACCCAAGCATGCCTTGTTCTCAGTGGCCTCTGGACATTCTACCTGATGTAGCTGTCTGAACTTACCCCGTGTATACGGTTTCTTATGAAATGCATCACAGCAGTGGAGATGATGAGGTGCTGGGTATCTCTCACTGGATGGGGCTATCGAGAGAAAGTGAAAGTTTCTGTGGTTCTCAGCCTTCCTAAGGCTGCGACCCTTTAATACACTCCCTCATCTTGTGCTGACTCCCATAAAATCATTTGGTTGCTACTTCATAACTGTAATTTTGCTACTGTTATGAATTGTAATGTAAATATCTGATATGCAGGAGATCTGCTGTGTAACTCCCATCAGGGTTGCGACCCACAGGTTGAGAACCACTGCTCTAAGTTGTGATCGTCCAAGGCAAGTTTGTGACAGATGGTCTCTGCTAAACAGTGCTGAGGGTGTCCTGTGAGCGGGATTAAATCACCCTTACAAGAAAAATTTAAATGATTCATGAACTGTGATTTATTTGAAAAATACTTGGGGGATTTGTGGAGATGGCTCAACAGTTAAAAGCACTTGCTGTTCTTCCAGAGGGCTTGGGTTTAATTCCTAAGTCCTACAAAATCTCTCACAACTATCTGTAATTCCACTTCCAGGGCACCTGACCCTCTGCTCTGGTCTCTGCAGGCATTATACATGTGCACAGACATGCATGCAGGCAGAACACCCGCACACATAAACAATTAAAAAAGGAAAGAAATGAAAACTCTCTGGCATTCTAAAAGAAGCTCTGGATCTGTAGAGGTAGCTCTTTTTCTGTGTGCATCACTGTGGATTTGGCAGCTGGTTAGAGATCACAGAGTCAGATTTTCTGTTCATCGGTGTGCAAGGACTTGCCCAAGATTATGAAGGTAATTTAGTTAGGACTAATGAGGCCTGAGAGTCCTTAGAGGTTTCTGAAAGACTCTATAACGTGTCTACAATTTAAAAAACCTATAATATCTCTAATAGTTGCTAAAAACTCTTCAAATTTGCTTGTTAGCACTGGAGAGATGGCTCAGCAGTAAAGAGCAAGTACTGCTCTTGCAGAGGACTTGAGTTCTGTCCCCAGCATCCACACTGGGTGGCTTACAACTGCCTGCAACTTAAGCTCCAGGGTGATCTGATGCCTCCAAAGACACCTGCAGGCTCACATGCACATACACGTAGATGCATACTCATAATGTAATTAACAACAATAATGCATTAAAAAAAAAAGATTTGCATGCTAAGGCATGCTCCCTAAGCATTCTGACCTCCCCATAAGCCATAGATGGAGGGTGTGAGGGCACGGGATTTATTTGCATGCCTTTTGGCACACAGCAGATGTTGGGGGACTGAGGAACTAGAGTCATAGATTGGAATTGCTCCAGTTTACACAGCTCTGGTGTCTTAATGAAGGCGCTTGTGTAGACATGAAGTTGGAGAAGTCAGCATGCAACTGTAGTCATCCTAATCAGTGACACATTCACAGATGCTGACCCTTCATAGAAGTTTGGGAGTAAAGCCATCCTAGGGTCCCCTGCAAAGACAGATTATCCCACCAGTCCAATTAATTCATTGTTTATTGAGGACCAATAACTGCATGCGTGGTCCTGGGTGGTAAAGACAACATATTAGCACTTTGGTGATCTCCAAGATGTTAACAATGGAGTGTGTGTGAGTGTGTGTGTGTGTGCATGAATGTGTGTGTGTGTGTGTGTGTGTGTGTGTGTGTGTGTGCACGTGCACTTGTGCACAGACAGCAGTACACAGAGAAGTTAATACTTGTTATAATATATATAAAATATATAACATAACATAATACGTAATATAATATATATGTAAGTATATATAGTACTTGTTATAATATGGCCCATAGTTCTGTCCAGCAGGGACGTCTAGGTATGTCTGGTCTGGACTGCTGGCACATGCTACATGCCACTCACTGATAAAGCTGAAAACAATTTTGTACTACATCAGAACATTTCTTCTTCTTTTTCTTTTTAACAAAGGATGCCTGTGCCCATCTGTTTCTGTTGTTTGTGCAAATCCGTCTCATCTCTTACATAATTCGGAGACTGCCGAAAGCATGGTGTGGGCCACTGGCATCAGTGCTGCCGGTTCCCGACGAATGGCAACAGCTCTGTGTTCTCACCGAGGCGTCTTGGAGGGCAGGGTGCCATACATTTAACAATCCGTATTCTAGCAAGGGTGCCTCAATCCACTGTAGAAAGAGGAAGTGGTTCGAGAAAACTCCAGCCTCCTTACCCCTCCGTCCATCACCAGCTTCGATCTGCTGGGAGGGGCTGGTACAGCCTCCCTGGTTCCATTCACGCCACCTGCCTGCCTGTTAACAACTTGTCACTTTTCCAGGATGTCGCTGTGTCATCATCTCTCTCCTTAGAGTCAGTCACAGCAGTGTTAGGTACTAAGTACAGTACTGTGTGCTCTGTCCATGCCTCATTCCCAAAGCATGTGCCCATCGGGGGAGAGACCCTGAAGATTCGCCTTTGTCTTCCACAGTTTGATGGCCCCAGGAGGCCTGAGGTTTCTGAAGCAAGGTCTGTTTCACAGTGACCTCAGGCCATGAGAGCAGCAGCTTGTCTGCCCAGTGAGCATTATAGAGTGACCGCAGCACTTTCAGAAGGCCCCCAAACCCCCATAGTAAACACCTTTTTTTTTTTTCACAATTCATTGTTCCTGGACTTTTTAACAGTAGTCTACTGAGGACAGACTAAGGAAACAGCATTGTATAAGAACAGGCTGAGCGGATACGACAGAGTATAGGGAGGAGAAAGGAGAATCCAGAGAGCCACTGTAGCTTATCCTCACCTCTGTGACCTTGGGAAAGGTGAGGTCTCTCTGAGCCTCAGTATTACTGCCTGTGTTACCCACAGACCCAGCTGTCACGTCAAAGCCCTCTTGTATTGTAAGTGTCATTCATGTAGACAAAAGGTGAGTTGCTGCCACTCACTTTGTGCCGTACGGTTGGTGATGGGACCCTGACTTTCAGGCAAGTGGTATTCCCATAGGTATTCTATCTGTCCAAGCCAGGGAAATACAGCAGACGTTTTAGCTTAAAAAGTGCTTTCTACTATTATTGACTTTAATTTTACAGCCCCTTGTTCATTGTAATAACGAATCATTGATTTTTTTTTTTTTTTTTTGAAAAAGGTCTTTTTTACTCCCCAGGAAAAACAACTCATTCCATCAACTATTTGAATGCTATTTTAATATTTCCTCCACGTGCACATTGCAATGTGTGTGTGGAGTTCAAGGAAAACTTAGGGAGTTGGTTCTCTTTGTCTCCCATATGGGTCCTGGGTGTTGAATTCTGACTTGTTGCAGGGGCCTTTTCTCACTGAGCTAGCCAGCCAGCCCAGGTTGTCTGTCTTGGAGGCATCAAAGCTCTCTCTATGTTGCCTGAAGTGGAGTGAATTCTGTGTATATTGGTTTTACAACGGACAGCATACTGGTTTGAGACATACTTTAAACTGTCTGTCCGTCCATTCTTCCATGCTGGTCCCTTACCCGCTCTCCCGTAAGCCCCTCAAAGCAGACACAGCATCACTGTGTTTAGCCTCCGGTAGTTGGCCTTTGGGCTGGTACATCATTGTTCATTGTGCTTCTAACTGTGAGCTGGGCTTTGCCTGTCCTTGGGGCCCGTGCTTTGGGATGGTGCTTGCAACTTGTATGAGGTGGGGAGGCACTGTGTCCTGTAGCCTGTCAGGGACCCTGGGCTTTTTTCTCTGTCATCAGTTTCACAGAGGTTCCTGTAGGCACGAGGGAGTCTGGTTGTGCTGTTGTGTGTAGAAGGCTCAGCCAGTGCTTCTCACTTTCCCTTTTCCCTACAATTCCCAGGTTCTGCACCCCCCATCCCCCTGAAAACAAAAAGTCAGGATAACTAATGACCAGAGCCTTTCCTTGGGGAGGGACCTGCATCCTCCAGTGAGGAAAATAAACTTCCCTGCTGCTGACCCTTGCAGCACAGCCAGGAGCTGCCTCTGCCCCTCACTGTACTTCCTGCTCCTTTCTCAGTGACAGGGACCCAGCCCAGCCTTGCCTTTGCCTCTTCCTGACTGCCGGCCCTCGCGCTGCATCAGACTCCTACTCATGTAGCCAGGCCACATTTCTCTTCTGTGTATGGCCTCCACTCATCCTCTGTGCTGCGACCTTGGGGGTGGGGCTGGGAGTGGGGGAGGGGGTGGGGTGGTCGTGATATCTGGAGGCTTGGTGAGTTTTGGCCAAAAGCTTCAATATAAATAAATAAATAAATAAATAAATAAATAAATAAATAAATAAATAAATGGATAAATGGATAAATGGATAAATGGATAAATGGATAAATAAAAAAATAAATGAACAGGTAACTGGAGAGATGGCTCAGCTATTCAAAACACTTGTTGCTCTTGTAGAGGTCAAGGGTTTGGTTCCCAACACCCACCTGACTGCTCACAACAATCTAACTCCACTTACAGAGGATCTGACTTCCTCTTCTGTTCTCTACAGGTGGTCATACATGTGGTGCATAGAAAAACATGAAGGCAAAACACCCATATACATAAGCAAAAACTAAATCTTTTTTGTTTTGTTTGTTTGTTTTTGTTTTGCTTTTTTGAGACAGGGTTTCTCTTTGTAGCCCTGGTTGTCCTGGAATTCACTTTGTAGACCTGAGTGCTGAAATTAAAGGCATGTGTTGCCACCACCTGGAAATAAATCTTTAAAAAATAAAACCTTTAGCAGGAGCTTCTGCTTCTCTTGGGGGGCCCTAAACTCTGCCCACACCTTGTTTCTTATGGCTCTTAGGCTCTGGTGCTTGTGACCAGGCCAAGGTTGGAAGTATGCCACCAGTGTGTGGCTCCCTTCTGGTCTAGGACAGAGGAACGCGGTCTTTTGAGTGTTTTAGCAGCATGGTCTCATCACCTGAAAGCATTTGAGGCCCAACAGTGAAGCAGGCTTTGTTTTGAGTAGTTGGGGGCTGGAGCCCAGTCTGTCTTTACCCTATAGCCATGGAGGGACTTGCATTGTCCTGGAGCTAAATGAAGCAGAATATGAATCCTAGGTTTATATCTAAGAATAGCCCCTCGGTGTCCACCTATACCCTTCCCCAGGGGATCCCAATTATAAAATACGGGCCTAGGCAGGCTCACCTCCCTTCTAACCAGCCACTGTCAGTGGCCTTGCTGTTTTGCTGTGTTTTCAGGGGTGAGGTGGGGTGGGGGTCCCTGTCTTAATCAGGACACTTTGTCGCTCTCCAGCAATTCCATTTTAAGCAGATGCTGCTATCCTATTTTAGGAATATGGTGAGTGTGGTCAGGAGATTGAATAACTGACGTGTGGAGATGTGGAAATGGGAGTACCAGTGGCTCTCGAAGGAAGTCTGGGTCTCAAGATGAAGAGAACAAGTTGCTTGGAGCAGGAAGGATGCCCTGGTGGTTTCTATGTGTCCTCGGCCCTTCCTCGGTCGTTCCCTTACAGTAATAACCGTACCGCATAGATTAAAGAGCACTACAAGATTAGTGCGTGGATATGGCGGATGTGGGCTGGAAGCTGGAGGGAGGCCAGGCCAGTACTCACTGTCAGCTACTGTATGGTCCTTGGAGTTGGACCCCTAGTGTCCTGTTAGATCCTACATTCTCTGTGCTGGTTGTATTTTAGTGTGTTTCTCTGATGCTACCTGAGCTCCTGAGGACTCATATTCTGCTCCATTTAGATCTAGGCAGATCCCTCCAGTGGCCCCAGGAGAAGGCATAGGGGAAGGACAGACCAGCCCCAGTGTGGGAGAAATGGGAGAGGGTACATGACCATTCAGCACTTTCAAAGGCATCTTTGAAGACATAATTCCTGTGGCAGACAGCTTGGGGATGGGGCAGCATTGAGCCTGGGATGTCCTCAGCTTGGGGATTGGGGCAGCATCGAGCCTGTGATGTTCTTAGCTTTCCTTACCCTCCACATTCTGGCTGTCCCTGCTTCTTCCATCACAGGGCAAAAGGACCAGGTCCTTGGAGGTGGGAAACAGGAACTCAGGAGCCAAAGTCCAAGAAATTGACCGAAGGTAGTAGTGATCTATAATCTTCTTCCTGGAAAAGTCCAGTAGTAGATGCTGTATTTGACACAGGCAAGTCTTGATGCCTCTGGGTGCTGAGATCAAAGGCTTGCACCACCACTTCCTGGCTAGTGGGGTAGGTTTAAAGGAGGCTTGGGGGGCTCAGGAGGAGGGTAAGAGGGTATTATTTTCCTCAGGCACAGCAGCAGGTGTGGGGGTGAGGGCTGAGAGGGGGGGGTTTGCCTGTGGCCTCCTGGCTCTGGCAGGGACACCGTTAGGAAACAGAGTAGGGACACAGCTCTGGGAACTAGGCTTTGCCTTTCCCAAATTGGCTGTTGCTCTCCAAACCCTTTGATCAGTTCAAAGCCAAATAAATGTCTGGGGTGAGTCTCTTAAAGTGTTTGAGTCATTTTCTTCTGCTTTGAGTTGGGAAAATGAATGAGGACTTTGCAGGCTGACCTAGGATTGTCTACTAGGATGGAGTTCAAGCTCCGTGTCATTGCTGTATGATACTAGAAGTTAAGCCCCTAACTGGCTTGTTAGAGTATACACGTTCTGTGGTGTAGCCGTGTGGTTCACCCGAAGGGCTTTGCTGAGGCCAAGGCTTAGTGGAGCATCATCGTTTCTGCCCCGACTTTGACACTGTGAGGGCTGAAGAGGGAGAGCGGATAGGGGAGCCCAGACTTGGCTGGATCCCCGTGCACAGGGAAGAGCTTGCTAGGAACCTTATATCGTGTCAAGTACTCCAACACCGAGTCTCTGACTTAGGGGAGGAGGGTTTTGTGGGTTCCTGGTGACCACTCCTCATCCCTGCACTTTGTACTTTACTCATTTAATCCTAAATATTAAAGCTAAGAGGACAAGGGGCCTCCTGTCTACTAGGCTGGCTCAGAGTACCCCTTGTTGCCCTTATGGGGATCCTACAGGAAATGCCAGGAAAAAATACACATGAGGAAAAAAAAAACCTTGCTGTTGGTTCTTAGAGGCAATGGTTAGGAAGCTGGTGTGAGCTGGTCTGGAAGGTTATTTGTTATTAATTTATTCTTTGACAATTTCATGTGTGCACACCGCATATCTTGATTGTTTCTGTCTCCCGTTCCTCCCTCCCACCCCACCCCTTCTGACACCTCCCCCTTCACGTCCTCATTGTGTCTTCTTTTTCCTCCGAGTTTCCACACTCACCCTCCCCCGCCCTCCTCTTCTACACTATCATCATTATAATCTAAGGCCTCGTACTGCTTCCTGATGGAATACTGACTGAGCTGTTAGGTGGGTCTTGTGCATATAAATGAAACGGTACTGCACAGGGTGCAGTGGCCGTCATATCCAGAAGACAGCATTTTACCAAGTTTGTCCCTACCTTCCTCCTCTTGACGGTCTTTGCACCCACTCTTCTGCCATGTTCCTGTGGGTGTTTGTTTTGGAGACTTTTGTTCTCTGATCTGAGAAGATTTATCCTGATGATTAGGACAGTCCTAGGTGGAAGGAATGTTCCCAACGTTACCTTAATTGGCATGGTTTAGCGTGTGCCCTCTGAGAAGCGGCAGACACCAGGTTGGTGTGTCTGCTACTGCACCGGCTTCATGTGGAACACTAGCTGGTGACCCTAGCTGAGGATGTAGGCCTTGTTGTTCTCAGCTTAGGAAGCCAGTGAGTGTTCTTCAGAGGGCATGGATTCCTGGAGAATTCCCATTTCCTTGGGGTCCATTGTCTCAATAATTTTGATAGTCAAGATGGAGACAAGTGTCGCTTTAGCACATCTTCAGTGCTGCCTGGTATATTCTCTTCTCCAAAGACACCCAGTACTGCTTTGCCCCATTTTTCGTATATTGCTTTAAACTTCTGGTCACAGTTACACAGTGTCCCCCTGAAAGAACACATAAAACACAAACATGTCAGCTTGAGGACAACAGGAAGGCATCCACGGGACCTGGCATGCCTGACAGGATGACATAGTAGTGGTTAGAGTCATGGTGTGTGCTATGTGTGAAGGTGTCCTCGGTCAGATCCCACCACCTCAGGAAGCAAAGCCCTCCTTAGTTTTGAAGACTCGGTGGAGGGGAGTGTGAGATCGCCTCCCTCCCTGTTTATGTTACCGAGGTGAAGTTTATGTGGCTTGAACCTAGTTTCCTCAGGAAATCAGTCTGGCCTAGGATCCCATTGTCTTCTGGCCCTGGGAAGATACAGAGGCTGATCTCAGCCACCAGCTAATGGTCACCTTCCCAACCGCTGTGTTTGTCTCTGCAATAGCACAGCCAAATGGCCTGCTGTGCCATTCTGTCTTGACCTTCTCTGTCCCCAGTGTCTTCAGTAATGGCTGGGCACATTCTGGGATGATATCCTCTGGTCTGTGCATGGTTCTTCTCCTGCTATGGCTCATCTCCTGCCTCAGCTCTGTACTCTGCTTGCAGTTGGAGGGAGGGGCACCAAGTAGGATTGTCAGTTACATAGATAGACATCAGGACCTTGGACCATCTAGGGTCTCTTGTGGCCTGCTGGTTCCTCCCTGGGAAGGGCACACCATGCAGGCTATGCCAGCAGCCTCTGCATGCCACCTGTGCGTTGCCGCTGTGTGTGCTTTCCTTTCCTGGTCTCTTCAGGAACTTGTAGGCTTTTGTCTGTTTCAGTAATCAGTTGTGAAGCATGACAAAGCTTGGGTTCTTGGGCATCTGTTTCCTTTTCTCTAAATAGTGACCATAGCGTAGTCTAATTAGTCACTGGGTGTGTCCCTATCGGTGTCTGCAGGGGAGAGTCTCCTGTGTAGTTGTTTTTGAAAGTTGATGAAACTGAAGCTGCTCCTCCTCACAGACCCATCATTTCTACCTGGGGTGTGTGGGACATCTGGGGACAGGTGTGTTCTCTCCCTTTAGCCGTCCATTCCACATGGCCCCATTACCTTCAGTCACGGCAGATTGCCGCCTAGCGCCTAACAGTTTCTGCATAGTTGATTCTCTTGGGTGATGACAACTTTGGGTTTTCCTCTTTTTCCAGTTCTAAAAGTATTACTGAGAATGTCTTTGCGAACCAGTTTGTGGGAAAAGAGGGAAGTGGATTTCAGTCCTGGAATGTCAGGGTAAAGGTGAGAGACTTTTCTCCCTTCTTCCTATACTGAAGCCTTCTGCCTGGGGTTTCCCCACCTTTTGCCTGACTCCTTGTTGGTCAGTGTTTCCTGGCTGCCCTGGGCCTCCTGTGGTTTCATACTTCATAAGCCCCCAGTCCTGGTGGCCTCTTTGTCACCATCCAGAGAGCATTGGGGTGAGGCTTCTACCCACAGGCTGGGTTGCTCACCCTCCTCAGCTCACAGAGCTGCTTTCACGTTAATCATGTATTTATCCTTAAATAAACGAATGCATAAGCACACCCTGGTAAATCGTTCAAAGAGTGCCAAAAATTTAGTCTCTTGGCACCATTTTCTACCTCTCCTCCGGAGCCATGGGATGGCTTCCTGTACCGCCCAACCAAGGATTCTCTGTGTTTATTTTTACATGTGGGAATATGCAGCTTTGAGTATCCCTGCTTTCTTCGTTGTTTAATGTGTTCCTTCCATGTGTTGTCGTGGTCAAAGGTAAACAAACACTCAATGGAAGGATAGTAGAAAAGGAGACAGTGTATAGAATATTGAAATCCTTTTCATTTGTCTTTGGCTAAACCTCAAATGTAGGGAATGCACCCAGGCTAATGATCTGTTACTGAGCTGCATCTTTTTTCCTTGCTTTCAGCTGTTGTTGTTATTGTTGTTTTTGAGACAGTCTCACACTCTAGCCTATGCAAAAGTTGCAGCAATCCTTCTGCCTCAGCCTCCTGGGGGCTGAGATTTCAGGAGTGAGTTACCAGAGTTACCAAACCTGGCATGCTTTCAGTGTGTGTGTGTGTGTGTGTGTGTGTGTGTGTGTGTGTGTGTGTGTGTGTGTGTGTGTGTGTGTGTGTGTGTGTGTGTGTGATTGGTTTATGATGAAGCTGCTTCATTTTTCTCTACTTTCCTGTTGTACTGGCTGGTTTTGTGTGTCAACTTGACACAAGCTGGAGTTATCACAGAGAAAGGAGTTTCAGTTGAGAAAATGCCTCCATGAGATCCAGAGGTAAGGCATTTTCTCAATTAGTGATCAAGGGGGGGAGGGTCCATTGTGGGTGGTACCATCTGTGGGCTGGTAGTCTTGGGCTCTATAAGAAAGCAGGCTGAACAAGCCAGGAGAAGCAAGCAAGCCAGTAAGGAACATCCCTCCATGGCCTCTGCATCAGCTCCTGTTTCCTGACCTGCTTGAGTTCCAGCCCTGACTTCCTTTAGTGGTGAACAGCAGTGTGGTAGTGTAAGCTGAATAAACCCTTTCCTCCCTAACTTGCTTATTGGTCTTGATGTTTGTGCAGGAATAGAAACCCTGACTAAGATTTTTTTTTAAATAGTTATAATCTCATCTCCTGCAACACACTATTGCTTGCTTGTTGTGTACATTGCTGTATGCACAGGGGGAGTGCAGTTCTGGGTGAGCTGTGTCAGGGTACAGCCTGCCTTTCTACCCATGCACAGTGGTCAGTAAGTTGGTAAGGTGGTGTCCTGTGATGGTGGCACCTTCCTCTGAAGGTGTCCTCACTGGCCAGGCTGCAATAGGAACAGAATCCTACCTGGAGAAACCATGATTAGGACAAACATGGAGGCAGGATTTGTTTTTCGTTGCCTGTCCTGCAGCATCTCATACTTGAATATTAGATTAAATCTTTCAGTAAGCAGTTTTCCAGCCATGGCACAGTGGCACATGTGGCTTTGCCTTTTATTTTGGGTTTTTTACAGTATAATGTGTGTGCTCTGCTTTTAGCATTCTTGTCAAAATCACTTGTATTCTGTGTACACAAAGGCTGTTCTACCATTGCTCTGGAGCCCTTTATGGTACAAATTCATGGTGATTTGTCTGGGCTAACCCTCCGACACACTTGTGGGTTTGTCCAGTTTGGGGCTGTTTTTGAAGAACATTATGTATATCATTAGATAATAACCACATGTCCCCCTTCTGGCGTGCCCGGGGGTGCACATATTTCACACAGCTGCCATTTGGCTTGGGTATGAATTTGATCTTAATTTTGAATGACACCCGCTCTTCTTCTGGCCTTGCTTAATTCCCAGAAGGAGGGTAGGCCCATTATTGCCCTGTTTCATAGTGAGCTCACAGCTGCCACGTGGTCCTGTGCTTCCCCAGTGGCTTCTGCAAACGTTTGCCACTATCCTTTATGCACTGTACTTTGCTCAAAGTCAAGTGTATGATGAAAGCGGGCTGCCATTGATGTTTGCGTGACTGTCCTGGCAGAGCTGCCCTTGGGTGTACATGGGTTTATTAGCTAGCTTTCAAAACTGTCATTCCCTCTCAGGTTGGCCCTGCGTGAGGGGAGATGGGCAGGCCAAGAGGGAGGACATGGGTGATGCTAACTCTGACAGAGATAGATACCTGTGGTCTGTAGGCCTCCCATCCTTCAGACATTATCTTTGGGTTCCCGGAAGGAAGTTGGCCCCTTTCCTCTCATGTTGGCTCTATTTGAGATCCTAGGGTGCTGGACCAACTTGGTCCTGGACCGGTTCGATCCAGTGCTTCTAGGCCAGGGCCAAAAAGGTAGGTCTGGCTAACACCATGGAAGGGATGCTTTGCATGGATCGTCTAAGTCAGAGGCAGCAAACTTCTGTAAAGGGCCAGATGGTAATTAAATAAATTCCCACAAATATTTATAGTGAAATTCAAAACATACCTAATAGTCAAGGCCCGTGATTGAGGACGATGGGATTGTTCTCAGGCTGGGGCAATGCTTCCCTCAGCAGGGTGAGTCAGAGTGGGCCTTCCCTCACCCATTACCACATCCACCTGACATGTCCACCTGTCAAAACCACTAGGTTGTAACCAAACAAGGGTTTCCCACCCCTGAGCCAGTCCAGCCCCTTTGGCAGACTGTGGAGGCCACCCCTCCACTTAGCCTACCGTCAGAATGAAGGAATCTGCCTGCCAAGGTGATGGGACCCAAGAGGTGAACTGACCTACCCTGAATGAAGAAGGTGGTGTGTGACTGGGGTTGCTGGTACTAAGCTATGGAACAAGGAGCACCAGGCTGCCCAGGTTGTTTCCCTGGCCCTGGGACAGGCCCTCCAGTGCACAGAGGGAGCTTCAGAGGCAGAGAAAGAAGAGCCCTAAGGACATTCTGGAACCATCAGGATGTCTTATGTGGCTGAAGCTCTCTATGAAGACAACTGGATGCGGAAGTGAACTGTCAGTGTTTTTCACTTTAATTGAATCCCCTGCAGCTTGTGGCTACTGTGTGGGGCAACCAGATGTGAAAATGCCCCAAGCTGGGGCGTGGGGGTCTCTCTAGTGGTGGGTTTGCCGTGACCCATACCCCACAGTCTCGGCTCCCTCTCCTGACTTACCATCTCTAATTACCACTCCAATAGTTGTTTATTTTCCTTGGAAATATTTGAGACACATCCCTACAGTCTTATTTATGCAATACATTTAATCTCTTAAGCTTGTTTTACAAACTAGAGGTCAGCTTGAGTCTAGTCCCTCCGAGTTTATAGGGTTTGGCCAGGCATCAGATGCTGGCCAGGCATCAGATGCTGGCCAGGCCAGCCCTCTTTTATGTCCTTACTGACTTTTACAGTCCTGTATGCTTGTAGTTTGCCCACACATCTGGGTGGAGGGTTGTCTCCTTTCTCCTTCTAGGTTTGAGTAGTTGTGGAAGAAGGGGTGGTGGGGGTGAGTTACCGTTAGAAGTCTCAGCCACATTGTAGGTACCTTTGATTTCTGGAAACTGCCAAAAGCCTATTACTGTTCTTGCTTTAAGGTTGTGGCAAAGCTTTTTATAGACCATAGATACAAGACTTTTTATCTTAATCATACTCGTTTCTCCTGACTGGTTTAATCTTGATGATCTATAAATACACGCCGTGATGGGGGTACGTTTTTAAAAGGGAGGGAACCGCTTTTCCCTTGTGTGGGTTTTAATTATAATTACCTCTGCCACCAAGTGCCAAACTCACCTTCACTTCACTCTCTGCTGAACAGCCAGGGGAAAGCTGCAGCTAGTGTTTGTTTATCTATTCATTCTTGAGGCCGGAAATGGCTTCTCATCAACAATAGGGACAGGACTCAGATGGAGGCGTATTTTAATAAGACTTTTGTACTGTCCTTGACAGGAGAGAGCATGGTCTCCAAAGCACTGAGTGGAATGTCATCTGAATTCCAGCTAGTCACAGAGTGCCAGCCCCTGGTACCTCAGTAGCTCACCACCTCCAGTACCTGCTTCTGAGCAGGACTGAGCTATGCTCCACAGACACAGGTGTGCCCTGTAACCTGGGGTTACCAGTGGGCAGAGCAATTAACTCTACTGGAAAGAAGCAGGCTAGCTTGCTAGCTGATTACCCAGGAGTCCAACACACAGATGGAACCTGACTGGTTTACGAGCCGCTGTGGCAACAGCCAATTCCTTCATCTTTGGCTGCTCCTGGAATCATTTCCTGCCTGCCTCTAGTGGCCCTGAGTTACTACAGTGCACTCCCTCAGGGAAGCTCCATGGCTTGATAGAGTCCCATTCCTTGAAGGCTCTCTGTTAGATGTATATGCTGCATGCACACTAGCCCCTGGCCTCAGAGAAGGAAACAAGCAATGAAGGTGGTTTTAATGGTATTTCACAGAGCTCAGCGTGTTCAAGTGTTACTAGGTGTTCAGAAGAAGCCATGGCAGTGATCAGTGCTGGTGCCAGGGCAGTATCCAAGGTTGGCAAAGCAGGCCACTGTACAAGGCTTAGCCTTCTGCTCTTACCGGGTGTTTATCTTTCCTGGATCCGTGACTTGGTTTGCTCACCATTGCATCTCCACTATCAGCTTTAGCATCAGGCAAGTACCGGGTGCTCAGCAAATCTCAGCTGAAACCCTGGACGAGCCATGAGTGGTTAGCCCTCCTGTGGAGGGATATCGGGTGGCTTTGCTGGAGGACCAGATACCTGTGAACCAGCCTGGCTCTGGCTCTTCAGTGTTTCTGATACGTCTGAGCAAATGCTGCTTGGAGGCTGGAGGATATAAAATGCCCTTTTATATCTCAAGGTCCAGAATGGATGAGCGATGACCACCCAGGAATGTTAAGCGTTCACTTGGGGGTTAGGGAGATGGCTCAGTAGGTAAGAGGTTGCTATACAAGTGTGAGGCCCTCAGTTTTAAAACAACAAAACAACCCAAAGCCTACACCATAAAAAAACCAGGCATAGCCAGAGCTGGAAGGTGGGTGCATGTGAATCCTGGGAGTTACACGGCCAAAGCAGTTCTGTCCCCAAGGGCACAGGGTGGGAAGTGATAAAGGAGGACATCAAGTGTCCCGTTCCGATTTCCACTGGCGTGCACTTCCCCCCGTGCACACCATGATCCCACATAAAAAGCCAGATGTGGTAGCAGGTACCTGTAACCCAGCACTGAGGTTGTGGGGATGAGGCAGGAGGGTATCTCTGGGACACGTACACCACACTTAAAATCATCCCTATACACAAAAAGCTAACTCATTATAAGAAATTTTGCTGCAAGGCCAGCCTGAGCTATAAAACATGGCAAGGCTGTCTTTAAAAACAAGCCTGAGATATTTAGCTCTGTGTGTGCTTGCCTAGGGCCGGAGTTTGATCTTGGCATACTTAAAGGGTCACTCAGAGTACATCCTGTGTGTTCAGACAAACACACAGTAGTATAATAACTTTTTCTCCCTTTTACTACATCTGGTGCCTCTTGATCACTGTTCGATTTTAAATTGTCACCTCCAATCTCACCTGTCCTTTACACCACAGTCAACAGCCATTGCAGCATCAGACTGAGGACTTACAGAGGCCAATGCTGGAAGCCCATTCAGTGTTTTTTGATGACAGGTCACTTTGGTGTTTTAAATAGTCACTGCCATTACTGCTCACTTGGCCCCACTCTCACAGTTCCCAGTGTGCTCAGTCTTCTGTCACAGTCACTTGGCGTCCTTTGATCTACTGAGCTGTTTAACTGAGTTGTGGGAGAATGGTCAAGCTGTCTCTTTGGTGGAAGCTTAGCTGAGAATAAATCCACAAGTTTGATGAGTCACTGTACCCATTGTTGAACACCTACTATGTGCAGATGTTGTAAGTGCCACTTACTGTTGCTCTGTGAAGGTGGCTCTGTAAATATTTGCTGAATATTAGCCACGTGAGTGTTTGTTTAATCACTCAGCCTTGCAAAGCTGTTACAGCTGGATTCTGGAAGAGAAATCTGAGACTTGGAGAGGATTAGGAACAAGCTTCCTGAACACAGCTAATAGCTTCACAAATGCAAAGCACGGAGCTGCATTTGTGTGGGGCAGGTCTGGTTCTGTGACTTGGCTGTCAGTTCTTTGGAGCCTGCAGGGCAGGGCAGGGTGTTCTTTGTGGGGAGGGGCACTTGGTATTCTTGAGACTGCTCTTTCTTCAAGGTGACAAGGCAGACAAGCTTAGGGACAGCCCAGATGTGGTGGAGCCATCTGCCCAGATTCACTTGCCTCCATGTAGAGCGTTGTGTCCAGCAGGTGATGTAGGCAGAGGCAGCTTGTGTGCTTCAGGAGCCTGAAACACCTGAGTTGGTTTTCTGTAAACCAAATTGAACTATTACTCTGTACACTTTGAAAGACTAATTTCCACACTATGCAAAGACTGAGCCCATAGAAGCAGCCTGGGGCCTTGCAGTAGCAACCCCAGAAGGTTCTCACTGCTGCTGCCCGTAGTTATGGTCTGAATGAAAACATGTTATTAATTCAAATATTCTCTGTTATTTTAGGCTTTGGACGTGGACCGGATGGTTCTCTACAAAATGAAGAAATCTGTGAAGGCAATCAATATCTCTGGGCTGGGTGAGTCCTCAGTGTTCCCTAAGGGTGGGTAGGGGGTGAAGTCCTGACCTTAGTCACCATGTGCCAGTGAGTGTGTTGAGCCTTCTGCACTGAGCATACAAACCAGAGACAATGGAATGCCTACTCCAGAAATAGGTTTTATTTACCTGTAGTCTGGTTCAGGAAAAATCTCCTGCCTCTCTCTGCCCTTGCATGAGCCCACTCCATCAGACTGGATGGCAGAAGATGGCTTGTTTCTGTTCAGTCTGTGCTATGAGTCACAGCAGAGTTCTCTCTGTGTTTCTCACCTCTCCTGTCATTTCCTAGTTTGGAAAGAAAATGAGTAAACATGCAAGCATAATCCACTAACTACCCAGTAATATTTGATTGACTTATAAATGCACTGAAGAAAAAAATCACCTCAGAACTGGGGAGAGCTCAGTTGCTCTAGTATTTACTGAGCACATGAGGTGAAACCTGGGCTTGGTTCCCAGTATCTGTTGCATGGGTGGGTGATTCTAGAACAGGAAGTAGAAGCAGAAGGATCAAAAGTTCAAGGGTATCCTCAGCTACATAGTAAGTTAGAGGCTAGCCCAGACAGCATGAGACCCTGTCTCAAAACAAAACAAGAGTCCCTGGAATTTTGGCTTAAAGTCAGCAGGCTGTACAGATGGTAGGAAGACTGCCCCACACAAATACTATTAATGATGGAAAATATTTCTGAAAAGTCACCAAATGTCTGTGTGGCCTCATTCAGAAGGAAGGTGTCAGCCTTCAGAAAGCAGAAATAGTGATGGTAGTAGAAGTTTAAAAGAGTCTGGTAGGTGTGGGGCAAGTAGGCGCTGCTCCAGTGTGAACACCCTGGGTGGAGGCAGCCTTCCAGATGACCCGACGCTGAAACTTGTGCCGTTAGTGCTAAGTATGTGCCAAGGGCAGCTCCCGTGGTTATGCTCACACTGAGTAGGGCTAGGGAGGATAAGAACTTCTAGACTGTTCTAAAGCCTGCTGACATCATCTTGTCCTCCTATCCAATAACTAATCTAACTAAAAGGAGACACCTCAAGGTAAGAGGGTCACAGTACAGACACATGGGGGCCTGAACGCCCCTCTAGACCCATACACAGGCACCCAGACTCCTACACTTCTCAGGGCTGCTCTCCCACAGGCTGGTTAGCCTTTTGTTCCCAGATCTACCTGTCCGGCTGTCCTCCTGAAGTGGGAAGCAGAACCAGGCTGTGTAGGTTCCACAGGGCTCGGGTCCAGATAGAATGAACATTGGAGGTTTGTTAGATTGAGTCACACAATATGGTCTGGGTAATCCAACAGTGGCTGTCAGCACACCAGAGAGGTTGCATACCAGCTGATGCTTAGGCCACCATCCTGGATGCACAAGCAGCCCCCATCTGGAGCTGAAAGCCTAGAGAATCCCAGGAGAGTTATTGGTCATTAGTCTGAAGTAGGCGGCTTAAGAAGCTGGGTTCTGGTGTTGGAAGGCGCAGAGTAGGTGTCCTCCAGAGGGGAAGGTGGGCAGGCTAACACCGGTCAGCTCTCCCTCAGATCTCCTTATGTCCAGGCCCCTGCCTAAAGGTACTGTCCACTCTTTGGGAGTCCTCCCTCTGTTTCTCTAGGAGCACTCTTCCAGCCTTGCTCAGGGACACATCTCTTGGTTGATGTTGATTCCACGT
Source organism: Uromys caudimaculatus (assembly GCA_028551405.1). Classification (NCBI taxonomy): domain Eukaryota; kingdom Metazoa; phylum Chordata; class Mammalia; order Rodentia; family Muridae; genus Uromys; species Uromys caudimaculatus. Next base: position 35,076,566 of record CM052705.1, read on the forward strand.
CCAGTTGAGTCAGCAACCAGGGTTAACCTCCACAGTGTTCTCTTGAAGACCTAGGAAACAATTTACAGAAGTTGTACAAGACCTTCACAGTGAGGCCCTCCAAATGCTGCTGCAGGAACTCAGAAACAGCCTAAATAAGACATGAGTGGGGGGGCAGGAGGCTCAGTACCGCAAAGAGCCCAAGTTTCTCCCTGGTCCCAGTAAGAACTAGCAGGAACAAAGGACAAACTGATTCTTACACATGTAGAGGGCTGGAAGGTGATCCTCTGCCTCAGGCCCTGTCCTGCAGACGGCAAGGGGACAATACTATCCTTTGAACACTCACTGTGAACCCTCAGCTTCCTGTGCATTGTGATAACCTGGACAACAGACTGCTCTAATTAGACAGCAGGAGAAGACTGCAGAACAGAGCTGTTCCCAGGGTGTTCTTTTCCTGCTGGCACGGGGCAGTGGCTGTTCAGTCACAAAGCCATGGCCCGGCTACCTTCAGTACGTCTAGCACCTTGTTCTCAGGAGGCCAACAACTCACTAAGGAACGGGATGCTCAACTGTTGACACAACTCAGATTTCACAAAGCATCTCAGGAGAATTTATTTCATTTTTTAAAAATTGGATTCTCTTGGCTTTTTGAGTTTATAATTTGGAGAGTATTAAACACATTACATAAAAGGGATACTGTATTTTGGTCAGATTGAAGAAAAGTGATTTCATCATCACATGTCGAAAAGACTTTATCTGAGATAAAAAGGAGGTTATCTTTTTAAGTGAGATGAACAGGAGTGAGCGTGGCTCGTGTGCGGGCTGATGTGCGTGTCCATCAGCCTTGATGTACCCACAAGTCTCTTACTTGTCTTTCTGACCCACATTGCTGTGCGTGAACTGTAAACCTCGATCCATTACCTGTCTTCCTGGAAGCACTTTAGAAATAAAGACCAGAGGCACTGCTATGTCTGCTTACAAGCCAGAATTCCTCTTACTCACACTGAAGTCAGTGGACATGAGCTCCATTTAGAACATGGGGAAGATGAGGGAGGCCTGTAGGAGCAGTAGACAGGGTGGAGCACCAGCAGACAGAATTCTACCAGAACCACCCAGAAGGTTCAGTGTGCAAATATGGGTTGTTAGGTGATGTTGTTGCCTTGATCTCCTCCGTGTTCAAGTGGTCCCGAAGCCACAGCTGCCATATTTAGTGAACTCTGCAGGAACCAGGCGAGGTCCAGCCTCTCACATATCCCCTGGGCTCAGGCCACCCATCAGAGGTCCACCCCCCATGCCCATGCCCACAAGTACATCTTTGATTGCCTCACCATTTCTTGCCATGTTTGGGCCTCCCTCTACCGCACACTCTGTCTGATCAACATGCTGTTTCTCCTTGAGACCCCAGGAAGGAGCCTTGCTTACTGTTGAAAGCTCTTAGCTGATAGGGCTTCACAGTTCTTGGCAACTGTGTCTATCGAGGTCTGTGTTGCTCCTGAGGTATCATGCATCCAGCAAGCTAGCTTTGCACCTGACCCTGAAAGGGGGAATCTTTCATTTATGTTATCTCGTATCCATCAATTCCATTATGCCGAGTTTGAATTGTCATATGGCTGAGAGGATGATTTTTTTTTTTTTTTTTAAGTCCGAGTACTATCTTGGAATCCTTATTTGAGAATAGTGTTGTCTGCTTGGTAAGTCACCTGATTTCTTTCATCCATGATTTCTTTCCTCCAGTGTTGTTGATGTCAGTCACAGCAACAGTTTATAGACTTCCTTTGTAACTACTAGGTTGCGACTCGTCCTTTAGAATATATTTATTCAGTGAGTCTAAGGATAGTTTGAGTTGTTTTAGAACTAGTCAGAAATAAGTCAGAACATTGTGTGAGGGTTCAGCTGCTGGCCACCACGGTTGGCTAGTTGCATCAGAGCTTGGACAGCTTCCGCTCCAAAGGCTGCTCCCAAAGAGGAGTTCCCAGAGGTTGATTCTAGTGTTCAGTGTCCCAGGACCGCTACTTGTCCAGAAAGAGTGGTCCTTTTGCTTATGTCTGAAACAATAGTGAGAACAGTTGAGCATTTATGCCTGGCCTGTGCTATGTCTTTCCTGGTCTCACCCTCCTAAGTCTGTCCTGACTTATCATGGACTGGCCCCATATGACCTCTTGCCTGGCCCCACTTTGTCTATGGCAACTTGAGTCCGTCCATTGCTTCCAGAGCATGTGGAGACTGTGTCTTTCTTCACACTCCCTGGCTTCGTCACCTGGGTGTGACCTTCCCACCCCTACTGTGTTTCAGGCTGAGACTTGAGGCAGGGTAAGCCTTTCCTGACTCCCACTTCCTCTTGCTTCTGTAGCATGTTTCTGTCTGCCCAGTGGTTTTAGGGAGCATACCTTCTTCATTCAGATTTGCAGGTGAGAAGTGAAATGTGGGTCTCACTGTGAAACATTGGAAATGTAAATAAAGTATCAAAAAAAAAAAAAAAAAAAGCATCTTCAAGGTTCCTTCCCTTCCCCATTTCTTCTAGAGGCCAGCTGCACTCCTGGGCTCTCAGCCTCTTGTATCTACAGAGCCAGCAAAGGGCCACTGGAGTCTTCTCACAGGTCATGTTTGAGAGTCTGCATGGCTGCTTGTCGCAACGTGATGCTCTATATCCATGCCGCGAACAGAAGAGGCTTATTGCAGTTTTAGAAACAGGAAATCCCCATTAGGCTACCAAGGTCTTGGTTTATAGACAGTTTGCTTGTTTCCAGATCATAGCCCTGTATGTAGCCCTCCTGGCCTGGAACATGCTATGTAGACCAAACTGGCTGAGAATTCACAGAGATGCATCTGCCTCTGCCTCCTATGTTCCACCACACATGGCCAACAGTTATTTCCTTGGGATACAGGAAGCAAGTCCTCTGGGGTCTCTGCTCATAAGGGCATCAATCCCATGAGAGCCTTGCCTTCTGAATTCATCTAAAGCTAACACCTTCGGAGTGGCTCCATCTCTTGATATTAACACATTGAAGGTTTGGACTTCAATATTAAACATGGGGAGAGAGTCGTGTTCAGTCCCACAACAGACTCTCCTGCCTCCCTCCTTCACATTTAAGTATCTTTCATTTTAAAAATTACATGTATTAATGATTAATTTGTGTGGGGTGGGGTGGGGGCTATGTGTACATAGAGTAACATTCACAGTTCGATTCTCTCTTCCCGCCACGTGGGCCCTAGCAATGGAATTCAGGTCATCAGGTTTGGTGGCAAGTGTCTTTACCTGCTGAGCCATCCTGTGGGCTTTAAGCGCCCCATCATCTAGAACAATTGCATCTCAAAATGGTTAGCAAGTTTAGCTCATCTACTCTTATCTCTCCCTGTCAGGCAGCACACTGTACTCACGGGTTCTGGGGGTTACGGTGTGAGTGATGGGACATTCTCCCTCCCACATCGGGCCTCTGAACAGTTTTGAGGTTCACTTTAGACTCTTCTGGTGAGCCCCACATTAATGGGTCCCTAATATTCAGGCACTGTTAACAGCTGCATATAGGTGCCCAATAAATCCCCAGCTACCGCCCTCCTAGTGTAGAAGAAAGAGACCGGCTGATAATTGTCCATCCAGTGTCTGTGAGGTTTGCTCTGTGAGAGTTTCTGTGGGTTTGTATGGAAGGAACATGGCTGGGATGTTTTGGAGCAGGGATCAACAAGCTGTGTCCAGCCACCTCTGTTTTAAGCTGGTGAGCTAATAATGGCTTTTGTTCTTTTATCTGATATGTACACAAACACTTTAATATTGCCCACAAAGCTTTGTTTGTTTGTTTAAATTTACAAGTTCTTGCCTTAAAAGCAATATTTCTGAAGGCCTTGGGACAGTGCTTTTCACACTGTGGGCCAAAACCCCTTAGACAAACCTGGGTTTCCAAAAATATTTGCATTATAATTCATAACAGTAGCAAAATTACAGTTATGAAGTAGCCATGAAAACAATTTTATGGTTGGGGTCACCACAACATGAAGAACTGTATCAAAGAGCCACACAGCATTAGAAGGCTGAGAACCACTGCTCTGGGGAGATCTGGTTAAAACCAAGGCCTAGACTCCACCTGTGGAGTCCCTGGCTCAACTGGTCTGTTTATAGCTTCAGTGTTTGCTAATTAAACAGTGCCCCAGGGGTAGAGCTGGTCTTTGAGAAGTCCACCTTTGAAGTTGTCCTGGGCCTTAAAGGTATCAGCATATCCTCCCCCCATCTACTAAGCATTGATTTTCTTTTGTGATAGCAAGGATTATGTTCTCTGTTGGGGGTGCCTTTTGTGGAATGTCTTATGTACAGATTTTTATGTTGTTAAGAAACTCGTTTCTGTAAGTTCCCCCCACTCGTGGACTGCTACCTGAACTCTTAAAAACAAAACAAAACAAACAAACAAAAAACCCGAACCCAACTTTTTATTTATTTTAAAACTGTTATTTCTTAACATTTCTAAGCTCTGTCTCAGCATAAAGGTGTTCTCCAAGCTGGGAAGTTGAACCTAACATTTTCATCTGTGTTTGACACATCAGCAGGTGGGAAAATTCATCTCCATCAAGGAGGAAACAACATGAGACTTTCATTTTCACTTCTAGACACACTGTGGTGGACGGAGTGTTCTTAGGGAGAGCTAGAGTCCTTCTTACCTGGAGTCCAGAGGCTCTGGGGAAATTGTCACACCCCCAAAAAGATACAGAGGAAGAAATGCTAATTTTAGCTGCAACTTTTACTGTCTTCCACCTACTGAAGAAAATGAGCCTTCATCACCCTCTACCCCCACCCCGTGTGTGTGTGTATGTGTGTGTGTGTGTGTGTGTGTGTGTGTGTGTGTGTGTGTGTGTGTGTGTGTGTGTGTGTTGCCGGACCACCTTGCAGAACCCGAACCTGTTTCCTCAGAGCTATGGCAAGATGAAATGTTACTTATCTCTTGACTCCTGTCAGCAGTGGCAGCCATCGAATGAGGCTTTGAACTCTGACTTTCAGGGACTGTAACTATCCCTCATCAAACCCTAGAAGTAGTCCTGGCTCCTTGGCTCAGGGCCTGGGGGTGAAATGGGAGGACATCTTACCAAGTCATCGTTGTAAGTAACAGGAATTGTATGCCCAGGTAGATGAAATAAAATCGGCTAAAAGCAGCTTGGGTAGAGAACACATGCTATGCTGTGTGCACTGTGGCTGATGGCATCATTTGGCCAACATGAGGACTTCTTCTAGCAAAGAATGCAATTGGATGTAAAATCTGTCCTGTTTCTAATTGCTTGAAGTTACTTCCTTTCGAGGGGCACCTGGGAATTACAGGCCTGAAGAGAGCTGTTTGCCACACCCTTACCTGGGCTTAGAGCAGAGTTGGACACAGATAGCTCTAACCAGGGAGAGTCCCTGCATGAGTCAGGCAGCCCTGAGCTCGTCTTCAGTTGCATCCTGTCCTGGGGTCTCTGGAAACTGCCAGAAGCCTTTGTGGCCTCCAGTGCTGGAGGTTTTCTTCATTTCCAGTGCTGTTTCTGCCTTGTACGTTTGCTGTCACCATGAGTTGTTTTAACACATTTGCACTGGCAGATTCAAGCTTTACTCATTGTGTTGTATCTAAGTCTACCTCACTTCCAGTTTCTCCTCCTCCTCCTCTTCTTCCTCCTCTTCCTCTTCTTCCTCCTCCTCTTCTTCCTCCTCTTCCTCCTCCTCTTCTTCCTCCTCTTCCTCTTCTTCCTCCTCCTCTTCTTCCTCCTCTTCTTCTTCTTCCTCCTCCTCTTCCTCCTCCTTCTCCTTCTCCTCCTCTTTCCATTTTTTTAAATTGAGATGTGGCTCTCATTTTATAGCCCAGGTTTGCCTGGTATTCACTATGTAGCTGAGGCTGGCCTTCCAACTCACAGTGATCCTTCTTCTTGAACCCCTCCAGTGCTGGGATTATAGGTGTGCACCTCGTGTGTGTGTGTGTGTGTGTGTGTGTGTGTGTGTGTGTGTGTGTGTGTGTGTTCGTTTGTTTGTGGTGTGTCATCAGTGTGTGTGTGGAGGCCAGTAGGATATCAGGTGTTTTCCTTTATTTCCTTGAGACAAGGTCTCTCAGTAAACCTGAAGCTTGCCCTTTTTGTCTAGGCTGGCTAGCCAGCGAGTTCTTGGGGTCTGGGATCCACCTGTCTCTGCCTCCCAGTTGTGGGGCTGCATTGCTTGCATGGCCATGCCTGGCTTTTTACACAGGTGCTTGGGGGTATGAGCCTAGGTCCTTGTGGCTGCAGGGTAATTGCTCTTAACACACTGATCCATCTCTCTAGACCCTCCACACACACACACACACACCCCACCCCTCATCCATCTTCCTAACACAGATTTTATGACTCTTTAAATTACCTTCCAGTTCTTTCTATTACCTAGGGGAAGCACTTCATTATCTGGTCCCAGGGGACCCTCCATTGACTGCTGCCTCTGCCCAGGGTCTGTGTGTACTAAGCCCATGACTTTCTGATTGCCATTCTGTGTTTGCACAGAATAGACTTAGTTGAGCCTTTCTGTTTGATAGAGGTTTGCTCCTTGTGGCCAAGGCCTGTTATAGGAATCTTTATTCATTAGCATCATAGGCTTCCCACATGACTGGGTTTTATTCTCTTAGATGATGGGTGCTTAGGAAATACAGAATGAAAACACACACGAGACCGGATGTTTTCAGTACCCAGAGCCTGTGTTCTAAAGGGCAGAAACCAGCAACATGACAGACATGCAGCTCTATTGGCACTGCATCCTCCGCTTGGCTTCAGTGCACGGTGAGCAGTAGGAATTTGGAAGAAGTAACTGGGAGTTGTGTTAAACTATTCACATTGCCTCTGAGCTGTTCTTGATAGTACAGGATCATTAAAAGACAGGATCAGAGGTTCCCAGATCGTAGGCAGTGGTCGGCTCATGCCTTGGCCTGTATTGGCCACAGCCTGACTTTACGTGACATACCAGTGGCATCTGTTGGGACCAGTGCCATTCATGGGAGTCTTGAAGTGGAAAGAGCTACAGGTATTTTGAGAAAGCGCAGGGTTGGGAAGGAGTGTCCCCCTGAAGCCAGTCTTGCCAGAGATGATACACTACCTATTTGCTCATGCTCTCTCTTCCAGGAAAAGTTTTGAGAGAGAATAACAGACTGCAGTGATCTTATCTTTTTTCTTTTCTTTTTTCCTTCCTTCCCTCCCTCCTTCCCTTCCCCCCTTTCTTTCTCTCTCTCTCTCTCTCTCTCTTTCTCTCTTTTTGTTTGGTTTTTGAGGCAGGATTTCTCTCTGTAGCCCTGGCTGACCTAGAACTCACTATGTAGACCAGGCTGGCCTTGAACTCACAGAGATTCTCCTGCCTCTGCCTCCTGAGTGCTGGGATTAAAGACGTGCACCACTGTACCTGGAAAGACTATAGCAATTTTTAAAAATTATTTTATGGGTGTTTATGGGTGTTTGCCTAACTGTATGTCTGCACACCACGTGTGTACAATGCCTACTAAAACCAGAAGAGGGCAACAGATGGCCCGAAACTGGAGTTAACAGACCTTTGTGAGTCTCCAGTGTGGGTGCTAGAGCATGAACCCAGATCCTTGCTCTTAACCGCTGAGCCATCTCTCCAGTGGCAACTACAATCGCACAGGCATGGAGAGCTAAAATGATCGAGATATTGCAGCTGATGGTGGCTTCTTATGTTGCTTGCTTACTATGAGGATGCCTAAGTTTGGCTTAGAAAACCTGATTGTGAGTGCAACCAGCTTTCCTGGTGTGCAGGAACAAAAGGGGCGTGGTGTGTGCTTACCCTGAGCCACCCTGGCACTGCAGTTGGTTCATTTCCTCAGCTATAAGACAACATAAAGGAATATTCCAGAAAGTGTGGGGTCTGCTGTCTGGTGTGCAAAGGCAACGGTTTGTTGAGTACTTGTTATTTTTAACCTTCATGCATTTTGGTACATTTTCCTTCAGCTTCCATCCTGTATCTTATATTTTATGAAATTGAGACTGAATGTCTAATTTTATATTCTGCCTTTTTCAAGTTGGGTCTCCTGTCCTCCATTCCATGAGATGATTTAACGAGCTGACCCTGGTGTTAGAGAAATGACGGAAGTGGTTAAGAATGCATACTGTTCTTGCAGCAGAGGACTTGAGGAGATTTCTAGTACCCACAACTAGGCCAGCTGCAAATACCTGCTGCAGGGAATCCAACCTCCTCTTCTTGCCTCTGTGTGAACACAGACACACACACACACAAATCTTTAAAAGCTCACCTCAAATGCTGTTTTGTAGGCATGCTCACCCTCCTCCAGCTCAGCAGTGTTGGCACCATGTACATTTCCTATTTCCGGTCTGTAACTCATCGTGTGTACAATGCTAACTACTGAGTGGTATCACACTTCCGAAGACCATCAGAATTATGTGTTTTCCGATGGTCAAGACCCACAGGTTAAGAACCGTTGCTTTGGATAGATTCTCGGAAGTGAGGTTCTCAAACAGCGTGAGCATTTTAAAGACTTTATTCCAGACCACCAAGGTGTCCGCTGGAAGGTTGCTTTCAGTTTTTCATCTGGGCCTGACCCTAGAAATGAATTCTAAAACCAGCTCTCCTCTGGGACAGGAAATGACCCTCTGAGAAGATGAGATCATACAAGTTTAGCTTATTCCTTTAGAAATTGTGTGCTTCAGGTTAGATCTGAAACCAGACAACCTGTAGGGCCTGGGCTATGATCATCTTTGGAATATCTTTATGTGAACATGTGGTGCACATGTCAATATTAATCATGTCATCTGGGGAGTGTCTCACAGCACTGCTATCATGGAGAATGAATGTCTCCTGACTGTTCACTACCTGTCTAGGTGACTCAAATGTGCCACCTCAGTGGATGCTTCTCAGCCAGAATCCAGGTAACCATGGTCTTGTGTGGATCAGGGGCTTGCAGCAGCTCTAGGGGTGACAGAAGTTGGGGCCAGCCTGGTGCAGAACTACCCACCTGTTTCTCTTCTTCATCGATGATGGCATTTTGAGCTGTTGGCTTGACTGGAAGGGTGTGGCCTTTGTTTTAGCCTAGAGCAGAAGGGAGGGTTGCAAGTAGAGGAATGCACCAGCAGTTCCTGGTGTGGAGGAAGAACTCTGGACTGAGAGAAAGCCAGAGGTCTGCTCTGGCTCTGCAGACTCGCTGTGTCACCTGATGCAGTCTCTGTCTTCCCCATGACTGGCTTGCTGTCTGTAAAGAGAGTGCTAGGGCAGGTCCTCTCAGCACCCTTAGTACAGGACAGAGCAGTGGATAGGGATGGACAGGAGGCATGTCCTGAATAGTTTGGGTTTCAGAGTTGAGAGCTGGATGCAGGCAGGACCTGTGAAAGAGACGTTAACCGCCATCGAATGCACAAGACTGCAGGGCTCATAGCGCTTCATGCCTTCTTGTTTCCTCTTGGTAAATCATATCCTCCCTTGGAAGATTTGTCCAAATGTTTTCTTGATCCGTGGCATGGAGCGGTGATCAGCGAGGACACTGATGTCTCTTTCGCAGGCATTTCTACCTGCTCCTGTGAACATACTTGTCCTTGGTGTCACTCTGATGCACTGCCGTGCTCCTGCTGCTGGACTGAAAGTAGTCAATGGAATATCTGCATTGAAGACGGAGGTAGTTAGGACCATGTTGGCCGATGGAGGTTAACTGGCTGTGACGAAACACGCGCACACACACACACACACACACACACACACACACACACACCGCCATCTTTTGTTGCTTGTGCTGGTGGCTTGCACCTTTAGTGTTCTGTGCTATTCTGATTCGCCAGCTTTATGTGTATGTGTCTCATTAAAGAGCAGCAAGGAGCTGCCTTTTGCCTTTTAATTTAGATCCAATAATTTTTTTCTTAAATCATAGTCTTTGAGTCTCCTCCTTGATATACACATTTAAAATGGCAAAATCAGGTAAGCCGAAAAGCACAAGATAAAACCTAACCCTTGCCTCTAACCTTCATGTCTGCTGCTGCTTAAAGGGTAGGTTCTTGGGTGGGTGTACCCTAGTTCATTCATCTCTCGAATAGATTGGATTTTGTGCCCTGAGGTGTGGAAGACAGGAACATATGCAGGGAGAACTCCAAAGAAACGGGGTCTCATCCTGGGGCAGATCCTACGGTTCAGATTCCCATCTCCCTGAGTCTCTCAGAGGAGATATTCTTGGCTTGGGATCCCACAAACTGGAGCAGAAGATGTATTCGAACCAGGGGGAGGTGAGAGAGCAAGTGTCCTGTAAAACAGCCTTCAGTTCTGTAAATAAAAGCTGATAGATTCATTTTGGGATCTTTCCAGAAACTTTATTCCCAGGCTATTTATTTTAGGTTCCTATTTTAAGGTTTGTTTTTTTGGCAAAAGAATGATAAAGGCTCTCAGATTGCTCTCAGATCTTGGTAGGAAAATTTCCAACTTGGGGATGATCTAGAGCAATCAGTTACCATACTTTTAGGCAAGTGGGCACTGTCCTGGGCATCCTAGGAAGACACAAAAATGCAGAGTACACAGGCTGGAGTGAGATGCTTCTACTCATTTGAACATTGAAGGAAGTTCACACACACACACATACACACACACTTACATACACACACATATGCACATGCACACACTCACACACACATACACACACTCGCACACACATACACACACAGTCACACACATATGCACACATACACATACACACTCACACACATACACACACTCACACACATATGCACGCACACACTCACACACACACACACACTCACACACATACACTCACACACACATACACACACACATATGCACACACACTCACACACACACACTCACACACATACACACACTCACACACACATACACACACACATATGCACACACACTCACACACACACACACACTCACACACATACACACACATACACACTCACACACATATGCACACACACACTCACACACACATGCACACACTGCACATGGCCAGCACCAGCTATCTTTTGTGGCCATCAGCTCTGGGCTAAAACCTCACTGGGACTTGCCTATGTTTTAAATTGGAAATTGATCTTTTTTTTAATAGTGTTTGGTGCAGAAGGGCCTCTTCTTCATAGTTCACCACATGTGTTAGACTTATACATAGAAATGGGGATGATTGCTCTGTCAAATGGAATTTAAGAATCTAAAAATTGAGTACTTTCAGTTTTAAGCAAGGTAAACTAGTTTTGATTTTTAAAATGGTATTTACTATTGTATGTGAGCACATGCATGCCACAGCACACGTATGTAGATTGGAGGATGACTTTGTGGAATCTGTTTTATCTTTCCACCTTTACATGGGGTCTGGTCTGGGAATTGAACCCTGTCTTGCCCAGTTTGCATAGAAGGTACTTTTTCCTGCTGAGCTGTCTTGCTGGCCCAAGGTAGGCTTTTTCTAGACATGAACCACCAGTGTGTCAGAGACGGGAGGAGCAGGCTGAGGAGTCAGACACACTCAGGGCTGAAGCCCAGCTGTGTCACTCTGCAGTTTTGTTGCCTGGGACTCCATATAGAGGTCTGGTGTCACAGTTAGTACTGCTTGTGGTGTTGGTTGTGTGCACCATGTGTCCTTACCCTACACTGACTCTTACTATATTCTGACACCAGAAGTCAACAAGCCTCTATTATTCACAAAACTGATAGAGTAGGTTTAGTGAGGGTTACCCTTACCTACCAGTCACACAAATGCCCCCTGGCAGTTATAAAACTGGAGCCCAGATCTTCTGAGGGCTTGTGATACCAACATGCGCATGCATGCGTGTGTGCGTGAGAGAGAGGGAGAGAGAGAGAGAGAGAGAGAGAGAGAGAGAGAGAGAGAGAGAGAGAGAGCGCATGTGTATCCATCTAGAATTCCTGAGCCTCTTTCTGGAACCTCCCCACCGCAGTGTTGAGAAATGATCCTCAGGGCTTTGGCCATGCTAAATAAGCGTTGCCACCGAGGACAACCCAGCCCTGGAATGCTTCTCAAAATAAAAAGACTGAGGCATCGAAATTTAATTTTCTCCAGTGTTTGCTAAATCCACATTAGCATCCCCACAAATACCAGGTGCCAATTGAGGTCAAGGACGTGGTGCCTCCCTGGTGGTGGGGGAACAGGCCGTTAATAGATCACAGGATTGGCTCAGGGTTTAGGACTGCCCTTAAAAGGGCTTATAGTCCCTTTGTTACCAGGCATTGGCGCTAATGAGCAATGGTTCTGTGGTCCTGAGGAAGGCGACTGCAGAGGAGCCTCCAGGATCATTCCTTGATGAGACAGCCAGAGTCTGTGGACCATTTCTGCCTGGCAAGGTCTACACTAATTGTGCTGTGTACTTGCCTGCCTTGCCTTGCCTGGAAACTGGTTGTGTTTAGTTTCTAATTGAGACCAAAGTCTAGGAAGCAAGACCCATGGGAGTGGTAGTTCTATTACAGACTGGCTGGTTTCACTTGAAATGCCTGTCCTAGCAGAGAAGGAATTTGATTCCATCTTGTTAACATACTGGAATTGCTGTGCTCTTTACCCTAGCTTTGAATCAGAGATCCAAGTGGGGACTCTGATTAGTCGTTAAACACCTGTGTATGACTTTATTTATACTTCCTATTTGTTGGGATATGTTCTCATGTAGTCCAGACTTGCTATGTAACCAAGGATGACCTTGAACTGATTGTCCCGCCCACACTGCCCAAGTAATAGGATTACAGGCATGCGCACAGCGCCTGGTTTGTGTGTTGCTGGGGATCTGACCCAGGACTTGGAGCAGGCTAGGCAAGCCCTCCACCAACCAAGCCACATTTCCTTCTGTGTATAATCTTCATGTTCTGGACCCATAGCCACCGAGCTTAGAGACCCTAAGGCTAGGTTTCTTCCTCTTTAGTGTGTTATCTTGGTAAGAGGAATGACAGAGTTTGCTCTTTCTGTGGCTTTATGTTCACGATGTGGACGAGGACAGCCTGGTCCCTCACCTAAGTACTTCCAATAGATGAGAACAGACTTACTTGACAGTTTCAGTGTGGCATGTCAATGGAAGGAGAGTGGAGGTTTAAACCCAGGCACCCAGGGATTAGGACAAGTCTTTAGAGTTTTGGGGAGAGCGGATAAGTGGATTGAGTGAGTGGGAGCTAGGGTGGAGGGTCTGGGTAGAGGAGATCCAGAGCAGAGACGACAGGACCAAGCTGGCTCCTGTTACCCAGCCAAGGCTTCAGAGAGCACCAAGTCCCTGTGTAAGGAGGTGACAGTGTCGTGGATCTCTGACTGGGTGTCCTGCGCTTTCGTGGGAAAAGAGCTGGCATCTTCTGCTACACTTCTAAGAGGGAGCTGGGACCCTATCTTAGACCAATGGCTAGTGTGGACGGACTGAGGAGGAGTCTGGGAAACCCTGGGGTAATGGGATATCTCTGAGAGTTTCTGTTGCCCTGCAGGGAACCTGATAGGACATTTGCATGTCACTAGCTGCTTCTTTGGGCACAATGATTTCATTTTGGAATAGTAATTGTTTTTCTGTTCCTGTAACCTGACTGTTCCTGAGTGTTTATTCTGATAATGTTCTCCATGTTTAATTCCGGACAATGTGTTTAGTCTTATTTGCGACAGAGAAGGACCTGGTGGTCCAGGACCTGACTGCTTGGTTGATACATTAACAGCCCCTCCATTTGCTCTTGCAGCACACGTGGAGAACGAGGAACAGTACACCCAGGCTCTGGAGAAGTTCGGTGGCAACTGTGTATGCAGAGATGACCCAGACTTAGGAAGCGCATTTCTGAAGTTCTCTGTGTTCACCAAGGAGTTGACAGCACTCTTCAAAAACCTGGTTAGTGCCCACTGTGTGTGCAGCTATGCTGTGTGCAGTGCCCGTCATGCCGCTGCTGGGGAGACAGCCCATCAGCTGGTCAGGATGGTGTGTTCTCTGGGTCCTATGGAACCTAAAATAATTACACTTTATATATATTCACAGTGGGTAAATTTGGAACAAATTTTACAGTTGTAATTTTTTTCCCTTAATATGACCTAAAATTAACTTGGCATTTTAAACTGTCAGGTGCAGGATAGAATGGGTGCAGAATTAAGGGCCCTTGACTTTAGTTTCTAGTAGTTTTAAAACTGTAGACTAGTGTATTGCAGTGATGTCTAGCACTTTTCTGTTGATGTGAAGAAATTCCATGATCAAAGCAACTCATAGAAGAAAGAGTCATTGCAGGCTGGCTTACAGTTGCAGAGGGTTAGAGTTCATGACCATCATAGTGAGAAGCAAGATAACAGGTAGACATGCATGATGCTGGAGGGAGGAGGGGAGAGGGGAGGGGGAGGGGGAGGGAGAGGGAGAGGGAGAGAGAGAGAGAGAGAGAGAGAGAGAGAGAGAGAGAGAGAGAAGGGGAGAGAGAGAGAATTGGGAATGGTGTATGCTTTTGAAACTTCAAAGCCTACTCCCAGTGACACACCTCCTCCAACAAGGACACACCTCCTAATCCTGCCCAAACAGTTCTACCAACTGGGACCAAGCATTCAAATATGAGTCTATGGGGGCCATTCTCACTCAAACCACCACATGATAGCAGGCATTCAGATTGATAATATCTAATGAATATAAGCAAGTTAACCTATACTCAAAAAAAACCTATACACAGATGTCACCATGGATATTTAAAGGTCTTCAGGACAGGAAGAAAAGCTTTGTGAGCGGGGAGAAACAGAGTGGAATGCTTGTTAGCACAGGGGTGGGGGATGGGGGCGCAGGGGTGTGTGTGTGTGGATCAGACTTTATTTGTGCTGGGCAGTTCCATGCCTTTCCCTGCTGTGGGAACAGGATTCTGAAGAAGCAGGCGAGAGGGCTGTTTGTGATCCTGCCCTGGTGGGTGGTTGTTTCCCCAAGTGGAATGGGCCCTGGAGATCTCCCTAGCATTTCCTTCCTGTTTTTCTCCCCCAGTTTCTTCTAAAGGCTGCCGAAGGCCAGGTCAGGACTCAGTCATGCTCTCTGTGGAGGTCACAGGCAGCGAAGTGTTTTCATTTCTCCTCTCAGCTCATGACAAGTGAGGAAACTGCTCATCTCAGAGGTGGTGGTGGTTGGTCTGTGGGGCTGCATCAGTGGGCAGGGAGCAGGGAATGTTGCATTTTAGTTTATTACAGGAAGGGCAGAGAGCAAGGTCGTTTAAGGCTGTTCCTCTCTCTCCCCATCTTCTCTTCAAAATACTTCCTTACAAACAAAAAGCTGTCATTATCTTTAGTTTTTGTTTGTTTGCTTGTTTGCTGGTTTGTTTTTTAACTTGAATGAATTTGAAACCCCTTGGCATTCTGATAAAGTCTGGTTACTCTTTGTCCCTATCCCAAACAGTGGCAGGCTGCATGGTGCTTCTTGGAGCCTACTTCTTCCAGTGCATAGTGTGGGTGGCTCAAAAAGAAGGGAGAGGGTCTTTGCATGACTCAGGGTAAAGCTCTCTAGATGTTGGCATGGTGGGGTTCCCTATGGAAAAGTCACTGTGCTCCCTGAACTCTGAGCCCCTCAGTGCAGAGTGGTCAGTCAGCTTCTTAAAGTTTCACTTCTAAGTACCAATAAGCATCCTTGAGAACAAGACCAGAGTAGGCCGGAAAAGAGCAGGCGACAAAGAGAGTGATCCAGAAAGCAGAGAGCATTATAGCAGCTGTGTGTTTACTGTAACCCCAGAGAAACCTGAGGGGCCTGCATGTGTATGGGGGAGGTGGGTGTTTCTGGTTATTGGAGGAGTTGGGGGTGTGGAGACCATTAGTGTATGAAACTATAAAATTAAAAATCTGGGGGCAGCTGGTCAGTGGTGGTGTATGCCTTTAACCCCAGTCCTCGGGAGCCAGAGCAGGTGGATTTCTTGATTTGAGGACAGCCAGTGCTCCACAGAGAAATTCTGTTTCAAGGAAACAAAAACAAAACAAAACATAAAATTCCTGGGGCTGAGAAGAAGAACTTTTGCCTCCTAAGCACGAGGATGTGAGTTCGGATTCCCAGGATCCATGAATAAAGCGCACTTGTAATTCCATTGATGGCAAGATGGGGCACAGAGCCAGATGGATCCCTGGAAGCTGGCAAACCAGCTAGTCTGACCTCTGTGGCGAAGTTCCAGACCAATAAAGGCCCCAGTATGTACAAAAGCTATCTAAGGGCCAATGACCAAAGTGGTCATCTGACCTCTGCACTTGAGTGTCTGCACTTGAGCCTTTGTATCACACACACACACACACACACACACACACACACACACACCCCTATCCCTGATAAGATTGGGTAGGGGAAAAAAACTCCCAAAAAGCAGATCAAGAACTAAATAAAGGAAAGCTGTCAATTAGGAAACACACAGAGGATGAATCTCCCAGCCAGTCTTAGATGCAGCAGCACACTGGAAACCTAAGTTGTAGCAATACCTTTAAATACTGAGAAAAACATGGCTCTGCCCGGCCTCAGGCCCAGCCCACCAAGCTTGAGCCTGGGGTCAGAGATGCTCCCACATTCGCAGGCTCTCAGATATGATTTCTCTGAAACTCCTGCAGGAAGTGCTTTAGCAAAGGAAGAGGGAAGCAGAAAAGGAGGACTTGGTGTTAGGGTGGGAAGGCGGGCAGTGAAGGCAGAGAGCAGTCTGCTACTGCTAGGCTCAAGTGCGGATGCCTGAGGCAGGTGGGGAGGCGCTCACTCTCTCCAAATCCCTCTGGACTGTCTCAGCTAGATTTTATGTGGACTAAAACCAGCCAGATGCCTTTCCACTCCTTAGCTCATCACACCAGATATCTAGATCAGATAACTCAGGCCCTGATAGTGCACAGAACTGAAATCTCTCTGTGGAGGGTCAGAGCGCTCGGCCACTCTGGAGTGTGTGCTGCTAATAAAGAAGGGTCACCTGCAGCGTGCCACCCCTCAGGGTCTGCAGTTCCTCGTGCAGGCACAGCCAACTCAAAGCAGCTCTTCCCCCCATCTTTTATTTTCTGTAAGAGCAGGGAGGAGATCAGAGCAGAGCAGGACCTGGATGTCGTGTCTGGAACATTGCTCACCATGCTGTGGCTTTGCCATTTGCAGTGCTTGAGAAAAATAAAAATCAGAGTCCAGTTGCAGTCAGACTCTGTACAGAGTGGAAGTCTCAGGGCGGGACACAGTAAGCATCCACAGTGTGGCAAGCTGGGCATGAAAGATCCTCTGTTTCCTTTGCTTCTGGTGGCTGCAGTGCAAGAGAGTTTGTCCTACCAGTTGCTGAACCGGGGGTGGGGGGGTGGGGGGGGTGGGGGGGCATAAGCTAAGTGATTTCTGGGGCCTTAGCTGGTGAGGGACTGAGTTGGGATTCAGAATGAGGCCTTACGGTCCAAACTCATGGGGCTTTCTACCATTCACACCCGAGGAGGCTGCTTGGTGGCATTTGGAGGGACAGAGGACAGAACCTGAGAGAAAGTAGGTAGGGTAAAGTAGCCAGAGACATGGTTTCCCTGCTGGGGCAACAGCCTGCCTTGCATGGCCAGTGTGGAGGCAAATTGAACACGTGGGAGGACTTGCAAAGTGCAGTCTGTTGGAGCTGTTATGACCTGTGAACTCATGCAGCCTGGCCCTGGTAACTCTGAAGACTCATGTGTCTTGCTTTAAGCTGTGAAGCTTTCACTTCGTGGAATGTGGACTGTTGGTCTTACTTTCCAGCAAAGATAAAGACAGAGAAAAATCTTCTTTGAGCCTAAATCAACACTCACCAAGCATGGTGTGGATGCTGTCAACCATGGGGACGCTGGGCCACAACCTCTGAGCTGCCTGGAAGAACTCACCTTTTTGGAGGGTTTATTTTCAAAGTCTTGTTTTTTGACCACACCTGTCCCATCTCATGTTTTCAGGGTCTTTTCTTTGATCTCCCACAGACATTTAAGAAGCAGTTCAGTATAGGTGAGATTCTCAGCTCCGCCTCTTTCCAGAAAGAGTAATAATTACCACCTGCCTGTTTGGAAGCCCGGAAGGATGCTTCTGAAGCAGTTGGAACAGCTCCAGGGAAGACCGACTTAGTATGAAATGAGATTTTCTTCCAGAGGGCTGAGACTCTCACCCTTTAAAAGCCTGAGCAGCCGAGCAGAATAAAGGGAGAAACCAGGCATCTTCAGAAATCTAACATCATGACATTAAATGGGTTATAAAGACAGCCTGGGTTCTTAGACTCATCCTGGAGAGATTTTTTCGAAGACCACTGCTGTAACAAGAAGGGACTTTTAAAGGACAAGCTTGAAACCCAGGACTACTTCTGCAAGGTCAGCTGCAGATAAATGTTCTACAAGCCTTCATAGTCACAGAACCTGCTCAAGTGAAGATCAGAGTCCAGCAGAACAGGAGCCAGGGAAGGCAGAATTACAGTGTGAGAGCCACTGTGGCCCTGAGCTGAGGAATTTCCATTCCTTCATACCAAAAGAAGAACCAGGAGTTCTACCAAACACCCCCCCCCCTTTTTTTACCAACATTGCTTTAAGCAGCTCCCTAGAGTTAGAAGACAGCATAGCTTCCACTGAAGCCAGCTACCAGGCTCTGTTTGGATGAGCAGCAGCAAGTAGCTTTAGTATATATGCTGTGCATGGCAGCCCCTGCTCCACCTCACCTAGAAGAGAGGCTCCCTCTCACAGAAGTATCCCATAGTACCTACCTTTGCCTTATAAATACTGGGATTCAAGGTGTGCACCACCGTGGCGAAGTCTGAGAAAATGGGAAACACTTGCAGGAGGGGTAGGCTACCTGGGCCTCCTGGCAGAGGGAGGAGAGCTGAGCAAATCCCAGGAAGCTGGGCACTTGCTGTGCACAGGCTGGTGCTGTATGTGCCAGTGGGCTCCACGGTGCCTGTCTTTTATCAGCACCTACTATGTGCTTTGCAGGCCACTAGCAGTTTAGGGAGTCCTAGTAGCCTTGCAAGCTGTCCCTGTCTTATTCTGGTATGAAAGTTGTCTGCACATTTTTGGTAGCTGGCTTAGCTTTGGTCTTTTAGTTTGTGTTAAATACTCAAGATCAGCATGGGCTTCTTCTCTTCCTTTTAATTAAACTTATGAAGATGGCTGGGCAGTGGTGGTGCACGCCTTTAATCCCAGCACTTGGGAGGCAGAGGCAGGCCGATTTCTGAGTTCAAGGCCAGCCTGGTCTACAGAGTGAGTTCCGGACAGCCAGGGCTACACAGAGAAACCCTGTCTCGGGGAAAAAAAAAAAAGAAAGAAAAAGAAAAAAGAGAAGGAATAGTCCTTGATAATAAAGACGATTTAAAAAAAAAAAAAAAAAAAACTTACAAAGATGACTCCTCTGCCAGAGAGACAGGATAAAGGTCATCTGCCCACTAGGCTTCCTCTGGAACACCCAACCCCTTGTGTGTGCGTGCGTGTGCGTGTGTGTGCGTGTGTTAGAAAGACACCAGTATCCATTGTCCAGGGACAAGTGTTCTATACCAACAACAAAAGTGGGCCAGACAGTCTTGCTTGGGAAGTTTCTTGGTGTGTGCATGTATGTAGTGTATATATGATGGCCACCTTGGTGTGTGCATATGTGCGACTTATATATGATGGCCGCCTTGGTGTGTGCATATGTGCGACTTATATATGATGGCCGCCTTGGTGTGTGCATATGTGCGACTTATATATGATGGCCGCCTTGGTGTGTGCATATGTGCGACTTATGTATGATGGCCGCCTTGGTGTGTGCATATGTGTGACTTATGTATGATGGTCACCTTGCACGCAAGGGTACAGATCGTAAGGAGGTGTGGAGATGGCTCCAGCCTGGCTCCTTCTACATCAGATGGGAGTCCTCTTACATAGGAAGGTCGGGATGCTTTGCACTGTTCTCATCCTGAACCTGGCCCTACCCACTCCTAGTTGTGTGATCTGGGGGACAAGGTGAATGCCCTAACCCCGTTTCCATACCTTGTCGATGGAGAGAGCAAGGCGTACCTCACAGGATGGGTGTGACAGTTAAATGAGATGAGATGCCCTGTACCATTTGGTGGTACAGTCCAGCCATTTCTTCTCCAAAAATTTTCTGCTTGGATGCCCATTCTATCAGGCAAGCAGCTTTGAGAAGGAACACAGAGAACTATCCTTTGAGCCTGGTGGACGCACTTCTGCCCAGGGCTTTTGTGTTAGCCATTCCCTCTGCCAAGAGTGTTCTTCTACCAGACTCTCATGGTTTTCCACCTTGTGTACTTGAGACTCTACTCAAATATTACCTTGTAAGAAGGGCATCCTGGAAGAGTCCCTGCCCCAAACACAATCACAGCATCGTTGTGTGTTATACTGATAGTCACACATCATCGCTTATGGTATTGATAGTCATGCCTATGCTAGAAGCGGCTTAAAAGTCTGTCAACAGCAGGATTAACCAATTGTGGTGTGTCTGTACCCTGGGGTAGACCTTAGCATTAAGGAGGAGGGGACCATAGGCAGATAGATCAGTGTGAATGAATCTCAAGGAAATAATGCTCAAAGAGCCCGATGGCAAGGAGTGCATACTAAGCAATGCTGGAAGACAGAAGCTTTCCTTCGGTGTCAGGGGCAGGGGAGGAGTTGCCTAGAGACTAGGAGTGAACACTTAGCAGCAGCTTTGGGAGATGGTTGGTCTTGTGCATTGTATATTGGCATGGTTTCATGGATGTTATAACCTTCACTTCATTTCCTAACACGTTTTTAAATGTGTGTGGTTTGCGGTATGAGTTACACCTCAGTGGGCCTGGATAATAAATTTTATACCATTGTTGAAAGCACTGGTATCCAGAAGAGCTTCTGCACTGAGAGGTGGCTAGGTCACGAGCGATGGGAAGAACTTACTCCTGACTTAAGGCTCAGTTGTGTAAACGTGGAGAGGCACAATCAGTTGCCATCCATTCTGTAAGGATACATCATACCATCCCCTAACGCCACGTCATACATGCATTCTAGATCCTGGGCCCAGAGAGATAGGTGGCTCTCTGGGGTGTGGCATGGGGCAGGGAAGAGACTGGTGTGTGGGCCAAGGTGTGATGGGCAGAGCTAGAGTTAAGAAGTTTTAAGGCCAAAAAGTAAAAATAGTTAAGATGGGTGTCTTAGTTTGGGTTTTATTGCTGTGAAGAGACACCATGACCAAGGCAACTCTTATAAAGGACAATATTTAATTGGGGCTGGCTTACTGGTTCTGAGGTTCAGTCCATTATCATCAGAGAAGGGAGTATGGCAGCATCCAGGCAGATGTGGCACTGGAGGAGCTGAGAGTTCTACATCTTGATCCAAAGGCAGCCAGGAGAAGACTGACTTCCAGGCAGCTAGGAGGAGGATCTTATGCCCACAGTGATAAACGTCCTCCAACAAGGCCACACCTACTCCAACAAGGCCACACCTACTCCAACAAGGCCACACCTACTCCAACAAGGCCACACCTCCTAATAGTGTCACTCCCTGGGCCAAGCATATTCAAGCCACCACACTGGGCAGCTTGTAAAGGTGGTGTAGGCAGATGCAGTTCCACACCCTTCTTGTTATTATCTGGTGTAACGAATGCTCTTGACTTCTCCCCACTGTATGCCCCTGCCTTGCCGGCCCAGCTACTTTATTTGTACTTATGAGATAGTTTATAGACTTTTACCTCCAGTTGATTCATCTTGTCCAGATGAACTCAGGAAAGACTGGAAGAGTAGAGGAAAAGGGGAGGGGCTGTTATTTTAGAAGATTGTATATTAGCTCACAATAGTTATAGCCTTCATTAAGTGGTCATTGTATTCACGAGTGCTTGCTGTTTCAAAGGCATTTTACAATACTAGTTTACAGCAGAGAAAAATGTTCTCAGTCATTGCCTGAGGTTAAATTAATCCTTGTCTCAGTGTTTGGGCCAAGGTGTTCATCTCTGCCCAGAAAAATCTTGGCAGTGGAGTGTTTAACAGCTGTCTATGTTAGATCAAGGATGATTGAGGCAACTTGAAAATAACAGAGAGAGGAGAGAAGCCTGTATAAAAGCAGGTTGTCCTTTAAGGAGAATGAGAAGGACAGGCATCTCTTGGGAGTAGGGGCTGTGTGCCCAAGGGAGTGGAGACTGTGCCTAAGCACATGGGGCTTGGGGTTATTACAGAGTTGGAAGATTCCATCTGCAGATCTATTCCCCTGCAGTCTCAAAGCTGTCAGTACCAGAGGAGGTTGGTCTGTTGATCTTATCAGGAGATCCCTGGATCCCAACATCCCCAGAAAGGATGTGTTAGTATCCCTGTCCAGAAGTTTCTCAGCTTATCTGCTTACTAGCACATTAGCTTGTGTATATGCAGCAGAGGCTTCGGACTTGTTGCCTTCCTGCCAATACACATGGAGGACCAGGCAGAGCACCGTGACTCCCCAGTGAAGCCACCAATGGAGGCATGGTTACAGTTCTACATTTGTTTTGATTTTTATTTTTAAGGCTTATTTTAGTCCTCTGTGTGTGTGTGCGTGTGTGCCTGAGAAAACCAGGGAGTGGCTCCTTCTGGAGGTAGCTGCAGATACATACAGGGAGCTGTGAGTTGTCTACTGAGGGTGCTGGGCACTGCAGTCGGGTCCTCTACAAGAACAGATTGTGGTGTTCCTAACTATCTAACCCAGTTCCTTCTTCCAGCAGGCAACATAAACAGCCTATTTAAGCTATAGATTCCATATCATAAGAACTACCTATATAAACGAGTTAGTGCTTTCTGGATTCTTCCTAAAGCCGAGCCTCTTGCCATGCCCCAGTTTTAGGGACCCCCCCCCCCAGCTTTTGCTCTGATAGTTAATCTCATCTCCCCAACTCCAGTCAGCACTTACCTGTTTTCCGCTTCTATTATTATAACTCAGTTTTGGTTAGAAAAACAATAGTTTGACGTTTCAGTCAACTTGACTAACCCCAAGAAGAGAACTTTGTGAATAGAGCCGAGAGTCCTTTGGCAGGCCTGGCACCCATCCTTCACTCTGCAGTAGCTGACATGGCAGCCCTCTCTGCTGTGGCCGCCCCCACCTACAGCAGCGCCTCAGCCCACCCTCCGTGCCCTTCCATTCACCCGGACACACTGCTTTCTGGTCCTGTAGGAAGACAGAATTCTTTCCTGTGCTTTAAAGCTGGTTTCCCAGGTCATACTCAACAAAAATTTCCCTAGTTTCCAGATAAAGGTGACTTTGAGAAACTCCCTGGGGCTTCCCTTATGGCTCAGGGAGGCTCTTCCAGTACAGGCAGCTCTCCTCCCAGCAAAGCTCAATTCCTGGGGCTCACTCAGTCTGTCTAGTCGTCTTCTCCTAACCCCTCTGTGCCCCTGTCTCTTCCCTGGCTATGTGTACCTCCTGTGCACTGGTCTTCACTGTTTTAATTCTTGAATGTTCCTTCACAGGGACTGTGTGCCTGTCCCCAGTCCATAGCCTGAGATATTCTTTTTTTCATTTATGTATTTATTCACTTTACGTCGTGATCACAGCCCCCATCTTTCCTTTCCTCTAAGTCCCACCCTCACAAGTCTCCTCCATTGCCCCTCCCTTTCCTTTCCCCCTTTGGTACCACTCCACCCTGGGACATCAAGTCAAAGCAGGACTAAGCATCTCCTCTCCCCGCACAGGCCTGGCCAATCAGTCCAGGAGAAGGGGATCAAATGGCAGGCAACAGAGTCAGAGACTCTCAGGTGTGATTGCTCTCAGGTGTGATTGCTCTCAGGTGTGATTGCTCTCAGGGATTACTCATAGGCAAAAACTGGTTTGTTACTGTCAGCCACAGACCTCACTTTCAACAGAGCTTTATGGTACCTAAAAGTTGATCTATGAAGCTTAATCCTCACAGCAGATTACAGTGTGCTTTGGGGTGATGCCAGGCCCATGACAAATGTTGACTTATTTAATACTAAAGCAAAACCGTTTCTCAGCTAGGGTTTCTATTGCTATGAAGAGACACCATGACCACAGCATATTTTATCAAGGAAAACATTTAATTGGGACTGGCTTACAGTTGCAGAGATTTAGTCCATTATCATCACGGTGGGAAACATGGCAGCATACAGATAGACATGGTGCTGGAGAAGGAGCCGGCAGTTCTATTTCTTGATCCCTCAGCAGCAGAAGGAGATTGTGAGCCTCACTCTGTGTAGCTTGATCACAGGAGACCTCAAAGCCTAGCCCCACAGTGACACACTTCCTTCAACAAGGCCACACTGCCTAATAGTGCCACTCCCTATGGCCAAGCATTCAGACCCATAAGTCTATGGGAGCCATTCCTATTCAAACCACCACAAAAGGCTACTCAAAAAAAAAAAAAAAATTGTTTTGGAAGTGACAGCCATTAGTTAATGAAGCTCTCGCTTGGCAGTATGGTTTTTGATGCCAGCATCACTGCACACTTTTGCAGTATTGCTCAAGTGAGTTCTTATCTCACTCGAAAATTTCATGTGCTGAGGGCCCAGGAGATGGCTGGGCAGTCAGAGATGCCTGCTGCAGCCAAGCCTGAGGACCTGAGGTTATTGATCCCCAGGACCTCCAATGGTAGAAGGAGAGAACCACTCCCATGTGTTGTTCTCTAAACTTCACACATTTGCCGTGGCATCCGTGTGCCCATACATGCAGTAATTAAAATTTTGTATGCTGATATTTCTATGTGGTAACCACATTTCAATCTATCTTTTGCTTTTGAGATGGGGGGAGGGGTGTCTCATGGTGTAGTCCTAGCTGTCCTAGAACTCGCAGAGATCCACCTGCATGTACTACTAAGCCTAGTTACATTCCAAATTGTCTTTTTCAATGGTACATATGTTTTATCTCCCCATTCAAGGTAAGTACACTGAAAATTAAGTTCGCTTCACTGAGGTTGAAGGTAAATGTGAAGAAGTTCCACTATCCTTGTCTCTGTCTCTCGTCCCTTCCTGGGATGTAGATCTGGGATCTGCTGCCACAGTCTGGCAGCTGTAGTGTTGATGGCAGGGGTAGGCTGAGCCCAGGATGGGAGGCAGTGGGTCTTAGGCTTGTTTTTCATGTGGAGAAGGCATTTGGGGGGTCAGGCTTACATTCATCCTTCCATGGGGAAGGCATTTGGGGATTCGGGGCTTGCATCTGTGTTTCCAGGCTAGAACTTTAACTGTTCCCACTTAGCTTGTTGGAGTTGCCCTTGGAGCAGCCCTGTTTGCCTATAGCAGACCCTGAATGTGTCGGGGGAGTGTTTGTGTGTGTGTGTTTCCATTAGACTCACTCCATGGTTAGAATTCAAGACAGCATCTCTGGCTTCTTGTTGCAGTGGGGGACTGGCTCCCCAACTCCTGCCCTTCCTTTCTCAGCTTTCTCCTTTTTCCAGCTGCAGATGTATGCACAGACGTCCACACACCCAGACACTCATAACCATACACACTACACATGCCCCCTCCCCCCTCTGTGCACTGGCAACACAGTCCTCCTCTGCTCTCTACTGTCTATTCCTGCACATTTGTCCCTTCACCCGCCACCCTCAGCCTTTTCAGTGACAGAAGCCTCTGATCTGCTTTCCTCTCATTGCCAGTCTCCCCACAGCCCTGAATGCCCATGGTGTGGTTCTGCGGTTCCTTTTGCTGCTGGGGTGTGTGAGCGCCACTTAGACCGATGAAATGCAGGGTCGCTAGGCTACATTCCAGCTTCGAGCACCGCAGATAGACCATTCAGGGGAGGCAGAACACAGCCTAAGAGGGGGACCTCAGCCCATGTCTCTCTGGGTGAGGAAAGATGGAGGCTGAGGCTGAGGCTGTGGTTCCCAATCTCCTGGACACCCAGATGCTGCTGGGAACCTCGAGGAGTTGGGAATGGAAACCCTTGATGATGGTGGGGCAGAGAAGGGGCAGGAAAGGGGGCATCCAGTGGAGGGGCCTTCTTTGGGAGACTTAGGCAGCCTGGCTCAATAACAAAGGCTTCCTCTCACTGGTTCTTGATGAGAGAGACAGTCCTTGCTTGTCCAAACTCTTTATTCATGATGAAAATGGTGCATACAACTTACTCAGGGTGGACCAGAGAGTAAATACCTTTTGCAGGAAGGAATACCCAGGAAGGGAAGATTATTGGCTAAACCCTCTGTGCTTGCCCATCTATATGCCTCATTAGCATGGAGAACTCGGGGCTCTATGCTATGTGACAGTGGTCCTCATGTGGGATGTCCTGGTCACATGCTCCAGGTCAAGAACCTGATCAGGAACACATGCAAACGCCTACCGTTCTCAATTATGGAAATTGCAGGGGCTCCTTAATCTGCCGCCTTCCCAGTTTTTGTCTGGTGACAGGGCTCCACTTGCCCCATACCACAGCAGTGGTGGCAGGAGGTAGGTTGCCCCCTTTTGTTCCAGGCTTTTGACTGACTGATTCTCTTATTGATTGATGGTTCTCAGACAGGTTTAGGTTTTACTCACTGAAATCACTTCTTTTCACAACTGAACAGCGGAAGGTTCTTATTGTGGAAGCACACAGATCCAGGTCTTTCATTAGCTGTCTGCTCACTTCTGAAACAAAATGTGCGTGGGTGGGTAAGGCCACCACACCGTGCTGGCCAGGTTTTCTGTGAGGGGGAATTATTATCACTGCCCCTCCCACACCCTCCTTATCTTTGCTTTGGATTGGGAAGGAAGCTGAAAATGTTTTCTGTTTTCTCTCCCTTTCCAGATTCAGAATATGAACAACATCATCTCGTTCCCGTTGGACAGTTTGCTGAAAGGAGATCTGAAGGGAGTGAAAGGGGTAGGGAGCCGAGTTCTGGCGCTCTGACATCCGGGGAATCTCAGTGCTGCTGGCCGCCACCCCGCCCGACACATGAGGCCACGGGGATGGCATCTGCTTTGTTTCCTCTGATTTGACATTTTGGTGCCACCTTCTGTGGGAGGCCATTGGGCTATTCTGTTGCTGGTGCTGCAAGCTTGGTAAAGGGAGAACACCGAGGCGGGAAACGAGCCGGTAGAGGTTCCCTCAGTGTGACAAGAGCAGAGACAGGCCGTGGGATCTGGTTTCCTAGATGCCGTGTTGCTGATTTACTTCGAGGAAAGGATCCTGGTGAGGACAGAAGGTCTCATAAGCATGAGCTAACTATGTGTCTGTCCTTCAGAAGATGCTGACTGGACAGACCTGGGCACTTATACTGCTGAGGCCTTGGACTTAGTGAAAGCTGGAATTATTAATCCTTGGGATCAGAGGATGTTCGTCTGGGTCCTTGAGAGATATAGGCCTTTGTATGTGCATGTGGTTTTTGGGCCTCCTTTTGATGCATCTGGAAGCCTATCTGGCCCATCTTGGGGACCTCTGCCTGGACCTCCTGCTATGTCCCTTGCAGAGCATTCAAGGAGGGAGCTATTAGGGCCACAAGGGGCATTACTTGTTTTCCCTGTGGAGACCCGGAAATGAGGCTATCTGATTTAGTAGGAGAAAAACAAAAGCAAAAACCAAGGGGTGTGAGGTTACCTTCCACAGAGAGGATTCCATAGTGGAAGCGTGGATCCACGCCATGCACCAGGCTGTCAGGAGCAGGAGGGCAGTTTCACAAAAAAACCTTCCGTGGCTGGTGGAGACACAAAGACTAAACACAGAAAAGAATCTCATTGAAGAAAACAGACCTTCAAGGGCATCTTTTGATAGACTTGAAAGCCACAGTGATTTTTTTTTTTTTTAAATAGATAAACTTTAGTAAAGATCATGAATCTTCAGTTCCAAACAGAAAAGTGCAGAAGGGAAGTCCAGGGAGATGGGAGAGTGGAGCGGGGGTGGAAGTGAAAATGGGTGATGCATGTGTTGCACAGGCCGCTTTCGTGTGTGTGTGTGTGTGTGTGTGTGTGTGTGTGTGTTACGCGTTTAAAATAACACGCACTTTAAAGGGAGAAAGCAGGAGAAAGCAGGCTGGCCACCCACCCACAGTGTATCAAAGGCACCTGGTTCTTATTGTTTCTATAGGATCCCATGCGTGATTTCTTCAGGCTAGTCCTGTGCAGACCCAGCCTAGGGATAAGGGTGTTTGTCTTGCACAGAAGTTAATGATTAATTTAACTTACTCGCTGCCCCTCTGTTTACAGGATCTGAAAAAGCCCTTTGATAAAGCTTGGAAGGACTATGAAACAAAGATGTGAGTGCTTTTATTTTTATTTTTGAAGTATATGTAGGTAATTGGAGATTTCAGTCTTACATCAGGTTTTTGTTGCTTGAAGGAACTTACTGAGTCAGCCTAATCCAGGTAGGAATTTGCCTAAAGCAGCATTGCTATGGCCTGATGTCAGGTGCATTTCTATCTGTTTTATGGCCCATGATGTCAGGTGCGTTTCTATCTGTTGTCTGCATTCGGAAATGGTGGCTTCTTCTAGCAAGCTCTGTGGTGTCATGGTGGTTATAGAACATAGTATTTCACGCTGTGTCTTCCTGGCGATTCATTAAACAAACCTCAGGAGCTGGGGAGAGGGCGCAGGCCTGACTGAATCTCCAGAACTCAGATGAAAAGCCAGATATGGTAGTGCATGTCTGTTAACTCAGTGTTCCTGGGTTGAGGCGGGAGGCAGAGACAGGAGAAGTCCTGGAAGTTTGTGGAAAGATTCGTGGCCCATCGTTACACAGTGGCAAATGTCTCAGACAAGGCAAATGTCAACTGACACTAGAGGTTGTCCTCTGACCTCCACCTGCCTGCCAGGATACACGCACACCCTCAGTTACACGTGTGACAGGCCCACCTCCATGCACAAAGTTGCTTTGTTTGCTTGTTTGTTTGGTTTGTATTTTAAGTGTGCTCTTAGCTCTGGGTTCCTGTTTCTCTGAAATACCAACTCTCTTATTTTTAGGACTTCAAGCCCCTCAGTGTTTCAGTTTCTTTGTTGCTAGGGAGGGATCTAGTGGTTGGGGCTCTGTGACTCCGAGACCTGAACCACCAGGCTACTCCTGGATAGCTTATAGGCAAAGGCAGTTCTCATGCCAGAGACAGGAAGAATCAGCCAGCTATAGAAAAAGCTGGGGTGGGGGGAGGGGCAGCTTAAGGCTTTCAATTCTTTAAATGCTGGAGAAATTGACAATTCTTTTAAATGCTTTGTGCTTACTTTGTAATCTCTCTGGGGGCTGGAGGCATTCCTGAATGGAAAGGAACTTTCGTGTGAGACCATCTGGTGCAGTGAGGAGGGTTGGGAAAAATCACTTCAGATGTGGCTCTAGGTGTTTTCACTGGGTTGGTTTGTTTTTAAGCTGCCCTGAGGTTTTCTTCCGTTAGTGAAGTATCACAGAGCTCAAATCCAGTGCCACCTCTTGGTGCTCATTCCACCTGTGGAAGGAGCACGCTCTGTCTGGAGATTGCCTGGATTTCAGGTCTGCAGTTTCACTGGTGGCATCCACTCATATGCTCAGCAGGGATGACATGAAACTGGGGCACCTGGAGGTCTGTTCAACCCAAAGAGACTCCCAAGCATTGGCCCTGCCCACTTAGCCTCTTTTAACTGTGATAGGTTCTGTGACCTCAGCAGGGATGGGCTGAGGGCTGCCACTTATGCACCCAGCAAGACGGTCTCAAGCTAGGGTCAGGAGTGGTACTGACCAACTTTCATCCAGCTGTACCTGTGCCTGCTTCCTTCCCCCAAGAGCTTGCTTAGAGGGAGAGAGGCCTCTGGCTGTGAAGAGACTGGGGAGAGAAGGCATCACATTCTTTAAGATGAAGCTTTGTCTGCACAGCATAGGACAGAATCACCTACAGAGTTTCAGAGTTTAGTGTGGAAGGGGCAGAGCCTTTTAAACTCAAAGCAACCCGAAGATACATTAAAAAGCTATTTTTTTAAAACCCACGAATGTGAGTGGTTCTTCTATCCCAAGAGGCCTTGCCATGTGTAATAACTAGGTTTAAGATGTCTTCAGGATTCTTGGCAGCAGCTCTGTACTGAATATTTAGATACATGGTCGGGACCATAGAATTGTATAAGGAGTCCAGAGGCTGTAGTACCCCACGGTCACAGCTCCACTAAGGTGCCTGAATTCACTGAACAATGTCCCTGCCAAATGGCCTCTTAGTCCCCCATGTTCTTTTCTCCTTCAGCTTGTTGGGTTTACCCTGTGTGCCCAAACAAAAGAGCAAAGGACTGACATTCCTGCCTCTTCCACATACATACACAGACATACATACAAACAGGCACACATTCTACCTCCTGTGACAGAGAACCCTCAAGTAGCCTGTTTAATCATTAAACAACTTTTAAAGAAAATGACAGCCATGTCTCCATGTGCCACCCTAGGCTTGCCAGGAGGTGCCTCCATGGGCTTCAGATCCAGAGCTTTCTATGGCTGGTGTGACACTGATGCCCTTCCCCTTGGTGGCAGTTCTGGTGTGTGCCGCGCTGGTCAGTTTATACCCAAACTATACATGTGGCATCTAGGTAATGTAGCTCAGCAGGAAGTCACCATGAAAAGGACCCGAAGGACAGAGGAACAGCACAATGCTGTAGATAGAAGTACTGTGGAATCTGAAATAGCATGTGACTGTACTAAATGGGGCAGTGGAGGTCTCAGAGAGAGGCTGGTGATCCGGGGCAAGGCGTGTGTGGCTCTTCCATCAGACATGGATTGGACCTAATACGTGCTTAGGCAGGATCTGTTCAGTAGGTAGTAGGAAGGCGAATCCGACGTGGTTTTATGAGACAGCAGGTGGTTTGCTTTCTGCAAGAGTTAAGAGGTTGCCTGCTCAAAAGAGCGTGGTGAGCATTTGTCTCTGCAGATGATTCTGAGGCTGTCCAGTGGGGCCTGCTGTGCTGAAAGGCCTCCTGAGCAATCCCTGCTCTGTCTTCACACACAGAACCAAAATAGAAAAGGAGAAAAAGGAACACGCCAAGCTCCATGGGATGATTCGTACTGAGATAAGCGGGGCTGAGATTGCAGAGGAGATGGAGAAGGAGAGACGGTTCTTCCAGCTGCAGATGTGTGAGGTGAGGCGCTGGGTACCGGCCCAGCTACATGTGCACCTCTGCACCGAGACCTGGGGCTCTGGTGACAGCGCCGGCTTGGGTACTGGGCCACGCTTATGTACTAAAGGTTTGCTTTGTTAGAGGAACGTTAGACTACTTACTGGTGTGTGGGTTTAGGTCAGTCTAACACCAGCTTTTATTAAAGGAAGAGAGGGGGACTCAGAAGTTAGAACACTTGCTGCTCAGCCCTGAGGACCTGATTGTGGATCCCTGCATCTAAGTCAGGCTGCCAAAAACACCTGTCATTCTAGCTCCAAGGGATCTGACACCCTCTCCTGGCCTTCAGATAGACCTGCATTGTACGAGAGTGTGTGCTTGTGCGAGTGTGAGCATGTACACACAGACACAGACAGATGAGAATCTTTTTTCCATTTTTTTTGTTTTGTTTTGCTTTTTGTTTTTTGTTTTTTTGTGTTTTTTTTTTGTTTTGTTTTTTTTTTAAGTAGAAGAGAAAACTTGAATGTCCTCCCTGGTCTCCCATACTTTCTCACAGGAGTTGGCTAGAATTCTTACTTCTTTGATGCTTTTAAGACTTCTTAGTGCACCTGTGGAGTTGGTGAAAGGGGGAGTGACAATTCAGCCAGAAAACATTTATGCAGCCCATGGCATCACAGCATCCTTGGTGTCCAGTTCCCAGATGTCACCTGCCCTCAGGTTCTTGCTTCCTGTGGCCTGTGTCTTAGAGGAGGACAGAAGGGGGGCTGACCCCCGCAGTCTTTATCAAGATCACAGACCACTGAGCATGAAGGCCTTCGTGTTTCTGGGCCTTACTGTGAATGAGAGTGGCCCCACCTCTCCCTCGGCTCTGCATCAGTGCAATTCTGGCCCAGGACCATTTGTTATGCCCTTTTAAATTGGGCGCTATTTAAAAAAATAAAAACAAAAACACTGTAAACCCCTTCCTATTCATCTCTGTACACTTTTCTGACTGTCTCTTAGAATGAGTTCCTGTAAGTAGAATTTCCGGGTCAAAGAGCGTGCACATTTTAAGTCTTGATTCATTGCCAAGCATTTTATTTAACGATTGTATCATTTTGGCCCATGGCCAGACATCCAATTAACAGCAAATGACTATCAAAAAAGGAAGGAGAAGAGAACACATAGGTGGTTCTTACAGAGAGGAGAAAATTGGTTGTTATGGTTTCAGAATGGCTTACTGTACCCTCCCTGGCTTGCACGGCTGGCCTAGGAGAGTTCCTGAACTTGGGCTAATCCTGAGTGACAGCTGGGAACTCATGGGGCCCAGCTCAAGTTAGCAGGTTTTCCTGGGTCATCCTGTCTTAAAGATGAGGTATGCACAGAATTCTTACACCACAGTCTCACAGTGAGGGCAAAGGAGGTTTATAGAGCTCTTGTTCTGTATACTTTAAGAAGGGACAGGTGCATTTCATAATGCCTGCTAAGTGGTCCTTAGTGGATTCTCCAGGTTAGAAGTGGCTTTGATACAATTTAATTTAAAATTCACCTTTTTAGCACTCATATTTAGGGGAAGTGCTTTGGGTCAGCAACATTGTAATGGAGTCTCAGCTACTGGATTGTAACAGTATTATAGACAGTGGCCAGACAAAGAATGGAACTTGAGGCTGGGTTAGGTGGCACATGCCATTGATCTCAGGACAGCCAGGACTATATAGAAAGACAGAGTCTCAAAAGAAACAGAAAGGACCTGGGAAGAAGAGTGTGCGCAGGAAGATCCGAGATAGCCTCCTTTCGTGCAACCAGAGTAAGCTTATCCTGGCTGGATGTGGTAGAATATCTAGTTAAGAGATATGGTTCTTAAACATTGAATCACCTGGCTGTCATAACCACTGAGTCATGTATGCAGAAGGTACCCAGCATCTGTCTACCACAAGCTCCGCCCAGTCTACAAGCTGTTAAAGAAGTCAAGAGTCGTCTGAAACGGGGCGTTCCTCAGTTGGTAGCATGGTTTGCACATAGTATACACAAATCCCTGGAGTCAGTCTCCAGCCCTGCGGATAAAACAGGTGTGGTATTGCACACCTGTAATCCCTGTGATCCCAGCACTCAGGAGGCGGAAGCCAGAGAATGAGAAAGTCAAGGCCCTCCTTGACTATATGATGAACGAGTTCAAGGCTAGCCTAGGCTACTGGAGACCCTGATTCAAAAGACATCCCCAGTGTCTTCAGCAGCTCACGGTAAGCTCCTGTCTGCTCTTCTTTCAACATCCTTTCCTTACTTCTCCACAGTACCTGCTGAAGGTCAATGAAATCAAGGTGAAAAAGGGAGTGGATTTGCTTCAGAATCTGATCAAGTACTTCCACGCCCAGTGCAAGTAAGTGTCCCTTCTCAATGCTGTCTTCTCCAGTGTTGATCCATGGATGGCAACCTCTGAAAGACATCAGTGCTCTGAGGGAATAAACGTTCACTTGGAAATGACCATGTCACAGCTGAGGATATAGCTCAGTGGTAGATCACTCTTGGCTTAGTATATGTGTGGACCCAGGCTCAGTTCCCAGAACTGCAAAGAAAAGAGAAGGAAAGGAAGAAATTATCATGGGCTGGGGCTGGTGACATATCTGTGTTGGTAGAGTGTTTACCTAGCATGTGGGAGTAGGGGGGTGGATATGGTGGGGGTGGGGTGGTGTCTTGGGTTTAATTCCCACACTATAGAAATCAGTGTGATGGCACACACCCATAGTCCAGGTGCCTTAGGAGGTGGAGGCAGACGTGGCAGAAGTTTAAGGTCATCCTTGGCTATATAGGGACTAGCCTGGGCTACATGAGACCCTGTTGATGAATGAATGAATGAATGAATGAATGAATGAATGAATGAATGAATGAATTACCATGGAAGGAAAGAAGTACTCAGGATACAACACAGATGAACCTTGACCTTGTAGAGGGATGGAAACCAGAGACACAAGACCACATTGCATGACTGCATTTGCCAAGTCAGGGGTTAAAGCACATCTATAGACAGAAAGTAGCTTAGCAGTTACCATAGAAAAGGAAGAGGTGAGATCTGACTGTTCACGGGTGGAGGTAACAGAAATGTTCTGGAATTGTGCTGGTTGCTCAGCCCTGTCAGTATTCTCATCGCCACGTACACTTTGAAAGGACCATCTTATAGCTTGAGACTTGTGTCTCAATAAAAAATAAAAGTATATATACAATACTTGAAAATTAACATAATTGTCATATACATTTTTTTTCTTGCTGACTTGCTTGATCTGACATGCTCTCAGAGGTTTGTTGTTTTTGCAAGAGTAGGGAAATGGTGTTAATTTGATGTATTAAGACAGTACTTTCATAAACTGCTGGATCTAGAAAGGCAAAAGGAAAGAAGGAAATACTTCATGTTAGGTACTTAGCTCTGCTCTCTGGATGTCAGCCTCCACATGGTTCTGTTTCTGTCCCAGGCCCCTGAGCACTGGTGTAAGTACACACCCATGGCTCCTTTACTCACAGGCCCAGCAGTCTTTGATGGAGTTTGTGCTCTGTCAGGCTTTATGCAAGGTGCTGAGTTAAGGGGATGTGGTTGAGGAGATGGACTTAGGAATTGAATGTTTGCCAAAGTGTTCTGAAGTCTGGAGAGATGGCTCAGCTCTAAGAATGCGGCTGCTCTTCCAGAGGATTCAGGTTGGATTCCTAGTGCCTACATAACAGTTCACAACCATCTATAACTCCAGTTTTGGGGGAATCCAACTCTTCTGACCTCTGAGGACTCCTGCAGGCATATGATACACATACATGCACTCAGGTACACACATGTACACAGAAAGCTAAATAAAAACATTTTTAAAAGAAGAGTAGCCTCAGACAGTGCACTGTCATAGAGTAGGCTGAGATGAAGTACCCTGGCTGAACTGGGCACAACTGGAGTGGAGAGTATGAAGTCTCAAGTTGCCACATGCATTTGCTTACTTCTCCCTGAATGGGCTTTGCCTGGGGCTGGTGTCACTGCCCATATTGTGCTCCTTTCCTAGAATGTCAGCACAAGTCCCCTGGTTTCTCCTGGGATCCTGGCAGCAGCTCTCCCAGATGGCTCTTCATTCATCCCCATGTCCATGGGTGCTACGTGACCAGCCACATATGTGCCGCAGGGCTTGTGCACCCCTGTACGGCTATGGTGACATATCCTCCCTGCAGTTATGATTGGGGGAGCACGTTCTGGAGAGGATTGGCCCAGAGTCAAGAGGACCTGGAATTTCTAGAATTTTTAAGGTGGTTTCCCTGACAGACTCAAAGCAAAGACGGTTCAGGAGATTGGCTGCTCTGTCCTCCCCGTAACCCAGCTGCCAGACTATGTAGGAAGTGGGTCGCTTCTTTGCTGAGTTTTTATTTTTAGGAAGAAGTTATTCTCAGATTTCCTTTTTCTTCTTTATTTTGCACAAACTATCAGTTGGGTAGCAACAGGCCACTTGTGGAAAGTGAATTACTTGGCCTTTTATGGCCACGAGCTCAATAACTTTCTAAAATATGAATCTTCCTGCTTCCTCTTTGGGTGAGTACTAGTATATGGGTGTGTGTGGGGACTGTGTCCTCACATTGGCTAATTCATACTTGGGAGATAAAACACAGCCCGAGAGGCGTGGCTCTCAGACCCTGTGAACCTGAGGCCGCACATGTGTTCTGCATGCTGTAAAGTCCTTCACATTCCCTCTTCAGGTATCCCTTGCTTCACAGCTTCCTCACCACAGCTGTCTTCTGTGAGCGTGAGAAACCTCTGTGTGATATCCGCTCCTTAGGACAACCTCCATGTACCTTACTTAATTTTGCTTCCTTGTTACATTTGTATCGGCTTTTTGGCTTATTTCATGTAAAGATAGCACTTGCATCCCCGGAGCAGCTGAAGGGGTAGGATGCTGTTTTGTAATAGAATCTAGAAGTAGGGCAGTCTTTGAAACAGTAACTCAAATGAGGCGGTCACTCTCAGAGGTGGAAGGGTGTGTTAAATTGCCTTGCTCTTTGAGTACTTACTGCTCAGAGCCATCATGGCCATCTCTACATGATAGAATGACAGGCTTGAGATATTGGGTTGATGAGGCTTGGGAACAGGAGTTCTGGAGGGCTTTACTTTCATGCCAGGAAAGGGTGGGTGCTACAGGCAGATCCTCCAACAGATGAGGCACCTGTCTGGCGTGGTGGTAGTGTGGGCGTGAAAGGTTTGGTATACAGTGTGTAAGGTCCAGGAGAGGACCAAAGATTGCATCTAAATAGTTCTGTTTCCAGGGCTTGAAAGTCTGGTTGAACTGGCTAGAAAGTGCCTAATAGGCCAGAGAACAAAGTCCGACTTGATAGCACTGATAATAAAAACTCTTTGGAAGGAAAGACTGGAGGAAAATTCTTGGCTAGGAAAAACGTTAATAGGCTTTGGGGGAAGATTCACAGGGACACACACCTATGAATGTCCCGGTGACATAGAGGTCACTGAAGCAGCCTGCCTTTGAGCCTCTGTACTTTGAAGCTGCTTGCCATGCCTGGTGTCCTCCACAAGGAGCACACTGACAGATGGGAGTTGTGAAAGAGGTGGGGCTGGGCATTAGAGGTGGATTCGTGCCGGGCAGTGGTGGCGCACGCCTTTAATCCCAGCACTTGGGAGGCAGAGATTTCTGAGTTCGAGGCCAGCCTGGTCTACAGAGTGAGTTCCAGGACAGCCAGGGCTACACAGAGAAACCCTGTCTCGAAAAACCAAAAAAGAAAAAATTTGAAAGGTGAATTCGTAAGTATATCGAGGCTATGACAAAGATAAGGTCTCCATTTTTAGCCCAAGTTTTTAATCACTCTTCTGAGTGCACGCTCCAGGAAACGTGTATGTGTGAGAGCCAGGTCCCTAAGCCCTGGGCCACATGCCTGCTCTCTCCACCTACCTCGGGAGAGTTGCAAGCTCCAGAGATGCCCAGGGCTGTGCACCTATCCCCTCCCCAGGCACCGCTGCCTTCATGTGCTGTTGTACTTTCTGCTTTGCCTATATTTGCACTCTCTGGCTCTTTCTCTCTTATGACAAAGCTACATTGCCAGAATTTGGGGCTGCTAAGGAAATCATTACATAAAGAAAAACTTGAAACCACAGGGATCACATGCGTTCACAATGGGAGCAAACCCAGTTTCTGGTTCCTGTAACTCGGCAGTTCTTCAAGATTTCTGTGTCAATTTAGGGGGCCCAGAGAGGCAGGGGACCTGGCATTTCTGCCCTTACTCTGTCCACAAACACCTGGACAAATCACATGCTGACACAGGGACTGAATTGCTAATCCAGAAGTCTGTTCAGAAAAGAAATACTAGATAAACCAAGAACGTACAGTAACCATGTGCCTGTCTAAGGAGTGAGGGAAGAACACTCTAGCAGCCTTGTGTCAGTGTGTCCTGAGCTTGCTGTTGAGGTCTATAGCCCACTTCGTGTGCGTGCGTGTGTGTGTGTGTGTGTGTGTGTGTGTGTGTGTGTTGTGTATATATGTGTGTACGCATGTGTGTGCATATGTGTGTGCATGTGTGTATGCATTTATGTGTGTATGTGTGTGTGCACGTGTGTGCCTGCTTGTGTGTATGCGTGTGTGTGCATGTGTGTGTATGCATGTGTGTGCATGCTCGTGTGTGCATGTGTATATGCATGTATGTGAGTGCATGTGTGTGTATATATGTATGTGTGTATGCGTGTGTGTGTGTGTGTGTGTGTGTGTGTGTGTGTGTGTGTCCCATCACTAAGTTGAGTTACAGGTTACATTGTTTTTTTCATGACTCTTTGTTTTGTGACACACAGTATGAAAGAGTCTCATAGGACCACTGGTGAATTTAAAAGGAAAAAAGAAAAATCACCTTCGTGAATATTATATATGAGACCCAGGTCATTTTCTTCTCAGCCCAGATTTTTATCATTTGTTTTTGAATTTGTATGTGTGTAGGTATGTGACGCATGCATGTCATGGGGTGACCCTGAGGTCAGAAGACCACTCTGGGGACCCGTCCTCTCCTTCCGTAGTCTCTCTTTTTCTGCTGCTATGTGTGTTTCTGGCCAGTTCTCCTTTCTTCACCTCCATTCTCACCATATGAGTGCTGGGATTAGAATGCACACCGCATCTGACTTTCTGTGGACGTTTCTCAGGAATGATTGAGTTCTGGTTGTCAGGCTTATCAAACAACTGGATTTCCCCGAGCCCAGCAGGGTGTCTCACTTACTTTTCTTGTGATAAAATAGCCTATAACAGCATGTTAAGGAAGAGAGGTTAAGGAAGGAGCTCACAGTGTGTGTAGGTGTAGTCTACCAAAGGGAAAACAGTAACAGGTGAGGTAGCTAGACACATATCAGAGGGAGAAAGGAGTGTTGGCTGTTGGCTTGGTGCCTCCTTTTTATTCAGTCTGGGACCCCAGCTCATGGGATAGTGCCCCCAATATTCACACTGGTCTCTCTTGCTTCCTCTCTGGAAACACCCTTGCACACAGACCCAGATGTGAGTCTCCTAGGTCCTAAATCCAGTCAGGTTGATGTAAGATTGACCGGCATGCTTTGAGGCTGTGCTAAAGATCAGCACCTTTGCAACAGTTCCTGAATCCTTTGTCTTAAGTGACCTGACAGCCATCAGTCCCTAACTTCGGAGATGCCTTTTGCTTTCTAACCTTTAAAACCCACCATGCCTTTCTGCTGTGCCGATGGAGCCCGGTCATTCGTGTGTGTCAAAGTTGCCTGGGTTTTCTCTTGTACTCTCCCATTAACTGTTTCCTGTTGGGGGGATTCCCTAGTACGCACTCTTTTCTGTACCCCCTGGCGTTGTGGCCTCAAAGCCCTCGCTACCACTGTCAGGAGAGTCTGGTTTCCACTTATTAACTGGAAAATCAGGTCTCTGTTATGTGGGTCAAAAAAAAAAAAAAGAAAAGAAAAAGAAAAAAAGTCACAAATGCTCGGGCTTATAATTCGTTTTCTGTTCATTTACAATTTTGTCATTTTATTCTAGCTTTGCCGGATGGTTTCTGTTCCTCTAGGAATCACATCCTGTCCAGCCACCTTTCCTTGATCAGTCTTGTTTCTAACAGCCTTCTCCCTTGTGACATGCAGTCTCTGCTTTTTCTTTCCTCCAGTTTTTTCCAGGATGGATTGAAAGCAGTAGAGAGCCTTAAGCCTTCCATCGAGACGCTCTCCACGGACCTCCACACCGTGAGTAGGCGCCCCTGTGCTGGTTAGCACCCTCTCAGCTGGTAGCACACTCAGGCCCAGTTCTGTAACCTTGTGCATGCACACTGCTGTCCGGAGATGGCTGGTGCTTCTGGAGCAGTGCTGAGGGACGATGTGAACAGGCCACCCTCGTGCCTGCATGCTCACGTGTACCAACGCCATGATCTGCAACATGTAAGGTGCACCCCGGTTTTACTTTTCTCTGCTTTGCTTGCTTTTCAAAGATCAAACAGGCCCAGGATGAGGAACGCCGACAGCTGATACAACTTCGAGATATTTTGAAATCAGCATTGCAGGTGGAACAGAAAGAGGTGAGGGGATTTAAGATTGAAGGATCATAATCTCCCCCCACTCTCCACCCCCCACCTCCACCAATGCCTTAGAGGTTTTGGGCTGAGGGATATGATATCTGTATCTACCAGGGGTTCACAGGACCATGTCTATCAGCCCTAAAATGTCTTTTGCTGTTTTAAATTTTAGTTTTATAAGGATGTTTGTCTTAAGATAGTTACTTCTAGGAGCAGCAACTACTGTGGGCCTGAGTGGCCAGGTGTAATGCCTTCTTGCTCTGCCAGTTTCTGGTAGTTCCGTTTATCTCATGTGTACCCTAAGTTCTATCCCTAGATCCTGTGGTTTCCTTGTTGTGCTGTGTGTGAACTCTCCCCCGTGTGAACTTTCTCTGGTCTATGGAGTAGGGACAGAGCAGATTCCCTTAAAGCCCAAGAGGGTTCTATCTGTGAAGAGTTAGGCTGGGTGTCGTGGCACTTGGAAGGCTGAGGCAGGAGGACCACTAGGAGTTTGAGGCCAGATGTTGCATAGTGAATTCCAGGCCAGAGTGAACTATATAATGATGTCTTATATAAAAATAAAAAGTAAAAGATGGGAAGAGAGCCAGGACGATAGAGGGCGGAAGTGCTTGGTTCACAAACCTAATACCTGAGTCCAGCTCCCAGACTCTGCCGTGGAAGGAGAGAACCAGCTCTTGAAGACAGCTGCCCTGGCACTTGGATGGCCACTGTCACAGGTGCACACACACACATGGCCACTCTCACAGGCGCGCACGCACACACACACACACACACA
>CM052705.1:35117093-35141990 GCA_028551405.1 Uromys caudimaculatus
CGTCTATCTCCTGTGTCCTGTCTATCTCCTGTGTCCTGTCTATCATCTCCTGTGTCCTGGCTGTCTCCTGTGTCCTGTCTATCTCCTGTGTCCTGTCTATCATCTCCTGTGTCCTGCCTATCTCCTGTGTCCTGTCTATCATCTCCTGTGTCCTGTCTATCTCCTGTGTCCTGTCTATCTCCTGTGTCCTGTCTATCTCCTGTGTCCTGTCTGTCTCCTGTGTCCTGTCTGTCTCCTGTGTCCCGTCTATCTCCTGTGTCCTGTCTATCTCCTGTGTCCTGTCTATCATCTCCTGTGTCCTGTCTGTCTCCTGTGTCCTGTCTGTCTCCTGTGTCCTGTCTATCATCTCCTGTGTCCTGTCTGTCTCCTGTGTCCTGTCTATCATCTCCTGTGTCCTGTCTATCATCTCCTGTGTCCTGTCTGTCTCCTGTATCCTGTCTATCTCCTGTGTCCTGTCTATCATCTCCTGTGTCCTGTCTATCATCTCCTGTGTTCTTGTCTAAACTCACCCGATCTCCCTCTTCTCCTTAAGGATCCGGAAAGTGTGGCAGAAGAGGAAGTGTTCCGTTAAAAATGGCTTCCTCACCATCTCCCACGGCACTGTGAGTATCTTTTAATCAGCACTCTCAGTTGGGGGTGGTTGCAGAGCTCTGTTATGTGCTCGCTGTTCTAGTGAGGACATTCTGAAGATGTTTCCCTGTTAAGAAACTTGCGTCCTTGCCTG
Organism: Uromys caudimaculatus; assembly: GCA_028551405.1. NCBI lineage: Eukaryota > Metazoa > Chordata > Mammalia > Rodentia > Muridae > Uromys > Uromys caudimaculatus. The sequence continues at coordinate 35,117,818 of CM052705.1, forward strand.
TGTGGGGAGCACCTGCACCCTGGGTATGCTCCTTTGGTCACATGCAGCCTGGTCACTGTCCATGGCATCACCAAATCCAGGACAAACTGGTCACTCAAGCCACTTTCCTTTGGTAGCCTTTGACTTCCAGAAGCTGTCAATCCTGCTGCCCCAGCCAACTTTAGCCTGACATCCTTACTTACAGAGACTTCTGCCTCTAGAAAGAAAGGAATACTCTTTCTAGTCATCAGCATTTTGGGAACCAACTCTAGAGGGAAAGGGAATTCTATATCTTTCTTATAGAAATTTCATATACTGTGCTCAACCTTAATTAAGCGTTCCTCTCTTTCTTCCTGTTTATAAAAGCTTATGCAATGTAGTGGAGCCCCGAATGGGCTTGCGTGAGAATCAAATCACTTTCTAGTGTAGTTTCCAGAGATCAGGAACACTGTTATGGTCCTTTACTCCCTCCACCTGGTGTGACGGGGGCTGGTGACACTGGTCGGGATTGTCAAGGCCAAGTTGGTTGCTCCTTTGTTGAATGCAGATGTGTAATGTGTAATATATAAGTATCATATAGTCTCATATGGCATATGTACCTTGTTTATGAGTGTGGACGAGGACCTGAGCCTTTATTTCAGACTATCTTTCTCCATCCTACAGTCCCCTTAAGAGGCATAACTGGGCAGAAGCACTGCAGGGTTTCTTGGGCCCAGTAGAAAGATTTTCACTTAAGGTGGGGTCCTAAGAAACTTAACTTTTTAGTAACAGAAAGCCTCACACGAAGGATGTCATGGAAGCAGAGATGTCGCTGTGGGAGTTTGGGGACAGAGTGTCTCCTTCACTTTCGATGATTCTGTTAAGGGCAAGACACTAGAACTGAGTCGTAGCAAGCGTTGACCTGGTCTCTGCCACCTCTGCCCAGGGCACTGACTCGGGGGAGTATAGGTCATCCATTTTCCCATAACCCGACTGCTCCTCACTCCTGAGCCTTCCGGTTAGGATCATGATGTACTGTTTGCTCCACACAGCAGATGCACAGGAATGAGGGGGCATGACTGCCCAGACTAAGGGAAGTTTAACTATGTGTGCGTCCTTTAGATGCAGAACGTCAGGCCAGGAGGACGGCTGAACTTCCCTGACAGGTCTCATGCTCTTTGAGGTCGTGGTTCATTTTTGCAGTGTCCATTAGTTTGTTTTAGCTCAGGTACATACCACCTCGATGCAGAAGTCATTGTAGAGGAAAGGCCAAGTTTCCTTTCTTGTAGTTAGAACTCCTATGTCACAAGGCATATCTGCTTTCTTGGGGTCCCTGAGGTGCAGGCCCTCCACTTAAATCAACAACAGGGCTGTGACCCTTGGGCATGCCTGGTGATTCCTTGCTGGCATTATAAGTGGCTTCAAGTGAGTTCCAGAGTTCCAGCTGGCTCTCCAAAGGCATAATAAAAATACTTTAAATTTTGATGGGTTGCCCCAGTTTTGGGGCAGACACTAGTTATAATTATCTTCACCAGGATGCTGATGGCTCTTCTTACACAGTAGATCTATATTTTTAAAAGCTGTGTGCTTTGAGTTGAACCCTCTCAAGGAACCTCTACTTGGGGGAGACATCTTATGGCTTACAAACCCACTTCCTCCTCCAGTTGTAGGCGGGTCCCAGCGCAGCCTCCACCTACTGCCCCAGAGGAGCCTAGATAGCTTGATTTTCAGCTGCTCTTGAGTTGCAAGGTATTGCTTTTTCCTCTTACTGGGGGTTGTTCTGTATGCCCCCGTAGTCTGGATCCTAAAGGGCCCTCCGTGCCCTGTGCCATGCAGATGTTTGCATAATGCAGACATGAATGCTCCAGGCTGAGAGCAAGGACTGGGGGTACATTATTTGAGGGTACAGGTTTTTATCTGGTTCCTGTATAGCTTGCCCATTTTGCCAATAGTTCCTGACTCTGCTTCATTACCAGCAGGAAAGGGGGACAGGTTTCCAAAGGTGGGTCTGAGGAAGTAGGAATCTAAGAGCAGCTCCTGGCACACAGCTGGAATGGGATCTGTAGGAAGTGTAAGCTCCTAGGGCATGCTTGCACTATGGGGAAGACATGCCCTTCTGGAAGCCGGCAGCCACTGGGAAGTGAAATTGCTGCACTCTTTATTCCCACAGAGGAGTACAGGTGCCATCTAGGATAGGTACAGGGAGAGCCTGCGTAGGTACTGCCACAGCAGGTTTGTTTCTGGCATTGGGAAGGTCATTCTTGGGATGAGAGTTCTTATTAGGGATCTTCTTGACCAAGTTCACAACACTGCCATCCCACCAAGGCCTGAGTGCTGCATTGTGCTGCTTAAGAGGACCCAACATTTTAGTATGTATGTATGTATGTATGTATGTATGTATGTATGTATGTATGTATTTCTAAGACAAGGTCTCACCATATAACTCTGGCTAGTTGAGAACTCACTGTGTAGACCAGGCTAGCCTTGAACTCATGGAGGTCCATCTGTTTCTGCATCCCGAGTGCTGGGATTAAAGGCATTGCCACCTCACCTAGCTAGCCCAACATTTGAAAAAGGAATTGTTATTCACTTGGAAGGAAGAATACAAGTTTGTACTTTAAAGCGTTGTAAGGACTGGAGATACTGGTAAGTGGTAGGCTGCTTGCTGCATATACATGAGGGCACAGTTAAATCCCTATAGCCTCAATCAATCAGGCAGTCAATCAATCAGTTAATGCCTTGTAAAAGTCTAGGGTGTTTAGTAGAAAGTAGAACGGCGTGATCAAGTCGGAGAATCACTAATAACCTGTAACCCTCATGCTGCAACTCTAAGGCTGGTAGGATCTTCCTGGTTGCTAGTTTCCTGCTAACCCCAGGCTGCCTTGGGAAGGAGACAGCACTGCTCTCTGGCTAAACTGAATAATGACTTTTTTTTTCCAAAATGGCAGCATGGAGGGGATTTGATGGATAGAACGTTCTCTCTTAAGTTTCCCTCACACCTTTGTTGGTAGCTACTAACCTGAATGAGCAAAAAGCAAGTGGTCTTTAAAGTGGAGTCTGTAGGAGCTAGTGGTGTTTAAGATGCACGTTACGTGCTTCTGGGTCCTTCTTGGCTGCCGCCTTTAACATGTACCTGTATTCATGACCTCGAATCCCTAGTCCAGATGAAGTCCTGGATCCTTCTCTGTGCTTGGCTTTCATTTCCTTGAGTGATGGTTTGTCTTTGAGAGTAATTCAAGATAAAGAGTGACTGGCCACCGAAGGGAAGGAAAGTGACAGACAGAGGTGGGGAGAGAGGAAATGTATAACTCAAATTGTGGCTCTTGAGTGTATCCTGGTAGCAACCATGGTTAGCTGCATTAGACCGACGAATGAGCAAGCCAGCTACCATCCTCGCACGGATGGGTAGGTCACCTCTAGACCCTATCACATACTGAGTTGCTAATGACAGTTAGAGTTGTTGGCAGAGGAAGACTCAATCTTCATTGAAAATGTAGCCACTGGTTAGCTTCCCATGCTGTAATGGATAACCCCAAACCCATGCACATGTGGGTAGCACTAACTGGACAACCAGAAGACATGAAGTTTGAAGGAGGGAAGGGCAGGTGGTCTGAGGGATAGATATGATCATATTTCGTTGTGAACATATATGAAATTCTCTAAAACTTTAAAAAGTGCAGGTGAATGCCTAACTTCTCTGGAAACCATGTCAAAGCCAGAGAAGGTGACAATAAGTGTTCAGTGTGTGGAACCCTGCCCCCCAACTCCCTGATTCTCTAGCTGCTTAGCCAGGTCAGGTGATTTCATTTGTTCATGCTGTCTGGGTGCACACCTTTAATCCTGACGCTTGGGAGGCATAGACAGGTAGATCTGAGTTTAAGGTCAGCCTGATCTACAGAGAGAGTACCAGGACAGCCAGTACTACCAGGACTACATAGAGAAACCCTGTCTTAAACAAACAAAAATAAGATCAAAATGACTGTAAACCACAAGTGTGTTAAACAAACCTGTTCATGTAGAGGTTTTTTTTTTTTTTCAGATTTCAGATCTTCTTCATCCGTTATCAAATACAGATTTCACAAGTTGCAAGAATCTGACCCATTTTAATGGAGAGTACTACATCCCCCACCCCCAACCCTGTAAAGTTAGTGGCAAGAATTCCCAGGTTTGTGAGTGCAAGAGCATTGTCAGGCCTGCCCTGCTATAGGTACAGACGTGTCTCTGGATTAATCCCAAATCTAGGTCATGTGTCTTGCAGCGTCTAGGAGATCGAAGAGTGAGAATAGTTTAAGACTTAGTACTTATTATTTTATATGTATGGGTGTTTTGACTGCATGTATGTATGTCCTGAGTGTGTGCCCGGTACCCATGGAGGCCAGAAGAAGGTGTCAGATTTTCTGGAGCTGGAGTTCCAAGGTGAGCCACCCAAGTGGGTGATGGGAACCAATCTGAGTACCTCTGTAAGAGCAACAATTGCTCTTCATTGATGAGCCATCTCTCCAGTCCCCTATTCTCAGTCCCCATTCCCCCTTTTTAGTTGAAACCAATAAAATGTGTTGTGATCTTTTGTATGCAGAATATGTCCCGTGAAAACAAATGACAGTGGTGGTTGGCATTTAGGATTGTGAATCGTTGCCTGCTCTCATTTTAGTCAAAACAAACGAACGACACACAGACGAACACCCTTTTATGTGCATGTGCTGAATGACTTTTCCTGGAAGTAATGTTTCCACTTAGGAGAACTCTTTGAAAAGCTCATGAAATGAAGCTGGGTGCTTGTTCAAGCCACCTCAAGGTGTCAGAGTCCTGTGTCTTAGTCTCTTAGCTCTGGAGCATTTTGCCACCGACCTCTACACTGGCCTGGCCCAGCCCTGTCAGATGGGTTGTATAGACCACTGTATGTGCCTTGGTAGAGAGATGTTGTGGACCTGAGATTCAAGGACCCCTCCCCACCCCCAGCATTCCTCTGTGTGTCCCGCCCCTGGAAACCTTCTCTAAACTAGTAAGAGGTCTGCACTTGAGGATCATATCCCACTTCCCACTGACCTGCATTTTTTTCATTTGATTTTTAACAGGCCAACCGGCCACCCGCCAAGCTCAACCTGCTAACCTGCCAGGTGAAGACCAATCCCGAAGAGAAGAAGTGTTTTGACCTCATATCACGTAAGTTCTTTCTAAGACTGTGCAATGGGTCAGTTTACACATGCCTGGAGCTTCAGCCTTTTGAAGGTCGTTAGGTGGTCTTAAGGTGCGTGTGTATTATGGTGTAAGCTTGTAAAACCAGCATTTAGGAGGCTGAGACAGGAGGATTGTGAGTTTGAGGCCGGTCTGGTCTGCATTGTGAGACCCTATTTTCAAGTGACCTGCCTCTTGTCTTTCTAGTGCTGATTGGTAGCTTGCTGATCCTTGGGTTAGAATTGGCCTTTGAAGCCAGCCCTGTTCCATCTGCTCTGTAAATTGAGAGCCACCCCCTCCACTAGAGCCTCAGCTGCTCCATCCGTAAACAGATTGTTCTGGATGAGTCTCAGTCCTAAAATCCTTTCACCTGCCTTCTTCAAACGACAGTTTGGCTGTGTGGAGCTTCTATAATTTATTTGTGAGATATTTTAAATACTATATCTGGAGGCCAGTGAGGTGGCTCAGTGGGTTAAAGTCCCCTGGCTGCTAAGCCTGACAACCTGCATTTTATTCCTGGTCCCACATGGTAGAAGGAGCAAATCTATTCCTGCAGGTTGTTCCCCCCCACACACACACACAGACACACACACACACACAAACACACACATACACCATGATGCACGTAAGTTCTCTTCCTTCCCAAAACATAAATAAATGTAATAAGGTTTTTTAAAGCTCAAAACAAAAATGATTAGGTTTTCAATACAGCCCCTTAACTTCAGTTTTGTTTTGTTTTGTTTTGTAAGTTGTTTATTTTTCCCACTACAGAATTTGCAGTTTTGCTCCTGTGTATTTCTCTTCTTTGTGGTGTATACAAAAGAACTGCCATAACCAGCAATTACAGAAAACGTTTACTCAGAACCTTCCAGAAACAAGGAAGAGGCTCATGACATCTTAAGGAAAATATGATAAATACCTTTTGTCCCCGGTCATTGTGCATGGCATGATTATAGTTCAGGAAAGGGTGGGCCAGCCTTCCCTCTGAAGTGGTGTCCGCAGCAATCCAGCACAGCAGTGGAGTTTACACAAGGCACTAGCCTGAGGGGCCTAGGCTGGTGGCGTGTCCCGTCAGCCCTAGCATGTCATCCTACGATTTGATTAATTCTTCTGACCACATGATTGAGACCTCAGAGCCAGTGTGATGTGATTTAACACACACAGCAATTCGAGAGCTCTGGTCGCGCTGTCTCCACTACCTGTGTGGCTTGCACCTCTCATCAGGTTCCAGTCTGCAGACCCACTTCACTGAGCCTCAGGCCAGGCTGAGCCAGGTGACGGGGCAGACGTCTGGGGACTGTCTGCCATTTATGCTGGGAGATTGCTCAGTGGGTTAGAGAACTTACTGTAAGCTGTGGCCGTGCATGTGCCTCTAACCCCAACTCTGGGAGGGAGGGAAGGTAGGAGGGAGGGAGGGAGATTGTACTGCTCCCTGTCTCCTCAGTCTGGTAGGTTCCATGTGTAGCAAACCTTATTCTCAGAATCCCATCTACAATGGAAATGCTAAGCCTTGACTGTATGTGACCACTGCTGGGTCACCTGCCTCTAGACTGTAACAATAGCTTGAGTTAGAGGGAGAAAAAGTGATGGCATCATTAGATGTCTGCTGGTGGCTGGAGAAGATTTGCAACCCTTCTATTTTTTAAAAAAAGTAGCCTGTTAAAAAGATGTCACCCTAGGTGTAAGTTCCCTTGGGTACCACAACAGTACTTGGTAGCCATCTGAGCTCGACTGAGCTGTGGGCACCACACTGAGGTAGCTGCAGCACCTCCTCAGCTGTCACCTTCAGGATGGCTGGTGGGTTCCCAGCAAACACCACAGGTGCAGAAGCAGTGGCTCCAGAACCTTTCTCCTGCATGCTCTCAGCTCATCAGGGAGGAGTGCACATAGGAAAGGCACACAGACCTGCTAGGTGTGACTCGTCGCATCCTGAGGATGTGGTGAAGTGACTAGTATGTAAGTCTGGTTGTGCCCGAGGGTGGTGGCACACAGACTCCACCACAATCATACTGTTGACTTTTGGCAGCTTGAGGTGCTCTGTGACTCTTGGCTGCAGCCACCGTTTGCTGTTGTGGCCATGCAGAACCCTAGTTATGTGGAAAACCTGTCTCACCCACTTCTCCTCCTTGGTCTTCAAGGGGCAAAATTAGTCCCAGTTCTACCCAGTTTTCAATTTAGCAGATTTTCAAAGTCCCCAATTCCTCCGGGAGCATCTGGTAGGAATGCTTTCTGCAGAGCTGCTGGGGCTTAAGTTCATGAAGAGACCTGAAGTGATCAGGCAAAATGCCCTGGCCAAAGCTCTGATACGGCTGTTGTCCTGCGAAGGTGGGAAAGGGGGGCGCTGGCTCATTTAGCACCCTATTCCCTCTGCCTCCTGACTAGTAGAGGAAATGCCATCACGTGCCCTTGAGCGCAACATAGTTGAGTTGTTGGGAAATCAAAGATGAACCCAAGGCCAGGCCAGGAGACTCAGGTCAGTGAGAGTCTAGCTGCACCCCAGGAGTCACCTTTTCCCATTCTCCTCACTGATCATTCTGTATTGAATCTGCTGAGAGGGTGGCACACTGGCTGGCTGGCTTGAGCTACTGCCTGCAAGACCCTCCCCCACTGTAATTTCCCGCTCCCAAACAGGGGCTTCCCATTGTGATCCAGAGGGAACATGCTCCTCTAGGGGATCTGTCTGCAGTAAAGCCAGCCCTTTGGGACCTTGTCCAGTCTTGTGCCCTCAGACTGACTCTTGTGCCATTGTCTTTGAGCCACACAGGACGGTGGTTAGAATTATGAGATAACTTGGCCAGTCTCCCAGGCATGCTTTTCTACAGCTCCGAATGCTTCCCTTGCGGCAGAGGCTCATGGAAACTGCCCTGTTTTAGGTGGATTTCCAGAGAGCCTGCAGAGAGGGCATTATTATTTGGACACTTTGTAGAGAATGACCTCCCATTTCTCCAGCACCCAGTTGGATTACTGGCAGAATTAGTCAGCAGATGACGAAGCCACACCCAACCTGGCTGTACAGTAGCTCAGTGTGGGCCCAGGACACTGGCATGCCTTCCAGTCACAGCTTCCTGAGTACTCTGAGGTCCACTTGGCAAGCTCCCAGCTTGAGCTGTGGACCTGCCCCTCTGGCTCTCTTCCTAGGAGGCTGGACAGGGCTATGAGGTGCTGGGGAGGAGAAGGTGGCCATGCCTCTTTTCTCACTTCTGTCTGCTGCAGTCCAGTGTTTATCTAACTTGAAGTAGTTCTTTGCCTCTGCTCAGTGACAGATGGGGCGTAGACAAGTGTTGTCTGACTCCCCCTGGTGTTCAGATTTTAAAGAAACAAAGACCTCTGCTCTGAACCTCACTTGTGTCTGCACTTGACCCCTCTTGATACTTGGCCCCAACCAGACAGCTCACCAAGAGACTTTCTAAGACAAGGAGTGAAAACTACTATTGCAGAGCTGTGTCTACTCATATTGTTAGAAACATTTATTTATGTGTGTGTGTTTGCACACGTGTTCCTGCGTTCATGCTTGCATGTATGTGTGTGTGCATATGTGTATGTATACATATGCGCGTGTGTGCATGTATTCCTCTGTGTGTCTGTGTCTGTGTGTGTGTGGGTATATCAGTACAATTTAGCCAGTATGTATTACTAGAGAAATCCACATTGCAGGACACAGGCATGGTGCTATGAAGTGATACCCAGAATGCACTGCTTTCCCACCCCTGTCCTTGTCCTGGCATTATGATCCCCTCCAAGCCCTATGTCGCATTTAGATTATATTTAGTCGTAGCCCCTAGGGGTCCGGTTTCTACAGCCATCCCTTGCCCATGTTGACCTTTGTTTTAAAGACTGCTGTCCTGTTTTGTTGTGAAATGTCTGTCAAGTTAGGTTTCTCCTGTGTTGCCTCAGGACTTAACTGAGGTTGTACATTTTTGGCAAGAGTAGCACAGAAATTAAGCTGTCCCCTCGTCCACCCCTCCTGTGAACACAGCCCCTGAGAACACTTGGAAGATGCTGCAAGTACCCGATGAACACCGTAACACTTACTATTAGACTGTTATTCATCTTATCAGCTAACTCTGCTTGTGACACAGGACATAGGGTGTGGCTTTAGAATTTCTGATATAGTATTAGTTCTTTTTCTAAGGAAGCCAGAAAACATTTAAGATAGTGTTTTCCAGAAAAGGCTCTTGTTCTCCGGGGGAATTATCTGTGCCTTTAGTCCTATCACACAGGAAGCAGAGGCAGGCAAATCTCTTTTGAGTTCAAAGCTAGCCTAGTCTACATAGGGAGACACTGTCTCAAAAAGTGGGATAGAGAAGGCTCTTATCAAAGATCTTGAACAGGTCCTTTTTTGATATGGCTCTGTAATGGGATTATAGAAATTCTCAGGAAACTGCATCTTTTAGACTAGAATGGAGCAGGTTAATAAATTTGCATTACAAAGTCACAATGACTGAAGTCAGCACACACATGCAAGCAGACAGGCAGGCATGCAAGCACACATGTGCAGCACGCATGTGTCCCAAGGACTGCTTGGCTTTATACATTAATCTTGTAGAGACCACACATTATTCCTGAGGTAAATTAGCCTGACTACATAGTGATAAGTCTCCCTTGCTTTGCAGATGACAGGACATACCACTTCCAAGCGGAAGATGAGCAAGAATGTCAGATGTAAGTTCTGTGGGTAGGGCTGGGACCCGGGTGGGAGTGGGCGTGTTCACTCAGCTGACACCCCACACTGCTGCTGTTTGCCCAGATGGATGTCTGTACTGCAGAACAGCAAGGAAGAAGCTCTGAACAACGCGTTTAAGGGTGATGACAACACTGGAGAAAATAACATCGTCCAAGAGCTGACCAAGGAGATCATCTCGGAGGTGCAGAGGATGACGGGCAATGACGTGTGCTGCGACTGTGGGGCACCAGGTGACCCGGAACAGAGCCCCAACCCCGGCTCTAGGGCATTCAGATTCCAGGGATGCCTGGAATCCACCCATTGGGTTTTTTTTTTTTTCCACTCTCATTTCAAACATGAAATTGGTGTAGCTCAGTCTTTGCTCATCCCATTACACAAATGGTTAATGAACTGTGTGCAGAGCGCAGTGGGGCGCATGGGTGGGAGATTTCCTGTCTGCTGGGCCCAGGGCAGGACCATGGGAAGACAACCTGGTGGAGACGAAGATTACAGCCGCAGCGTCTTTCACAATGGAAACTGAAGGGTGTAGTGGGGGTGAGCTGAAGGTCACCAGTCTCACAGGCTCGAGGGGCTGTGAAGGTACAGTGGGGCTGTTGTGTGATTCTCATCAGCCTCTCTGTCCTACTTAAAGGACTGTTTAAAGTAACTTTCAGGCATACTCTGACCCAGGAAAGAGCTACAGACTATCAAACAACTGAAATGGGCCATGGCTTCCCGCCTTTCTGTCACATCTTGTGTTTGCATTTTGACAGAATTTATCAGAGGGTTTGTGTTAATATACACAGTATCTTTATGAATATTAGTCTTAAAATTGGAGAGGGCGTGAGGATCTGCACAGTAGTTTTTCTGAATGCTTGTTTGCTGAAAAATGTTGCTCTCTGTTTATCTAGTTCTGTGACAGTCTCTATTAAAACACCACAGTAGAGTGGGTAGTTAAAGGTACTGTTAAGTTCCTTACTCCCTGGGTTTCCATTTGGTCTTGGATCTATTAGAAATATCTTTGTAGATGGCTCAGCGGTTAAGAGCACTGACTGCTCTTCCAGTGGTCCTGAGTTCAATTCTTAGCAACTACATGGTGGCTCACAACCATCTGTAATGGGATCTTATGGCCTCTTCTGGTGCGTCTGAAGACAGCTACAGTATACTCATATATACTTAAAATAATGAATTAATTAATTAACTAGCTAATTATTTAAGAAAAAGAAATACCTTTGTGGTAGGAGCAGAGGCAGGAAGTAGAGTGCCTGAAAGCATAAGAACAGTGAAGCTCTTAGATGCTCACAACACCTTCATAAAGAAACGCTGCCAGAGCCGGGCGGTGGTGGTGCATGCCTTCAATCCCAGCACTTGGGAGGTAGAGGCATGTGGTTCATTGTGAGTTTGAGGCCAGCTAGCCTGGTCTACTGAGCGAGTTCCAGGACAACCAAGGCTAGTTGTGAGACCCTGTCTAAAAAAAACAAAGAGGAAGGAGAAGGAAGAGGAGGAAGGAAGAAAGGAAGGAAGGAAGAGAAGGAAGGAAGGTTGCTGTAAAATGTGAAGAAAGCACAGATGGTGTAAAATGTGCTTTGTTATCTGAACGTTCACTGTTCCCCAAAGCAGGATGCACACAGAATAACCGAGAAACCTACAAACATGGGTGCTAGTAATATTTACTCATGTGGCACAGTTAGTGTGCAAGTGTGCATGTGTCTGTGTGTGGATGTGTATACATACATGTACTGGGGACTGAATTTAATGCTTTACATATGCTAAGCAAGCACTGTTCCTCTGATCAAAAGTCCCAGTTCACAATAATGCTTTTAAAGATGTATTTATTTTTACTTAGAGTTGGGGGGGGAGTCCGAGTGAGTTTATGTGTGCCACATGTGTGTGATGCCCAGAGAGGTCAGATTAGGCATCAGACCCTTCGGAATGGACTTACAGATGGTTATAAATAGTCACATGGGTTCTGGGCATGGAGCTCGGGTCCCGTGCAAGAGCAGCAGATGCTCCTATCACTGAGCTATCTCTAGCCCCTTTCCCCAGCTCCCACTTTTTAACAACTAGACAGTTTTTAAAGAACTTAATGATGACCTCATGGACAAGATCATGATGTTTATCTGTGGAGGACTTCCGGGGGCAGGAAGCACTCGGGAGACATTGTGCTCCAATGCATCTTAATGTCAATGCTTCGTAAGTTCAGCATTCAATGTCGAGTGGGTCCACGCTGTGCGCTAAGCCCTTGGAAGGATACTTAATGAGGAAATGGATGTGCCGTGTGGGGGAAGGTGTAGCCTGAACTCTGGGAGACACAGGGCGGCCATGTGCTTGGTGCCTGCTAGCAGCATGCCCTGAGCTTTCAGTGAGATGATAGTATGTAAAGGTACTCTGACTGCAGATGTTCACAACGCAGTTGACTATTACCACAACCCAGACCCTGAGCACAGCACAGCACAGCACGGGGTGTGTATTCTGTTACTGTTGGTATCTAGAGATCTTAGCATTCCCTTCGATGCTCTGCTTTGGAGAGTCCTGCTCTGCAGTATGGCCAGGTGACTTGCAGTCACTTGTGTTTGGGAGGATAGGCGTTGGGAGGAGAAGAAGGACACCTTGTCATTGCTTGTAGGTTTGGTGTGATTTTAGATGACCAGGGGTGCCAGCTGTGTCAAGGGTAAAATGCTCGTATTCAAAGCTCCATTTTCAGCAGCCTGACAGGGAGAAACTTCGGCCTCCTGACTGTTCTCTGATGGCAAGCTCATGATGTCCCCTTTCCTTTGACAGATCCGACGTGGCTCTCTACCAACCTGGGCATCCTGACTTGCATTGAGTGCTCTGGGATCCACCGGGAGCTGGGGGTTCATTACTCCAGGATGCAGTCCCTGACATTAGATGTATTGGGAACGTCTGAGCTTCTGGTAATTAGATTTAGAAACCCACTAATAATCACTGACTTCCCAACACCAGGGAGCGAGGGTGTGTCTTATTATGTGACATTGTTCCTAAGTGCAGAAAATGCAAATGCAAGGCTGTGTAGGAGTCTTCTGAAACCTCCAAAGTGATAGCTGGTCCCCCTCTACCCCTTCATTAACCAGGCATGGAACGCAAAGCCCAATAAATGGTTTACTGACCCCAAGTCATCAACCAGTTTCTGACAAAACTGTATCCACTTCTTGCTTCAAGCCTCCGTTGTCTTCCTGATCTGTACTGTTCCTCTCAGGAGAAATCCAGGCTTCTGTTTTTGCTCTTGCTTTTCTGAAATAGTTTTTCATTCTTGGGTCACTGGTAATATGGATGCTTTGTGATAGGGGGATGGGGGGATGGAAGCGTGTTTTGAGAAGCACCTTTTGGTACTTGACACTGCAGGCCGACTGAGTTACAAGGCCAGTTATGTACTTATGTGGGCTTTGGGGGACACTGCAGGCCAACTGAGTTACGAGGCCAGTTATGTACTTATGTGGGCTTTGGGGGACACTTCAGAGTCCATGGTTTCCATTTGGAAAACCGTGCTTGAAAGTCTTCCCTGAGAGGACTGGATGTTGGGTAGCAAGTAGTAAGTGGCTATTGACTGCCATTGATTTTAATGTCAAGAGCAATAATCGTGAGAGAACATCAATTCACACAGTCAGTGTTCCTCCCACGGGGCAGTAAATCTTCTTGACAACTCTGAATCCTGTGTATTCCTGATGCCTCTGGCCCTCTCGGGGAAACTTCCCTGTCTTTCCAAGGAATTCCTTGTTCTATCTTGGAGGACAGGAGTGGGGAATAGCTAGAGTGGATCCTGGCATCTCAGACAGCAACATCCCTGGTTATTTACAGCTTATGAATGAAGCAGACTCAGCAAGTCCCCCGGTTTGTGCTTGGCTGTGTGTGTGTGGTTCCTGCTGCTGAAATATCAGCCTACATTTTCGAGGCGTACAGCATCTCTGGGGAAGTTGATTATGGCTTAGTTTTTAAATGGTCATATTAAATTCTCAAGGAAACAGTATCTCAGCAAACATTGACGGACTGCGGCAATTTCAACCCTGCTGGTCCGCTTACGGCGGAGGGACATGTCAGATGGTGCGTTGTGAGATACTGGCTTATTTTGGAAGCACTTTATGTGTGTTGGTCATCTGATCTCTGTGACTCAACATCCATGATGTATTTCCACCTACCGATGGGGAAGCTTTGTTTACAATACCTTAATGCACGCGGGTACTGCACCATTAAGGTAACAAACTAAAAATGAGGCTCCCTCTAATCTGTCTTAGCTCATACTCACTTTTGAGACTCCTGGGACACAAACTGGCATTTGTGGTGGCTTGTCTGGCCATGTGGGAAGTATGTGAGCATCACATCTCCTCCTCTCCAGGAGCAAAGAGCTCCTGATGGAAGCCCGCCTATTCCCCTGGTGTAAATGCTTCTATCGTGGCCAGCTTCAAGCTACTCCTAGGAATTACTGACTGGAGCTGGGAAAGGATGTTCAGTAACAGTGTCCTAGCATTCGTTCTTCATATAAATATAATGCGTGATTGGAGAACCACTGGTCATAGTGAAATGTAGTAAAATTTAGACGTGATGAGATTTGTCCTCATCTGTTTATTTGGAACAGGCTCTCACTCTGTAGCCCAGGCTATTCCTAAACTCAAGTTCCTTCCTTCTTCCTCAGATCCCTATGTGCTTAGAATTCAAGTGTGTGCCAACCAACACACCCAGCCAGATAATGAGCCTTGAATATTTAATATCATAGTTGACATGATTTATCATGCATTTACATAGTATAATTTTTAACAGTAGCAGTGTCTAACAGCTGTCTCTCAGAATCCCTAGACATCTAGTAATTAGCTTTCAAGAGCTAGTTAGAGCCTTGTTCAACAATAACTACTTAAACATGACTCAAAAAGTGGGCCTGGAGAGATGCTTCAGAAGAGGGTGTCAGATACCCCCAAGCTGGAGTTACAGGCAGCTGAGATACCTGACGTGGATGCTGGGGATAAGACCTGAGTGTTCTGTAAGAACGGTGGGTGCTCTTAACTGCCTGGCCATCTCTGCACCTTGCTTTTATTTTTCTTAAACCTCTGTAAATTCAGACCAACCGTGTATATGGTTCTTTTTCCTCCATTTGCCTCTAAGTTTTTGATAAAGGCTTCCTGGTGTGAGGTGATGGATTTTGCTCACATATTGCTGCAGTTGGCACTGCTGGGCATTCATCTTGTACCCATTTGCTGTTTAGTGTCTTTGGTCCTCTGCCCACAAGTCAGGACTATCTGTGTTCATTCTGTCAAGTTATTCAAGCTCATTATATAGTCTGGATTCTGCCCTTGAGTCGGACCAGCATCTCCGGTGTTTGTCTCATTCCATGGGCTGCCCCTTCACTCTCTTACTTATGCAGAGCAATTCCAGTTTCCCAGTTTTGCTGCTGTTAGCAAGCTGAGACTTTTAAAATGACCTGAAAGAGACAGCCAGTGTATGAGCAGGACCTGAGCACACTTCCATTTTCTCTTTGGCGTCATCATGTCTTTGAATGGGAGATCAATGACTGCCTGCCCCTGTCCTCCAGGACTGTGATGTTCTCCTCTCCAGAGGAGCCCTTTGATCAGTTCTGTGGATTATTACCTGGTTTGCAGAGTTTCCCTGATGTCGTGTCCTGGCTGTTTCTCCATTTTAATGTGTTGTTGTTTCAAAGTACACTCTCCATGTTGACCGGTCAGACCTGGGCAGCATCTTTGTAGGTGGCTGGTTAGTAGTCCTCTCCACTTACTGCTTTTAAAATCACTTCTTGTTCAGTGAAATGGAACACGAGCAGGTGGAGGGTTTGTTAGGTTCTTTTGGGGAAGTTTGCCACCCAACCACTTTAGCATTCCATACTCGAGTAGGCTTAGAGCAGTGGTTCTCAACCTGTGGGTGGTGACCCCTTTGGGGTTGTCAAATGACCCTTTCACTGGAGTTGCCTAAGACATTCTGCATATCAGATACTTACATTAGGTTTATAATGGTAGCAAAATTACAGTCATGAAGTAACAATGAAAATAATTTTATGGTTGGGGGTCACTACAACAGGAGGAACTGTATTAAAGGGTCTCGAACTGTATTAAAGGGTCGCAGCATTAGGAATGCTGAGAACTACTGGCTTAGAGCTTCAGTGAGCCTGGTTCCAGAAATCTATGCCAAGCCTGGATTTTAAAGAAATATATTCTGTCCTTAACACTGATGAACATTATAAGAAGCCTTGGGGGGGGGGGCAGGATGTCATCTGAAAGACTCTATTACCTAGTAGGGTACTGGTATCATGTGATCCGTTTCATTATCATATTTGAAGTTAATAAAGAAAAACTCAGAGTGGGATGTGGTGGTTCCTACCTGTGATTTCAAAATTTGGAAGGGTAAAAACAAAGATTGCTGCTGAGACTAGTCTGTGCTACCCGGTGGGTCCCAGGGCCACCCTGGGCTGCAGAGTGAGACCCTGTCTGAACAGAATAAAGGGGAAAGAGACAATTGAATGTTAAAGTCTTCCATCATGTTGGAGGACTGTCAGAAAGCCCAGGGAGTTGGTTAGCTGACTCAGCTGTCTCTTGAGGTCTGTCTCTACTGCACTGTCAGACATCTGGGCTGGTCAGCCGCAGCCTCAAGCCCTGGGAACTGCTTTTCAGCACTGGCATTTCGCTGACACTCAACTAAGCCACTCTGGGTAATGGCTGCAGTTGCTTAGGGCTATGAGTCAGCTGCCATCTGTGAATCATGTTTAGGTTCCAGGCATTGGCATGGCTGGAGTGTATGGGCAGGGGGGCGGAGGGAGGAGTGTGTGTGGGGTGTGTGTGTGTGTGTGTGTGTGTGCACACGCATATGCGCGCGCTCACACTTTTTCTGTGGCCTAAATGAGACTCAGAGTCCAAGAAACTTGCTCATGTAATGCACGTGTAAAACCCCTAAAGATCCTTGGACACCACAGGCTGTGTGCAAACCCATTTTGTAAGTCACAACACTGAGCTGTTTTTACCTACTAGTAAAACCAAGTTCCCAAGCATCTGTGTATGCTGTCAGACACATTAGAGAAATGGCAAGGTCCACACAGATGTTAGGTAGGTGAGCTCCCTTCCCATCCTCTAGATGTTCATGGCCCGCCCTTGTTAAACCCCCAACATTTCTCGATTCTGCCTGCACTAGTCACTGCGTCTTCTGGGCCCTCATACATATGTGTGTCAAAGGGTGTGACATGTCTTCAGGCCTTCCATCCCTCCTGGAACAGAGCTTGAGGTAAACAGGAGCAAGCTAAGGTACACCAGAACAGATCTAGACTACTGTGGAGTTGGCAGAGGCCCAGATGGCTATGTGGTGCCTGTGTGCAGAAACTGTGTGATAGTCCCACCCCACTGGGCATCTTGAGGGCACCAAGCCTAGAGGAGAAGCAGGCCTCAGTGTAGTGACCCCTGTGGAACCTAAGAGACTTCAGAGAAGTCTTGCTTCCCTCACTTCTGGTTTCTGTCCTCAAGAGAGGACAGAGAGGTAGGAAAAAGTTGATATCTCTCCCCATGGAAATAGGAAGCAGGAAGTTTGCTCAAGCCAGTCCCAAACTCTAAAACTAGTGTTTAGATAAAACCTCAGGCCTTGTTGTAGCTTCATGCCCTACTTAGGCAGCTGCTAACGATTTATAAAGGCCCTGTTTCCCTGTTCTGGGCATATATGTGATTCTTGCAAAATCTTCTTGGTCATGAGCATGCCTGAACTTGGGGTCTTGCAGGGGTGAGTAGGAGCTTCTGTTTGCCGTACCCTCAATACTGTGCCACTTTAAAGTATTTTTTTTCATGTTTTATTGTTTGTATACAGGCATGTGTGTGCCACAGTGTGCACATGGAGGTTGCAGGACAACTTTTAGGAGTCTTCCATTCTTGAGAAACAAGGGTCATTCTTGTTTCTGTCAGTCTGTATATTCTAGCCTAGCTGGCACATGGGCTTCTGGGTATTTCTAGTGTCTGCCCCTCCTATCTTACCATAGGGGTGCTGAGATTACAGATGCACATCAGCACCTCTAGCTTTGATGGGCTCCAGGGATCAGGGTCAGGTTGTCAGTTCAAAATTCAAATGCTTTTACCCACTGCGCCATGTCCCTGGCCCTTGCCGCTACTGTCCCCACTTCCTCTTCTTCCTCTTCCTCCTCCTTCTCTTCCTCCTCTTCTTCTCTTTTCTTTCTTTTTAGTTTTACTTATTTGTTTATTTTATCAATTTGTCTCTGTTGTTGGACTGATCCAGTAAAGAACAACATTTGGCTCGTGCCCAATGCCCAAAACAGCTAAGGAGCTCAGTGACATGAAAGGCTCGTTTTGTGTTTATGAAGCAGCATGAAGAACTGAGGCTTCGTTCCACGGCCTTAAGTGATATTCAGGTGGCCCTCTGTGTCAGTGAGTTTACAATCTACAAATCCAACCAACCTCAAGTTGAAGTTATATGGGGGCTGGAGAGATGGCTCCGTGTTAAAGAACACTTGTTGCTCTTGTGAGGATGTGGGTTGGGCTCCCAGCACCCACACAGTGGCTCACAACCATCTGTAGTTGCAGGGGATCTGACACTCTCTTCTGAGCTCCATGGTCATTGTACACCTGTGATACTTATACATAATGCAGACAAAACACTCATATACATAAAATAAACCCACCAGTAATATAAAAGAGTTATTAAAAGAAAACCCAAATTTGAATTTTCCTCACCCTGAAATCTATCCCACATGACCTTGGATGAAGAGAGGCGCCCGGCTGCTGAGTCTCTTGAGGACCCTCCATCTACCTGCGTACCCTCATTTCCCATCTCTGGGGCCCTGGAACCGACCCCAGACAGGAAGAGACCTGTACCAGCGAGCACTCTGGCCTCCTCCTCAGCCAGTGTTGCTCGGATTCTCACTCAGCACATCCATACTTCCTTTGGGTGACAGTGACAGCTCTTGATGCCAAATCTCTGGTTAATAGTTGGTTTCCCTCCCCCCAAGCATTGCTTTTCAAGGGTCTGCTAGCCCCATGTTTCCCCATAGGGTCCTGTGACCTCCAGCTTTGGGGACTTTGACTCTCTCAATGGTTCCAAGTGACTCCTTGTAGGCTACTTTATAAACTGAGTCTTAGCAGATATGTGAGGTGACAGTTTGCTCCAGTGTTGAATGTGTATGTCTGTGACATACAGATGTGGTGTCTCCTGGACCAGCTGTCCCAGCTAAGCCGAGCAGCAGGGAAGAATTCCGATTCCTGGTGAATTTTCCCCTCCCATCCCCCACTCCATTTGATGCAGACTAGGAGGCATTGAGGAGGCTTCTGACATTTATTTTTTGGATCCAACCTTAAGTTAGTCATCACCCCTAAAGACACACCAGACTCTCCTGACAGCCACACCTCCAGGTCGTCTCCAGCACCTTTTGTCTGCATAGGCAAGCTAGCTAAGAAGTTTGACATTGAGTCACTCACTGTGTTTCCAATGATGAAGGTAAATAATCTTTTTTTTTTCGATCCCTGTGTAAGATGTGCCCTACCAGTATTGTTTTGGGAAATATTTAAAAATCTGACTTGAAGGCCAGGGCGCAGCAGGGGCAGGAGTGGCAGGATCTGGAAGCTCACTTCAAAGGCAGGTGCTGAACTCTGTGCTTGGGATGAGGCGGGGAAGTCCCTGCTCTGAAGGAGCTCCTGGCTTTATTCAGGAAATGCCGGTTGTCACATTGTCAAGGTAGCAATGGCTGAACCTGGCACAACGGTACTTGGTGATTATCAGATGAGAAGGTACGGAAAAGTCAGAAGACATATCTAGAGGTCACCTGGATGTCTTGTGTGATGTTGTTAGTGTTTCAGATTGCCCAGAGTTTTCACCGAAAGTGTCCAATTTAGTAGTGTCTGTCTGTCTGTCTCTCTCTCTCTCACACACACACACACACATACTTTTTATTGGTTCTTTATGAGTTTCATATCATGCAACCTCATCTCCCCCTCCCCCCGTACCCACCTCCACTCTTGTAAACCCCCTCCCAACAGAGAAAAAATATCTCTGGAAGCTGCAGTGTGTCACAGTGTGTCCCACGGTACACTCTTTGGTCTACTCTTCTTTACTTGCAAATGTTCATTGCAATGACTCGTTGGTCTGCTACGAAGCCTCTGGCTTCTGCTACTCTGTCAATACTGGAAGCTCACTGGGACTCCTCTTGGATATCCTGTTGTTGCCCTGTGTCATGGAGATCCTGTAGTTTTGGGTCTGTAAGACTGGTCCCCTTCATGCACTCCAGCAGTTCATCGATGGGGTAGATGTTGGGGTGGGCCTATTAAAAGCCCTGGGACTGGGCCTGAGAGGTATCTGAGCTGCTCAGCCCACCAGCTCTCCAGCTTTCATGCTCATAGGCCAGGTCACTAGCAAACCCCGACCCCCCACTACTGCCAGGCTAGGTGCAGAGCCCACTCTCCAAGTGCCATAACCCATGGGGGACATGGCTAATGCTCCCACTCTCAACACTCTCATGACCCTGGGGCCAGCTCTCCTACCCACCACAGGTGGCAAGGGATGGGGGGAGTGGAGAAGTGTGTCTCAGCCTGGTCTTTGCTACTGCCCACTAGATAGGAGATGGGGCCAGCTCTCCTGAGCTCATGACCTTGGGGCCGGCTCACCTGCAACCACCATGACCAGGGCCAGCTCTACTCTGCTGCCGAGGAGAGGGGCAGGGACAGGTCCCCTGCTCTCTGGACCCCATTGGGACCAGCTCTCCTGCCTGCCACTGGCAGTAAGGGCAAATGGGAGGGGCAGGGATTTCTCCCTGGCCTATGCAATCCCACCACACAGCAGACAAGAGTCAGGGCCATCTCACCCGCATCCCCCATATCCAGGGCCAACTCCTGGTCCCATGTATCTCTGTGACACTACTCACGGCTGGTGTGAAGAAGGCTGTAGGTGAAAGAATTCTGCAGGAAGGCAGGTGAGAATGTAGATCACCATGGATCGAATTCCTACTTCTCCATGGCTGCGGTGACTGTCATCCATTTGCCACAGGATCCTCGCAGGTCATGCTGTGCTGATACCATGGGGCTTTGCGTTCTGTGCCTTTTCATTAAAAGCAAACCACTTTATCGCACTATTTCTCAGTGGCCATTAAATAAATCATCAGATTGTGGATAATAGACAGCAGTGGAGGGCATTAATAATTGAGTGCTCTGAAATAGACTTCTGTTTTTGCAGCTTGCCAAGAATATTGGGAATGCAGGCTTTAATGAAATCATGGAGTGTTGCCTACCATCTGAGGACCCAGTCAAACCCAACCCAGGCAGCGACATGTGAGTACCGGGCTGACTGTTCTCATTTGCCCTTTGCCGAGTCCTGTAAGCAGGGGAACAGATTTGGGGGGGGGGGGGTCAGTTGTTGCTTTCTGCTAGCTCAAATTGTTAATCTTGTTTTCATCTTGATTATTTTTTTCATCTTTAGTCATTTCTGTCTGTCCAAGTAGAAATATGTCATGGCTGGTTTTGTTAGGAATTGGACACAGAGGACGATAGGGTTATTAGCAACTGCACTGCATGGGAGAAGGGCATCGCACTGAGTTAGGCTCACTTCTGCCATGGACCCCTGGGCCCCTTGCCACTGTTCTTCCTCTCTGCCCACTTTCCTAGCATGGTGAATTGTGCCCGGCCCTCACAGACAGGCAACCATGCACCATTCTTTGTGCTAGTGTCCTTCCAGATGTGCAACCTGTTGTCTCCCTCCCCCCCCCCCCCAGAAAACCTCTATGTGTGTTTTACCGTTGCTGCAAACTTAACTGAGAAGTTGTACCTCACTGGGATTCCAGCTGGCCCACTGCTGGAGCATGTACAACGGGGATTCCCTACCAACTCTGCCAGAGTTTTCTATAACCACACTGGGCTTGAGGACACGGAAGCTCATCCTGCCCCCTCAGACCTCATCCCCAATTCTTAAAATGACCTGTCTGCCCTCAGGAGGGCTTGGGATGGTTGCCTGCAGGAAATGATACACAATGAAGCAGATAGAAGAAGAAAGGGTCAGGTCTCCCAGCCAGCAAGCAAACACAGTGTTTGAACAGTGTGCCAGCAGAAGGAAACTAGAAGAGAACAGAATAGAATAGAAGAATAGAAAGTTCTGCAGTCTATAAGCCTGACCACATTTCTCTGGGCTAGGCCTGAAATTGACCTAAAGGACACTGAGTGACGGGAGACAGTCTTTAAGAGCAGTTTTACGGGTGGTGATGGTGTGCAGAGCCTGTGTAAAGCAGAACACTTAGATTTTTATAACTGTTCTCTTTAGGAAACTGAGGCAGCAGAAGTACAGGACCTGTGTTGTCTTACACTCTGATTCACTGTGGGCATGGAGACACTCTAGAGGGCAAGCAGGAGACTTGTCAGTTGTTGGCTGTCTTGGGTGTTGAGTGTCTTAGACCAGCCACTTGCAGGTGTTGGATTATGTCAGTTTATGTTTGCATCCTATAGTAAGCAAGCATTTGTGACATAGTGTCTCCCAGAGACTGGATAACATGGTTACAAAGCATTGTCTTCTTTATATGAAGTTGTTCATTCCAGATCTGACCTGGAGAGGCATTAGGAGCCCACATTCTAGGCCACAGAATGGGGCAGGTTCTTTTGTCATCTGAGTCTAAACCTCAGTTTTTATAATTAAAAGGGAGGCACTGGGGAAGTTAGAAAGATGGCTCGCACTCAGTTGGGCCTTGAATAGTATTGACAAGAGAGTCTATGCCAGTGCCCTGGCTGGCTTTGAGAAAAGAGGATCCTTGCGATGTAGGCTTCTCTTGTGACCCATGGGTGCACAGTGCCCTCATGGACAACTGAAGAACCCCATCTAGTGAAGGAAATGTCACCATCTGCTATGGCAAGTTAGTAACAGCTGTTGCTTGGTGCTGGCTTTCTCTGGTGTTTGTCTCACTGAGGTACCAGTCTTCTGGAATGCTACAATACCAGTCAACTTTAAACAGATTATAGTAAAATAGTTCTTTTAAGTACCGGGCTTAGCGACTGGAGAGATGATGCAGCTGTTAGGAGCACTTGTTGCTCTTGCAGAAGACCTGGGATCAGATCCCAGCACCTCCATGATGGCTTCAACGATTCAGCACTCTGGTTCTTGAGAACCTTATGCCTTCTTCTGGCCTCTGCAGGCACCAGGAATTTATATGCTGCACATACATATATGCAGACAAAATACGCAGACACATAAAAACAAATAAATCTTTTAAAAAAACTAGCAGGATTCCTTGTGACATTGGGCATCTGTTTGTTTGAAGGTTAATTGATTCTAAAAATGAATACCACCTCTCAACACCTGGGCTCAGTCAGTTCTGAGGCGCACACACACAAACACACACACACACACACACGCACACACGCACACACACACACATGCACACATACACACACCCCAACCTTGACACTTCTCACAAGGAAGTTTACACTTTGTTTCCTCAGAAATGAGGGCGGATGGCTATTACAGTGGTGAAAAGCTGCTGCAGTCACTCTGCGGGTGAGATAAACTGCATGAGCAGGCATGGAGGTTTATGACTGTAATCCCTGCAATGGCAAGGTTGAGGCAGGAGGATTATGTATTTGGAGCTAGTCTGGACTATACAGTGAGTTCTAGGTTAACCTGGATACATAGTGAGTTCAAGGCTAGAATGAGTGGCATAGGGAGACCCTTAGTCTGGCTCCTCGCACCCAAATAAAAGAAGAAAATTTATTGCGTGACTCTATGTGCTTCTGGCAGCTGTCTCTTTCTAGTAACACCCCATCACACTTTACAATATACTTGGGTTTTCACATATTGTTCTGCAAATTGTGTTTCACTCATTTTCTGTATTTGCCCCCACAGTATGTTGCTTGTAGTGGTTCTGTAAATATTTAATGGCTCAACAAATCACATAAATAGCCCCAGCTCTATGCCTGCTTCATTCAGTGAACATTTTATTTCTAGATTTGATTGAATGAGCTGCTTGCAGCTTGGAGTAAGCACACACCATCTTTAACCATATGCTGAAGGGGAAACCAAAGGCACCCTCTAATGGCCTGTGAACCCCCAGTTGGGAGTAGAGGCAGGGAACATGTGTGACTGGGCCACCCAGAGGCCAGATAGCATCTGCTCACAGAGGCAGACTGTCTCTGAAGAAGCAGCAGGAAGCCCTCCACCCTCAACAACGCCAGATGGATCAGGCTGTGGTCTCCCGCTGCTTTTCTCCACACATCTCAGTCTATACATTAAAAAAAAGCTGAGAACACACTAAATGGCACAGTCTATCTCTATGCAACCAGGGTCAGAGTGGGTTACAGGGACCTGTCTCATGTTTGGGTTGGAACCACCTTCAGGGGACTCAGAGCCTAGGACAGATGAATATCAACTTAAAACAACAACAGCAACAACCCCCCCCCCCCAGAAG
>CM052705.1:35142090-35179489 GCA_028551405.1 Uromys caudimaculatus
AGAGTGCATCCTGCTCTTGCAGGGGACCAAAGTTGAGATCTCAGCACCCATATAGTGACTCCCAGGCTCTACTTTTTGTTCCAGGGCATCCAAAGCTCTTGTCCCACCTTTTAGGCAGCAGACATGCATATATGCAGGCTAAACACACATACACATAAAACAAAGTAGGCCTTAAAAGCAAGAGCTGAGGATATCCTTCCAGTGATAGAGAGCTTATGCCTAACATGCACATGGCCCTGGGTTCAGTCCCCACCCCGAAATAAATAGATAAGTAAAGGAACTCAGCTGTGTCTATGGCACCCTTATCTGTTAGGAGTCACAGAGAGTGTCGCACATTGGTTACTGAAAGTACACAGAACTTGAAAACTATCCCATCATCAGAGCCCATAGAATTTAAGGCATCGAGTAAGTTCCCTGTGAAGGCTATCCCACTATGGTTTGGTAATTCTTGAAAGTCCCACACTGGAAAAGATGTCCAGCTCTGAACTGGGCCAGCCAGGGCCTTTGCCAGTGGGCTCAGGAAGCTACCCATTTCTCTTCTGCCGGCTTCAGTGTGCTTATCTGTACTGTGGGGATCAGTGAATCAGACCGTCTCCATAATGCTTAGTACTTTGTGGACAGGTTGAGGTGCTTCATCAAGGCTTGAGCCTCAAGGCAGACCTGGAACTTTCTGCAGATTGGGACTACACACGTGCGGCATGACGAATGATGGACTTAGTATGCCCGGCCCTCCTGCTGTGGTCTGTTCTAGAGGAGAAGCCAGGGACCTCCATCCTGGGTCGAATGACTGTCTCCAGGGTCCCCCAGTTAAACAAGCTTCACTTCTGTGTGTTCTGCTTTCAGAGAGCTCAGGCAGGTTGTCTAACATAGACCGAAGGCTGGTTTAGGAAGTCACCACTGCTACTGCAAGAGCAGGCTTCCCTGCAGCGTGGCTGGGGTGACAGGCAGAGAACGTGTGGGAACGAATCCTAGCTAGAGCAGGTGCAATCCAGATTGGTGAAGTGTGGGCCTGGGTGTTTCCCTCTCTGTTCTTGTCTTCCTGTAGATGAGAGACCACGTGGGCAGTGGCTCTTGGCTTGGTTAGCTCCCTCTCCTCTTGATGCTGGGTTCTAGGAATGTGGTTATCTGCATCTTACAGTGCTCGTGCACCTTTTAAGGCACCTATAAAGGACAAAGGATGGTGCAGATGTGGCTATCAGGTAAATAGGAAGGCAGACAAAGTATTAGGGAGAGCCAGTACAGAGCAGGTCAGGGTGGCCAGCCTATCTGAAGAGGGGGCTCGGGACCTGCAGGAGGAACTTGGATGACAGCAGAGAAAGACTTGAGTATGTGGGTAGAGGGATGTGAGCAGGCAAATACACAGATGGGTTAGGTGTGGGGACTGCGGCATGCTGAGGGAGAGCTCAGGACTATGGAAGGAGACAGCAGCAGGCAGCTGAGAGAATGTAAATAGCCACACTTCTGACCTCTGTCTTTATAACTGGGTGAGGCCCAGGACTGCTGGGTGGGCAGTACCTCTGATACTGGAAGCTAGTTATGCCTCTACTTAAGGAAGGCGCTCACCCGCCCCCAAGAGGCCTGGGCAGGGTTGTAGATGATGGACTAGATGGATGGACAGAGGTCCTCAGTGTTTGACCTGTCCGTTGTGTCTGATTTCAGGATTGCAAGGAAGGACTACATCACAGCCAAGTACATGGAGAGGAGATACGCACGGAAAAAGCATGCAGACACCGCGGCGAAGCTCCACAGCCTTTGCGAGGCCGTCAAGACCAGAGACATTTTTGGGTTACTCCAAGCTTATGCTGATGGTGTGGACCTGACAGAGAAAATCCCACTGGCCAATGGGCATGTAAGAGGGGCTGCAAAGGATGGGAAATGCGGGGTAGGACAAGGGAGGTGTGCAGCGAGTTATTTTCCATGCCGTATCACTTCCCGGGGGAAAATAGGTGGCAGGCTTTCTTTTAATGGGTAAATAAATTATATGGGTTGAACATACATTATCATAGCTGCTTGGACCACAAGTGTTTTAATCTGGGGCGTTTTTTAGGTGTTGAGAATCTTGATACATGGTGAGAGCTTAGAGATAGGACACGGCTGGCTCGTGTCGCTCATAGGCCATGTACATAGAAGTGATTTGTACAGCATCTTTAGCACACCTCCATTTTAACTGTTAGCTGTCATCTGAGCCCGGGTGTGGAATTTTCTGCTTGTCAAAAAGTTTAGGGTCGTGTCTCATTTTGGATTCATGACCTGCATTGAGGATGCCCGACCTGTTCATCTGCAACGTTATTATATATATTCAGCATTTTGATATCTATTCACATTGCGAAATGACCACAGTGCAGATCACCTCGTATACTGATCTTTTGTCATGGACACATTTCAAATCTACTCAGCAATTTTGGATGTTTGATTCAAATACATGATTAACTACAACCACTGCTATACAACAGGACCCACTCCCCACCCCCATCCCTGTCTCACTTTGCTAGCAATCCTCCTGCCTCAGCTTCCTGGGTACTGAGATTATTCTTATACACCATCACACGTAGACTGACTCCTTTCAAACTGAACCTATGTATTTCGGGTTGGTTAATTTTGTGTGTATGTACTGAGTGCATATACACACCGCATGCATGTGGGCATCCTCAGAGGCCAACAGAGGGTGTCAGATCCCTTAGAGCTAGAGCTACAGGAGGTGGATGCTGGGAACTAAACATGAGTCCCTGTAAGAGCAGCAAGTCGCTTAACTGCTGAGCTGTCTCTTTAGCCCTGTTGGTTTAGTCTTAAGCCACAAGTGTAATGCCAGATGTTGAAGGAAAGCCCATCTGAGGTGGAAGGGATCTAGGAATACATCCTTAGATGCCTGAAACCCTGAGAAGACTGTCCCTTCCATAAACAGGTTTAGCCTCTCGTTATGTGGGAAGCTGGTTCCAAAGCATCTCTGAGGTGATGCTGAGGAGCGCTGTGGCAAGGACCATCTTGTAGTTCACACTCTGAGTGTCCTCCCAAAGGGATGGGTAGAGCATCTCTTCCAGTCTCCAGATATTGCTCTTGGGATCATGTCTGTGTTATACTGTTGGTACCTAAGGAGCTGTCTAGTCTCCTGGCCTTCCTGATTGAGACCCCACAGGCACATAGTCTAGGTCCAAAAAACCCTCCTGGCCTCAGGATGAGGTTCATCATCCTGTATGGTGGGGTACTAGGTAGGGTTTCATGTTTAGATCCAGAATTCTAGGCTAAGCTAGATCCCGTGAGTGGGACATTGTAAGATGACATCATTTTCTCCTGGTGACACAGGCTATGCCTAAGTATTAGCCACTGTCACTTCCATTGTCTCTCAGGAGAAAGCCCTAGCCCCATGTCTAGAGCAGCATGTGCCCACTACTGCCAGAGGACTAAGCAGGCAAGACAGGTTCATGCCTTCTGTGTTTTGACTGCTTGCTTCTACTTTTTGACCCACTCACCTGGTGGCAACGTAGAGATGGGGACACAATTGAAATGGCTTGAAATCCCCAGCGTTTCTCACTTCCTGCAAGTAGGGAAGGATAGGAAAGTTATGATGTCTTAGTTACTTTTCTGTTTCTGTGATAAGGCACCATGACCAAGACTACTTGTAGAAGAAAGCGCATATTTGGGGCTTTTGGTTTTGGTGGGTTCAAGTTCATAACTATTATGGCAGGGAGCATGGCAGCAGGCAGGCAGGCCTGGTGCTGAGGAGTGGCTGAGAGCTTACATCTTAAGACAGACAAATCCATAAGACAGAGACAGACACAGACAGACAGACTGACAGATTGACTGACTGACTGAACTGGGAATGTCACAGATCTTTTTAAACCTCAAAGCCTACCCCCAGTAACACACCTCCACCAAAGCCACACCGTCTCATGCTTTCCAGATTGTTCCATTAACTGGGGACCAAGTGAACACTCAGTGTCATAGATAAATATTTGGGGGGGGGGGGAGAAAATGCTTTTGGAAGGGACACGTGCTATTTCACCTTGGTGGTCATGGGATTGAAAGATGCCACTAGAATTCCAAATGTCTTGGTTTGAATTTCAGGAGCCAGATGAGACAGCCCTCCATCTTGCAGTCAGATCTGTGGACCGGACTTCCCTTCACATTGTAGACTTCCTGGTCCAGAACAGGTGGGTATCTCAAATTAGCAGAGGAGGGGACCAGATACTGTCTCCACTACTTGGGTTGTGTTGCCAAGATGCTCATATCTCAGGTTTAAATACGAATTATAAGAATTTCCTAGAAAAGCTTCATAGTGTGAGAACAGAAGGCCTTCATGATACCTGCAAGATCTAGAGTCTAGGAAAGACTCAAGGGAATCCTGGCTGCTCAATTCCCAGCCCTAGAGAAGACCATGTGGGTATCAGGGCCATCATCTGTGACATGAGCATTTCTCTGGTTTGTCCTGTGGGTGGGTCTTTCCCACATTGGTCCCTACACAGCATCTCAATAGCAGAGAGATATGAGAAGATGCTTTAGACCCTGTCCTAAGCCAAGAATTGTAAAATAGAACTCCGTGAAGGCTGTTCCCTTTGTGTTGAGAGGCCACTTGTAATCATTGACTAGAAACAGCCTTCTGAGTTGTTCAGTGTGTGCTGCATCCATTTGCACACCTGCCTGGTGGTGCAAGCCACATGCTAAGCCCCTTCAGTGACTCCCTGATCGTGGCTGGGGTTGGCTGTGTTGGAGTAGAGGATGCTGGTAAGAGCTGCAAGTGCAATGGGAAGTCTGGTGTGACAGCAACAGGCGAGGGATGGTTTATATTCGTGACCTCTGCCCTTCCCTGTCATTCCCGGGCAATGGAGTGAAGAAACAGCTGGAAAGTAGGAGAGGCATGCAGGACAGTCAGCCCTAAGACCTGCAGTTCCTTGTGAAATCCAGGTTCACAGAACTCAGGGTTGAGTCAATTAGACTTTCTCCTCTGAGCCCAGCCCAGGGCCTGTTGTAGAATGCTGATTCCATGAGCATTTGATAAGTAGCGGTTTGTATCTGCCTCCACATAAACTCTCCCAGGGCAGGAGCCTGATTTGTCTTCTAAGATAGAAGGTAGATAGCAATAAAGAAAGGAGGCATCAGGTTTAGAAGCGGTTTGGGGTGGCTCAGTGGTAAGCGTTCCCTTCACATGCATGGACTTCGAGTTCCAACCTCAGCACTGCACAAAGCAAGGAAAGGAAAGGTGGTTCTTTCTTACGGTGAGGCAGCTGTTGGCCTTTTGCTGGGAGCAGTGGGCACCAAACCCAGGGCACTTCTGTTCCCATCTGTCTGCCTGTAGATACAAAGCCCCTGTCCTTTACTGGCAGTGGTGTGACTTTGGAGAATGATTGCTTTTATCACGTATGTGGAACACATGCACCTTTGGTTTTGGGTAATTTAGTCTTGTTTAATAGTAGAAAAACATGTGAAAGTCTTTATAAGTGTCCCCTTTACCCACTTTCGGGGGGCTGTTCCAGGGCCAGCAGGCTTGGGGGCCTTGGGACACCAAACTGAACAGTAAGTAGCATTCCCTTCCTTGGTAGAAACAAAATGAAGGGGGCTGGAGAGATGGCTCAGTGGTTAGGGCACTGGGTGCTCTTCCAGAGGACCTGACTTCAGTTCTCAGTACCTCCTTGATGGCTCATGACCATCTATACCTCCAGTCCTAGGGAATACAATGCCTTCTCCTGGTTTCCATTGGTTCAAGGCAAATACATGATGCCTAGACATACCCACAGGAAAAATATCTATAATTATAAAATAAAATAATTTGAAAAAGAAAAATGAAAAGTTTGCTTGTTCTCCGGGGTGACAGACAGGACCAGTTGTATAGACTGAATGGTGGACCTGGTGCTCTTGGTACCACAGGGCAAGAGAAAAGAGGACAGAGGCACTAAGATTGCTCCAGGGTGTCCCTTCTAGCCTAGTGGTTCTCAAACGTCCTAGTGATGTGACCTTTAATACAGCTCCTCACGTGGTGATCCCCAACCATAAATGATTTTTGTTGCTACTTCATAACTGTCATTCTGCTACTGTTATGAATTGTAAATATATGTGTGTTTTCTGATGGTGTTATGCGACTTCTGTGCAAGGGTCATTTGACCACCAAAGGGTTACAAATCACCACCCAAACTCAGTAACAGTACAGCCACCATTGTCTACGCTGTCTTCTTGCATTCTCTCTGTGGGGCTGCTCCCTGGCTGCCGTCACGCTAGCTAGTCTGGTGCCCACTCGCTGCTGGAATAACATAGGTACATTGTTTACTGCTGACTCTCATGTCTTTCCACAGTCTGCAGGGCTGTTCCCAGTCCTCTGGCTTATGACTGATTTCTCTTTTCCCATCTGTGTTCCGAGCAGTGGGAATCTGGATAAGCAGACTGGCAAGGGCAGCACAGCCCTACACTACTGCTGCCTGACGGACAATGCTGAGTGTCTCAAGCTCCTCCTGCGGGGAAAGGCCTCCATTGAGATAGGTAAGCCACGTGGGATGTGCTGGGGTGCTCATGCAGTGCTGGGGTGCTCGTGATGATAGCTCGACCTTAGGATAATGGTTGTCTGGCTTGACATTTCTTAGATAGCTCAATCCTTTCTATTAAAATCAAAGCTTCTTTACTCTGCTGTATCCTGGACAACTACATGACAGCCATCCCCACCCAGGTTAACCCAACTGCATTCCATTAATCCTGTATAATTTAATGAGGTGTGTCTGTTTTAGTTAGGTTTCTATTGCTATGAAGAGACACCATGACCATAGCAACTCTCGTAAAGGAGAGCATTTAATTGGGGCTGGCTTACAGTTTCAGAGGTTCAGTCCATTAGCATCATGGTGGAAGCATGGTGGCACACAGGCAGACATGGTGCTGGAGAAGAGTGCTCTAAATCTTGATCCACAGGCAACAGAAGGAGATTGTGTGTCACACTAGGCATAGGAGACCTCAAAGCCCGCCCCTACAGTGACACACTTCCTCCAATAAAGCCATGCCTACTCCAACAAGGCCACACCTCCTAATAGTGCCACTCCCTATGGGCCAAGCATTCAACCACACACTTGAGTCCATGGAGCCCATGGAACTCATTCCTATTCAAACCGCCACACCCTGTCTCAAAAGGAAAAAAAGGGGGAGGGGGTGCTACAGGTCTAAGCAGAGTTCTCAAAAGATAAGCACAAAAGACTGAGAAGCACATAAAGAAAGGTTCAGGATCCCGTCACTTCTCAATAGCGCCACCAGCTGGGGAGTCAAGCCTTCGACATCCAAGTCTTTGGGGATGTTTTGCATGCAAAACCTAAGGCCAAGTTTTGCTTTGATTTCCCACCTTGACTTTCAGCCAATGAGTCAGGAGAGACCCCGTTGGACATCGCCAAGAGGCTCAAGCATGAACATTGTGAGGAACTGGTGAGCATCCACCATGAGTAGATGGCCAGGAGTCCGATGGAGTGCGGGAATGAAGTAGAGCCGGTCTCCCTGGCCAGCAACAACAGGGCACAGCACACACATCCTGGGCCATGCTAAGTACTGGCTGGCCTGGAGGAGTACTCTGGAAACCTTTGCTGGCCAGGTGGCTGCCCACTTGTAACTCAGCATGTGGTTATTGAACGTGATGGTAGCCCTGGGCTCCCTAGGCAGCTGGAGTAAAGGCAGGGCCTCCACATTATCTGGTACCCATGAGCACCTAGCTCTCCTTCCCAGCATGTCCAGCTGAGGTTCCTACTTTTATCCTTAAACCGAGAGCATGCAGGTCAGTGTGTTTCTCTTCTGTTCTGGAAGAAGAGGTGATGGGAAGGAACTGCAGGGTCAGCAGTCCTCAGTTCGCAATGGGCTGTGCCTCACGGCAGCTTGGGGAGCGCACCCCCGGGCTGTTGCCTCACTTATGACGTTGAATTAGTTACTCTCCTCTGCAAGGTTATTGTAAGAATTGTTGAATTTAGCAAAGCAGGTGCATACAGTAAGTACCCAACCCACAGAACTCTTAATGCTACCCAACTAGAGGATGAGTCGCAGATACTCATCTAAGACCTTACCCTTCACGTTGTTTAATCTTTAGTTCCCATTTTATAGATGAGGAAGTAGGTACAGAAAAGTCAAGTGACTTATCCAAAGTCACACAGCAACTGCTGGCCCTAAACACCAAGTAGAAATTACATTGACGTGCCGCCTGTAAGCTGGAGGAGAATTAGCCAGCTACCTTCTGTGGGAGAATTGAAGAAAGGCTGCATTTTCTGCAGGGCTCAGTTCTCTTCATGTGGGAAGGCCAACTTAGCAGCAAACACATTCCTTGTGCTAATACCTATACGCTGGCCATCACCTTTTAGGTCCCCAAATCCCTCGCCTGTGCAGACACTGCACGATTTACCAAAAGTCACTGACAGGGAGCTTTGAGGGTCTGGGTTATCCTGTGAATCAGGTACAGGGACCTCCACAGAGACCCAGGGATTTAAATGAGCTGTCCTGGAACAGAGTGGAATCTCCTTGTGAATACTTCCAAGACCCTCCTCCCTGGTCTGCCCATTCTTGGTCTGGACTCCCCTGAGGGTCTGTCTCTTGTGGTTGAAAACGGGGGCAGGGACAGCATCACTAACTGACCGTCTGTCCTCCTTCCTAGCTCACTCAGGCCTTGTCAGGACGGTTTAACTCCCACGTTCACGTCGAGTACGAATGGCGGCTACTACATGAGGACCTGGATGAGAGCGACGACGATGTGGACGAGAAGCTACAGGTCTGTGCCACACTGCGCAGCTGCAGAGCAGGGTGGGGCCTGGCCTGCCATCTTGTGTGTTCATTGATCTGGGCGGGAAGTCTTCCCCTTCCTGTTTCTCTCCTAACTTCAGTCCATGCTGGCAGGTGCTGGGTCCTGTTGGCAGGTGACAATGTTTATGTGACTGGTCATGTTTCCCCGAGTGACCTTAGAAGCCACCAAGTGGGAACCACTCTACAGCCTTTGGGGTTCACGGGATCCAACTTGGTTTATTGGATGGGGACTTCAAAGCCTCAAGAGAGACTGACAGCTGTTTTCACACAGCCTTGGAATGAGCACAGGGCTCTAGCCCTGGTCCAGTCCCTTTGTCACACACACTGCCAAGCATACCTTGGGGTACCTCAGGATGATGCCACCTTCGTGTAGGTCTGTGGATGCACAGCCAAGTTCAAAGTTCAGGCAGCCTCCCTCCAGACACTTACCCCTTGGCTGTGACTCTTCTCAGCCCCCATCACAGCATACTGCTAGGTATGCAGCGTGCTCTATATTGAAATGAGAAGAAGACCTTGTTGAACCCATTTTTATGGTTTTCATGTTTTATTTTTTTATAGGACTTTCGTATTCTAATATGAAGTATAAACAGAGATGACTAATAGATACAAATGGAAAAAAGCATTTCTGAAGGCCGTTGGGCCATCGGTGATGGAAAAGCAGCAGTTAGCATCTATACTTGGTATTTCTCTGTAGTACAGACATGTAAATGATGAGAGGAGGTTGCATCTCAATGAATCTTTATTTATAAAAGCAGTAAGGTCTCTCTGTCAGCCACAGAGACCTGAGTTTGAGCCCTAGGACTCATACGGTAGAAGGAGAGACTGAGCCCCATGGTTTCCTCTGGCTTCCTCATATGTACACATATACAAAGAACACACTATATTTTTTTTAAGCAAGTGATATCCCACAGGGTCAGGATTTACTGACCCCTGACTTATTGGGATCTCAACAGCTCAGCGGTTCAGAGTAATGCACCAAGTTAAGCACGGTGCTGGCGAAGATTGATTGCCACTCACTGGCTGGAGCCATCCTGTCATAGAAGAAAGTGTGTTTGGAAAGGGGCACAGAGCGAGGCTGGCTCGGAAGATGAAACAGCTGCTATTTGAAATTCTTCACAGAATTAAGAACTGTATTTCATAAGCCATGACTCTGAGGAGAGGGGTGTGTGTGTGTGTGTGTGTGTGTGTGTGTGTGTGTGTGTGTGTGTGTGTGTGTGTGTGTTTTAATTCCAAGACGCAAGAAGAGTGAACTTTAAAATCTTTCAGTTCAAATGCAACCGTGTAGGGCAGAAATGGTACCCACCATACATGGATGAGTGTTCTCTGTTGAGTTGATCCAACTCAGAGAAAGCCATAGCTCCATCTCACGCTCTTTCCCTGCCATTCCTCTGCAGCCTAGTCCCAACCGACGGGAGGACCGGCCTGTCAGCTTCTACCAGCTGGGTTCCAGCCAGTTTCAGCCCAATGCTGTGTCTTTGGCCAGAGATACTGCAAACCTCACCAAGGACAAGCAGAGGGGCTTCGGGCCCAGCATCTTGCAGAATGAGACCTATGGAGCCATCCTGAGTGGCAGCCCGCCCTCCTCCCAGTCAATACCCCCCAGCACCACCAGCGCACCCCCACTCCCACCTCGGAATGTTGGCAAAGGTATACGATTTTGAGATCCCTGCAAATGCATATGGGCTTTGGCTTTGAGAAGTTACATGTGTGGGTGTTTATTCTGTAGCTGTTTTCTGTTTGCTTCCTTAAGGAATTCCATTAGTTTTAGCATGCCAAATGGTAGAGATTCTGCCTGGGTTCTTACTCTGGCAGAGATGTGCATGGGGTATGCAGGGCTGCCCCAGGCAGCGGTGATGACTGGGCCTGCAGCTGGTCAGCTAAGATGTCCTCTGCTGCCTTCCCCCTGTATCCTTTCTCCACTTGCTCCCCTCCCGGTGTCCTGATTTCTCCCTTTCTTCTTTCTCAGGGCTAGCTTAAAGCACTGTGATGACTTAGTATCTCTCTAGAATACCTTTGAAATGAAGGAGTGAAAGGTAGTAATCTGGGGAATGGTGCTCAGTCTAATTGTAAAAACACAAATGTGTGGGCCCTCCTGATGTCTTAAGTATGAAAAGCGCCACAAAACTACCCGTTTCTACATGGCATATCCACTGGACAGGTGATTCTTTTTGCTTGGTTGCCTGGTTACTTTTACAAATATGGAAACACAAACAGTTTGTCTTATAGTGAAGACCAGCTAGCACTGTGCTTCATGAAGTGGCCAGCAAATGGGCATCCTGGCTCAGCCAGGCATGCCAACCTTAGGTGATAGTCTTCAGGGCCTTCTAGGTCAAGGAAGGAAAGGCTTCCCTGGGAAATAGTAGCTTCCACTTGCTGTCCCTGGGCTGTGGCTGCTATGCTGAAAGGCACTGTAAATTGTCTCTTGCAGCAGCTGGGAAGGGGAAGGCAATATGGGATGGTACTGGGTATTGAGCAGCTGGAGGACCAACTGAACAGACCACATGTGTCAACTGTCTTGCACTCAGGGAGGCCCAAAGAGTTAGGTGAATCACTGAAGAGCAAAGGGGGAGAGAGCAGGCCCTGTATTCTCCACCTCCCCTACCCCACCCCCTCACACCCACACCACCACATCCCAGGGATCATTCATTCCTCCTGGGTTTAACGAGCACCCCCTGTCACCCCCTACAGGCTGTCCTGGGCAGTGCAGGTCGTTATGAGAATCTCACTGCTTCTTCATCCTGGAGAGATGTGTTGATTCTGAAAGGCCCAGTGTCTCAGAGACTGGGTAGCTGCATTCCCAGGAGAAGCTTGTGCTGGCTCTATGTCAGAGACCTCATTCCCTCCTTTGGGTGGTAGGAAAGGATTGGTCAGCTCCTCATCTTGATTTCTTGCAGTCCTGGAATCCGAGGGATTGCTTTTCCCACTTTTTTTGACATAATATCTTTAGCTCTGTTTTTTGTTTTGGTTTTGTTTTTTTTGTTTTTTTGTTTTCACATGAAGTAAATTGCGCCCCTGTCCTGCATCTCCCCTGCCCTAGAGTCTACACTTGGTGTGAAGATGGAGTCCTGACTCTATGTCCCACACTGAGATACAAAGTTCCTCACCATAGGGCAAGGTTGAAGGCTCGGTCCCAACCCTAGGGCTGGCCTGCGAGGGTGTGTCTCCTCACTGCCAGGCTCAGCCCTCCCCTTAGATACAGGGACACCCCTGTACATCTGAGTAAATGGTACACAGTGAGAAAGATGGTGACCAGGGAGGCGTGGTCACTGTGGGGGTCACCTGAAGCAACTGGATCATCTGTGCTGGTCCCCAGGCAGATACGTTACAGGACGCTTGGGGAGAGCCCTGCCCGTGGTGTTTGGAACACACCCTTCCTCCTGCCCACATTGGCTGAGAACAGGGTCTCTGGCCCACAGTGGGAGGTGATAGAAGGGCAGAGATGAGCAGACGTTCTGTAGATCCTGAATGCAATGCTCAGTAGATTTATGGCTATTTATTTTCTTCTTCAAACTATAATATCTTTAAATGTGCTTATAAACTGAAAAGGCCACCTGTGAGCATTCCCTGGAGCACTGTATTTATTATTATATTTTTTTTGTCTCACCTTTCTTTGGTAGAGAAAAGAGTAAATCTCAGGGCTCCGTTGCTGTTCCAGAAGGCTCATGTTGACCTTTTATGAGTGAGAGGATCAATAACAAAGTGTTTTGTTTCTGTTTTTTGTTCCGTGTGTGTGTGCGTGCCTATGTGTGCATGTGTGTATGCGTGTGGGTTTAGTTCAGACAGCCACCTCAGCTAACACCCTGTGGAAGACAAACTCTGTAGGTGTGGACGGTATCAGCAGGCAGCGATCTTCGTCAGATCTGCCAGCTGTCCACCCACCGCTGCCCCCTCTTCGAGTGACATCTACCAGTACGTTTTTTTTTTTTTTTTCCTCCTTTTCCTTTCTTGCCAGTGGGCCTTATGAATCTGGAAGACAGGGGCACCACTGGCAGCTGTGGGCTGCACGCAGATACATGTCAGATGTTGTCCCTATGGTCTACCCCTTCCAGCCTCTGCCTTAACCCCCCGTTCATTCCCTTGCTACCCCTAAAATGGCTCACTCTTTATTCTGACTCGCCGGGTATTTTAACAGAAGCCACACTTGAGTTTCTTTGGCTGTGTAGTGATTTGGGAGTGGTCATTTCAGTTATGAAATGAGAATATCTGGCATGATATTCCCAGTGCCAGTGCGTACTCGGCAGTTCCCAACATCGGGAGACAGGCAGTACAGAAGGGCCTTTCACCTGCTGCAGACTCAGACACCAGCCCTCTCTGCTCCCTGCCCTACCTCAGCCTAAGGAGCAGGGAATCCGCACCTCTGGGTCTATTGCTTCCAAGGCCTCAGGGCCCTTCCTAGGCCACAGTGCCTATGGCTTATACAGAAGCAGCTCTAACCTTCTGCAGGAATTGCCAAGAGGGTAGAAGCCAGCAGCAGTAGCAGCAGCAGGGGCAGTATGTCCTGGAAGCTCTGCAGAGGGATTTGGGGCAGGCTCCAGCTGTAGTACACTCAGGTCAAACATCAAGAGGATTCTCAATATGGTGTTCCTGGGCTAATATACCTTAGACTTTTCCACTAAAATGGAGAAGGGAAGAGAGAGGGAGAGACCATAAAATAGATCCTTTTTTCCCCCTCGCCATAGCCCTTCTTGTTTAAAATATGTCTGTTTCCATCCTGAGGCAAGCCACTGACAAGGGCCTGGTGCTGTTTGAGAGACGGGTGGGTGAAGGAAGGCCCAGGCACTTGACCTCACTCCATTGTTGTTTTTAAATAGCTCTGCCCACTTTGTCACTATGTTTTGCTTCTGTGCCTCAGCCTATTGTCGGTAAAATACAGATAGTAATAGAAACCAACACTCTCCACTCAGACTGGGAGCCCCATACTAGTTGGTTGTCACAGTTTGTCCTTAGAGCTTCTCCCACTACAGGCCAGTGGGGTGCATAGGGCTCTGCCCCTTTCTGGTGGTGGGAGGTCACTTGATGCAAAAAGAGACCTGGCCCAAGCATTCTGGGTGTCTCAGGGCAGATGCCAGGCACGAACCTAACCTCAGACTCTGCCTGCTTGGCTGGTTTGGGGGCAGCTCAGCACAGAATCGGGGGCTGGCCCCCACACAAGTTTCTGGTCAAACACAGGAAGGCCATAGCAAACTTTCAGTGGTAGTCGAGACTGCCTTACTGGTCTGCCCATCCTGTGGTCTCCCAGAATAGACAAGCTGAGAAGCAGCCATAGGCGTACCCAGAAGAGCACTAGAGAAGGGAGAAGCCTCCGATAAGAGACTAGGTGTGGGAGCTAGGGGCTCACTCTCTCTTTCCCTCCCCTTTTCTCTCCGCAGATCCCCTGACCACCACACCACCCCCTCCTGTGGCTAAGACATCAGGAACTCTAGAAGCCATGAACCAGCCAAGCAAGCCCTCCCAACCCGGGACCTCACAGAGCAAGCCCCCACCCCTGCCACCCCAGCCACCCAGCCGCCTGCCTCAGAAGAAGCCAGCTTCCGGGTAACTGTTGCCCCTGCCTGGCCACTCTGTGTCTGGCCACCTCAGCCATCACTGCCTCTCACATTCAGAAAGCTTCCAATGGCGTTGGCCTCATTTCTTCAGTGGATGAGATTTCTGTGTGAGCCCTGGAAATCTGCGTTTCTACCATGCTAGGCTGAGAGGCTGAGTGTGTAACTTACTGATCAGCTCTCTGGGGTGTTAATGTTAATTCTGCGAGGGGGTTTTTAGCTGTCGTACAAACTTAGATCTTAAATCTGCATAATTGACTTAGATTTTTGTGAATTTAACACTGGGATTCTTGGAGTCAAGTCTTCAAGACCTAGGCTCCTGCTGGTTTACTGGTTTGCTCCCTAGAAACATTATCTTGATTGTATGGTCCCACCCTCCACAGTGTCGGTTAGATATTTCCTATAGACAAGGGCTTTCTCCTTTGTGCACACACTGCAAAAGGATCTGGTCACCTATTTCGAAGTTATTTACATTTTTATATTTTATTTTATTGTATGAGTATTTTGCCTGCTTATGTATGTGTGCACTTCTTACATATCAGGTGCCTGAGGAGGCCAGAAGAGAATGTCAGATTCCTGGACTGGAGTTAAAGATGGTTGTGAGCCACCATATGGGCGCTCGGAATCAAACCCATGTCCTCTGGAAGAGTAACTGTACTCTGAACCACTGAGCCATTTCTTTGCCCCCCCATCTCTAAATCTCTTAATCTATATTTTTTATAGTAGAAAGTGGATTTTATTTTAAAGTCTTTGCTTTTACACTACTAAGATTCGAGGTCTGGATGGGAGGTACAGAATAGTCAGAGGTACAGAATATATGTATATGTACACGTACACGAATGCACCTTTATCTCTTTCTGTATTCTATAGCTTTCTCTGTTGGAACCTGGGAGTTCATGTCAGTATCTCCAGTTTCACTCACTTAGGTACAGATAGTGCCAGCACATAAGGTTTTTGAGACATTTTGAGACATACCATTTAGCTGTGCACATACTTTGCAAATCCTGTTACCAAGCTTGCCGGTGGCACAGTGGAGCAGCTTGCCTTTGCCATAGCTGAGTCCCCAAGGGTGGGAGTGTTGTGATAGAGGCTGGTGTCATGGAGGTCTCCCCACTCCGTGCACTTGGTTGCTGTTGCTGCCTCAGCAACACCTCATCTGGGCTGCTAACCACAGCATCCACATGCATATATACGATCTCTTCAGACGGTGTGACTAGCTCAAAACATGAGGCTTGGACCCAAGACAGGTCCCTCAAAACAAGCCAGGCCCTGGGAACTAGTCAGTGTTACTGCATGAATAGTGCTGAACGCTAGGCCTGAGTGCCTAGTGAGGGTTCTGGTGGGACATGGGACAGCCAGAGTGTGCATTTTAATGCTGTTCCCCCACACTTGCTACTCCCTTGCTCAAGGTGAGAACCCTGCTCCTCCGCTCAGTAATGTGGTCGCCCCTTCCTGTTTCTCCTGGTTCTGCCTCTGCCAGTCCTAGAGGCTGAAGCCTTCTTTCGCTGCTTGGACCAAGTCCAGTTCCAGTACCCACACTTAGCTGTGCCGCCTCTAGCGCCCGTCCAGGCCAGGTGTTCCTGCTGTATCATTGACTCCTTGTCTCATCCGGGTTGGATCTTTAGTCTGGCCACTAGACCACTCAGTCCTACCCCAGCCTGACCTTTGCCCTGCCTAGCTCTGACAAACCTCTGTTCAAATGCATGAAGCCCTGCGCCCTGTCGCTTTCAATATAATTCCCGAGTCTCTTCTGTCAGACTGAGTTGGCCTTTCCTTTAAATGTGCCATCTGATTTTTATCAAATAACACGACTATTCTGACAGCCCCACCCGATCCCAGAGGTCAAATCCAGGTACACATTCCCGATTGAACCCCAGCCCCAAGGCCCTGTGTCTTTCTGACTCTTCCCTTGTTATCCTTTGGGCCAATGTCAGTTTTGAAGATGGTGGTGGTGACAGCATGCCAGCTTCTCATATGGCTCACCAAAGCCAGTCTGGTGGCACTGCCACCTAGAGGCAGGGCTGGGAGCACAGTCCCCAGCTGGGCTCTATCTACACTGTAGCTGAGAGTGGGGTTTTCTCATTAGCTGGCATTCTGTCACCATCTTCTTCAATTCCTCTGTCGTTTCTGTGCCAGTTTTAAAAATACGCCTGCAGAGAAGTTTTCTCCATTTTATCGATTCTCATAGTAAATCAAAATCTTTTTATACCATCTAGGTTTTGTTCCATGGCAGCTTTATTTCTCGTTTCATAAGGGCTGAATAATTTGGGAGAGAGGTGGGCTCTTTCTTTGCTGGCTTCTGGGGTTTGGGCCTCTGTGTAGTTGTAGCATTTCCACTAAGTGCCTCTGCGCCCTCTCTTCTGCCTCAGGTTAAACAGTTAACACTGACTAACAGACTTGGTTCTTTCTTCACTGTAACAAATAGCCAAGAGAAACAGTTTGAAAGAAGAAAGGTTTGTCTTGGTTCACAGTTCTTGCCATGGGCCATTTGGCTCCATTACAGTTGGTTTGTGGAAAGACAAGAACATCACGGGGGCGTGGGCAAAACTATTTACCTCACAGCAGCAGGAAGCAGAGTGGAGAATGGGCCAGAGACACACTAGGTCCTTGGAAGGCATGGCTCTGGTGATCCTGTCTCCTGCTTGCTGCTGTCGCCCTTTAAGAATGCTACCAGATTTTGACTCCATCAATGGATGAACTCATGTCCCCAAAGTACATCACCTGGCAGCTGACATTTAAGCATGAGAACCTTTTGGGGAAACATTTCATATCCAGACCCTAACAATAGGTTTCCCTGAGGCAGTGGGACTGTTTGTCTATGGAACTCTGAGTCGGGGAGATTGCCCCATCCTTGGACAACTCAGGTTCATGGTGTCTACCAAAAAGGTATATGAATTCTGGGAGTCACATTAAAATTAATCTTATACTTGGTCCCACTGCTTTTGAGATGTTCTTGCCAGCTGCCCCTGACGTCCTTGGGTGAGATGTCCAGTCCTGTTGCCCTCCCTGGAATGGAAGTGTTCTGGGGAGGGGTACCTGGGAGTCCAGGGATTTGTTAGCTCCTGACATAGCTTTGGGGGTTTTGTTGTCATTTATTCTTGGTGAATCCTCTTGCTCATTGCATGGCCTGCCCTATCTCCCACTTCCAGAGGTCCTTAGCCTGACAAGGATATTACCATCTACCTGGGACTATTCGGGGCTTTTGTTACACCTGTGTAGGAGTCTCCTGCTTAGTCACTAGGTTAGTTATAATTCATCCAGATGTTTCCAACTTCTAAAGTTCTTTCCTTTCCAGTTCTTTGTACATTTGGTTTGAATTTTCACTTCTAATTCTTTTGCTTAGGAAGTGTATTTTCAATATGCTCTTCTTCCTTCCTCCCTCCTTCCCTTCTCCCTCCTCCCTCAGTCCCTCTTCCCTCAATCCCTCCTCCCTCATCCCTCAATCCCTCCTCCCTCCTCCCTCAGTCTCTCCTCCCTCCTTCCCTTCTCCCTCCTCCCTCACCTCTCTTTCTCTCTCTCTTCCTACATCCTACTTCCTTTATGATACTGGGAATGGAATTCAGAGCTTTGCACTCTTCACTGAGCAACAGCTCCAGGCCACAGTCTGACATTTTAAAATCAGAATGTCGCATGTACTACTTTGCCAAGACATCCTTCTAGAGCCCAAAGTACACATCCACACCGTACTGTTCGTAAATGGTGATTTGATTAAGGTTAGCTGCTGAGTTACACTGTCACAAGTACGCTTCAAGCCCCTATGCTAGACAGCCATGGACTGGTCCTCTACTGATCTGTGTTTCCTTCCTCTTCCTCTTGCAATGTTCTTGGATTCTTGGCTCCTAGATATTGCCTTTTAAGGTGCCAGGTCATCTCTTTAAATTCTGGACAAGGAACAGTGGACTCCTGGCACTCTCCAGGCAGATGAGAACAGTGGTACTAGCCAGCAAGCACCAGCACCCAGCATCCCCTTCCAGGCCGTCCACTTCCCCAGGGCTCTCAAAAGCCAAGCTAGGACTGTGGATGAGTTTTCTGTCTCACTGGTTTTAATCCAACTGAAAGGGGAAGTGTGGGGTGACAAAACAGATGATGTTAGGGTGTGGCTTGTCTACCACAGATTTGGGTGAATGGACCCAGGTTGCCACGGCTGGTAGAATTCCATATAAAGGAAGACATGGTGTATATTCTTGATAAAGGAAACCACCCCCTGCCAATTATTTTGAATATGATATAAATCTGTCGTTTCATATTTGTTCTTTTAGAGCAGGAGCCAGCAAGAGCAGGCCTACAGGCAAGCTGCCTCCACTGCTTATATCCATGAGTCACAAGCTGTCGGTGGGTTTTGTACTTATACGTGGTGTGTAAACTTTTCAGATGAGAATCTTTCATGGCATGTGAAATTCCCGGAACTTAAGATTTTAGTACCTATGTCTTAGTTTCTCTTCTCTTGCTGTGAAGAGACACTGTGACCAAGGCAACTTATAAAAGAAGGAGTTTTGGGGGGCTCACAGTTCCATAGTCAGAGTCCATGAACTTCATAGTGGAGAGCATGGCAGCAGGTAGACAGGCATAGCCCTGGAGCAGTAGCTGAGAGCTTACATCCTGATCCGTTGGCACAAGGCAGAGGAAAACTAACTGGAATAGAATAGACTTTTAAAGCCTCAAAGCCTGCCTTCAGTGACACACCTCCTCCCAAAGGCCACACCTCCCCCTCCTTCCTAAACAGTTCCACCAACTGGGGACTAAGTATTAAAATATATGAGCCTTACAAAAATAAAATAAAATATATGAGCCTATAGGGGCCATTCTCATTCAAACCACCTCACTTGTAAGTGAAGTTTCGTTGGCATGGCACACTCTGTGTGCTGCTACACCATCCATGGTACCTTCCCACTTTGGTAGCAGACAGTGCTAAATAGTTGCCACAGAGACTAACTCACAAAGATGTATCATTTGGCTTTTTACTTTTTTTGTGTTAGCCTAGGTTGGCCTTGAACTTGTGACCCCTCTTCCTCCCGGGTGTTGGGTGCATTCTGCTCTACCTGGCCTTTGAGGACAGGGCTGGTTGACTCTGGTTCTCTGCTAAGTATCTCATGTGAGCACTTCATATCTGAGTTGACCACAGCATAGGAAGTTGGCCACTCCACTTAATAATGTCTGCTAAGACATACACGCCCAGAGGCAGTGAGAATCAAATTGAGCCTTGGCTCTTACGGTTTTCAGTCCCTTGGAAAAAAAATAAGAATACAACCAAGTCCTGTTCTTTTCCTTTTCGTCTTGAGGCTGCAGACACCAGCACCCACTGGGGCTGCAGAGGAAGTGTCTGAAGGAAGTGACCTACTGTGGAAAGAATCCCATCCCAGGC
Organism: Uromys caudimaculatus; assembly: GCA_028551405.1. Classification (NCBI taxonomy): domain Eukaryota; kingdom Metazoa; phylum Chordata; class Mammalia; order Rodentia; family Muridae; genus Uromys; species Uromys caudimaculatus. Next base: position 35,161,735 of record CM052705.1, read on the forward strand.
TGCCTCCCTGCTTCCTCAGCCCCTCCCAAGGCTTGCCTGCCCAGCTGTTTGTCTTACTTTCTGCTAGGTCCCCCCAGCCCAGCTAGGCAACTGAGAGAAAAGCTTCTCTCTTAGCTCTTCGTAGACCCTGGTTCCTTTTCCTTTTAGAGAATGAACAAAGCTAGTGTCCCACCTTCTATAGGTGAAAAGCCACCTCTCTGCATATCTACCAGCGGCAGGCAGGTCTGAATGGATAGAGCCCCCTCTGCCTGCTGTGAGAAGCACTTGTTTGTCTCTATTACACAGCTCTAGGAAATGCTGGACAAGAGTTCAGAGTTCAGCAGGCTTGCACTCAGCCTCGACCACAACATTGGTTCCCAGGGCAGGCACCACAGAGCTCAGAGGCATGGGTGGCACTGACCTGTGGTGCCTACACAGACCCTGGCAGAGCTACCCAGGCCTGAGGTTAAGCTTCAGCCCCTCCCTTTCACATGACGATGAAGGCTGCGGCTGGAGTGCGCAGCACTTGGCTCCGGACCTTTCCTTTTTCAAGAGCGGGGAGTAGGCACACGTGATGGGATACGGCAGACACAAGCGTCAGCACTGATGGCCTGATGGCAGGGCCCTTATCAGGGGACTAAGGTCGGGGCAGGTGGTCTCGCTGATCAATAAATCTGTATTTCTTTCCTTGTAGGACTGACAAGCCAACCCCACTGATCAACAAAGGACAACCAAGAGGACCTGGTAATTATTTAACTTGGAACAGGTTGATCCTACAGGGATGGGGTGGGTTGGGGGTTATGGATTTCTAGGTAGCTGGTCAGGTATAAAGGAGGAAAGTTCTCTGCCTCGTACAGCCCTTTTCTCTTGACACAACCAAACTCGTGGAGTCGTGTTTTCAGATATAACCTTGTGATTCTTAGGGTTGTCTTAGGGTTGTCTTACGGTTACAATGGATGGGGTAGGGGTGGGGTGTCTTATAAAGTTGCTTTGTCTTGGTCCTAACGCAGTGGGTCTCTCTGAACAGAAGCTTCGGGTCCTCTGTCCAACGCCATGGCCCTGCAGCCGCCAGCACCCATGCCTAGGAAGTCACAGGCGGTAAGTGCACAGGCCTGCTATCCTATGTTAGAGGGTTCCAAGTCAACCAGGCTCTCTGTTGCTCCTTGGTGGAGGGCTAGAGCTTCTTTCCGGTGCTGTTTCATGATCTGGGGAGCTGACCAGCATGGCCCTCTGCTCATGAGGCAAGCAGAAGACATGAGGCCTGTTCTCTGCCTACAAACTTGGCTTCCTACCACCCTAGCCTTCACGTTTTCTCTTCTGATGTAGACCAAGTCAAAGCCCAAGCGAGTCAAAGCGCTCTACAACTGCATGGCTGACAACCCGGACGAGCTGACTTTCTCTGAGGGGGATGTAATCATTGTGGATGGGGAAGAGGATCAGGAGTGGTGGGTGAGTCAGGGTGGGGCCACGGGGCCTGTCCACAAGTCAGGGTGGGGCCACAGGGACCTGTGCACAAGTCAGAGTGGGGCCATAGGGTCTGTGAACAATGGAAGTTCTCAGCCTATGCAATCAGTGCTGCTACCAGACTGATGTGCAGTACCTTTCCTCATCCTCTGGTATCTCCTGTGTGGGCCTGATCTATCCCTCAGGTGAACAGCTCACTATTATGATGGGTAGACCACTTAGGCTACATTTTCAGAGCACACTTGACCTAAACCAAGAGCTTCGAGGCCCCAAGCTTTCACATACAACCCTTCATTGCCAATTTATGGAGCAAGGCATCCAGAGAGCTGGGCTCCAGAGTGGAGTCTTCATGTTGCTTTGACCCCGACAAAAGCTATATGCTGCTCAGCATCCAGGTAGTATAAGAGTGTCATGGGCACTGGGCTTCTCCCAGAAGCCCTTGCAGCTCAGACTCAACCACTTACAAGCTGAGGACCTTAGCAGCAGGTGCTTGGGTCTGTAGACCTGGGTGACATCATTTCTGCAAGGAAGTTATCCACAGCACTGTGGCAAAGATGGCATGAGAAGCCGCAGAAATGGGGGGGGATGGGGAATGGCTAATACACAGAAAGCACTTGACTGGGGCTGCCACCCAGTGGCCACTCATGGCCCTGCTGCGTAGACAAAGCCCAGATACAAGTATTTTAAAAGGTACCACAGGCCAGGCGGTGGTGGCGCACACCTTTAATCCCAGCACTCGGGAAGCAGAGGCAGGTGGATTTCTGAGTTCGGGGCCAGCTTGGCCTACAGCGTGAGTTCCAGGACAGCCAGAGCTACACAGAGAAACCCTGTCTCGAAAAAACCAAAAAAAAAAAAAAAAGAAAGATGGAGAATTCAAAAGGTACCACAGGACTTGGGGAGGACTTTTTGCTTGTCAGTCACAAGAGTTTGACCTGATCTGTAACTGCCCCTCCTGCAAGCCCCCTTCTACAATTTAACCCCTAGGTTCTCTGCCTCCAGTGAGCCTGAGGCTCAGCCTTGTAGCCCTGCTGTTGGCCTGATTACATTCACCTTTCTTAAAGCAACTGACAGATGTCCGTTCCCATCAGCTCCCATTAGGGGGCCATAGCTACCAAACTCCCCCCTCCTCTACTAAAGACTTCCTGTGCATGGCCGGGCCTAGTACGAATCCAGCACCGCCTGAGAACCCAACCTTGCCCCTCCACATAAACACCCACCAATAGCCATCAGTTGGGAGCAGACATAGAATCACACCATCTTACATACTACCTTATGGATGAGACGCCAACCTGACACAGGCTTAGCCACAGGTAAAGTATCTATTTCCAAAAGTATGGAAAATTCAGACAGGTACAAAAGTAAATGTTAGGCATATCTACAGAGCCTGCCCCCTCCTGAGGACCCACAGTTCCCAGTGGCATTTTTGAAATAACAACAGCATACTTTGGCAATTTTCCTTTAGAGTTTGACAATATTGTAAACATGGTTGAGACTGTACATGGCTATAATTCTGTTGTTACCTAGACTGAATGTTTTCAGGCCTTTCTACAAATGCCTGATAAAATATGAATGGAGCCGTATCATCCTTTTGCCAAGGTATATGACTTTGAATATAGTTTCTTCATTCATGTCCTACGTGGGGAGTGGGCCCAGTGGTTTCCCTGGTGCCTTCCTTATTGCCAGGGCCCAGGGGCAACATGTGTTCCCCTGCAGCCATCTGAGGGTGTACGAGGCTTGTGGAAGGAGGCAGGAGGCTCTAGCAAGCACAGACAGGAAGGAAAAAGAAAGCACGGCATGGCGGTTTTTCTAGCCTCCTTTAGCAGAAGAGATCCCTCTGAGCAAGCACAGATGTATTGCCCGTCCATTTGTAACACTTGTAACCCGAACTTGCTCATTTCAGATTGGCCACATCGATGGAGAGCCCAGCCGCAAAGGAGCCTTTCCCGTATCGTTCGTGCACTTTATTGCTGACTGAACTGCCACTGAACAAAAGCCTTTGTTTAATCGTTCTGTTCCGTTCTGTTACTGGTACCAAGGCTAGCCAGTCTCACGGACCGTGTTGTACGGCAGCCCATCTTTTCATGATGCTGTCCCGTTCTGAAAACTCGGAGGCGAGTTTTATATAGAAGCAGATTTTTTTTTATAAGTTGTGGTTTTCATGCAATATTACTATACTTTTACTAAGAAAAGTGGAATTTCCTAAAAAAGGGGTTGGGGGGGATGAGAAGCTATTTAACTGTATACCCAGGATCCTGTATTTCCGGGAGTAGCTGAGCCTAAAAACAGCTTAAACAAATTTGGGGGATTCTTACAGCCTTCCTTAGCCCAATTCTGACATTGGTTATCATGTTTAGCAAGCCATCGCCATACTGCTTCCGAGTCCGTCACCCTACCCTGGACTTTGCCCACAAATGCCATCCATTCACTTTTAAAGATATGTATTCCTTTGAAACTCAGCCAGTGTCTGTTTAAAGCAACTTGTCAACTTATACGTTAGCCCTGGACTTTTCTGGACCCCCACCTGTGAGGTGGCAGCTGCCATGATCTCCTGCATGTATGTACAACCCGTTGTTGTGAACAGTCAGACCTAGCATACTACTGATGGGTTATTACAACATAGCTAACAGCAGTCTGTTCTGCACCAAGATTTTTAAACTGCAGTTCCTGAATTTGGTTAAAAACTAAAGATGATGGATTGCAAAGCAGCCCTTTAAACTAGCTCGTATGCCTGGGTGTTTTAAGATTGACCTCCTTTGACATCCCCGTCACACAGAAAGCAACTGTATAGGAGTAGACTACGTGGTGCAGGCCACAGTAAGAAGCACATTCCTCCGTGTCCTGGTGCGTGCTCCTGCCTTCCCCCCCAGCTCCCAAGGACACCTGCTCAGCTTAGTTCTTGTCTTTAATAGGATTCTCCAAAAGGAATGGTAGCTACACTGTCTTGAAATTTAGCCTATCCAATTGTTTGTATTCAAGAGCATATCAGAAATCTGTAGATCTTGGGGAGCCCAGTACCCCCAAACATCCCAGTTACACTATGTAAGCCCATCACATCCCTCCTAAACTTACGGTATGTGGGGTGGGGGAGGGGAGCTAGGTTGTATATGATAAAAATCAAAACTCATTAGTTTCATGAACTTGACTGTCATACCTCTACTTAATAACGGTAAGCATAGGTAAGAGTCATAGTTGGGATATGGGAAATGAAAGCTGGACTTTGAGCAAGAGGAATGGATTGAGGATTAAGCTTGCCAGTGAGGCAATGCTGCTGCTGAGGTGACACACTTCACCGAAGCAGCCCCTTCTTTACTCTCTTTGTGCAAGGCTCTTACAAGCTCGGAGCTTCCCTTTCTTTGTTTCTTTCAAGGAAAACAGGACAAACTGGAATGTCTTATGATGCTATATAGTGATTGCTTCCTGTCTTTCAGATTCTGGGTGAAAACGTGTTAGATCTGTAATTAAAGTCCCTCCCCACCACCACCACCACTACATCTGTTTTTCACTACTTGTTAATTTCTGTCCTTTGAGCCCTTCGCTAGTCACTTTTCTCGTGGACTTAAGAGGGTGAACAGATGCATTTTGCACATTGCACTTCCCAGTACCTTTTACGGTGCCTCCCCCACCCCACGCGCATCTGTATCATCGGTCTTTAGTGACCTGGTGCCAGCTCTCTGAGGAATCTAGTTGATTTATGTCAACATTTTAGCTCCAGTCCCAAGCTAACCTATCAGGTTCACTGGTACATAAATACCTAGGAAATATTTTTCCACTCTAATTTGGTGGCGCTATTGTGCGGTTATGGATAGTACTTTTTACCAGAAGAGAAATTCTATTGACTTCCCTCCTAATTGTCCTTTCTGCTACTTGCTCTTTGCAAATTTGAAGAGAAAGCAATTGAAAGGAAAGCATTGTAGATATCTATTTATATTTAAAGTTTACATTTCACGAGAGTCAGCTGCGGAATTCAGGCTTCTTTTATTTTTTTTAACTTTTTATTTTTTGCCACTTCCCATCAGGGTCTGACTTGGAGGGAAGGTGACTCAGAAATAGGGTGCACAGACTAATGTGATCTATTGAGGGTGGAGAGTGACCTGCAGCCTAGAATGCTATTTTGAGATGTATGATATTCAGTTCATTCACTTGATTACTTTGGTCTAGTTGCAGCGCAACTGTATATACTGTATAACCTAAACGGATTATTTTCATTGTCCTTAATGCGGTGATTTATAATTAGAGCATGTTTAATAAACTGACTTCCTGTTAACCAGTCATTTGACTGGAAAAAAAAATAAAGTACTTTTAAATGGACATGGTTTTCATCTGTAAAGTATTAGCTATTGGTACCCAGCAACCAGCAGGTGCCTCCAAGGTTCTCTGAGCTCTAAGTGTGCTGGGTATTATTATCTTGACAATACCTTTCTGGTAGGGTGCTTTTCATTCTAAGCTGACACTGTCACTCCAGCTAAGGTCATGTGAAATTGAGGTTCCCCAGTCCAAACCTCTGTTTGTCTCAGTTCCAAGCAACTGACCCTGAGTCCCTGGGAAGCTACAGGTGCAAGTCATTCAGAGCAAACTTGGATGGCATGTCAGTATTAAACTTATTTGCATTTTTAAAAAGACAACAGCCAGACAGTGGTGGTGCACACCTTTAATCCCAGCACTTGAGAGGCAGAAGCAGGTGGATTTCTGAGTTCGAGGCCAGCCTGGTCTACAGAGTAAGTTCCAGGACAGCCAGGGCTACACAGAGAAACCCTGTCTTGAAAAACCAAAGAAAAACAAACAAAAAGAAGACAACAGAGGTTTCTTTATCTTTCTTAGATTTTATTTTTTTGTGTGTATGTGTGAGTGGCTGCATGTATTATGTATGTACACCACATGTATACCTAGTACCTGAGGAAGCCAGAAGAGGGAGATGGATCTCCTGGAACTGGAGTTACAGGCAGTTTTAAGCCACCATATCAGTGCTGGGAACTGAACCCAGGTCCTCTGCAAATGCTCTTAAGTACCAAGCCATCTGTTCAGACCCCAAGGTTTCTCTTTTGTCCAGAAAGCAGGTAATTTATTGGAAGCTGACCTATTGTTAACAACACCTTTTAGTATAAGACCGATATTTTATACATTATACTTTAGAAAACCGGGTCAGGGCATTACACCCTCTAACAGTCCAGGGCTGCAGATGGATGCAGGAACAGGTAAGCTCTCGGTGGGTCAGTGTCCTCTTGCCTGCAGAGTTCAGGACTTGTCAGAAGTCAACACGGAGTCAAAGGCTGTGGATAAGACCTTGCAGATTGCTTGGGCTTGCTCCTGCATTGTATGAAGAGACAGTGTTGTCGGAGGGTGATATATGACCAACACACATTTACAGAATTCTCAAGGAACTAGTGAAAAGAAGATAGAGTGCAAACGGAGGAACTTTACCTGCCCACCTCACATTGCTTCCCCCAAACCTACATACACATAAGCACCTGCCTAGCCGGTAGGCACTCCGGCAGACACGGCAGACAGTAATGGCCTGAGACTAAGAAGATGGCAACTCGGGAGTAGGGGGAGCTTTGACCTGGCTCAGCCAGGTCAGTGCTGCCCAGCAGAAGCATTTCCCAGCCTGTCTGAATAGCTGCTGACCCAGGGTTTATTCGTTCTGAAGATGGTCCTTGGGGAGAGCCTTTCCTCGGCCTTTGAAAGCTGTAGAAGATCACAGTCTCACCATTTCATCTACTGAATAGGAACAAGCCAAGATATCTCACCAGGCTGTTACACTGGTAAACCCACAGGCTGTATTCTTCATTGCTTGCATCTGTGGTCTTGAGTGCCAGCAAGCTCTTCCCGGCTCCCAGGCCGTCATCATAACACACCATCCGGATGATTAAATACAGGGCGTGCCTATGCAGAACACCCTGTGGAAGTCACAAGACCTTCAGAGAGCTGGGATGTGGCTGCCAATGTTTCTCAGTTCTTAGGGAACATACAGTGATTTAAGAGGCTTAAAAAGGTAGGTGCGCAGATCTGAGAGAAAAGACTACTCAGTTTCTCAGCCCAAGGGACACTGGTATACCTAGTTACGGGGTGACTTGCTTTCAGGATCACACTTTCCTGCTTAAACCCAGAGAAATAGGAACAAGGTCATCTAAACTGTCCACCTCACTGCCTGGCCTCCACACCAACCAACAGCTACTTTAAAATGACATGGGGTTGAAACTCACTGGGGGTCCACATGTATGTGGGAAATATAAAAGAAACCCATGCTCACCCTCAGGAATGAGCAGAGCTTAACACCAGCCACCAGACAACCACACAAAACAGGAGTCCAAGTGTGGCCCTTAAAGTCTGGGGCTCCTGACCTCACAGAACATACTTACTGAGCACTGCACTTACATGCTGATCCGAGGTCGAGACTTTTATGCCATACTTAGAAACGCCCAGAATAAACTCCTCTTCCATGGGAACAAAAGGCAACTTTCCGTCTTGCTTTAAAGAGAACATAAATCACAGCACACATTAAAACCACAAGATCATTTTAGGTTCGGTTAGTTGCATTCGGAATCTGGTTATCAGAGCCTCAGATCCTTTAGAATCCAGCCTACACAAGTATTTTCCTCCCAAATTCAGGTTGACCCACTCCCCATGGAGAGTTCTGTCCTTCTGTGGTGTAAATGCTAATGGGAAATGGAGATCCTAGCCATAGATCCTATGACATTAAAATATTTACATTATTAAGCCAGGTAGTGTTGGTGCAAATTTTTAGTCCTAACAACTCTGGAGGCAGAGGCAGCAGATCTTTGTGAGTTCAAGGCTAGCCTGGTCTACACAGTGAGTTCCAGAATGGTCAGGGCTGTGTACCTTGTCTGAAAACAAAACAAAACTTATACTACTTAGATTTTAAAATCCTCAAAGCTCATCTTCATGATAGGACAAGGAATGACTGGGAAGTTAGGTAGCAGGGACCATCTTTCTCACAGTTGTTTTCTGTCTGACTGCTAAGATACACCTTGCTGGCTACAGGTCCTGGGAGGAATACAAACTGTTGGTGAACTAACTCCACTCACAAAACTGTCAATCACCAGTCTAAGCTGTTGGGTGATACCTGATCACACCCTGACCCCCAGCAGATCAGCTGGTCCCATCTACCCAAGAATGCTGCCTAATTTGTCTTCTCTCAATAGATATTGCTAGCAGATAGTAGATAATCCTGTACTATAAATGGTTTGTAGACTGATGAATTACAGTAAGTGAGCCATGTCCAGACACCTCAGCTCTTGGCCCTCCCAATATTAAGAGTAATAATACCCTGCCAACCATTTCTCACAGATCTAAGGCAATTACAAAGATTAAAATAATGCTGCTGTCATTGATGGCATTTTACCAAACAAAAGCTCTGTGGTGGATGACTAACTTAGCCATCCTTACAGAATGAAGAGAGTGCTAATAGAGTTCTAAACATCTTTCTGTCTAACAGTATTTGTCATTTATGCTTTGTTTGACCATATTCCAAGCTGAATCAGGGATAACTAACAGGCTCTACCAAAACTTCTGCTAAACTACAAATTAGATTCACTAATTTTCCATGTAATTTCCTTCAGAGCCATAAAGATAGGAGTCCTGTCCAGTGCTCCCAATCTCTATGACTTAAGGGACAGAAGGGTCTCTATGTTTTCCTGGCAGTTCTGGGACTCTCGCTATATAGACCATGATGGCCTTGAACTCACAGATATCTGCGTGTCTCTGCCTCCTGACATGTAAAGGTAAATGTATAGATCTTGCAATTTTATAAACAGTATGGCATCTTAATTTTTCTACACAGATTTTTAAAAGGTGTTTTTAAAATGTATATGGGTGTTTGCCTGCCTGTATGTATGTGTGCCATAAGCATGCAGCCTAAGGAGGCAGAGGAGAGGGTTGGTCCTCTGGAGCTGCAGTTACAGATGGTTGTGAGCCGCCATCTGCGTCCTGGGAACAGAACCTGGGTCCTCTGTAGGAACAGCTGTGCTCTTAACCATCAAATGGCCTTTCTAGCTCTCCGACGATGGCTTTTTTTATTTGCCTGCCCTGAGTATATTTTCAAAGCCCCTCAGCCTAATTCTTGTTGGAAATGGAGTATAAGAAAGTAGATATACTGGCAGTGGTGGCACACGCCTTCAATCCCAGGACTCAGAGAGAAAGCAGGCAGATCTCTGAGTTCAAGGCCAGCCTGATCTATAGAATGAGTTCCAGGACAGCCAGGCCACAGAGAGGAACCCTTTGTTGAAAAAGACAGAGAGAGCTGGGCAGGTGGCGCATGCCTTTAATCCCAGCACTTGGGAGGCAGAGGCAGGTGGATTTCTGAGTTCGAGGCCAGTCTGGTCTACAGAGTGAGTTCCAGGACAGCCAGGGCTATACAGAGAAACCCTGTTTTGAAAAAAGAAACAAGAAAAAGACAGAGAGAGAGAGAGAGTGAGTGTGAGAGTGTTTTGTTTTTGTCCATGTCATGAGTTTTTACATCAGTGAAACCAGTTTGGTGGAATAAGGCTTTAAAAGATTGTTTTAGAAAAAAATCTACAGAGTCTAAGCAGTCAGTGCAATCTGTTCTTCAATCAAGCAAGGATACCAGTCAGCCCCATAAAGTAAAACGTTCTATGCCTGGAGAAAAGCTGTTTCTTCCTATGAGTCTCCATCTCCAGGGCCCCGTGCACCATCTGTGACTCCATGATGACTCAGGATGAGATCCAGCTTTAGCCAAAGATGGTGAGTACCCTGCAGTGAGCCCAAGAGAAACATTTCTCTTCAAAGCTGTTTAACAGCCAGATGGTTCAGCTGGAACGCAGCTTTGTTCTGTCACTCACCTGGGCGACATCTATGTAATTTATCAGGTCTAGTGGTCCTTCAAGGCTCTTCCCCTCAGACACGGCCAGTTTCTCGATGGCACCAACATATTTTATTCGGAACTCAGCACATGTGTCTAAATTGCTGTTACTTTGTCCTAAGAGTACAACAGACATCGAAAAGTGATGCCTACTTTACAGAACATTCTCAGTCATTTTATATATATTATATGTTTTATATATATATAAGTAAAACATATATAAAATATATAAATATAAGATTAAAATATATATTATAAAACAAGACTGTCATTAGAATATAACCCTAACTATAATGTTAGGTTTTGTTTTAAAGATTTATTTTATTTTACATATACAGGTGTTTTGCCTATAGCTATAGATATGTATCATATGCATCCAATGCCTGAAAAGGCCAGAAAAGGGCGATAGATCACCTGGAATGAGTTGCAGACAGTTGTGAGCTTTCACATGGTACGTGGGAACCCACCCAGGGCCCTCTGCACTCTTAACCTCTGAGCCATCCCCAGCCTGGGTTTCACTTTTGAGACAGTTTCACTATGTTCACCAGTCACAGAGCTACCTGTCTCAGCCTCCCAGATGCTGGGATTAAAGGTACACACTACCATTTCAGCTTAGTATTTTATTTTTTGCTAGTTTTTGAGGCAGGGTCTTCCCATCTAGTTCTAGCTAGCTTAGAATTTACTATGTAGACCAAGCTGGCCTCAGACTCATAGAGAGCCACCTGTCTCTATGTGCTGGGATTAAAGGAAGGCACTACTATGCCTGGTCCTACACCCAGCTTTTTAGGTACATGCTTCTAAGTGCCAGATGTTGTGATACTATAAGGAGGAACCTAAATTTTTATTAAGCTTTTTCCTTAGTGACTACCTACACCAGATATATAAATATAGGGACAAATGAATACTAGATAATCAATGGTACCACTATAATATACAGCCAGAGGTTACTTCACTTCTGACTCAAGACACCTGGCCTATCATTCTGCCAGAAACATCGACTTTTTTCTTTTTTAATTTATACAGAATAATGTGAGGGCTAGGAGGTCCCCTAACAAATAGCAATGAGATCTAGCCAGTATAGAAACTCCCACAAAGCGCTGTGACACAGAGCTAGGGAAATACAGTGCAATTACACTGTTTGTGAATGAAACCCATGCCAACAGCTTAACATCTGGAGGTAAAGATAGTGAATTTTAGGTGCCAATATTATTTTAGGTAAAATAAAAATGAATGCAGTTTATTTCCAGTTACTAGCTAATTATGGAGCTCAGTTAGGAGTCTCCTAATTTCTAAGAAGCCAATAATTTGAGGTGATTGTGTAACTGCACGGGTCTGGGACACACATCCTCATTTCCCATGTGTCTGCTGGTCATCTCAACTAGAATATCTGGAAGCAGCCCCTGAGGTTAATGGTTCCTAAACCCTTCACCATTAACACATCTGTCCCATGTCCATAAACATCAAGCCCAAGCATATTCAGTCTCTGCTACCCTACCTATTAAAAAGCTGTCTTGGAACTGCTAAGTCACTGCCACGGGATGTTTCCAAATGCTTGCTCTCAGACCCACTGAGAGCACTGCCTAAGGGCCTACCATACAGCACCTTCACCAATCTCACCAAACTGTGGCATTCCTGAACTTCCCAGAAGTAGCAGAGGGGAGGGAGAGAAACCCAGACCAGGAGACATCACTCTACCACACAGACACCAGAGTAAATACAACATCAGTCACCAAGTCACCCGGCCCCTCCTCATACCTGAGCTTTTAGTGGAATCTGTATCAAGGCTGGCGACAGTGCTGGATCTTGAAAGCCCTCCGAGGCTGGAATCCACAGACTGAGAAAAAAGACAGTAAGACACATGTCTTCTCTGATGCACATTAGTTATTAAGCTGAGCTGACACAATATCTGGTCAACGATTCAAGCAGACTGGCTACGGCTAAAGACATTTTCCACAGCCAACTTCAGAAGCCATGTAACAGGTAACTGCTCTTGCAACCACACAGCACCCGATGCATGTGATGTCGGATGCATGTGATGTCGGATGCATGTGATGTCGGCATCTTCAGGCTGAGGCTGAACATTAGCTCCCCTCCCTCCCTCTGCCTTATATTGGAGCCTTCATGAATGCCTCTTCTTGCTTCCTATTTCCATGGAACCTCAAAAGGACCATGTGCAGAAAGACAGCCATTGAGCAATGTCTCTGTCTGATAAGTGAAGAGAAACCAGGAGTCTCCCCACTCCTAACCTGGCCCTCTGCAATCACTTCCTCTCGTTTCTGGTCCACAGCAGGCTCAGGGATATTAGCAGATGGCATGGCTGTCAGTGTGAACAGAACAACAAAACTGGTGACCAAGATTAAAACTATGTAACTAGTTCTAAGGGATAAATGTGTCATTCGTTTCCTTAGAAATGGCATTCTGTGAAAACCCTGACTCAGAAGGTAAGAGTTTCATAAATCTATTGGTACTGCCAGGCAACGTTTAAAACGTCTGGTTAAGTTTAAGCAGTCTTGCTGTGAAGGGAATACTGTTACAACAACAACAAACCCTAGACTCTGAGATATCTCACCCTTTCAATGCCTGCAATTTATGTCATTTAAATATTTTATGGGTGGCGAAATGATGTAATTCTTCACGAGGACCTGAGTTCAGTTTCCAGCTCAGAACCCACCATAACTCCAGCTTCAGGGCTCCAGTGCCTTCTTTGAGACTTTGTAGGCAACCACACTCACCTGCATATAACATCCTTCATATGAATGTACAGAAAACTAAAAATAAAATAAGCCTTAAAAAATTAATTAAAAAAATTAGACCCAAGCATGGTGATCCTAGAATCGGGGGATAGAGATTATGCCTGCTGTAGGAGACCTTGCTGTGAATTAAGACTAGCCTGAGCTACCTGAAACACTATCTGAAGGAGGAGGAGAAAAGAGGCTATATATTGTGGGCAGTGGACCGTGCCATCAGACAGAAAACTTGGTAAGGTCAAGTGGATTCAGAAACCCTGGTATCCTCACACCTGAGGACCGTAGGCGTTTCTTTTACTCCTGACTAGGTTCCTGTCCTGGAACATGTAACCATGACACCCCATAGAGAAGACTGTGACAATCAGTCACTAGGGGCAGGGCCTGAAGCCCCTCCTCATGCAGATGAGACATCCTTAGCATATAAGACCAAGCCAATAGAAAGCATCTGCTTTTGGACCCCAACCCACCCCAAAATGTATATAAGATCCTGTCCACAAGGAATCAAACACACATGCGTTATTTCACCAAAGATCTTCTGAGGGTGTCTGTCCTATAGAGCTGTAACACTTTGGGGAAGAGAATTCTCTCCCGAAGCTTTCCCTGCTGAAAGCTGCTCAGTGCCTCCCCCACCCCATTCCTGCTGGCCAGCAGAGTAGCTGCACTGCACTGACTCCAGGGCAACTCGCCTTGATCTGACTCTCCCTCCCCTTTGGAGAGCACAACTCTTCTTAGGCAGGGCCAGAGCCCCACAGATCTCTGCAAATAGAGTCTGGAACACAAGAGTGGCAATATATGGGTCGTTGAGATGGGTTTAACAGGCAAGGGCACTTGTTGCCCAAGTCCTACAACCTGAGTTCAATCCCCACTATCCACATGGTGGAAGCCTAGAATTAGCTCCTGCCAGTTGTCCCTCTGACCTCCACAAGCCACATAATGTGCCTAAATCCCTCAAATAAATAAAAGTTTTAAAATAGTTTTTGTTTTGTTTTTTTAATGTGCCCGGCAGTGAAGGCACACGCCTTCAATCCCAGCACTCGGAAGGCACAGGCAGGTGGATTTCTGAGTTCGAGGCCAGCCTGGTCCAGGACAGCCAGGGCTATACAGAGAAACCTTGTCTCAAAAAACAAAAACAAAAAAAAAAAACAAACAAAAACTGTTAAATCAGGGCTGGGAAGATGGCTCAGTGGTTAAGAACACTGTTCTTCCAGAGATCCTAAGCTCAATTCCCAGCAACCACATGGTGGCTTGCAACAATCTATACCCTCTTCTGGCATGCAGGCATACATGCAGATACAGCACTCATACACATAAAATAAATTTTTTAAAAATGTTAAATCAGTGTGTTTTAATGTGACCACTCATAGCTTTAGTCCCATTTAGTGGAATGAATTTTAAAATCTCAGAAATATACCAAAATAATAAAATTAGAGCAAACAATGGAGTGGCTATGTAGTGCAAAAACAAGCATTATAGGCAGGTAAGGTGAAGACACTGGGTCTGGCCATGGCCAGACCATTGTGCAGAGCCAGTTAGGAGAGGTACCCTCAGTGCTCCGTGCTGTCCCACCCTGGCCTCTTACCTTGCTCTTCGTGCTGATCTCACTGCTCTGAGAACTGCTGCTGCTGTGTCTCTTCTTGCCTTTGCGAAACATCTTTCACCATAGCTTGAGCCACAGAAGACGCCCAGGTGGAACAAGTCTTGTTTCCAGTACTGTCAAGAGAAGCAACATCAGCGGGGTACTGGCGCACGCCTTTAATCCCAGCACTTCAAAGACAGAGGCAGGTGGATCTCAGTGAGTTTGAGGTCAGCATGATCTACAAAGTGAGTTCTAGGCTAACCAGAGCTACACAGACCAGGGCTCAAAAAAGAAAAAGGAAAAAGAAAAAGAAAAAGGAAGGGCTGGAGAGATGGCTAAGTGGTTAAGAGCGCTGACTGCTCTTCCAGAGGTCCTGAGTTCAATTCCCAGCAACCACATAGTGGCTCACAACCATCTGTAATGGGATCTGATGCCCTCTTCTGGGGTGTCTAAAGACAGTGACAGTGTACTCAAATGCATGAAATAAATACATTCTTTTTTTAAAAAAAGAAAAGAACCAGCAGACCATGTTTTGCAGAGCACAAACAAACCATCAGTTCTTTCCACATCTATGGGTATGTTCTTTTTACTTCCCTTGGATACTACTCTTTTTCATCCTTTCCTCTATTAAATTATAAAATGCTGCTCTGAGGATGACGCTCAGTGGTTTAGCACTTGCCTAGCAATGTGTAAGCACCTGGCTTCAAACCCTATTGCTCCCTTAGAGATTTTACAGATGAGGCTCAGCAGTTAAGAGTGCCTGATGCTCTTCCAGAGGACCCGAGTTTGGTTCTCAGTGACATCAGGTGGCTCGCAACCACCTGCAGTTCCAGCTCCAGGGGATCTATTATATTTTTCTGGTCTCTGATGGCACCTACATACCTGTAGTATATACACACAAAAACACACATGCATATTAATCCATACACACACACACACACACACACACACACACACACACACACTCAATTTACACAAAACCAGGGCAGGAGAGTTGGTTGATTGGTTAAGAGCAGTTAGTCTTATAGAGGACCTGGGTTAGGTTCCCAGCACCTCACAGCAATCTGTAACTCTAGTTCCAAGGGATCTGATGCCCTTTTTCTGGCCTCTGTAGGCACCAGATGCATATGTGGCTCTCATACACACATGCAGGCAAAACACTAATACACATAAAAATAAGTAATTCTTCAAAAAATTGTCAGAAAGTGAATGAACAAACCAAAACCATGTCATAGTGATAGGTGAAAGTCCTTTTCCTCAAATGTATTGGCTAGTTTTGTGTGTCAACTTGACACAAGCTGGAGTTATCACAGAGAAAGGAGTTTCAGGTGAGAAAATGCCTCCATGAGATCCAGCGGTAAGGCATTTTCTCAATTAGTGATCAAGGGGGAAGGCCCCTTGTGAGTGGTACCATCTGTGGGCTGGTAGTCTTGGGCTCTATAAGAAAGCCAGTCGAGCAAGCTAGAAGAAGCAAGCAAGCAAGCCAGTAAGCAGTATTCCTCCTTGGCCTCTGCATCAGCTCCTGCTCCTTGACCCGCTTGAGTTCCAGTCCTGACTTCCTTTCATGATGAACAGCAGCATGGAAGTGTAAGCTCAATAAACCCTTTCCTCCCCAACTTGCATCTTGGTCATGACGTTTGTGCAGGAATAGAAACCCTGACTAAGACATCAAACTAATACATGCTGCCCAGTTCTCAAAGATTCAGAGGCTATATTTTTCAGGTGATTCAAGATTTGACTAAACCATGCGACATGATATCAACCAAAACATGGAGATCCAGTTACTTCAGGCATTCGGTAGAGATTCAGGGCTAAGTGCTGAGTACTAGCATTCACTCCCCCACCTCGAATATTCTGAGATAGGGTCTCTGGGGCCAGGTTGGACTGGAATTCAACATAGGACCTAGGATGACCCCAAACTCCGGATCCTCCCATCTCTACCTCTAGAGTGCTGAGATTGTGGGCATGCACCACCATGCTCTTTTCCCCACCCCTTGAGACAGTATCTTCCTATGTAACTCAGGCTTAAACTCATGATTCTCTTGTCTGAGCTTCCCAAAGGCTGGAATAACAGGTAAAGACTACAACGGCTGGTAATATGTGCATTTTCTTTTCATAGACAAAGACATTTAAGTAAAAATCTGACATAAAAACACATCTAGGCATCAGCGCCTCACCTCCCTGCAACAAGGAAAAGCAGGAGCTCAAGGAAGGTGAGGTGCAGTCTTGGTAGGGACATGGCCGTTGTAGGGACAGAATGACCTGGTTCCTGCCCCTGTGAAAGGGCCAACAGGCATGAGCCTCCACCTGTTGGTTGCTGTGGGCATAAGGCTTGTTTGTAAAATAATGTATATATTTCCATGTTCCTCCCAAGAATGTCCTCTGTGTTAATGTTAAGGACTCATGAAAATCAAAGCCAGCGTGAGTCTAGGAGGCAAAGATGTGGCTAAGGTCTCAGCAAAATGGTAAACATAGGGACCTTCAGGACGGCCCTTAAGGCTGTGGAAAAGAACTCTAAAAACACGAGTTCAAAAATGTATAATTTCTCAACTATGCAAAAAATAAGGATGCAATATGAATTGTATAAGGAGTTTCACAGATCTAAAGGAACAGAGGCAGTTTACACTATCAGCCAGCTTGTCAGAAGACATACAAATGCAGATTCCTGAGTTCAAGGTCAGCCTGGGGCAGAGAGAGTTTAGATCCAGGTGTGGTCAGGATGGTGATCTCAGGACAAGGTCCCACCCAGTTAAGTTTACAAAGGCAGGCAGATCTCTGATTTATTTTGCATTGTTAAAAGATAACGTGTGCCGGCTGTATCCAAAGAATTAAGGGCTGGAGCAGTGGTGGCACACACCTTTAATCCCAGCACTCCCGAGGCAGAGGCAGGTGGATTTCTGAGTTCAAGGCCAGCCTGAGGCTGGAGAGATGGCTCATCAGTTAAGAGCAGGGGGCTGCTCTTCCAGAGGTCCAGAGTTCAATTCCCAGCAACCACATGGTGGCTCACAACATCTGTAATGGGATCTGATGCCCTCTTCTGGTGTGTCTGAAGACAGTGACAGTGTACTCATATACATAAAATAAATAAACCTTTAAAAAAAAAAAAAAAAAAGTCCAGCCTGGTCTACAGAGTGAGTTCCAGGACAGCCAGGG